>CM073604.1:10198500-10812500 GCA_037074985.1 Solanum bulbocastanum
ATATAGACTGATATAACATCAAGGTTGATCACCATCCGGGGCAAGGTTGTCAACTATGGGCTGGAGGAAATAAATCAAATATATGGTTTACTCAACCATGATATCAATACCTTTACGGATAAAGATTGTGAGTCGGGTGCTTAGATAGCTTCAAAACTATGTCCAAGCTGAAATGTTCCATGGGTTTTCACAAAGGCCGAGATGTTATGCTCAGACTTGATTGTAGAGGCAAGGACATGGATGGCGATCATAAGCATACATATTTACCCAAGTAGGAACATTAGAAATATTCTGGTATTGCAAGCATAAATACCAGGTTCTAAGAATTCAAAATGCATGGTAATTTGTCTCTTGTTGTTCCCTCTCTGATCACAGAGGTTTGTAAACGGACTGAGATGGAGGTACTTTCGGGTGATAACTGGATGGAGCCTAAAAAATAAAATCTTTTCATCTAAGATGCAGGTGAGGGCATGGTGGTGAAAAGGAAAAAGAGGAAGGTTGACTCCAGTAAGTTTGTGCATGTGGAGGATGATTCTCCTATACCCCCAGTCTTGGGCCCTTTCCAGTAATTGGCTTATGAGTTGAAGATTGTGAAGGAGATAGTGATGAGGTTACCTCAACAGCCAGGTGAGTCATATTTTGAGCCAAGATCTTATGTGCTCCAAAGTGAGTTTGATGCCTACTTAATTGATCAAAGGAAGCAAAAATCTCAACTTGCAAATTTGGAGAAGGCCTATGTCGGTTTGGCTAAGTCACATGGAGAGTTAAGAATCTCACACAATACAATGAAGAAGCGGGAGAAGAGTAGAGATAAATTCTTCACTCAAATGTGGAAAGGGGTAAAAGGTATTTAGAAGGTTTTGAAGGCAAATTAGTCACTCCCGACTTCTAGGCCAGACGAGGATAGAGATAAACTAGCTACATGGAGCAATGATGGTGGAGATGAGAATAGTGAGGCCACGACCACTGATGGAGAGGATTGAGGCAGCTCAGGGAGCCCTTCATATTCTTTTTTGAGTATTATAGTTGTACTATGAGGACACAACATCATTTTTAGTTGGGGGTACTCCCCTTTAGGTTATTTTATCTTGTTTTGATTGACATTTTGGATTGTTGTCTTGGCTTCTTTTGTTTATTATGCAGATTGGTCATCTTTATTACGTTTTGGTTTTATTATATTAGTATCTTTTGTTCGTTTATGTTTTATAGTTAAAAATTGTTATGATAGTGTTGCATACGTGTATGCCTTAAAGAAGGAGAAGTCTGAGTACCCATTGCTTGTGAGGTTAAAAGCCCTTGTGAGTGGCTCTTGTGAATGCTCAACGAAAAGGATTGGTTTTGCCTAATGATAAATCGGGTGACACCATTCTTAAGGGCAAATCATCATTTTTGTTGAGTGTTGTTGGCTTTATGGTGCTTTAGTGTGAGGTTATGACTTGTTTGGTACTAATAGATTTAGTCAAGTCTTGTGAGTTGTGAAATAAGCATTCCTCTAGAAATTTTGTGAAAATGAACGATTTTGTGGCAATGAGTTGACTCTTTTTGTGACTCCAACTTATATAGGTGGTGAAGTGTAAAATAACTCCTTTGCACTTGACTAGGAAGTGAAATTAAGCCATCTTGAATAATTTCATGCCATGTGTGGTTTGTCTTTGTGGATAGTGCCTTGGTTCACTTGTGTTAATTAGAACTTGCTTGGTTAGTCTTGAAATATTGGTATTAATTGATTTTGGTTGGAGAAGTGATATTACTTTATTTGATTTTCCTTGAAGTCCACATAGCCTAAAATCCTCACCTCTGCACTAAATATATCCTTAGTTGTACCCTTTGAGCCTTATCTTTTTTATTGGCAACCACATTACAAGCCTTGACCTTTTTGAAAAGTAACCTTCTTTTGAATCCTTCCCTCCTTGAACTTGAGAATGATGAAAGTTGAGGCTAAAATCCGAAGTTGGGGGGTGTTATGGGAGATTTATAGATGGATGCTTAACACATGATCGAGGGCTTGATAAAAAAAAGAGCTTGAGAATGGAGGAAAAGTTTCATAAAAAGTTATGAAAAAGAAAGAAAGTGTTTGAATAAATAAGACTTTGAATCCTCCAAAAATTGAAAATGGTTGCATGTGGGGCATCTAGAATGGAAGAAAGGAACAATAAGGAAATGATGGAAATGTGCATTGAGTTGAAAAATGAAGAAAAGTGGAAAAGTTGTTGATTGAAAAGTTGTGTGTAGTGTTCAGGGTGTTGTCACTTGTACCTAAATGATATCCTAACCTTCCCTAATCCTACATTACAAGCTTAACAAAGTCATTTGAGATCTCCAATCAAATGAAATTGAGTCAATGTTGTTTGAAAATACGGGCAAGCCTATTGTGACATTTGTGTGGATGAGATGATTCATTTTGAGGGTGAGTGTTTGTGTTGTTGTCTCTTGCATTTTGAATACTTGTGTGTTTTTGTGGGACATTTCTTTCCTTGTGAGGGCATGAATTCTAGGATGGATTGACGAAGTTTATAGATTTCGAAATTGAGTCAAGATAATTTGTTAGAATACTAGTAATTGTGAGTCACTTTAGAGAATTCTTGTTTTCACTTGATCATATTTGAAAATCATTGAGTTTTGAAATTGTGTTTAAACTCGAGAGAGTTGCTTGAATTAGAAATAACTTGCTTGATTGCTAATTATTAGTACCAACCAAAGCCATAATTATTGATTCTTGTTGAAAATGGAAGAGTGTTGTGCTTAAATTGAGAGCCTCTTGTGTTTTGGAGTTTGTTTTGCATGAGGACAAGCAAAGTTTTAAGTTGGGGGTATTGATGAGTGGTGAAATTGCACACATTTAAGGCTCTTTTCTTATGATTTTGTGGCACTCGAAGTAGATAAAGAGGCTAATTGTCCTTCGAATTTTGTTAATTTTATGTGGTTGTTGCTGGATGGAAATGATGCACAAAATCTGAAAAGTAGCAAAAGCTGGCAGAAAACAAGCTCTTGATCTTACACTTGCGAAAGAGTGTTCACTTAAGTGAACTAGTCAACTGGTCGCTTAAGCAATCATGCACTATTTACTTTTGCGAACTGGTCTAAAAAGTCAGAGGTCACTTAAGCAGAAAATATGTTTGCTTTAGAGATGTTTGATTTTGTAAACCTCCTATCACTTTTGTGATGCCCACATTTTCATATAGAGGCAGAATAGAAAATTCTCAAGCATTGAACCCAAAATTCAGAAAATGGTGCTAGGATGGAACATTATTCATCATCCAAGAATTGTTAGAGAGAGAAGATTGTTGAGAGAAAAACTCATCAAAAAGTAGATTTTACAAAAAAAAATTCTTACTCTTGGGGTTGAGATATTGAAAGCAAGTCGCCTCACATTTCACTTGTGGATTTGGAGATTATGTTTTATTTTAGTAAATCTCTTTTACCTTTCTTCATTTCCTTGTTCTTAATCTCTATAAATGTGGGTGTAATAGCTTTTATGAAATTGGGGCTTTTGTGCTAGAATGAGACAAAGTTATTTGGGTATTTGATTTATTGCTCTATTGCTTTAGTAATTCCCTATTTCCATGTTTGATTTCATGGAATAGGTTCAATCTAGTTTTCATGTTTGAATTTATGAGTTGAGAGTGCACACTCTATCCTAGCTTCTGATCTTCATGGGTAGCTTGAAAATAGAATCCATAAAGTGGAGAGTTAGATTAATAATTAGATTTTAGCTTTGAATCTTGAATTTGAGACAAAAATGAGATAGTCTAAGGTTTCATTGTTGGGTGAAAGTCTTGCTTGAAAGAGAGGTCGAAGTTAAGGTAATGGGTTGTTTTGTATTGATGCGATTAAGACTGAAAGGAGATATAACAATAAAACCCTTTGAGATCGAAAGGAGATTAGGGTTGAATTAAAATGATCTAGCTTATTTATTATTGAATTAGCTTTGTTTGTATTGCAATGGATCATTGAGTGTTGTTTGGATCTTGAATTTTCCAATTCTCATACATCCCTTGCTTGATATCGTCTTGACCCCCATTCGTAGTTTAATTAGAAAAAATGCTTTTTATTCGATAATTTTGTACATTGCTTGTGTAGATTTAAACTAGTATCTAGTTAACCTTTATCTTTTCAATTGCTGGTATATTGTTCCTTGTGGGATTCAATCCCGACTCTTAGTTGGGTATTTTTATTGACAAAGACCGCTCACTCTTTTGATTGATTTTTAAGAGTGGTTTGAGCATTATTAGCTATCACCAAGACAATCAGTTAATGACTGCCTGCAACATAATAATGTATTATAGAGATCAAGAACATGTGTCATTAAAGCAATAGATAATCATTTCATTAAACTACTAGATAATTGTAATACCTCGGAACTTAGTAACCTAAGCAAGGGTCTAAGGGATTAGAAGTTACAAACCTAGGATTTAGCCTTGGCACCCTCCATAAAGGCCACACGGATCGTGAAGGGCACCATAAGTCTTGGTGGAGCCCGTAGGCCTTAGACAGTAGCTAACAAGCTTCCCTTACCTCCGACGACCACCATGATGCCTCGTGGAGGGGACCATGGGCCGTGGTGAGAGGCGTGGAGGCTAGAAAGTGTTCTCCTTAGGGTCTGCCTAAATTGAGACCCTCCCACGAGCCACCAAACGATCCGTGAAGGCCATCATGGTCTGTGGTAGTGGTCGTGGTCTTGAGTTAGAATTGGGGGTTGAGGGGTGGCAAGTGGGGCCACTGGTCAAGGGACCACGTGCACCACTACAGGTTGTGTGACCCTTGACGAGTCGTGGTGCCCAACGTGAAGGTGGGGAAAACCACTGTAAGTTAGGGGTAATTGGGTGTTTTGTGGTTTTAATTAAATCAAAGCTATGTCGTTTTACCCAAGCCTAGGACCCCTATATAAGTGATTTTAACCCCAAAACTCACCCATTCAAGTCATTATTTCCAAAACCCAAAATAAATCTCAAAGTTCTTCTCTCAAATATTTTCTCTCTAGAACTTAAAAGAGAAGAAAGAGTTTGAGCAAGGATCAAGGTCAATTCTCCATTCCTCAAGCATTTGTGGGCTTTGATATCATAGTATGCTGGCTTTTCATCCATGGAATTCTTTCTTCCATGGAGTCCCTAAGATTCCCCAATTGAGTTAGGGTTTTCTTCTAATGTTGTAGGTCTTGATGAATGTTGATCCAATTGAGTGGATTGTGATTGTTTATGATTGAATTGATAGAAATACATGTTTTTAGGATGAGTTTATATGTACCCATGCTTAACCCATGCTTCTATGTTAGAATTGATATAATTGGGTTTCATGCCATGAAAGGAGTATTTGTGGGTTTAGATGTATTATATTAGGATTGATGAGATACATTAGAATTGCTTTGATATTGAAGCCTATATGATGATTTATGATTAGAATTGCTTTGAAAGTTAAGCATAAGAGATGATTATGATATTGATTGCTTTGAGGTTGAAGCATATAGGATGATTATGAGATATAGAGCTTTGAGAGTAAAGCTTATGTTTTCAATTGTTTATTATTGATATAATTGTTGTGGAGGGGATAGTTCCCACATGAATTCCTGAAGTATGAATGTGAAAGACTTTCTCACATTGAATAATTCTAGGTTGAAAGGTTTGCACCTAAAATGAATCTAGACTAAAATGCTAAGAAATGGATGAGGTAAGAGGTGATCACCCATGACCTCTAGATGAGAAAAATATGGGGTGAATCCCCATATTCCTTAGAGGAGAGTAAGTGTCGATTACCCTTATTCCCTAATGTTAGACATGAGTTCACATACCCATGATCCCTCATAGAAATACATGGATTCGAATACCCTATCTTATATTGAAAGAAATGGAGGCGAATACATGTATCTTAGTATGAAAGGACATGGATGCGAATACCTATGTTTCCTTATAGAATGGTGTGGAGGGGACTACCTGTGTCATATGATGTTGGGCATGAAAGCGAATACCTATGATCCCATAAGATGGACATAGAGGTGAATACCTATGACTATATTAACAAGGCAAGAGGCGACTACCCATTAGCCTTTTTGTAAGGCAAGAGGCAACTACCCATGTGCCGTTATAGGAAGGCAAGTAGGTGATTCCCCATGTCTATAAAAGATAAGCCAAAGATGACAATGATAGGTGATGAGCTTGGATGATGGCCTAAGGTTGCCTACTATAATGAGTAAGGCTAGTGGAGGATTATCCATGCCTTGGTTAAGTATGCTTTGAGGTTACTTTATGAAGTATTCCTTTTATGTTATGATAATCTATTATATGTATTGATTATGCTTATGACTTATATTGTCTAACTCTTATGTTTATGTAAGATATCATATTTAATACATTATTATACTAACGCATACTCTTGCCTACATTTATTATCCAACGTAGGGTCCAGCGGTTCTGACTCTCATCCTCGTGGCTAGGATCTTAGTAGAGGCAAGACTTGTAGATTGATGAGTCCTGATAGCATTCGAGGATTTGAACACCATATCCTTATGTCTTTCATTTTATGTTTTGAACATTATTGTATGGGTTGTGTCCCAATGATTCTTGTATTAGATGGTTTTGAGACGATTGTATGAGACTTCTGCTTCATCTTATAAAACTTTGATTGTGTTGAAAATGTTTTTAAATTGTACCGATTTTCTATCTTATGTTATGAAAGCTAAGTGGCTTATATGAGGCCTGTCGGGGTCTTGTATGCCATGTTACGCTAGGATGTTACCCTGGGTTGTGATAAACTTGGTAATCAGAGCACAAAGTTTAGAAAGGTTCTAGGATGTCTCGAAATTACGTCTAGTAGAGTCTTATTCATAAGTGTAAAGCGCGCCACATTTATGAATGAGAGGCTACAAGATGTTTAGGAAACTTCACTTCTTCATTTCTCTAAGTCGTGAGATAGAGTTTAACTCTATAAGGTCTCTCTCCTAATCCTTATTCGATGGTCTTCAAGATATGACTACTTAAAGAACTTTTGCTAAAGGACTGAGGGAGAAAATGTTGACCAAGGAGCTCCTCCCCAAGCTCCGATTGACCCTTTGGCCAAGCAAGTGACTAATACAGAGTTTAGGACTACTTTTCAAGTGTTGGATCAAGCTGTGATGGCCCAAGTCAATAGGGAAGTTGTGAACCCCGTGAATTCAAATGTGGGAATGACGGCATCTAGAGTGAGGGACTTTACTAGGATGAATCCTCCGAAATTCTATGGTTCTGAGGTTGAGGAAGATCCTCAAGAGTTCATTGATGAGGTTTACAAGATTTTGTCTATTATGGGAGTTACTCCGGTGGAAAAGGTGGAATCGGCCACTTATCAACTTAAGGGTGTTGCTGAAATTTGGCTCAACCAATGGAAGGAAGCAAGACCGGTAGATGCGGGTCCCCTAGAATGGGAAAGGTTTAAGTTCGCTTTTCTTGATAGGTTTTTTTCGCTTGAGATGAGGGAGGCTAAAGTGCTCGAGTTCATTAATATTGGACAAGGAAATATGAGTGTGAAGGAATATGACTTGAGATTTACTCAATTGTCCAAATATACTCCTTCTATAGTTGTCGACTTTAGGACAAGGCTAAGCAAGTTAGTTTCGGGTGTGTTTGACTTGGTGATGAGTCCATAAATTTGACTCATTTAGGTCTTTATTTTAACAGAAATAGTTTTCTCAAATGCTTATTTAGTCTAAATATTTGATGAAAACACTTAAGTTTAAGGTATTTGAAGTTTTAAGGAAAACATGAACACTACTTCGCAAAAAGGAATGAAAAGTATGAGAAAATGAAGGCTTGAGGATTTGACGAGTCCCCTTAGCGAGTCACCGAAGGGTCTCACTTCGCCTTTTGTTCTAGTGTGCTGAGCCTGAAGGAAAGGATCAAGTTGGTGGAAAAAGGGAGCAGTCGACACATCACCGAGAAGTTCCATGAAACAATATTATATTGCCCAATGACCCAGAGCACAACGATGCGGAAAGATGGTGCAAGACAGTGATGAAGTACATCAAAGGGCAAATCACCAAGTTGATCGACGATTTCGACTAATGTCACTAAATGATTCGCTGCAGCACAAATTTTTGAAAACTATAAATACTCGTTGAGAGTTATAGCTTAATATCAGATTTTAGTATCATAAGATTTTCAATATAGAACAATTAATATAATTTTAGTACTTTTTCTCTGAGTTTGAGAGGGTTTTGAAACTTGAAGAAGAAGAGGGTTTTATCTCCAAGGATTTGGACTTGGGTCCCTTGGATTCTTCATTCTTTGCCTGTAAC
This sequence comes from Solanum bulbocastanum, assembly GCA_037074985.1. Lineage (NCBI taxonomy): Eukaryota > Viridiplantae > Streptophyta > Magnoliopsida > Solanales > Solanaceae > Solanum > Solanum bulbocastanum. Next base: position 10,206,764 of record CM073604.1, read on the forward strand.
AAGACTTAAATATTCATACCGAATGCAAGCTCATTTAGGTATAAATTTCTATCTCTTAATGTATGGCTAAAACCCCCAATTCTTGGGGTGTGATTTAACAAGTAAGTGTTGAGATTATTGTTGGGTTTTGCTTGCTAATAGGTCAGATGTATTTTAATGGTGATTTCACCTAGCGGTTGTGGTTTAATTTAATGGGTTTGTAGTTGCAAATACAAAACCACCCATGTGTTTTCAGCTTGCTCGAGAGAGAGGTTGCGAAACCAAAACCGCTAGACTGATGGCCTAAGGAGTCGACATGAGGTTCAGCTTGAGAGGGTGAGCCCTAGTCCCATATCCTAACACTCAGCTCGACAGAGTGAGTGGGGTAAGGTGTAGGCTGGCCTTCATACAGCAAATGGGTTCCTGAGAGGAATCCATTTGAAACGGGGTAAGTTGCCCGAGAGGGAACCTATTTATATCTAAAGCTTCGCCTAGTCACTATTATCTTGCAAATTTTCTATCGAAAGCATATACCCAACGATTTATACCAATATATATTGCGGTCACATCCCAATAATCCCCTCTCATTTATATATTTCTTTGTTATTTTTACTGTTTTTGCTATACTTGTGACAAAACTCTCAAATCGATATTTGACACTTTTGTGTCCCCTTTTAATTTAAAATGTTTTTAATCACTAATGTCTTTATCTACAACTAGTTAGAATTTAATTTAATTTTTATATTAATTCTCGAAACCACTCCCTTGGGACTCGACCCCAACCCTTGGTTGGGTTATTATACTAATGCACAATCGTAGAACTTGCATCGGAATTTGTGTCGTTGTTTACGCAAACATCATAGTGGCACCGCTACCGAGGAGTGGTGTTATTTGGAAATTCTTAGTTAAGTAGACTTTTTGATTCTTTCTAGTTTTAGTTTTACTAATCTAAATTGTAGCTTTGTTTTGCTAGTTTCAATATCAAAGCAGGGAACTAAGGATGGAAAATCATTATGGATACCACACGGATCATCCCCTTTTGAAATTATTGAACCTCAGGGACAACCTCTTGACCTTTAAACAAGTAGGGGATGAGACGATTCAGGAAATGTGGCTCAAGTTTTAAGCAGTGCTGCAACTATGCCCATCTCACGGGATGACGAACAAGTGGCTACCAAAGTGCTTCTACAAGGGTCTAGGACCCGAGAATAGAGGTATAGCTGATCAACTTTGCGAGAGCGGTATGCTACACCAACCCTCTGAAGTTGTAGCAAAACTCCTTGGTGGCATGGTAAAAGCCAACAAAGAAGCCAAAAAGAAGCAAGAGTGGGACGCACTAGTTACCTAGTTGAATTTTCTATCCACCCGAGCTACGGAATTGGAGGTACAAGCCATTGGGAAAGAAAAACACTTGTCCCTCCAAGAGTGTATACATGGGAATAAGCAGAGAGGTGTGCAAGATGATGAAGCTTTGTCACTCATTCAAAAAAAATTAAGGCACAGGAGAGGATGTTGAATGAGATGAAGGAGAACATCGAAAAGCTAAACGAAGCGTCAACCTCTCACTCCATGTCTATTCAACTGAAAGATGCTCAAATCGACCATTTGATATCAGGTCAATACCCACCATTCGCCAAGGACTCGCCTAATTACAACATGGGTGACTTCGAAAATGAAGAATAGTTATTGACTTGCTTCATGCCACAACGTTAACTAAGGCACTGTTTGGGAGGTAACCCAAAACCTTGTAATATTTTATATTTGTGTACTAGTATAATAATGATGTGCTGATTGGTATAGGTTAAAGTGCGAGAAGTGCTTGAAAAGTGCAGAGTGACAAGTAACATATCTAATTGGCAAGTCGCCGAAGAGGTCGGCAAACTCGACCTTATCCATCGTTTGACTCCAAACATCCCCAAAAATTGGAGCCTATATAACTCAACAAGCTTGAGAAATCATTGGTGCATCACCAACTCTGTTGGCGATCTCGACGGAGATCTTTGTTTGAACACTCAGGTTTGTTGGAAAGATCTATAACACTCAGCCAAAAAGGTGATTAATCGGTGACACGCCAATTGATTCGACAATTTAGACTGATATCGCCGGGTACGTAGGAATTGGACAGCGCTTAAGTAAAGTGAAACAAAGTAGCGGTGAAGCATTCGAGAAAGTGGGTTGAAAATAAGAATGTTGGGTTGCTTGGCGATGCTGTGTAGAGTTCGCTGAATCACTCAACGACTCGCTTAATGTCCCCACCTCGCCTTTTTTTTAATGCTAAAATTGCGGAAGGTCTACACCCAAAGTCGCAGGAGAACCATGCCGCCCTTACAGATGGAGCAACCGCATAGCTAGGATCACTTCTTTACCTCCTTATTTGTCTTACTTATTTTTATTTTTGGGTACTGTTAATTTCATTTGAGGACAAATGAAATTAATAGTGGTGGGGAGAGGCTCACCTTTTGTGTGCTATTTGTGTTCGTGTTTTGTATATATTTGGGCTGTTCTATTTAAAATTGTGTTTACACTGCTTTTCGTGGATGTTTGAGCTTATGACTCCTTTCATTTTAATGCAAAATGATTTTAATTTTGGTCCGTTAGAAAAATTTTTGCCACCTGTTGTGTTGAAAGTGGCTGTTCTTGTACAAATTCAAGTCTCAGTTTCGATCAATACCAATGACTTGAATCGTGCTCTCAATTGAACAAACATGAACGTGCGGCCGTGAACAGACCAAATAAAGTTGCATAGACAGTATGTGAACACTATGCATCTCGTTGTGATTAAACATTTATTGAATTGATTCTCTTGTAATGACCGTTGCACACTAGAGAAAGTGTGTGGTCTTGTTTGACTTATGTGTCGATGCCTTGTTTGATGAATATACTTTGACCCTTGCATGAATAAACCTAGAATTTTCCCCGTTAGTCTGATTGATTTAGTATGGTGTGCTCTTGAAATTATCTTAGGCAACTTTTGAAGAGTATGAGAAAAAGTTGACATATACCTCTTTTGTGGCCTACCGGTGAGTGTGTGAAACTCTCTTGAACACCTTTGAGCCTTACCTTTCTTAGGAAGAACCTTGATGAATCCTATACCTTACTTGACACACTACCTATAATCCTCTTGATTTGTGGTTTAGTGAATAACCAACTTAGGCCAAAAGCCTAAGTTGGGGGTATGGTGAAAAGGAAAGAAGAAGTCAAAAAGTGCAACAAAAGTCTCCCTTGACCAATGGTGTTGAGGAACAATGGAAACCCTCCAAAAAAGAAGTTGTGGAATAAAAGTACAAAAGAAATTGGGTTTCCAAGCCATCCTTAGCGGTGAATAAAAAGATGTTTTAGAAGCACTAGAAAAAGAATTGATAAAGGAAAAGAAGGGGATGCCTTGAGAATACCATATCTCATGAGGAAAAAGTCACTGAGCCTAAATGGTCATACCTTTGCACTCAGCCCCATTACAAACCTTAGAAAGACCTTTTTTATCTTGAGTGAGCTGAACCGAAGATCGATTGGAATATAAGGGCAAGGCTACGGGTGAAAACATGCATTATGTTCCTCTTTTTGAGTGTGAACATTGCATCTGATTCCTGATCTTGAATTGATTAACCTTAGTGTGTGAATATGGAATCATTCTTTATGTGAGGGTATTTAGATACTTTTTGTTGAGCTTGAACTTACACAAGTAGCGAGTATTGTGAGCATGAGAATCTTCGATAATGGTGTGTCACAACTTTAATCTTTGAATACACAATTGATCTTTGCATGAGTAATTTAAGTCCTATTGTGTATGTTCATGATTTAGTCTTGTCTAGCACTATTTGAGACATCCTATTTGAACTGCTGAACTTGAGTTTTACTTGAGGACAAATAAAAGTTTAAGTTGGGGGTGTGGATGAGTCCATAAATTGGACTCTTTTACGGCTTTATTTTAACAGAAATAGTGTCCTCAAATGCTTATTTAGTCTAAATATCTGATGAAAACACTTAGGTTTTAGGTATTTGAAGTTTGAAGAAAGTGTGGACACTACTTCGCAAAAAGGAACGAAAAGGCTGAAAAGAATGACAAAATGAAGGCATGAGGATTGCCGAGTCTCCTTGGCGAGTCACCGAAGGGTCTCACTTCGCCTTTTGTTCCAGTGTGTTGATCCTGAAGGAAAGGATCAAGTTGGCGAAAAAAGGGAGAAGTCGGCACTTTGCCGAGAAGTTCCGCGAAGCAGTACTATATCACCCAATGATCTAGAGCATGACGATGCGGAAGGATGGTGCAAGACGGCGATGATATGCACTAAGTGGTGAATCACCGAGTTGATCAGCGATTTCGACTAATTTCGCCGAATGATCCACTACAGCATAAATTTTTGAAACTATAAATACTCATTGAGAGTTATAGCTTAGTATCATATTTTAGTATCATAAGATTTTCTATATAGAATAATTAATATAATTTTAGTACTGTTTCTTTGAGTTTGAGAGGGTTTTGAAACTTGAAGAAAAAGAGGGTTTCATCTCCAAGGATTTAAACTTAGGTCTCTTGGATTCTTCATTCTTGGCCTTTAAGAAGACCTGAATCTTCATACCCATTTGAATGCAAGCTCATTTAGGTATAAATTTGTATCTCTTTATGTGTGGGTAAAAACCCCAATTCTTGGGGTGTGATTTAGCAAATATGTGTTGAGATTATTGTTAGGTTTTGCTTACTAATAGGTCAGATTTATTTTAATGGTGATTTCACCTAGCGGCTATGGTTTAATTTAATGGGTTTGTAGCTGCAAATAAAAAACTACCCATGTGTTTTTGTCTTGCTTGAGAGAGAGGTTGCGAAACCAAAACCGCAAGACTGATGGCCTAAAGAGTGGGTTGACATGAAGTTTAGCCCGAGAGGGTGAGCCCTAGTCCCATATCCTAACACTCAGCTCTAGAGAGTGAGTGGGGTAAGGCGTAGGCTGACCTTCATACGACAAATGGTTGTCCGAGAGGAACCCATTTGAAATGGGGTAAGTTGCCCGAAAGGGAACTTATTTCCATTTAAAGCTTAGCCTAGTCACTATTATCTTGCAAATTTCCTATCGAAAGCATATAACCAACGATTTATACCAATATATATTATGGTCACATCCCAAGAAGCCCCTCTCATTTATAGATTTCTTTGTTATTTTTACTGTTTTTATTTTACTTGTGACAAAACCCTCAAATTGATATTTGACACTTTTGTGTCCCCCTTTAATTTATAATGTTTTTAATCGTTAAAGTCTTTAGCTACAACTAGTTAGAACTTAATTTTATTTTTCTATTAATTCTTGAAACCACTCCCTTAAGACTCGACCCCAACCCTTGGTTGGGTTATTATACTATTGCACGATCGTAGCCACTTGAATCAGAAATTGTGTCACTGATTACGCAAACATCACTTGGTAGTGAAAGTCTCGTACGACTATGCTTGTCCATGACATGGATATTTCTCATCTTATGAATCATGCCTAACAGAGTGAAGAGGAGAAACTTAAGGAGAGATCTAGGGAGAACAAGAGGTCTAGAACTGGTGATGGTAATTTCTCTTATGCTAGGTAAGATGGACATGGTCGTCCTAAGCATCCACAAAGGTTTTTCGAGCAAGGTTCCGCTAATGCTCCTAAGTTCAACCAATAGAGGGTGTCTAAACCAAAAACTCAAGGATATTTTGTTGGGGTTTTATTGCCAAATTGAGGTAAATGTGGATGAAAGCATGCGGGTGAATGTCTAACAGGTTCCAATATTTGTTTTGGTTGTGGCAAGACGGATCACAAGGTAAGGCATTGTCCTTCAATTTCTAAGAATGAGGGAGATAGTCATCGTAGGTCTCAACCCAACCCTTCATCCGGTCCAAGTGATTCGGGTACTGGTGTCCCAAGAAAAATAAGTCCTATGCACTTCAGACTCGTGGTGAGCAAGAGGGTTCTCTCGATGTGGTTACTAGTATGTTGAAAGTTCTTGATTTTTATGCTTTACTTGATCTCGCTTCTATCTTGTCTTTTGTAACGTCATGTGTGGCTATGAGATTTGATGTTCTCCCTGATGTATTGATTAGATCCTTTTTCTATATATACTCTTTTAGGTGATTCTTTGATGGCCGAGAGGGTCTATAGAAAGTGTCCAGTCTTCTTATCCCATTGAGTTACTCTAGTTGATTTGGTAGAACTTGATATGCTAGATCTTGATGTTATCCTTAGGATGGATTGGTTGCACCCTTGTTATGCTTCTATTGATTGTAGAACCCGTGTAGTCAAATTTCTGTTTCTGAATGAGCCTATCCTAGAATGGAAGAGGGGAAATTCTATGCCTAAGAAGTTAGTTTATCTCTTGTCTTAAAGCTAGAAAGATGATTTCTAATGGCTACATGTACCACCTAGTTAGGGTGAGGGAAATAGATTTCAGCGTTGTCCAACTCCAAGGAGCTAGTTACTTTCTATGATTGACCTTAGGTCGGGTTATCACCAAATGAGGGTGAAAGATGATGATATTCTAAAAATGGCTTTTAGAAGCTGCTATGGTCATTTTGTGTTTATGGTGATGTCGTTTGAATTGACTAAGGCTCCGGTGGCGTTTAAGGATTAGATGAATAGGGTGTATAGACAATACCTTGATATGTTCAGTAGTAGACCCTACCAATGGTAGTGTTGTGGTTTAAAATGGTTTTGAATCGTCTTTTGTGTTAGAGGTGAAAACTAAACAATGTCTTGATCCGATATTAGTATAATTGAAAAAATCAGTACATGGAAAGTCTATTGAGGCTTTTTCCCAAGGGGGAGATGGTGTGCTTAGGTACCAAGGTCATTTGTGTGTTCCGAAAGTCGATGACTTGAGGGAACCAATCTTGTCAAAAACTGAGAGGTTTATCCCAAGACATTAGTATTCTTACTTGGAAGTAGAAAAAGAGATCTTGAGATTAATGTTCATGATTGGGTTTACTTGAAAATCTCACCCATGAAGGGTGTAATGAGGTTTGGTAAGAACGGAAAGCTTAGTCCCCGTTATGTAAGCCCATATCAAATTTTGAGACGTATTGATAAGGTTGCTTATGAGCTTGATTTGCCTAATGAGTTGGCATCGGTGCATCAGATTTTCCATGTCTCTATGTTGAAAAAGTGTGTTGGAGATCCGACATCCATAGTTCCCTTAGAAGATTTGGGAGTTGATGAAAGTCTTTCTTATAAGGAAGTTTTGGTTGAGATTTTGGACTGGCAAGTTAAGAAATTGAGAAGTAAGGAAGTTGCTTCCATGAAAGTATTGTGGAGGAATCTTTTAGTTGAGGCTACTTAGAAGACCGAGGCCGATATGATGTCCCGATATCCTCATCTTTTTCCTTCTACTCCTACTCTAGCTTGAGGTGATGAGTAACTCATGGTTTGTTCTTTGTTTTGGTGTCATGTGTTGAGATGTTCCCATGATTTCCTTAGTTTATGCATGCTCATGAAAAACTTGTGTTTTTAAAGAAAATGAGTATACATGATTGATTTTCCTCATATTATTGTAGATCTCAGGTATGTCTCTCAAATTTTACTAAGTGTCAGCATGATCCACGAAACCCATCGACGGGCCATCGATGGGGTTTCATTGGTCCAAGTTAGGGTTACATTTGACCTACCCAGATCCCCTACCAAAATAAAACCTTTTATTTTTAAATTAACCCCTATTTTCCCCAACTATTTATGTAACACCCCGACTTTTCAAAATATCTAAATTAACTCGTACCTTCATGAAAATACAAAGTGGATGAGTAATAAATTAAGAATGATATGGTATGTCATAATTTAAGTGTTCAAGCATTGTATCTCAAGTAGGTAGGTGGCAAAATAAAAGTTGGCGAAAGTTATCGTAAGTTCCTTTTTAAAAATTTCTCTAAACTTTGGGTCAAATGTCTCAAAGATTTTCTCCTAATATATAAAGAGTTATGGGGCCAACAATCTATCAAATCGAAGGTATATGAGTCTAGTTTCCAACACATCAAACCGTTTGTTTATATGACTTCAGAATAGAGAGATATTCGCGTTTTTATGAGACTGTGCAAGCAGACATATGAGGTGGGGCCCTAGGTCGGTGGAACTTTATTATATATCTTCTTCTTCGACTTTTTCTTCATTTTTTTAGTTAAAAACCAGCAAACTTAGGAAACCCATTTCTAGGAGCAACCAAATTATAGATTTTCTCGACTTAAGTCCTTGATGATAGTTGTTCTACGCGTTGAGCTTGTCATCATGGTATAATTTGTTTTATCAATTTCGTAGCATATCATAGTTTGGTGTTGGGATATCAAGGGTTTGGACATTTTAACGTTTTGAGGTTTATTACGAACTTAAAATCAAGGTAAGACCCTTCTTCTTCGACTCTAGCTTTGATAAGCCGCAAATAGTAATTTGCTACGAAAATACATATCTTTTATCGAATTATCGTGGTATCTTCTATTCTTGTGTGTTGATTATGGTCCTGACTTGTGGTAGTATCGAGAAGGGCTGTAAGTTAAAAGTCGTTTGGCTATGTGAATTTAGCGAAAAAGGTATGTTAATGCTATTCCCTTCTTATGTCATGTTTCCTTAAAGCTTAGGAGCAATGTAATTAGGTTGTTATCATTGTTATACTTGTAGCCATTATTGTTGATTATTGGCTGCTCGAGTGGATATAATCCTCTCTTGTCGGGATTCATATTCAGTTAGTAGCGTCCTTATGTTGGACATGACTTAGAGGCTATTCATATAGATTGCTTATAGCTAAATCGCTTGATTTTAGCCTATTGGATTGTTATTGTTGCCCTTGGGCTATTGTGGTTAGCAATAGGAATGTGACCTATGCCTAGAAGGACTATGTTCTGCCTACGGGGCTATATTGATGCCTAGAAGGCTAATGAGTTGCCTACGGGGCTATATTGACGCCTAGAAGGGATATGAGGTGCCTACGGGGATATATTGATGCCTAAGAAGGCTATGCGCTGCCTACAGGGCCATGTTGTTGCCTATGAGGACTATGAATTTTCTATAAGCAATATTGATGCCTAAGAGAGCTATGTGCTACCTACGGGGATATATTATTGCCTAAGTGGGCTATATGATTGCCTGCAGGGCTAGGGGACTACCAATAGGGGTATATAGACTTATTGGCACCCTCTGGGCTTATGGGGCCCCGGGTAGGTGGTCTTGTGTGTTGTTTGTACCTGCCGAGCTTATAGTGGTACTAGTTGAGTATGAATACTTGTAATGTGAAGCATGTTGAATGGTGAGTTCACTTTTAGTGAACTTAATGTGTCACCTTGGTGTGGGTGGTGGTATGGGACGCTACCCATACTTTGCACAAGGTGTAACATGAAGGTTACTTGAGGTGGAGGCTAAAGGTAAAAAGGTAAAGGTATATGTGTGGTTTTGACTAAAGGTGATGTATGTGACTTTACATGTTGGTTGTGACTTATATTATGCATCTTGTGATTAATGTTCATAAAGTTTACTAAAATGGCATACAAGCATGACTTTCAACAAAATGTCCTTTTAGCATGTTTTTGCATAGTCATCATACTTAGTACATTTTGTGTGCTAATCCATATTTCTTCTATTTTTCTATAAAGTGTAGGTTCCGGCAAGTGATAGCATTCTATTGTGAAGCTTGGGATTAGAATTCTCTCAAGACCTATCTTGGTTTGTCCTCATATGTTGAGGACAGGGATTCCTAGTGTTTCTAGCTTTTATGTTAAGACTTTTGTAGTAAACTTTAGTATTTTCGATTGTATATAGGGTCATGACCCTATTTTGTTATGTTTGTCCAAGGATAGCCATGTGAGACTTAGTCTTCCGCTGTGTCTTTGTAAGATGTTTAACGAGACTTTAAATAGTTGGTTTTAAATAAAGTTTTAATTCTACACTATTTTCTATTGCCTATGCATGAATGAGCTAAGAGGCTTGTATTAGACCTCTTCGAGGTCGAGTATGCCGTGTTATGATAGGGGGTGCTCTCGGGTTGTCACAGATACTCGGCCTTAACTTGTTGACAATTCAGACACTTGGCTACAAAACCTGCTATATCCTTCTTCATACCATTCCCATCAATAGATTTCCCGTAGGTCACGGTACATCTTGTTGGCTCCCGAATGAATAGAATACCGCGAACCATGAGCTTCTTCTAGAATTTGCTCTCTCAAGACATCAACATTCGGAACACACAACCGACCTTAGTACATATGCACCCCATCTCCCCCTTGGGATAAGGCCTCAACGGACTTGTTGGGTACCTATTCTTTCAACTCCAATAACATGGGATCAAGGTCTTGCTTGGACTTCACGTCCATTACAAAAGATGATTCGGAACCATTATAGACCATGACACCACCCTGGGTGGAATCCACTAGTTGGACACCTAACAGGTCCAACCTATGTACATCATGAACTAACTCTTTCTTCTCATCTTCTACATGGGCCAGACTACCCATGAACAATCGACTTAGGGCATCCGCAACTACATTGGCTTTGTCGGGGTGGTAAAGGGCACTCATGTCATAATCCTTCAAAAGTTCTAACCACCTTCTTTGTCAGAGATTCATGTATTTTTGGCTAAACACATATTGAAGAGTCTTGTGATCAGTGAACACATCAACAAGCTCCCCATATAGATAATGCCTCCATATTTTCAAGGCAAACACTATCACCGCTAATTCGAGATCATGGGTTGGATAATTCTTTTCATGGATCTTGAGTTGCCTTGAAGCATAGGCAATCACTTTCCCATAGTGCAAAAGGACACATCCCAAACCCACTCTAGAGGCGTTACAATATACAACAAAACTATCGGTACCCTCCAGCAAGGTCAACATCGGAGCGGAGGAAAGCCTATCTTTCAATTCTTGGAAGATTTTCTTACAAGCTTCCGACCACACAAACTTAACTTTCTTCTGAGTTATAGTTGTCAATGGAGAAGCAAAGGAGGAAAAACCCTCAACAAACCTTTTATAGTAACCGGCCACACCTAAAAAGCTTCTAATAACGGTGGGTGATAGAGGTCTAGGCCAACTTTTGACCGAGTCCGTCTTCTTTAGATCTACCTCTATACCCTTGCTTAACACAATGTGACCTAGGAATGCCACAGATCTTAGCCAAAACTCGTATTTGCTAAACTTTGTGAATAGTTGATGATCCTTTAGGACTTGCAATACTATCCTTCAATGGTCCGTATGCTCATTTTCATTCCTTGAATATATCAAAATTTCATCTATGAACACTATCACAGACATGTCAAGATATTTTGGGAAAACCCTATTCATAAGGTCCATAAATGCCGCTGGAGCATTTGTTAAGCCAAATGACATCACAAGGAATTCATAGTGACCATACCTAGTTCGAAAAGTCGTCTTGAGAATATCAACCCCTCTCACCCTCAATTGGTGATAGCCTGAACGTAGGTCAATCTTGGAAAAGTAGTTAGCTCCTTAAAGTTGATCAAATAAGCCATCAATTCTAGGAAATGGATATTTTTTCTTAATGGTCACCTTGTTCAATTGCCGATAATCAATACACATTCTAAGAGACCCATCCTTCTACCTAACAAACAATACCAGAGCACCCCATGAAGAGATGCTTGGTTGAATAAAACCTTTGTCTAGCAAATCATTTAGTTGCTCTTCCAACTCCTTCAACTCTGTCAAAGCCATTCTATAAGGAGGAATAGAGATAGGTTGCGTATCCAAGATAAGGTCAATACCAAAATCTATTTCCCGTTCGGGAGGAATACCGTGAAAATCATCGGGAAAAACTTTTGGAAACTCATTCACTACCGGAACTGACTCTAGAGAAAGGGTTTCAGATTCAAAATCCTTCACCCTAATAAGATGGTAAATGCACCCCTTGTAGATCATCTCTATCTTTAAGACAAGAAACAAATGGACCTCTAGGCATAGAATTTCCCCCCTTCCACTCTAAAATAGGTCTATTCGGAAATTGAAATTTAACCACCCGGGTTCTACAATCAATAAAGGCATAACATGCATGCAACCAATCCATACCAAGAATCACATCAAAATCTAACATGTCAACTTTTATCAAGTCAACAAAACTAACTCTATGGGACAAGGAGATGGGACATCTTCTATACACCCTCTTAGCCACCACAGAGTCGCCAATCAAGGTAGAAATCGAAAAACGTTCTAATAAATCTTTCGGAGGAACATCAAACCTCATCGCCACATAAGGCATCACAAAAGATAAAGTGGCACCAGGATCCAATAAAGAATATACATCAATAAGAAAAACTTGCAACATACCGGTAACCACATCCGGGGAGCTCTGTTGGTCACCTCGGGCTTGAAGAGCATAAAAGTGGTTCTCTTGGGATCATTGGAATTTGAACCACTTGGAGGGGTTTGTTTATCTTCTCTCCCCTTGGCCGTATGGGTTGGGCAATATTTCAATTGATGACAACTCTTACCACAACCATAGAAAACACCCATGCCGGCAAGACATTTACCATCACGCTTCTTACCGAACTTAGCACAAGTAGGCCTCTTCATCGAAGATCCACCACTATTGCCTCCTTGAGACTTAGGGTTAGACACCCTATCTTTGTTGACCCTTGGAGCACAAGAGGAGCCTTGATTAGAGAACTTTCTCTTGAGCCTTGGTCTACCTTGACCCTCGAATTTACCCTTGGAAGAATTTCCACCATTGGTCGTTGATCTCTTCACCTCCCTATTTACTTGCTTGAGCTTTTGTTCCTCAATTTTCTGGCATGAACCATAAGACGTGAAATATTCATGCTTAGGATGAGCATTGCCAAACAACATTCATTGACTACCAAGTCGGATATCCCCATCACAAATTTGTTCATCTTGGCCCTCGAATCTGCCACTAAGGTTGGAGCATGCTTGGACAATTAGGTGAATTTAAGGGCATACTCTTTCACACTCAAACTCCCTTGTTGGAGATTTATAAACTCTTGCATTTTTCGTTCCCTCAACTCCAGGGGAAAGAATCTATCAAGAAAGACCGACTTGAACAATTCCCAATCTACCGGGCCCGCTTTTACAGGTCTCTCACCCTTCCATTGCTCATACCATACTTGAGCCACATCCTTCAATTGGTAGGCGGCTAATTCCACCTTATCTTGTAGAGACACTCCCATAGCATCTAGCACTTTATAGACCTCATCAATAAACCCTTGTGGATCCTCTTCCACTTTGGGGGGGGGGGGGGGGGGTTCATCCTAGTAAAATCCCTTATCCTTGAAGCGGCCAAATTCACATTTGGATTTGCCAGACCAACAACTTTCCTTGTAGCTTGAGCCGTCAAGGCTTGAGCTTGAGTTGTCACGGCTTGAGTCAATATTTGGAGAGTCGTCCTTATTTCCACATTGGTCATAGTCCTCTCATTCATAGGAACTTGAGGATCTTAGGGAGCTTGGGGACTTTGGGTAGGAACTCCCTCATTAACACTCTCCTCTTCCATCCTATTTTCATGCGCCCTTCTTGTATTCATATCCTAAAGACACAATAGAAGAGTTAGGAAAAGGAATTCATAGAGTTATAACTCTAAGGTACGACTAAAGAGTAATGAAAGAAGTGAACTATCCTAAACATCTTATAGCCACTCATTCATAAGTTTGTTGCGCTTCACACTAATGAACAAGACTCTAAAAATCATTCCAAAACCTTATGCTCTGATACCAAGTTTGTCACGACCTAGGGGTACCCCCTAGATGTAACACGACATACTTGACCCCGAAGGGGTCTCATACAAGCCCTTAGCATATCATAAACATAGGTAATAGAAATGATGCGGAATTAAAAAATTTTACAATCGAAGTCTTTTTATAAAATCAAAGTCTAGACATTGTCTAATTAAAACATCTACTGCAATCGATTATCAATAAGGGTCAAAGCCCTTTACAATAAAGTCTCAAAATAAAACATAAGAAAAGCAACTAGAAGTGAATGACTCTTGTCCTCGAACCATGAGGACTCACCACAAGTCTTGGAGAGAATCAAGCTAATCTTTAGTCAAGAAAGGAGGACACCTCAAATGCCGAAACCTATATTTTGTAAAAAGGTAGAAAATATGCGTTAGTACAAAGATTTCACTAAGTATGGAAGCCATACATAAAATCCTTAAAACATGTAAAAAACAAAGGTACATTTTGGTTGAAACCATGCACTTTATCATTTTTAAGAGTCATCATGCACAATAGAGTAAAATGCATAAGTCAAACCAATTCATAAGCATCCCTAAGTTATACGTGTGCAATGCATAGACAAGATCCCATAATCATATCTAAAGCTAAGTATAACTTTTTGGCCACCATATTCATACATCTCATACCTTGACCTCATCCATAGCCAATACTCATAGACAAGGAAATACTCATGTTCATTAACTTGTAACAATGAAAGCCACTCTTAGTATCAATCCATATCATACATGCATAAGTTCATATATTATCATAGCATAAGAAAAACCACGCCATAACCCCTTGCCAAAGCCTACTTGTGCCATTCATAAGTGAAGTCTCATACCCCCACTCACACTAAGTAGAACTCCTTGAGAAGTCATAAGTATAGTTCATGTCATATTCATAATCTTGTCATGTAGGGAAAGAAGCCTTTACCGACAAAGACCATATGTGTTACATGGAATCCGGTGTCGTGTAACCCCACACCGAAAGAAGGTGTCCTACTTGACTAAGGTAGAACTAAATGTATTAGCTTTTAGATGGATCCACTAGCTGAATACCTATGTGGGAAAATAGTTACGGAATAGGGAGATTGCTTCTATAAAACTGACCTATTGTATTGATGGAGGACCTTCCGTCTCATGAGACTAATTTAGATGACCCTGCCTTTTTAACTGACAGGAGGGCATCTACCTCATATTCCATATCCATGCAGTTCTAAGCATTATTTCCCAAAATTTACATAATTAGTCATGACTTGCATTTTCATGTGTGAAGGAATATCTTACCCTTCATTCAACACAACTCAAAAAATAGCTCATGAATTCAATTAGGTGAGAATGGACTTTCAACCTTAGAATCATCAATATGTGAGTAAACCTTTCACATCATGTTCATACAGGAGGGTCTCTACCTCATATTCCATATCCACGTGGTGCTAAGCATTATTTCCCAAAATTTACCTAGTCTTGAATTACATTTACATGTGTGAAGGAATATCTTACCCTTCATTCAACACAACTCATAAAATAGCTCTTGGATTCAATTAGGTGAGAATGAACTTTCAACCTTAGAATCATCAATATATGAGTAAACCTTTCACATCATGTTCATCGTGTGTTCATGAGAATGGACTTTCAATCAACACAACAACATTATCATATTCATAGACATTTCGTGCATAGTCATTTGTAAGGGTATGGGGAGAATGATCTTACAACAACACCACATTTACACAATAGTCATAGGATCTTCACTTTCTAAGTGAATCATAAGCTTATACACAATTCTCATCAACATGTACAAACCCTCATAATTTGCCCTTCAAGGCTATGAATCAAGCTCAACCCAAACATATAGAATAACTACACTAGATAGGGGAATAAAATGATTCAATAACTCAATCAATATAAACATAATCAATTGACATACTTCTATAATCAATCAACCCATATCATGAATTCACAATTTAGCAAAATGGGGGATTCAAGGGTTCTTGGGGGGGTTTCATAATAATTCAACAATTAATCATCAATTCAACCATAATCCACTATAATCAACCATAAATCAACAATTGAAAACGTTTTGAAAGAGAACCCATGACTTAGATTGAAATGCTAGTTTTTGGGGAAATTGAAAGCTTTGACATCATGTTTTAAAGGGACTCTATATGTGGAAGCTACCCATAGATAAAAAGCCACCATACCTTAGGGTAATTCTTCAAAGAAATTGAGGCAGATAGCCTTGAATTCACCGAACATTAGGTTCAATTCTACTATTGTTCTTCCTTGAGTTTTACAGGGAGAATTATTGTGAGGAAGATGAAGTTCTTGGGTTTTGTTTTTTATTCCAAGTGACTTAATTGGGGGAAATTTAAGTCTAGAAAGCTTATATACTTACTAGTAAAAGAGTAATTTAATGTAGGTTTAATTTTGGAAGAAAACTAGAGGCACTTTAAGTTTCAACTTAATTTTTCCCATCCTTCACCACTTGGCTAGCCTAAAGAACCACTTGGCAAGCCAAGATCACTAGGCGACATGCCAAATGGACCCTTGGCTCGTCAGATTTTCCAGTAAACAGCAGGTCACTTAGGCGATGGAGGGGTCCCTTGGGCGATGCACCAACCAAGTAATCGAGCCCCAACCTAGCTCAACTAATTTTCTAGTAGCTAGGTCATGGGGACAACCCACTAGGCGACCCCAAGGGGACATGGGCGACTCGCCAAGTCCCTTGGGCGACCATGCTGCCCCTTCGCCAAAAAGTTCAAGGAATACAAGATTTTTTCCTTCACTTTTCCTTGATAGTTTAGGTCCCTGCCCACTTTCTATAGATTTACTCTATTTATTTTAGTTCTAATTTAGTCTAAACATTCCCGGAATGTTACACTAACTCTCACGTTAAGCACTAGTGCAGCCTACTAAATTTCGGAGTGTTACACTTTTGGGGTTCTATATGTCTTGTTACATCTAGGGAGTACCCTTGGTGTCACGACCCAAGGGTACCCCCTAGACGTAACATGGCACAAAGAACCCCAAAAGGCTCCATGTAAGCCACTTAGCATATCATGACATAAATTAATAGAATAATAAGGGTAAAAGCACATTTTTCAAGTCTTAAGAAATTTTTATAAAAGCAAAGCGAAAGTCTAGACATTGTCTCATTTAGCCATCTATTACAATCAAAGTCTCAAATTGGGTCACAGCCCTTACAATAGTAATCCGAAAGTCTAATACAATGAAAGAAAAAGGAACAACAAGATATCACTCGTCCTCAGATCCACGAGGACTCACCATAAGCAAAGAGAATAGTCAATCTAAGCTTGTATCAAAGGAAGAACACCTCAAACACCGGAACCTACACTTTGTAGAAAAATGTAGAGGAAATATGGGTTAGTACAAAATTGAACTAACTATGATAGTCATGCACAAAATACTTGAAAACATGCAAAAAGGGACATTTTAGTTAAATGCATGTAATTTGTAAGTTAAAACCTCATTTAGAAGACAGTGGAAGGACATAAGTCATAAGCATGTTCAATATTTAAATCATCATAGTACAATGGAAACATACCATAAGCACCCTTAAAGTCTACTTGTGCAATGCATAAGTAAGATTCCCTAATCCTACCCATGCTAAGTAAAGCTTTTTGAACAATCATAGTTAATAATTAATTTTCTTCATTATATTGGAAATTAAGCCTAAACCGACATAGACTATGTGAGCTTAAAATAGAATCCGGTGTCATGCCCCACACCGAAAAGAGGTGTCCTACTTGCCTAAGGTAGAACTAAATGTATTAGCTTTTAGGTGGATCCACTAGCTAAATACCTATGAGGGCACATAGTTCTAGGATACGGAGATTGTTACTAGAAATCCAACCTTTCTTAGTGGGGGAGGTTTTATCTCATGAGATTAACTTTAGAAACCCGGCCTTTCTTAACACGAGTGCCTTTATTTCATATTCAATACCCACTCGGTGCTAAGCATTACTTCCTACAAATTACATGTTTAGTCTTGAATTGAATTAGCATGCATGAAGGAGTGTCTTACCCTCCATCCAATAAGACTCATAAAATAGCTCATAGATTCAATAGGTGAGAATGGACTTTCAACCTTAGAATCATCATATAGTGAGAAGAAATTTCACATCATCTTCATCATGTGTTTATGAGAATGAACTTTCAATTAATACAATAACTAGATTATAATCATATTCATGAGATACATATACATGAAGCCCACAATTTGGCATAATTCCCACGTTTTTTAACCTTCTTGGATCAAGGAGCATATTCATCCAACCATATCTAGGGTTACTACATTAAACATGGATAATAACATGATTACAATAACTAAATTACAACAAGTATAATTCTATAGGATTCACCTTACTACAATTCACCCACATCGCAAAAGCCATAAATTAGGGATATGGGGATTCATGCATTCATGGGAAATTTTTATCATAAAACCACCATAAAACAACAATTCAATCATAATATAAGATAATTAAATCATAAAAATGTTTTTAGAAAGAATCCATGGAGTGAAAACCCTAGGTTTGAGAGAATTTCTAACTTATGAATTGAGAGTTTGAGGACTCCATGGAAGAAAGATATCCATGAATCAAAGAATATCATGCCTTAGGTGAAGAAATCCAACAAATTCGTGTGAGAAAGCCCCCTTCTTCAAGCCCTAACTTGATCTTCTTCTTGTTCATTGGAATCCTAGAGAGAAGAATTTTGGGGGAAAATTGATTTGATTTGGGAATTGGGTAGTTATGATTTAGAAGACTAAGTTTAGGGGCTTAAAATACTTATACACTTAGTCTAATAATACAAAACAATGTAACTTAATGGTTAATTAAAATGGAAAACCCGAAACGACCCCTCAACTAACTCCCAAAAACCACCTTCCAAATGTGACCCACGACCCCCTCACCTATAGATCATGGCTGGACCCACGGCCCATGCTGGTGAAGCATGGGTTGGGGTCTGGATATTGTTTGGAAGCTGTTTTAGCAGGCCTCACCCACGACTCCCAACTACGGGGCGTGGGCTGACCCACGAGGCATGGGTGCCCTCCGTGGGTCACTGTCAGGCAGCCTCTTTGAGGCTTTTCCTCAAGGACCTAGGGTTGGTCTTTGGGGTTAAGGCCTTGGCGTTCTAACCCTAATACATGATTTTTAATGTACGAGAAGGATCTAATCCAAACGTCAAGCTCTAGCTAGGTCTATTAGTTTTATTTTGGACTCTAGTTTAGTTTACAAATTTCCGGAATGTTACAATCTCTCCCCCTTGGGAACATTCGTCTACGAATGATGATCTAGACACCTTGTGGAATTAAAGACTTAAGACTAGCAGCCCATCATACATGAAACATCAAAATAATGCATAATTCAAAGGATGAAAAATCAACTCCATCTCAAAATATAATCAATGCAACACAAGGGAGTAGGAACTACATCTAACAACCCAAATATGCATGAAAATCAATATTTCTCATATTCATAGGAGGAACTAACTTCTCCAACTAAAATAATGCTCAACACAACATCATGAAGCCAATATGCAATTACTTTCAAAAGCATACTAAAGCATGTTCATCAACACATCTCATGAAGACAAATAGGCAATTCACACCAAATGCACAACAACATGAGGAACATAAATCATGGGAACTCATTTTCTCATTAACATGAATTTTCACAAGGAACTTGCACAACATAAGGAAATCATGGAAAAGCTCATGTAACAGACATGACTCCCAAATACTAAAACTCAAGAGGAACTAATTGCCTCAAGCTTGAATAGGAGTAGAAGGAAAGAGTTGAGGATATCGGGACTTCATATCGGCCTTGACCGCCCAAGTAGCACCCTCAACTAAGCGATTCCTCCACAAAACCTTTATGAAAGCTATTTCCTTGTTTCTCAATCTCTTGACTTGGCGGTCAAGGATCTCTACCAGGACCTCTTCATAGGAAAGTCTTCATCAACTCCCAACCATTCTAGGGAATGATGGATACCGGATCTCCAATACACTTCTTAAGAATGGAAACATGAAATATTGTATGAACTGGTCTCAACTCATTTGGCAAGTCCAATTCATAGGAAAACTTCCCAATATACTTCAAAATTTAATACGGGCCCACATATCGAGGACTAAGTTTTCCCTTCTTGCCAAACCGCATCACACCTTTCATAGGTAAGATTTTCAAATAGACTCAATCATTAACTTCAAATTCTAGATCTCTTCTCCTCACATCGACATAAGACTTTTGTCTACTTTGGGTCGTTCTCAACCTCTCTCTAATGAGACAAACTTTCTCAATAGCCTCTTAAACCAATACGGGGCCAATGAGAGCAACATCACCTACCTCAAACCAACCAACTGGAGACCTACATCTCCTACCATACAAGGCTTCAAAAGGAGCCATACCAATACTTGAATGGTGACTATTATTGTAGGAAAACTCTATTAATGGCAAGTGGTCATCCCAATTACCCTTGAAATATATAACACATGCCCTCAACATGTGCTATAAAGTTTGAATAGTAAATTCTGCTTGATTGTTCGTATGAGGGTGAAACGCGGTGCTAAGCTTCACCTTCGTACCAAGCCCTTTTTGGAATGACTTCCAAAAGTTTGAAGTAAATTTAGTACCCCAATCCGAAATAATAGATAAAGGAACTCCATGTAACTTTACTATCTCCCTTATATACAAATTGGCATAGTCTTCAGACAAAAGGGAAACCTTGACAGGAATAAAGTGGGCTGATTTGGTCATCCTATCAACAATGACCCAAATAGAATCATGTTGCCTTTGAGTACAAGGAAAACCCACAATAAAATCCATATGATCTCTTTCCACTTCCAAGTGGAAATTTGTATATTTTGCAGTGAGCCTCCCAACCTTTGGTGCTCAACCTTGACTTTTTAAGAATTAGGACATTTGGCTACAAATCCCGCAATATCATTTTTCATACCATTCCACCAATAGACTTACCGTAATCACGGTACATCATGGTGGCTCCCAAATGAATAGAATACTGAGAACTATGAGCCTCCTCTAAAATTTGCTCCCTTAACCCATCCACATCTATAACACATAATCGACCTTTGTACCTAAGTACCCCATCTCCCCCTTGGGAGAAACAAGAACCGATATACACGTGATCTGGATGCTGAGGGCCTGAACCTTCATAATGAAAAGATGTAGTTCAAAGTATGCGTTAGTACTTGAAAGGTGCTAAGCATGCAGGATAGGATAAAGTTGAACAAACATATGACTGAACAAATTATACTAAGCAATGATAAAATCTGAAAAATGATAAAGATACTCAAATATATTGAATATGAACTAAACTAAATGCAATGACCAAGTACATAACATGTTGAAGCTGAATACTGAAATATAATGAGGAACCTAGTCAAATGCACTAGAATCTGACTGTGGGAGCTACTATTAACTGACAAAAAACCACATGAGCTAAATGTGGAGTCTGATGTATACACCCCATCGAGAGGACCCAATATACCTTGCCAAGGGTATAGAGTCATGACTAGCGTGATCACTAAATGTGATGCCTATAGAGGGGACTTATAAACCTACGGGGGCATGTAGTTCTTGGACTATGAGGGTGACTGGCCCTAGTCCAACTCGGTGTTAAGTTTTCTCCCAACTAGAAATGTGTACAATACAACATAAATTAATTATACTGAATAGCTCGATATTCTAACATGCTAACTGAAAATGCAACATTAAATACTAATAATGAAACATTTGAGAACTGAGGCATGTATATTTGTTTATCTGTCCTAGATAGTGTAATTCATGAACTAAATGAATCTACACAACTAAGGTTCTGAATTTCATGTAAGTAACTAAGAAACAGTGTTACAACAACATGAAAATCTGATTAGGAATATTCTACCACTAAATCACAACAATTTCTAACATTCAAGAAACCCCAAGTCTAGATAATATGAAGGGAATCAATAATATGACTAAATTATAAGGACCTGGTGGATGAAAGGAATCCACCAGTAAAATCCCACATGCCTGGTGATGAATTCCATGAAGAAATCTTTTGTTTTTGGGGCTAGAACTTAAGAAAATTTATTGCGTTTTTGGAGATGGTTTGGTTGACTATTTCTTCTATTTTCTCTATTTTGATTTATTCTTTTGTGAATGAATCGCTTAGGGTAAGTTCTGATTAAGTTAATAGGCTTAAACTAACCTAAACGATGTAGTTTAGGTGTCCAACACATAGGGGAAGAGACCGAACGACCCCTGACTTAAAATTGCTGGGGCCACCGACGGACCATAGACTGACCGATGGTCCATCCTGGCAGGGCTTCGAATGGCATCTGGGAGCTGAAAGCTGGGAGTCTGAACCACGGCCTGGACCATAGACTGTGGTCCGTATGTGGGTCCTGCTGTTGGTCGACCCTTGGCTGAAATTTTCTAGGGTTCTAGGAGGGGTTACAGGTGGTCAACCACGGACCCCACCTACGATCCGTGGGACACCCTACAGTCCATAGGTAGCCCTCATTAGTGGCACATGTAACTTCTAAAAAATCTGCATATCCAACATTTTTGAATCTGGGGTGTTACATTATCTCCCCATTGGGAACATTCATCCTCGAATGAAGTCTAAACTTGCTGAATATGGAGGGAAAGAGCTGCAAACCCTGCTAATAAGTACTAGAAACTAAAATCTGACTGAACTAAGTTCTAACGTCATGCAAATACGCTAAAAATGCAAGACTAACTGAAAGAACATGATACTAAGACTGAATTCATGCAAGAGTAAGCTGAGAGACTGGAGAGGAACTATTACCTCAAGCTAGAATGGAATTGGAAGGAAAGAGATGAGGATACTTGGCCTTCATGGCTGCTTCTGCTTCCCAAGTACCTCTCTCTACTAAGTAACTCCTCCACAAAACCTTAACTAAAGCGACTTCTTTGTTTCTCAACCTACGAACCTGACAATCAAGGATTTCAACCGGTACCTCTTCATAAGTGAGACTATCCTTCACATCTACACTTTCTAACGGTACTATAGATGTTGGATCACCCAGACACTTCTTCAAAAAGGAAATGTGAAAGACTGGATGGACTGCTACTAGTTCTGTTGGCAACTCTAACTCATAAGCCACTTTACCAACCCTTTTCAAGATTCGGTAAAGACCTACATATCTGGGACTGAGTTTTCCCTTCTATCCAAATCTCATCACCCCCTTCATAGGTGACACTTTTAGGAAAACCCAATCATCAATTTGGAACTCTAAGTCTCTTCTCCTTACAACTGCATAGGACTTTTAGCGACTCTAGGCTATCTTAAGTCTATCTCTAATAATCTGAACTTTTTCCATAGCTTCATGAACTGAATCTGGTCCTATCAAGGCTACTTCACCTACTTCAAACCAACCAATTGGAGATATGCATCTACACCTATACAATGCCTCATAAGGGGCCATATGAATACTGGAAGGAAAACTATTATTGTAGGTGAACTCTATAAGAGGGAGGTGATCATCCCAACTGCACTTGAAATCGATCACACAAGCTCTCAACATATCCTCTAAAGTCTGAATGGCACGCTCTACTTGACCATCCATCTATGGATGAAATTTTGTGCTGAGATTTACCTGGGTACCAAGACCTTTCTGAAATGACTTCCAGAAATGAGAGGTGAACTGAGGACCTCTATCTGAAATGATAAACAAAGGAACCCCATACAACCTTACTATCTCATTAATGTAAATCTTGGCGTAGTCCTCCACTGAATTTGTAGTCTTGACATCTAAGAAATGAGCAGACTTAGTAACTTTGTCTACTATCACCCTAATGGAGTCATGTTGTCTGCGAGTACGAGGTAAACCTGTAATGAAATCTATGTTTATCACTTCCCACTTTCATGTAGGAATGTTAAACTCTTTAGTCATACCTCCTGGTTTCTGATGATCTACCTTCACTCGTTGACAATTAGGGAACTTAGCCACAAAATCTGTTATATCCCTTATCATGCCATTCCACCAAAAGACTTCCCGCAGATCACGGTACATCTTAGTGGCACCTGTATGAATAGAATACCTGGAATTATGTGCTTCTGTAAGGATCTACTAGCTCAACTCACTCACCTTAGGAACACATAAATAACCTTGGTAGTGAAGCATACCATCTCCCCCTTGGGAGAAAACCTCAACTTTCTGCTGATGAACTGCACCCTTTAATTGAAGCAATATCGGATCACTATTTTTTTTTCCTTAACCTCTGTTGCCAATGAAGATTCTGACCCATTTTGAACTGTCACACCATCATCTGATATGTTCATAAGGCAAACTCCTAAGCAAGCAAGCTGATGAACATCTTTTGCCAATTCCTTCCTTTCTTCCTCAACATGTGTTACTCTACCCATAGATAGTCTATTAAGAGCATCAGCTACTATATTAGCCTTACCAGGATGGTAAAGCACATTCATATCATAGGCCTTGAGGAATTCAAACCATCTCCTCTGGAGAAGATTTAACTCTTTCTGGGTGAACACAAACTAAAGTCTTTTATGGTCTGTGAACACCATACAAGCAATGTCTCAAAATCTTTAGGGCAAATACTACGGCTGCAAGCTCGAGGTCATGAGTCGGATAATTCTTCTCATGTACCTTGAGTTGTCCAGAAGCATAAGCTATAACCTTACCTCGCTGCTTCAACATACAACCTAGGTCGACTTTAGATACATCACAATAGATCACATAACCATTTGAACCCTTTGGTAGAGTCAAAACAGGAGTTGTAGGCAATCTAGTTTTCAGTTATGCGAAGCTCTACTCATCTGACCACTAAAACTTAACCTTTTCTGAGTCAACTTAGTCAATGGAGAAGCTATGGATGAAAATCCTTCCACAAACCTTCCGTAATAACCAACCAAACCCAAGAAACTTCTGATATCTGTAGGGGAGGTGGGTCTGGGCCATTGCTTCACTGCCTCTATTTTCTGAGAATCCACTCGGATCCCTTCGCTAGACACTATATGACCAAGGAAATTAACTAATTGTAACCAAAACTCGCATTTGCTAAACTTAGCAAATAACTCGTGATCTTTGAGAGTTTGTAGGACAACCCTCAAATGAGTCGCATGTTCTTCCTCACTCCTAGCATAAATGAGGATATCATCAATAAAGATGATAACAAACAAGTCCAAATACTGCTTGAACACCATGTTCATCAGATCCATGAAAGCTACGGAAGCATTTGTTAGTCCAAAAGACATAACTATAAATTTATAATGACCATACTGAAGGCTATTTTTGGGATGTCACTATCGCTGACTCTGAGCTGATGATAATCGGATATGAGGTTTATTTTCAAAAAATAACTAGCACCCTAAAGTTGGTCGAACAAGTCATCAATCTTAGGGATAGAGTACTTACTATTGATTGTGACTTTGTTCAACTACCAATAGTCAATGCACATCCTAAGAGAACCATCTTTTTTTTTTCACGAACAACACTGGTGCACCCTATGGGGAAATACTAGGTCTGATGAAGCCCTTATCTAAAAGGTCTTTCAACTGCTATTTCAATTCCTTAAGCTCAAATGGAGCCATTCTTTAAGGAGGAATAGAAATAGGTTGGATATCTGAAAGGAGATCAATTCCAAAGTCGATTTCCCTTTTGGGAGGAACTCCAAGAAGATCTTTTGAAAACACTTCTACAAACTCATTTACTACTGGAACTAACTTAAGAGTTGGGGTTTCAGAGATGGAATCCTTAACCCGAACTAGATGATAGATATACCCCTTGGAAATCATCTTTCTAGCCTTAAATTAAGAGATAAATTGACCCATAGGCACCGAGATACTACCATTACATTCTAATATTGGCTCGTCTGGCAACTGGAAATGAACAATCCTAGTTCTATAATCAACTAAGCCAAAACAGGAATGTAACCAATCCATGCCTAGAATGACATCAAAGTCTACCATTTCTAACTTTACAAGATTTGCTGAGGTGACTTTTTGAGAGACTGTGATAGGGTAGTTTTTGTATACCTGTTTAGCTATAACTGAGTCACCAACTAGAGTAGAGACTGAGAAGGGTTCTGAAAGAGTTTCTGGACTGACACTGAAGTTTACTGCTATATATGGGGTTACAAAGGAGAGAGTTGCCCCTAGATCTAACAAAGGATAAACATCTAAGTGAAAGAATCTTAACATACCAGTGACCACGTCAAGAGAATCTTCCTGGTCTTGGCGAGCCTGGAGAGCATGCAACTTGTTCTGGCACTGACTGCCACTTGTACCAGATGAAGTACCCTGCTGAGTTGGGCTACCTATTGGTGTTGTTGGAGCTGTAGACTGAGCCCTACTATTGTTACCTCCTTGTCCCTATTTAGAAGAAGGGCAATCTCTCAACCTGTGACTAGACTGACCATAACCCAAAACATCCTTCCTTACCTGCATGACACTCGCTTGGATGGTTCTTACCACACTTTGGACAAATTGGGTAGGTTTTGGTACCTTAAGTACTCCCCTCAGACTTAGAGCCTGATGTCTTACCTTTCTGATCCTGTCAAAACCTGGGGGATGGAGCACTAGCTGATGAAGGTGCTGGAGCTGAAGAACTTTGTTGATATTGTGAGTGATTTCCACTACTCAATTTGCTGAGAGTACCATAGTTTCCTACTCTAGCCTTTTTGTTGTCCTTAGCCTGTTCCCTAAGCTTGTCTCCCTTAACCTGTTGAGCATGAGTCATGAGCCTAGAGATGTTCATATCCTCCAACAATATAGCATTTCTTCACTCTGTCTTCACCAAGTCAGATACCCCAAATAGGAACTTACTTATTTGTGTCCTGGGATCGGCAACCATATGTTGAGCATTCCTAGAAAGCTGAGTGAACTTAAGCCCATACCCTTGGACATACATCGAACCTTGTCTAAAATTCATAAATTCCTGAGCCTTAGCCTCCCTCAACTTTCTTAGGAAGAACCTTTCTAGAAAAGCTCCAGTAAAACACTCCCAAGTCACAGGAGCAGCATTTTCACCCTTGTTTTCCTTCCACTGCGTAAACCATATGTGAGTCACATCCTTAAGCTGGTAGGATGCCAACTTTACCCTGTCATTTCCAATCACTTGGATCACTCCAAAGATTTTCTTAACCTCATCAATAAATTTGTGGGGTCTTCACCAACTTGCAACCCTAGAAACTCAGGAAGATTCATCCTAACAAAATGATGGACCATAGCTTTCACTGATACACCAGTAGTATTTTTATGAGCAGGAACCTGCTGGTTGTTCTGATTGGCCACACTCTGAGCCAAAAGCTAAATAGCATTTTGAAACTCTGCATTCGAAACCTTATGGTTTGGGACTAAAGAAACTGCATTAGCATTGATTCCTTGCGTAATCTCTACGAGGAGGCATGATTAGAAACGCATAACGTACAGTTAGAAATGAGATCATACCCACACATGATAAGATTAACAAGAAAGAGATGTTTTTCCTAAGACACTTTGTAGCCTCCCCCTCATAAATATGGTGCACTTCAGACCCATGAAAGAGACTCTACTTAGTGCGGCTTTCAGACACTCTAGGACTCTTGAAACCTTATGCTCTGATACCAAGTTTGTCACGCCCTGAGGCTACCCCCTTGACATATACATGGGACCTAGGATCACTAGTGACCCTAAGCTAACCCTGAGCTATCATATCATAAGCATACTTAAACATATACTGTGCGGAAGCTAAAACATGAGATAAGCTAGATGATGGGAAATATCCAATCTAAGTTTGAATATATAAATATTGGAAAAAAATTTAGATATTGAACTATAACTTAAATATTAAAGTTGAATCTATCTATGTCTTAAATAAGTGACTGACTAAAGATGCTAAGACATGTCCCCAGCTAACTCTAGAAAAACTGAAAAACTAAAATGAAATACTGATATATAAAGAACATGTCTATCGTCCTCAAAGAATGAGGACTTACCACTGAAACTGCAGAAATGGATTGGGCACTGATTTATGTATGATCTAGATGCTGAGAACCTGAAGCTACATAATGAAAAGATGTAGCACAGAGTATGAGTCAGTACTTGAAAGTTATTGAGCATGCTAGATAGGATAAAGGTGAACAAACATATCACTGAAAAAATCATACTGAACAATGATGAAATCTGAAAATGATAAAGATACTGAGATACACTGAATATGAACTAAATTAAATGCAATGACCAATTACATAACATGTTAAAGCTAAATATTGAAATATAACTAGGAACCTGGTTAAATCCACAAGAATTTGATTGTGGGAGCACCTATTAACCGACATAAAACCACATGGGCTAGATGTAGAGTCTGATGTACACGCTCCATCGAGAGAACCCAATATACCTTGTTAAGGGTATAGAGGCATGACTAGTGTGATCACTGAATATGATGTCCACAAAGGGGACTTACAAACCTATAGGGGCGCTTAATTATTGGACTATGAGGGTGACCGGCCCTAGTCCAACTCGATGTTAAGCCTACTCCCAATCGGAAATGTGTATAATACAACATAACTGAATTATACAGAATAGCTCGATATTCTAACATGCTAATTGAAAATGCAACATTAAATACTGATAATAAAACATTTGAGAACTGAGGCATGTATATCGGTTTATCTTCCTAACTAGCGTAATTCATGAACTAAATGAATCTACACAACTAGGGTTCTGAATTTCATGCAAGGAACCAAGCAACAGTGTTACAACAACATAAAAAACTAATTAGGCATATTCTACCACTAAATCACAATAATTTCTAGCATCCAAGAAACCCTAGGTCTAGATAATGTGAAGGGAATCAAGAATCTTACTGAATTCTAGGGACCTAGTGGTTTAAAGCAATCCACAAGTAAAATCCCACATACCTGGTGATGAATTCCATGGAGAAATCTTTCAATTTCGGGGCAGGAACTGAAGAAACCTTGTTGCGTTCTTGAAGAGGGTTTGGTCAATTGTTTCTTCTCCTTTTGCTCTAGTTTAATCGATTTGTTTTTGAATGAATCACTTAGGGTAACTTCTGATTAAGTTACTAGGCTTAAATTAACCAAAATGACGTAATTTAGGGGTTAAACGATGTAATTTAGGTGTCTAACGATATGGGAAAATACCGAACGACCCTAACTGAAAACTACCGAGGCCACCGACAGCCCCTGACCGACGAATCATGGACTGACCAACGGTTCGTCCTGGCAGGGTGTCGACTGGTGTTTGGGAGCTAAGCATTGGGAGTCTTAACCACGGCCTGACCACGGACGATGGTCCCACCTACGGTTTGTGGGTCCTTTCGTTAGTTGACCTTTGGGAGAAATTTTTTGGAACCTTAGAATTCACCCTACCTGTCGATGAAAAAATGGGATTTGAGAGGAGCTGAAAGCCACTTGACTCTAAGGAGAGGACCACCCGCTAGCGGATTAGAAAGATTTGTATGGAATGTCCTACTCCTTCTCTGCCCTCTCCTCTCCAAAGGCCAAGGGAGAGACTGCATCCCTTTCCTTCGGTAGCTCTTTTGGTTTCCCAAGGATAGCGGTAGCTGGGGCAAAGCCCGCTTTCTTCACTCCGCAAATGAGAAAGAAAGGCTAAAGGAAGATTGCATATTTCTATTCAAAGAAAGCCCTTTCTTTTGAGTATCTTTAGTGAGCCTATAGATGGAGACCCTACAGAGCCCAACGACTAGGACTCGTGTTGGAGGAGTTTTGAGCGTGAGCTAACACTCATGCAGCGGCAAGGACCCGCAACTCTCGAAGGGGCCATCAACCGCCCGAATCACTGTAGCAAACCCTCTCTCTTGGGAGGGCCAACCACGGACCCCACCTATGGTTCGTGTTTCACCCTACGGGTCCGTAGGTGGCCCCCATTGGTGGCACCTGCAACTTTTGAAAAATCAACATTTTATCCTTTTTTTAATTTGGGGTGTTACATTTAAAGTGAGAAAAGAGAAACTTTGATTTCTAAATGAGTTTATGAGTTCATAGATATTTCAAAGCAGTTATCTCTTTTAAGAGGATAGTTTGAGAAATTATCCCAAACTAGAGAAAAGTATGTTTTATACATTTGAGCATGAGTATATATATTATTGGGAGTAGTATTGCACACCGATATGGGGATGAGTTCAGAAAACTCAACATCCTCATAAACCATGTCTTTCCAACTTTTACATGATCATACTTTTTAGATAAATCCTTATATCTTAGTAGATCCACTTAGTCGAGAGGTTCTATACCTCGGCACGGTATAGGACAGTTCTGACAGAATGGAAAAGACTTTGTATTATCACCTAACTCATAGTGATGGTTATCGGTTAGAGAATCTTTCAATAAAGTTAAAGTGTATTTTAATATATCACTTATTATGTTAAGTTCAAAGATGAGTAAGTTTTGTAATGTTTTAAATGATTTAACTCTTGTATTTCTTTACATTCAACCTGAGTATATAT
The DNA here is from genome assembly GCA_037074985.1 of Solanum bulbocastanum. Classification (NCBI taxonomy): domain Eukaryota; kingdom Viridiplantae; phylum Streptophyta; class Magnoliopsida; order Solanales; family Solanaceae; genus Solanum; species Solanum bulbocastanum. The sequence goes on from CM073604.1 coordinate 10,236,899, forward strand.
TTATCTATTGTAGTCCTTTCTTTTTGTTGTCTCACTTTGGCTATATTACATACTCATACATTCAATGTACTGATGTCATTTGACCTACATCTTTTTATGATGCATATATAGGTGTTCAAGATAATCAATAGATGTTTCGTTGAGATCACTTTTCGCTTCAGATAGCTTTGGTGAGCCTCCTTACATTCCAGAAGATTTCACATTTATATTCCATTTATTGTTGAGTGTCGTCGGTCTTGTCCCGACATATATCTTAATATTAGATGCTTTATAGATAGTTAGAGTTGAGGAGTCTCTTATTATTGCCATTTTATTTCAAAAAATTTTGCAACTATTGTATTTATAATATTACGTACTTTCAGACATTTGACTTGAGTCTATTTGAGATATATGAGTTAAACTCTGCATTTACAGCTCCTTATTTCTTGAGTTAAGTCTTCCACTAAGTAGTCAATCAGGCCAAGGGTTCGCTTGGGGACTAAGAATGGTTCTCGAGTGTCAGGTACGTCTAGGGTGTAGGCTTGGGCATGACAAACTAGGTATCAAAGCACAAAGTTCAAAAGTTCTAGGGTGTCTATGAAGTCGTTTCTAGTAGAATCATTCTTATAGGTGTGAAGCGCACCACATCAATAATGAGAAAGCTACAACATTTCGGAACCTTTCACTTTTTTCTTACTCCTATTCTTGCGATAAAGTTCAACTCTATAAAAGTTTCATCTAACTCCTGCTTATGTGTGTCTTTTTAGACCATGCCTCTATGAAGAGTTGTTCGAGAATGTCCGTCCAGGAGGAATGCTAATCCTTAAGATCAAGAAGCTCCAATGCACCAAAGTGCAACCCTCCTCAAGGACATGTCGCCAATGTTGAGTGTAGAAATGTTATTCAGATACTGACTCAATTTTTGCAAATCAGGATGGTCAACAATGATTGAGTCGTTAGGATATGACTGATACGTCCAGAATCCATGAGTTTTTAGGACGGATTCCTCAGAGTTCACAGGGTCAAAGATCAGTAAGGATCTAGAGAAATTTGTAGAAGAATTTCAGAAAGTGTTTCAGGTCATGCGTGTTGTTGATTTAGTGCGTTTGGAGTTAGCCTCTTATCAGTTCAAAGGTGTTGCTAGGATATGATATGATTAGTACAAGAAGAATAAGATAGAGAGGGCACTATTTTTGAGTTGGGCTATGTTTGAGAATGCTTTCTTGGGGCACTTCATTACCCAAGAGATAAGGGAGGCAAAGGTAAGAGAGTGCCTCAATCTGAAACAAGAAGCTATGAGTGTGCAGGAATACACCCTCAAGTTTACTCAGCTATCCCACTTTACTCTGGAGATGGTAGCAGATATGAGGAGCAAGATGAGTTTGTTCTTGTCATGGTTATCCCGCTTATCGAGTAAGGAATGTAATGAAGCTATGTTGATAAGGGACATGGACATAGTGATAACGTTCAACTACACATCATCCAATTCTAAGTGTAGACGATCACAATCTAGTATAAATCCAACGAAGAATTGGGTTCGATACCACAGGGAGTGATACAGTAGAGAATTCAATTACAAAGTTACAGACGTATTCTAATTGATTCTAATTGATTCTAGGAATAGAATTTATCGAAATAATTAGAGAAAATTGTAGGGGTTCACATCTAGTGTCAAATGGGAGGATTAAATTTGTCAATTAACAACTACGAAAATAGGGGAGTATTCAAGTAAAGAGGGATCCTTTGGGACGTGATCGATTAAAAGCCTATTTCATTGTACGAGTGATTATTAATTACTGAAAACAGCTGAATCTTAGTGGGTAGGCTAGACTTTAGATGTAATAGCCATCTCTCGATCAACTATCACGATTCAAGCGAGATCTCTCGCACCTCGACGAGCATAACAATTATGAACAACCCAAAACCCCAAGTAATCTACTCTCTCGAGCTAGATTGGTAGGATAGAATTTAAACTTTCTCAAGTTGAATCCACAATAACCCAATCACTACAATCATCAATTAATAACTTTAATTCTAAAACCTCTTTCTCAAGCAAGCATAGAATACTAGGCTAAAATTGTATTTGCAACTACAATTCGTGAATTAAAACTCAATTATCAATCAAGTCCACTTCAAATCAACAATTAAATCAGTAATTACTAACATCCATAAGCTAATTGAGACAATTAATCACATAATCACACACCCCCAAGAATGGGGATTTTAGCCACACATTATAAAAAGCAGGAAAATATTACCAACTATGTTCTCCATCACTTGGGTAACAAATTGCAAGTCTTCACAATGCGTGAAATCAACTAAAAATCAAAACCCAACTTAAAATTCCACTCAAAAACTCCAAGAATAGCGTTTCAAACCAAAAATTCAATGTAAGAACTCTCAAACACTCAGAACATTCTCTCAAAATTTCGAAACTCTTAGAACTCTTTTAAAAATTTGCATTTATTCTTTTCCAGATTTTCAGCTTTTGGACCGATCGACAGAATTAGTCAAGCATCATTGACCAGGTCGGCAATGTGCCAAGTGTCCCTCTCTATTGTATTCTTGACTTGCCTCTTCACCATTCAACTTCTGTAACTTTAGGTGATCAGGATCCTTATCGCCAATCCATTCGGCGGTTCACCGAAGTGCCATTTCTATCGTCGAGTTGGCATTTTCCCAGGGCCGGTATGCTGTAACTTTTGGCGAGCTGAAGTACCACTTGGCGATTCGCCGAGTGGTCTTGGCAATCATTAGCTTTTCTTATCTTCAGCTTTTTCGCTCTGTTTTGCCTGGTAATGTCCTTGCCTTTCTCGTTTGCATTCATAGCTGCAAATTAGCACTTAACATCAGTTTAGAACATAAGATAGGCATTGAGGACATTAAAATTATAAATATTAATCCCTAAATGAGTCAAAGTATCAGACTCCTCAACACCCCCAACCTAAACTTTTTCTTGTCCTGAAGTAAAACACAAGATCAATTAGTTCAACAAGGATGTCTACAACTAGTGCTACTCAAGACTCAACATGAATGCACACAAGAGGTTCAAACTACTCATACAATGTTCAATTGTGCACTCTAAGTTTCAAACTGTAACTAGCCATTATCAACTGGAACTCAAGCACACAATGTTTGTTTCAAATGCAAGTTCAAGCTCAACAAAAAGCATTCAAATGCCCTCACACCAAGAATGATTCCATGCTCACACAAAACTCATCAAATTTCTAGAATTTTAGAATAAAAGTAACTCTCACAATCTCAAAGACAATCACATGACTCTACCCATAGGCTTGCCCGTATTTTCCAACCAACATGACTTTCAGCTCACTCAAGATCACAAAGGTCCTTCAAGGCTTGTAACGGGGCTAAGGGTAAAGGTATGATCATTTTGGCTTAGTGACTTCTACCTTCATAAAGCATGGCCTGCATTTCACTTTTTCTCCTTCTCTTTCACACTTTATGATTTTCACAATCCATCCTATGCACTTTTAAGCATGATTCATTAGACGTCCCATGTCTTTTATCCATTGCACAAACTTTGTTTCAATATTCTCTTTATGTTTCTTCTATTTCTTTTCACTTTTTTTTATATGGACGGGTTCCATATTTTTCAACATAATCTATCAAGGGCAGATTTTACAAACTTCTTGAATTTTCTCCTCTTTCACCACACGCACAACTTTGGCTTTTGGCCTAAGTTAGCTATTCAAACAAACCAATGATTCATAAAAGTTATAGGTGATAGGACAAAATGGTTAAAGTTATTCATGTTTCATCCAAAGAAAAGGGTAGGCTCAAATGGTGTCAAGTTAGGTTCACACTCTCACAAGGTGGTCACAAAGAGGTATAATAGCAATTTTGGTTCACTCTTCACAAATTGTGCCGAAGATCATCTCTATTGTTTGCCTACATTAGTAAATTGGACTAACGGGGCAAGTTCTAGGTATTACCAAGCAGATATTTCAAGGAAATATCACCACACATGGCATTCAACATAATCATCAAACAAGACCCTACAGTTTTCAGCTTGCATGCAACGATCATCACAAGAGGTCAACTCAATAATCGACTAGTCACAATGAGATGCTAAGAGTTCACATATGACTTATGCAACTCAATTTGCCTCATTGGAGCTGCACACCCATATTTTTCAATCAAGAGGACTATTCAAGTCATCTGTACTAATCGCAATCGACACTCAAAATTGCAAGAGAACAACCACATTCACAAACACCAAGAGGTGGCAATTTTCTTATTCAGGTCAAAACCAACATTAACATTAAAACCAATAAATCAAAAACCAAAATATACCAAAACAAAATCTATCATTCACACAAGCAATCACACAAAACACAAAAGCAACAATAATATCCATAAAAACAACCTAAAAGAGCTAGGTATGAATATACTTCACCCCACCAAACTAGGCTAGCACTTATCCTCAAATACAAAGCAATAAAAAGTCTAAACAAGAAACTAAAAGAGAGTCAAAATTCCCCTGTCAGGCTAAGGTTGAGGTGAACTCTGCAAGTGTGTGACTCCCTCAATTTAGACATCAGTGCCCGGCTCCACTCTATCATTTGCTCCACTTGAGCTCACTATAGATGTGTCCCTCAAAGATGCCTCCACAGCTGACTATACCCTCACCCCCTCGAGGTCATCTAAGTTATCATATACAACTGCATCTAGAACACCAAGTTGAACCTCATCAGTCTCGGGAGCCTCTAACCTAGCATCCTTATCAGACCTAGCAACATCTCCGGTCATAGTATCCAGAGGGATCTCAGAACCTCGGGAAGGGTCACCATGCCAAAAAAATATAGAAAGATCTGTGGAATTTAGCTCATCCACATCACGCTTAAACCCAAAAATATCGACCTTCAAGGCCATCACATCTTTAGACTCGCTCCTACCCTACTCACATGCCTCCACTTGCACCGTGAAGGCATCGAAAGCCAAGCCATATGCATCGGTCAGCTCATGGTGCTCTCTCAACTCAGCTCGTATAGGATCCAAAGCATTTGCAATGGCCCTCTCAATCATCCAGGGGACAACAGCCTCAACACAAGAAGCACGAACATTAGCAGAATGGGACAAATGGCCCATCTTGAATAGCATGGCTTGAGACGATGGTGGTCGGGAAGCAGCAGCAGTAGTAGAAGAACTGGGGATAGTAGAAGGGGCAGTAGTAGAAGTAAAAGGTGCAGTAGTCGAACTGTCAAGGGTACCTGAAGGCTCATAGGCCTGAGCAGGAAAGACATCCTCTGTCGGCAACATCTCCACATCAACCACCGGGGAAGCATCCACCGGTGCAGCTCTCCTCCTCTCTGCCTCATCTCTAGGGTACTCAGCCTCTATCCTCCATATGTCAGTAGAGGAAGTGGGAGTCACTTCCAAATCCATCTTCTCAATCAAAGGGACTCAAGCACATTTGCACAACTCTGTGATCATCACCGAAAATAGGAGAGAAGTATGACTCTACTTGGCCCTCATGGAAATCTCCTACTTAATAATCAGACTAAGATTAAGATCATCCTAGGCAATGATGGATCCCTACAATGTAGCCTTTGAATGCTTGAGAATAGACTCATTCTGTGATGGCATCAAGGTGTTTCTGATGAACCCAAACCAGTAGCTGGCAGCCATGTTCAGATTCTTCTTCTCTATGGGGACACCTTCCTCAATCCACGGTGGTGTGATATCTGAAATCAATGGTTCTAAACAACCCTTCAAGTCATCGAGGGTATTCTTCTGTATCTGATCCACCAAAAAGCGGATTACCTTCATTGTACACCCTACCACCTCATTAATGTTGGTGTTATTGCACATAACTTTTTGGCCCCACACCATTTCATGGTCTACCGGCTTAAACGAGCTAGCTTTCTTATTTTTCTTAGGTACTAGCTTGTCGTACTCCGCATAAAACTCCCAGAACCATGAAGGAATATAAGAACATCGGGGCTTGGTGAAGATTTAAAATTTGTGAAACCTGATAGTGTTCCAGAACTCCGAATATTTGTCTACTACTCCGTTGATAAATAATCTCTTCTCCTCAAGAATGGTCCTTGAACCCTTGGCCTTCAGTCTGCTGGCCTTTAGTCTGTTCAACGACCGAGGTGGAGGTGCCTGAATTGGTGGCACCAAAGGTACCTGCTTGACAATCTGAGCTAGAGTTGGAGGAGGCATAGGAGGCACTAGGATCCTGGCTAGATCATGTAACGATTTGGAGCTTAGCTCCGCTCTTCTAATCTGGACAGTCTGATCATCCTCCGGCTCAGACATGAAGATTGGTGATCTATTCCCCAAGTTTCCCTCACCGTCTAACTCTGATGTGACGAGATGGGTGTCATACACACCCATTATGTCAGAGATCTCCTCAGTAGGACTCAGTTGTACGGGCCCCTTACCCTTGCCTTTTCCCCCTATTACAAAAAGTTTACCTTGCGTAGTCCGAGAGGTTGCAACACTCTCAATAATAACAATACATGGTGCACGCTTGCGGGGTGGTTGATTTCTACCTACAACCTTAGGTATAGACATACCTGCAAAACAACATCAAATAGACCAATAAGTTAGAAACAATTCAAAAAATTGTCAACTCAGAAAAATATGCAGGAAAGCTCGCCGAACCTACTCGGTGAACCAGATCAGGCACGCTGAATCTTCCAGACCAAAAATTCTCAGAATTCAACACAAGTCGGCGATGTCCATGGCCATTAGGCGAAGCTCTAACACTATACAGCGAACTAGAATTAGCTCACCGAAATTTACCAAATAATTTCTATAATTTGTGGCACAGAAGGGAGATCTAACAGCTATTCAGTGAGTCGCCAAGTAAACTCGGCAAGCTCAGGCGTATTGCCGAATGTTACGAAATCATTTCAATAATTTTTTAAGGACAAAAAGGCGATCTAGGGGTCATTTAGCGAACTATCGAACCATTCGGCTAGCTCGACCCAGCTCGTCGAATAGTCCATCGTGGTAGATTTTGACCCTGACCTTCAATTTCTAACTTGCAGCCAAGGATACTGAAATTAAACACCTCTTCTATGCAATTAAGCTAAGACCCATAACATTTATGACTTCAGGGTACTTAGACTTCCCTTGATTTGTCCAAAATTAACCAATCAACGTCTTTTACCCTTAAGAATGACGTCATCTGATCTATCATTGGGAAAAATCAGATGATTGGTGCAATTAGGGTTACTCAAACTTCACCCATACTAGACCAAACAATTTAACAACACAATCCACGATTTAAATCTTGCATACACACGAGATTTATCAAAAATAGGCTAACCAGCACAACACGAGACAGAACGGGCACAGACTAACAACACTCATTCCAAACAAGCAATATTATGCAAAAAAATCAATAGGGAAATGATCATGCATTGAAAACTACTAAAAATTTAAAGAGGGGGATCGAACCACCAACCTCAAAATTGAATGGATAAATGCTAGTCTAGAGAATCAAAGAAAAATGCACAAAATGCCCCCTCCCCCTGAGCAATTGATCCCATGCAAAACCATAAGAATAAAAAGCTACATTATGGTTGTGAAGGTGCAAAAGTCGGAAAATAGAAAATGAAGGGAGATTTTGGATTTAAGAATGGTTTAGATCTTTTGACCCTTCAGTTTGCTCGCCCTTCAGCGACGCTCACTTATGTCGCTGACCATTCGGCGATACGTTGAATGGCTCTTTTGTTCGGCGAATTTTACAGAACCTATAGCTAATTAGTTGGTCCAAACAGTGATCCAGATCGAGCTCGCCAACCTGTTCAGCGAGTTCTCACTGGTACTTAGGCTCGCCTGATTGATCCTCTTCCCAAAACTTTGAATTTTTTACCTACACATCTAACACCCATTATACAAACAGCAATAATAAAACCTAAAAACTTGGGTTGCCTCCCAAGAAGCACCTTATTTGACGTCGTGGCATGATGAATATACACTTTCATGATTCATTCTTTGAGTTGGCCATGGTATCCCTCGGTAATCCTCTCTTTGGCCTTGGATTCAAATGAGTCAAGATTTGACCCATTTGTGTTTCCAGTTGTTGAATAGAAACCGAGTGAGAAGTAACCATCTAGTTCAGAGTTGAGACATCCTCTTACATTTCTTTGAGCACTTTGTCTGACCTTTCCACTTTATTGAGAATGCGTGCAAGCATATCTTTAGTGCGGAAATTTTCCAAGTCAGCCCTTTGCTCTTTTGGATTTTGACGCTCCTGGGGAGGTACATATCTCTCTTTGTCACCGTCTTGCTCCCTCCAGTTTGTACCATAGTCACGCCACTCTCTATCATGGTTCTTCCAACCTTCATCACGCTCTCTATTCCAACCTTGGTTCCTGCTTGGCCTTGGATAATTTTGGTTGAAACTTCCTCTCTGATTTGCTTCTACAAAGTGTACTTCTTCATTGTACAAAGCTTCAAAGTACGCATCATCAAGAATTACTCCTCTAACGTCAACTATGTTAACAGCCTTAGAACCACTACCCATGACATGTTTTGACAAAAGATCCACTTGGCTCATCCTTTTAGCCATGTTTTCATCCCGCTCTTGGTCCTTTTCTATTTGTTCCTTTGTCATCTTGAAATTCAAATGAGACACTTGATCTTCCATAGTGTACCAAGCACGGTTTATCTTCGTCATCCCATCAAGAAGAGTAGCAACTATTTCAAAAGGTTGCTGCAAATTCCTCAACTTATTCATTCTCTCAAATTCCTAAATTCTCTCCAAAAATCTTCTCTCTAGATCGAGGAAGAAGAATCTAGAGTTCTTCAAGTTCAAGTATCCTTTCTTCATCATTATTAGGGATTTAATCAAGGTATGTAGGGATTTCATCAATGGGCTCCAATCACCCATTAAGTCCCCAAAGTTTCTCCAATTCTCAAATTCAATTTTCTAAAAAAATTGATTAGGTTTTCATTCAATTCCCCATGTGTTTGATTTGTATTGATTCAATTGCTTGTTACGATCTTATTTTGATGATTTAGACTTAATTACATGTTTTTCAACTAATTTCATGTGAACCCATGCATTCATCTATGAACTATGAACCCTAACTTACATGAATTTATGAAAGAATTTTGAATCTATGAATATATTTGTATGAAATCATGCCTATTTTCATGAAATCAATGTGTATGACTTAAGTAAGCTTATAGATGAAGGTATCTATCTGTTTTATGAAGCTTGGCCACATGACATGAATGACACCTAGATTTGCCCTTAGTGCTTTTGGGCTATTTTCCTAAATTAGGTCTTGATTAGTATGATAGCATGCTATCAATGATTATAGATCACTCTTTTAAAACTATTTCCATTAGTAGTAGGGCATTTTTAATATGATTTTAATGACTATGGGACTTATAAAGCTATTATGACAAGATCATGGATGGAGAATGATTTTCCACACATGGTCTAAGGAGCTACTTTATGATGTTTCTAGCTTGAATTAGTATCTTAATTGTACTTTTCCATGGATGATAATATGAATATGATTCGATGACTATTATGTGGAATTTTTACTTAGCAACGAGTGGCATTGAGGTGGAGGCTCAATTAGGTTAGTCTCTAGTAGCAACGTCTAGTCCTAAACTATGTGCCTCTATAGGAGTTGTCTTAAATGACCTAGCTAGTGGATCCACATATAGCATATGATATGATGTGTACAGATTCTACTTTGTGGCAAGTAAAATTACCCTTCTTTCGGTATAAGGGATTTATCGAATTCCATGTTATAGATCACGTGGTCTATGTCAATTAATGGTAAACTTCCCACAACACAAATTAAGTTAATTACTAATGTTTGATGAAGCTTCCTTTATGATTTAAAGATTCATTGACCATTTTCATGATTTAATGAATTTTCTTAAATGATTTTTACTATGTTTTAACTTGGTCATGCATTTCATATTATCGATTACGTCCCCTTAAAATCACGTCTCATGTTTTATTGAATTCCCCTCATACATAGCATATTTCACGTACTAAGGCATACTTGTGTCTACATTGTTTCACTAATGTAGGGCTTGATGACCATTCTCCTTCTATTCGTGGGTAGTTGATCGTATTAGAGACTTGAAGACTTGGTGAATCCTCATATACTCAAGGATGATGTCACTCTTATATGTTTTTATTTATTACCATTTTCAGACTTTGTATGTGATATATGGTTTATGTCCTAATCACTTATGTTGATGTAATAGATGGCTAGTTGAGACTATGTTAGACTTCCACTTTTGTCAAACTCTTTTATGATATAAGATTGTAAAATCTTTATTTCTATTATCTTGTATGTAGTATGCTAAGTGTTTTGTGTAGGGCTTTTCGGGGTCTTATACGTCATGTCACGTCTAGGTTGTACTTTGTGTCGTGACACATTATGGTCATTATGAGATCCTTGTTATGTCTTTTAGTTTGACTAACTCTCCAGCAGTATTCAAGGATCTCATGAATAGAGTATTTTAGAAGTATCTGGATATGTATGTTATTGTATGCATCGAAAAAATCCTGATCTACTTGAGAAATAAGGAGAATAATGCCAATTATCTCAGAATAGTCCTCCAAACTCTCAAAGATCGAAAGTTATATGCCAAATTTTCTAAGTGTGAGTTCTGGCTGGAATCAATGACATTATTAGGCCATATCATTTCTAGAGAAGTAATTTGAGTTGACACTCAAAAGATAGAAGCAGTGCAGAATTGGCATAGACCTACCTCCGCGGCTGTTATAAGGAGTTTCATGGGGTTGGTTGATTACTACAAAAGGTTCTTCGAGAGGTTTTCATCTATTTCTTCCCTTAACTAAGTTAACTCAAAAGACAACTAAGTTTTAATGGTTTGAAGCTTGTGAGAAAAGCTTTCATGAATTGAAACCTAGGTTAACTACTAAACTAGTGTTGACCCTACCAGAGGGTAAAGAGGGTTTTGTTGTTTATTGTAATGCGTCCAGAGTAAGGCTTGGTTGTGTACTAATGCAGAATGGTAAGATTATAGTCTATGCTTCCACGCAAATTAAGATTCACGAGAGGAACTACCCAACTCATGATCTCGAGCTGGAAACAGTGATTTTTGCTCTCAATATATGGTGTCACTATCTCTATGGCATTTATGTAGATGTGTTTACTAACCACAAGAGTCTCCAGTATGTATTCAATCAAAAGAAGCTTAATCTCAGATAAAAGAGGTCGTTAGAGCTACTCAAGAATTATGACAGTAGTATCCTTTATCACCTAGGTGATGCTAACTTTGTTGCAGATGCCTTGAGCAGGTTGTCCATAAGAGTATTTCTCATGTCGAGAAAGGCAAGAAAAAGCTGGCTAAGGAAGTTCACACAATTGCACGTTTGGGAGTCCTTTTGTTAAATTCTAGTAAAGGTGGAATTGATGTGATTAGTGGGTTGAATTGTCATTAGTATCAAAAGTGAAGGAGAAGAAAGTCAAAGACCCCATCTTACTTGAACTAGAGGCTAATTGTCATAAGTAGAAAGTAATGGCCTTTGAAAAGGAGGAGATGGTGTGTTGAGATATCAAGGTAGATTATGTTTTCCAAAGGTGGATGAGCACAAAGAAAGGTTGAAACCATGCAAAGCCGTCAGAAATCCTATACAGATGTTAGAATAAGAGATTTGGAGTTTGAGGTTGATGATTGGGTATATCTGAAGGTTTCACCTAATAAAGGTGTTATGAGATTTGGTAAGAAGGAAAGTTCAGTTCCCGATACATTGGTCCTTATAGGATATCCAAGAGAGTAGTAATGTAGCTTATGAGTTGGAGATACCATCAGAGTTAGCAGTAGTCCATCTGGTATTTCATATTCTTATGCTACAGAAGTGTTTAGGTGATCCTTCGCTTATTTTGCCTGCTGAGAATATTGGTATCAAGGACAATCTATCTTATGAGGAGATTCCCATTCATATTCTTGATCTCACGTTTGTAAGTTGAGAGCCAAAGAGGTTGCATAAGTCAAGGTCTTATAGAGAAATCAGTTTGTTGAGAAAGATACATGGGAGGCAAAGGAAGATATAAAGAAGAGATACCCCCATCTCTCTTTATCTAAGTTAGTTCTAGTCTAAGGTATTAGCTCCTCCTAAAGTACTCATTCAATTTAATCCCTCCTTCAGTGTTTTGAGTTCATGAGTTTTATATGTATTTTGCACTAAATTGGGTTGTTAAACATTCCCTTACCCTTTTCATGATCAGTTCAGCCATCATTCGAGGACGAATGATTCCAAGGGGGAGATATTGTAACACCCCAAAAATTTCTAAGTTAAGGCCCGAACAATCATTTAATTGCATTTTAAATCGTAGCAAGTGATTCTTAAATTGTTCGTATGTGTAAAGGTTGATTAATTAGTGTTGGAATGGATTTGGATATCAATTAAGGTCGAAAGAACCCCCTAGCACAGAGTTGAATAGAAAGCTTCCTTACAGATTAAGTTTTGACATAAGATTACTTACATAAACTTCAAACAATCATATCTCCCATCTCATAATGAATTAGGTAGCCTATGACCTATAAAATTGAAGGTCCTTGAGTCCTCTTTCCAACACCACTGAATTTGCATTATTTTTAGTTCGGAGTAAAAAGTTATGGCCATTTTACCAACTATTGTCATATTAGAAAAAAGTTGACGACAGCTCTAACAAATAGTAAACTACTTAACAGTTTGTCAGCTGGTCCGTCAACTTTGCAGAAAGTTCAGTATTTCAGGTGTTTTTTGTAACATCTCATACTTCAAAGAGCCAACTAGATATTCGTACAAGTTAAACTTCAGTTTTTAGTTTTGGATCAAAATCAAACGACCAAACTTTCAGCACATAAAGAGTTAGGTGACCATGAGGTATCAAATCGAAGGTCTTTGAGTCCTTTTTCCAATGCAGCTAAGTTATCTAAATTCTCAGCTAGGATTAAAAAGTTATGCCTATTTGAGTGGAGATAGTTAAGGCTTTTCATCCGTTTAAGGAAAGGGTATTTTGGTCTTTTCCATGCCCCTAAAGGCCTACCCATGTTTTATCCACCCAATTTAAGGTACAAATTAAATGCTAAGTTAATTTAGACATTCCAAAAGGTTTTAGGGATTTTAGAGCAAGATCAAGAGGAGAAGAGAGAAGGGGTTTCAAGCGTTCATTCAAGGGTTGAGGATTTTCGCTAAGAACAAGTGTTCTTCTAGGTATGTAAGCTTTCATAGTGTTGGATTTTTTCTCCCTCACGCCAATCAATAATTTTTACAAGTTCAAGAGGAGAAAAGAGAAGGGATTTCAAGCGTTCAATCAAGGGTTAAGGATTTTCGCCAAGAACAAGTGTTCTTCGAGGTATGTAAGCTTTCATAGTGTTGGATTTGTTCGCCCTCATGTCAATCAAGTAATCTCATCCATAAATTCTTTCTTGAAGTTGATTGATTGAGTTTCTTGGGAAGTTCTTGAGTTTTTACCTCATTCATCAACAATGGAGGTTTTTGAGTTCTTGAGGTGAGGGTCTTGCAAATGAGTATTGTTCTTGATGGATTTTAAGTGGGATTTCGTTGATTTTGTGTTGGTTTTATGAATCAAAAAGATTTTGGAGGAAATCAATCGATTATAGATGAGTTATGCCTTGAAATTGAGCAAGAAAATTCGTCAAAAATTATAGGTAGAGGGTGGGGCGCTGTGCCATTATCGCGCTCAAACTACTGAGTATTTTGGGGCCTGGTGCACCATGCCAACAGTGCGTCCCAACTACTACCCAGTGGTTTTAGGGTTGGCGCCCTACGCCACTCAGTGTGCCAGGGCCGCTAGATCCCTTACCATTTTGTCATTCTTTCTGTGTGTGTTCCCTTGAATCGTACCTATGTTCTCTACTTGATATCCACACTTAAAATATTCATTAATCCTTGAGAGATCTTACATAACCTAATCACGTCTCTTAATTTACATTTTCAAATCAAGCTAAAGTTAATAGGAATGTTTAAGAACATTCCCTTTGAGTCATTTTGAGAAATCTTTTGCAAATATCTTTAAGGGAACTAAGTATTCCCAAGTATGTAATACTTTTACATTTAAAACAAGAGACACATTGATTTCTAAATGTGATTATGAGGAGTCTTGAGTATCACCTCTTTTAAGAGGATCTTTGAGTAATTATGTCAATTTGAGAAAGAATTATTTTTTAAACATTTGAGCATGAGTTATATATTATTTGGAGTAGTATTGAGCATCGATATGGGAATGAGTTCAAACAACTTAGAATCCTTATTATCCATGTATGCCAACATGGTTAAAGGGTCATACTTTTAGATGATTTGTTGTTGCTTTTAAGCATAGTTTAGTGGATCCACTTAGTTGGGGAGTTCTATACCCCGGCAAGGTATAGTACAATTCTGATAGCATCAGTGAGATGATATATCATCACATAGCTCATAGTGATGGTTGTCGCTTAAAGAATCTCTCAACTAAAAGTATAGAGTTTATTATGGTTTTTTATACACATTGAGTTGATATCTACTATTTTAAATGCTTTATATACTGTATCTCTTATTGTTGCTTTTGCATTTGAGTTGAGATGAGATGAGTATGTCTTCCCAGAGTATCAGTTCAGTTGCTTATATTTCAACTTTCCCCTTACATGCTCGTACATTCAATGTACTGAAGTCATTCAACCTGCATCTTATTTATGATGCAAGTACAGGTGTTCAGGGTCATCAACCAACGCTTCGTTGATCCTATTGCATTCCACTAGTTTTGGTGAGCCTCCTTGCTTTTTGGAGGGTTTCACATTATTGTTTTGTACTTGTTAGGTTGTCGGGGTCTTGTCCTGACATCCATCGTATTATTTAGAAGCTTCATAGACAGTAGTAGTTGAGAAGTCTTTCTATGTTTTCCCTTGTTGATGTTCATTTAAGACTTTCAGTTAATTACTTATGTTTATTTAAGTAGTTCAAACATTTATTAAGTTAAGATGTTTTAAGATTATATGCTTTAAGTTGGTATTTCGAGTTTTCCATTTTACTTGATTAAGTCTTTCGCTAAGTAGTCAGTCAGGCCAAGGATTCGCTTGGGGACCAGTGATAGTTCTTGAGTGTCATCCACGTCCAGAGTATAGGCTCAGGGCGTGACATTTTTTACGATGGCAATCTTCTTGATGATGGGTCTTCAGGACCTTCGCAGGACATGACTGGGGTTTTGCGTTATCAGATTAATTAAGGGTATTTCAGACTTTTCCAATCCATTATAAGTCTAAATCCCGACTCTATTACACCTAGTTAAGGGTCTTAGTAGTGTTAAACATCCTTTTACGTTTTTTAACACTTGAAAACATTAGAGAAAGGTTCTAAGAGGAGAAAAGCTAGGGTTTCGAGCGTCCTTCAAGTTTCTATCAATTTCGCCAAGAACTTTGTTCTTCCCAGGTATGTAAGACTATCATAGTGTTGGACTAGTTCGTCTGCATGCCCTACATCTATTTTCAAATCAGTAAAAGAATAATTTGCGATTTTTATCCTTGATTTCAAGTATTCTTGAGATGACTAGTCTCGTTGAATTCAGAATTTCTTTTCCTAATTGTTGAGTTGTTGTATATAATGGATTGAGATTCTTGAATTGATCATTCATGTATATTTTCCAACATGAACCTTAATAAATCATTTTAACCAATCATTGTCTTAAATTGATTTCTGAGAAAAGTAAAAAAGAGTTTTGAGTGGAGTCTGAAGAAATATTTCTAGAGGTTCTATACCCCAGCGCAGTATAGGATAGTTCTAGTAGTGTGATCAAGACGTTATATTATCACATAGCTCATAGTGATGGTTGTCGATTAAAGAATCTTTCAATAGAGTTAAAGTGTATTTCAATATATCACTTATTATGTTAAGTTCATATATGAATAAGATTTGTAAAGCTTTAAATGATTTAACTCCTTTATTTCTTTACATTCAGCTTGAGTATATATTTATCTATTGCATTCCTGTCTTTCAGTTGTTTCGCTTCGGCTATATTACATACGCTTACACTCAATGTACTGCTGTCATTCGGCCTGCATATTTTTGTAATGCAGATACAGGTGTTTAGGATCATTATCATGCGTTTTGTTGAGATCAGTTTTCACTTTAGATAGCTTTGGTCTCCTTGCATTCTGGAGGTTTTCACATTTATTTTCCAGTTATTGTTGAGTTGTCGTGGGTCTTGTCCCGACATTTATCCTAGTATTAGAGGCTTCATAAGATAGTTAGAGTTGAAGAGTCTCAGTATTTTGCTTTGATTTTGAGATGTTTTGCAAACTATTATATTTATAATATTGAGTACTTTCAGATATCCGACTTGAGTCTATTTGAGATATATGAGTTAAAATCTGCATTTAAAGCTCCTTACTTCTTGAGTTAAGTCTTCCACTAAGTAGTCAGTCATGTCAAGGATTTTCTTGGGGATCAAAAATGGTTCTCGAGTGTCGGCCATGTCTAGGATGTATGCTCGGAGCGTGATCAAAGAGATCTTGAAGAATTAACTAAAATGATTTTTGTTACTGCTTGCCTTTGAGTTTTTCTTAAAATCACAATTTTATTCATTCTATTTAAATAGTGTATAATCCATCTTTTAAAGTTTTTTCAAAAAACACAATCCAAAAAGTTGTTTTTAATTATCAAAGTCAACATTTTCATTATCTTCGTTGTTTATTTTACTATAATACTTGTAAAATGACTATCACTTCTAATTGGGTCATAGTGTTAATGATAATGATTATTTCACTATTACTTGTCATTGAATTGATGAAAATTGGAACATGCAAAAAATAATTTTAGGTTATAAAAGTTATGAAATGCGTAAAATTGATTGTCACATAGTTCAAACTATTGAGAAGTTTTAGAATTTTATGGAATCTGTAATAAAGTAATTAGTGTCACCCTTGATAATGCTTCTAATAATAGTTGATATACTAAAATCGAACTTTGCCCTATTTATGATGATGATTACATATTAGGTGTGTTGCATATATATATATATATATATATATGATCATAAGAGATGATATAACAATGTATAATAATGATTGTATAAAATGTGAAACTGCATGTCATTTTATTTTTAAATATCAAGTAAAGGCTAGACGTAAAGATTTTGAAAATCATTGTCGTGAATTTAATCTTCCCCCAAGAAAAATTCAAAAATTAGTGTCTACTAGATGAAATTCTTTATATGAAATGCTTAAAGTTGCTTGTGAATATATAAAGTCTTTACTAATGGTTTGAAATGCTCTTATAGACACTGATTGAGATGACGTAAAAAATCTTATAAATTTTTTAAAAGTTTTACAAAACAAATATTTGGACTTTATTATCTAACTATTTGTTCGATTTTACCAAATATTTGTGTTGTTTCGAATAAAATTTATAAATCAAAAATATTTCAAGATTTAAAGAGTCCGTTAAGTCAAAGATTGAAAAAATTTTAAATAATTTTTTTCTTATTCCTCAAATTTATTTAACAGTTTATTAAAAAACCCTACTTACAAAGAAATAGGTGCATTATGAATGGCTGAAAATATATTCAAATTTAAATATTTAAGCTCACAAATTACCTAGTTTGAGAACAATTAAAGATAGCATAAAAATTGAAGCTAGAAAATTGTATGTCTTGTATAATTATGATAGAATAAATGAAGCAGTACGTATTGAAGAACCTAAAATATGAAGATAATATAGATGATATGCTAGAAAATTATCTTGGTCTTAATCCTAATGAACAGAATGATTTTGATGAATATCTTAATCAGGAAAGTATTAAGGATGCACACTACAAATCTCAACTTTAAGAATGGTGGAGGAGTCGCGGCAAGACATTTCTAAAACTTCAACCGATGGTTGGAGATGTGCTAGCTATTCAAGCATCTTCGGTAGCTACGGAGGGCGTTAAAGTGTAGCAGGATTTCAAATTGGAGATCATAGGTATTCATTAGCATCAAACATCTTGGAGATATAGGTATATTTTGGAGATTGGATCAAGAACACAAAAATGCAAACACGCATACATCTTTAACATGCCAATTGTAGGTAGATTAGAAATAATAATTCATATTAGTTTAACATATCCACAATAAAACTAGAAAACATATAGGGAAGGAAATAAAAAGAGGCGAAATAAATTTGAGTAAATGTGATTGTAAAATGAATAAATCGGATTAGGGAAAATTTAAGTGGATGTGATGAAAGCAATGTTATACCTCTTCATCTTCAAGAAACATGAGTTGCTATTTATTGGTTTTTTGTAGGTTATCTCTAGGTCCTCCCTTATCAATGACTTGCATCTTAACTGTCCATTCTTTAGTTTTTCTGGTAACTACATTTATGCTTAATCTTTCTGTCATGAGATGATCTGCGATTATACTATTGTAATGTTGTTAGCGCATAATAGTAATATGAGTAGATAGAATATAGATAGTAATAGAGTTGCATAACATAATAAAAAATGATTGAAAGGTAAAATTGTTGAAGAAATAAAGGAGATTTCTTTTACCATAAATCGTAACGGTATCAATTTAGACAAGCTTTTGCAATAATTTCGTCATAAACTATATTATGTGTAAAGCAATCATCTCTATCTTCAACTGTTAGTGGTCTTATTAATACTTTAACACAGTTAGAACTTTTAGCTCTTGATAATGCAACATATAGCTTGCCATGGAAAAAAACAGGTTCTCTTAGATAAATTCCAACAAAATCTAATGTTTGACCTTGAGCTTTGTTAATAGTTATTGAAAATTGTGTCTTTTAAATTGAAAGGGTATCTTTTCATCTTGTGATGTTAATGATGGTATTCTTGAAATAAATACATGAGTATCTTTACAATCACCATTAAAAATTGTGGTGCTGATAATATGTGATTTAAAGTCATCACATGTTAATCGTGTTCCATTACACAAACCCACTGAAGGATTTAGATTTCTTAGTAATATAATTGGACAGTGTTTTTTTTTTAAGATAACTTGTAAGAAGGCAATCCTAGAGGGTTTAAAGTATGCATAAAGTCTTCATATTATCTTTGGTCTTTTGGATCTAGGGTTTCATCCGTATCAATATATACTTTAGAATGAGATGGAGATTGCATAATCAACATATCATTTATTTCGTCAACAAAATCGTTTTTGGTTGTTAGAATAGCACGGGAAGCATTGAAAGAAATATTTGAAGCAAATAACGACAGGAAGCATCAGCCAAAGCCTACACGCATCTAATGTGGCTTGTGCGCTTCGGGCAAGCGAAGTCGGCCAAAGGCAAGCGGTATCAGCCAAAGACTGCATGCATCATCCATGGCATGTGCACATCAGCTGGGCGACATCGGCATTGGCCAACAGCAGGTAGCATCAGTCGATTTTTACACGCAAATGTATATAGTTTGGGATAAACAACTTTGAATAAAATATTTAAGGAATCTTTTTCATTAGTAAAAGGAATAATAATAAAGAACGTGGAATTTCAATTTTTCCTTGGCTGGTTATTTTTTCTTTTCCATGGCCAACTCTCATCAAATATTGGGAGAAGACACGATTTATTTTTGCTCGCCTATTCTCAGACAATTGCAGTTTTTCAAGTTGGTTTAAAATCTTAGAACAAAGTAAGCTTGCAGAAAATCTTCTTTTTTACCACCTCGGACAACAGGTAGAGTTTGCCTAAAATACCACTAAATACAATACTTTTCCACCAAAAAGAATATTTGTTTCCATTAAATCTTTGACAAGAAAGTCTAATGCCTCAATCATTTCCATTTTTCCCATTGAAATTTAATCACATACTATTAATTTTGCATCTCAAATTAAAGAAGCTAATGAATTTTGTTTACTAATATTGCAACTAAAATTTCAATCAATTTCTATAGGCAATTAAAATGGGAATGTGTCATTCGACCTCCTAAAAGAAGTGAGGCCGCAACACCGGAACTTGTTGTTGCTAAAGCAATAAATCCTCGATGCCTCACAGTATCCAACAATACACGATACAAAAATGTTTTACTATTTCACCTGGGCAGTCAATAAAGAAGCCCCTGACTTATTCGAAAAAACTCTATTGAGAATTGTATTGTAGGCTATTTGTTGGTCTCTATTTAATTGCCTTTGTAATAGCAAATCTTCTTCACTAACAATTAAATTTCTTTCGAAAAGTACATCTTTAGCCTCTTTAGCCATTGCAGAATCTTTTATGATTTATGGAATTAGCTCAAATTCATTAATATCACAGTCCATTGAATAAAGAATATCATTAATATGATTTAGCACTTTATAACGAATTTTCCTTGAAAATAGACCTGGATATTTGTTGAAATCTTCAGACATTGGGTTTTCAATTTTTTTTCCCTAACTCTTAAAGATTATTTGGATTACAATAAGCTAACAATATACCAAATAAATGCCTTAAGCTAGATGGCATTTGATAACTTGTCGCTTCATACATACATTCTGTTAAATTATTATCACAAAGTAACATGCCTCTTTTCTCTGTTGATTCTCTAAATGTACTACAATATTCTCCATTGAAAGTTATCAAATATTCATATGATTTAGGTGCTCTTATATTCATTAAAAGGAGCCTAAGATAATATCTTTCTTCTTCAGTTGGATAACATGTTACAACACGACCAATCGCATTTCTTTGTTGGCGACATGTCCACATTTTGTATGAAGTTGACTACACAAAAGATTCTGAAAATTCTCTATATAGTAAATTTAAATTCATAGCTTCCTTATTCAGTTTGTTCATTATAAAAAATTCAATTAACATAGTTTTTTTATCATAGAGTTATTTGTAACTTTATCAATATTATCGGTGCTTTTAAAATATACAAGTTGTTGTCCGTCAAGATGAAGTTGAAGATGGAATACACATAGATTCATTTCACTAATAGGAAAAGCATATATACGTCATGTAGCTTCAGGTGGGGATACCCACCTAGCGGGTTGATATTCTTTTATTTCATCAATTTCTATATTTGTGTTATCAGTTTGTAAATAAAATGCAATTTTATCGTGTCCTTTGCATATATACTTATAAATACATTTGAAAATTTTAGTATCAAAACAAATCTCAACATTTATATGACAATTGAATTTACAAAGCAAATATGAATTGTAAGGGGCAACCCATGAGTTATCAAGAAGATGTCTTTCAAATTTTATACATTGTCCTGTATTTCGTCTTCTATAGATTGGATATGAACTTTTGCCTTTAGTTGTTTGTTCACAAAAGTCCTTCGGATATTGAAATTTACAATAACTTTTTTTTTCATACAAGGACATGTTGGATTTAATATACCACAAGGACCATGTATCATGTGTAAACGAACAAGTTCAAATAAATGGGGATTTCTTTTGAGATCTGGTACCTCAGCTCAAACAAATTGATCATATGCTTCAGGTGTTAATATTTTACATTTTTATGCAAGTATAATAAAAAATTGAGCATGAGGAAGACCCCCTTTTTGAAATTTTATTGTATACATATATGTAGCAACTTTACCAATTATATGTGCGCTCAGAATTTTTTTTTTATTTCCTCTAATTTTGCTCGAAATACTCGGCAAATTAGATTAGGTCTATTTTGTGCTTGATTAGTTTGTAGTAGATTTTCTTTAATTTCATGCCAAGAAGGATTACAAGTCATAGTCAAAAATAGATCAAGCTTTTCAAAACATTGAACTAAAGTCATAGCATCCATCTATCGACGATACATGGACCACCTGTAAAACTGAGAGGTATTATTCTATTTTTACCTACTTGGGAATCCTCTCTTTCACCACGTCATAAAACATCAAGAAGCCCTCCTAATACATCAGTTATAAACAAGTCTTGGTTGAAATCAAGTCTTTGAGTTTCGATTTTGATCCATTCATCTATCACATATTGTTGGAATAATCTGCCTGAATGCAAAATTATATTTTCATCATCTCTCATTTGAAGTTTATAGCAATAATATTCATGACAAGAAACAGTTTCTCTTTTTCGTTTACCTTTTTGCATAATTTCATCTTCTACGTTTAGAAGTCCATCAATTGAGGCCATATTTTTAACATTCGGTAATTGTTCATTTTTACAGTATGTTTGTGTAGCAGAATGAGTAGTTAGAGGTTTAATTTTTTACAGCCATTTTCTTCATAAGAAAACAATAATGGATATTGTAATGAATCATAACACCCACAATAATAATTTACTAATTGACTTCTATCACTTTTGAAATATATTCTGATATGAGGTGTGGAAACATAGTTGTTAATATTTTGTTCTAACCATATTCATGTAACTCCTGATGTTGTTGACAAGTTACATATACGTTGATTTAGACCAGCATCACATTTAAGAGCAATATACAAATCAGATAATTGTGGAATATTAATTAAAGATTTTAAGAATATAGAATATGGATTAACTTGTAATATTTCTATTAAAGTTTCGACAATTTGTTGATTTAATTTATCAGAACAAGTCATCCGGTTTTTCAATTCATTTTTACTGCTCGAGATTTTTCATTTTCTCATCACTCGGCATTAAATCATCTATAAAATGGTACATCTTACCCTGAACTCGAAATGTAAAAATGCCTTTATTTCTTTTCACTAAATTTTTGTCATAGTTTACTCCAAGAGATGTGAATGCAAACATGTTGTTGTAGGTTCTTATATAAGTTCGGAAAAGCTTTGATTTCTCATTATTTTGTAGGCAAAGATTTTACAAATCTAATGGAAGTTGGTGAGAAATTAGTTTATTAGCACATTTGCCACAACACAAACCTGTTGATTCATATTCAAATCTTTTTGCACCACAAAAAGGGGAAATGTGTTTTTGTAATTTTGTGCACCTTTCTGGCTTACGTGACATCCAAATATCTCTCATGCGCCTCAATTGTGTGGAGTCATGGAGTGTGCCACATGAGACAAAAGGTGTATAAAATTACAAAAAAAAAATAAGTTCGGGGGGGTAATAGGACCTTAGTTTAGTTAAGGTGTGTCTTTGAGATTTCAGTCATAGTCTAGGTGGGTATTTGTACCTTATGCCCCACAAAAATTACATTTCAGAACACGTTTCAACATATGATAATTTATGGATGTTTGCATCATTATTGCGTTTTTATTACACTGTTCATGGGCAGTTGATGTTAAGCCTACCATGTAGATGCATTTAGCATATATCAATATAATATTTTTATATAGAAATATCAATATAGTTTTCTGACCTAATTCGAATTGGTATAAGCAATCTTCTCGCAGAATAGGATGTTGATGAGCAGAATCTAGTTGCTTGATGGAAGATATAGAGATGGTTGACTCAGCAGAGTAATGTTGTCTGCTCAACCCAGTTTTATTGGTTCGGGTTCTCGCCAAGACAACCTCTTTTTTGTTAGTTTGCTTCATTTTATATAGGTCACGATGCCTAATTTTTTTACTGCCCTCTGCCATGTCAGAGTTTGAATCTATTTTCTTATTTTTATTAGGCATTTGAATATCATATTTCTAAGTTATTAATAATCACACATAATAATAAATATATCAGCAAAATGTACTCATATTATAAAAAAAAAAATTGTAAATGCATGTAATATTGGCATAAATTAAGTTTTGACAAAGAAAGCATTACATCGTAGTTAGAAGCTTATACAACCACACGAACACAAAGCGAGAATGAAGAAGTTGCATTACACAGGCAAACCAAAAGAAGGAGAACAAACTGTCATCCATTGGCAAAAGCGAATATATAGACTTTGTACAATAATTCTCCTAACTTTAAAAATAATTTAGCTTTACTCATACCAAATAAAGAAAGCTAAAAGGAAGGAGGGACAAAACCCCAAACACACCAAAAAGAATCACTCCAAAACTCAAGTTCCCACCTTAAAGGAATAAATCACACAACTCTAATCCTAAAAATAAACAGAACTCCATAAAGTATCAACTATTCAGCACCGTTGAGAAGCAAATAAAGCTACGATCTTAACTTCCTCTCAAAGTGTTAAAATTAAACTCAGGCACCAAAGATAAATAAATAAACCTACAAACAGAACCCCATAAAGTACTAACCATCCAGCACCTCAGAGAAGTAAATAAAGCTACAATCTTTAACATCCTCCCAAAGTGTTCAAACTAAACTCAGACACCAAGGATAAAAATAAATAATCCTACAAACAGAACCCATAAAGTGTTTAACTATCCAGTACCCATGAGAATGCATAAAGCTACAATCTTTACCTTTCTCCTCAGCTATTCAACTTAAATACAGCACCAAATCTAGATTTAAAAAAAATACAATATTTAACCCATTTTCTCCTTCAAGAGAAAAACACACAAAGCTTACCTCAAAATAAAGAACTGAAACCAGTCGCAACACATAAACAAAACAAGTGCAAAATCAAGAATTAAAAAAAAAAATAGAACAAAGTCAAAGAATAACAACACAAACAACTAAAAGTCCAACAACCAAATTCTTACCTACAAATTAAGTCTCTGATTATTAAGCCAAAAAAAATCCAAAATAGTAATCTTTTATGGAAAATAAAGGAAATCCAACTCAAAAAACGAAGCAAAGGAGAAGAAGAATTGAGATTTGAAGAGAATAAAATCATCAACAAAAATGATGGTAGTGGATTTGAAAGTTTGTCAGAAAGTCCCCTAAATACTTGTGCTCTAATTTTGTACTATGTGTTGGAATTTTATACTAATATTTGTAGATTAGTATTAGGATTTGTAGATTAGTATTAGCATTTGAGCAGGCTTAAACCTTATGTGTTTTGTGCTTTATCATATATGGCTTTTGAATAAAATAAATGAGTGAATTTTTTTCCTTCTGTAGCAACTCAACTTCTACTTTGGTCTGGTTTTGCAAAGTTGAGGGAATCCATATTTTTGGCTAAACCAATTTTCTAAACTATTAAAATTGGTCATTATATGCAAAAAGAAGATAACAAAATAAGTAAGTGTCTTTGCAAATTATAGAAAGACAAAATAGAACCACTTAAATGCCTAGGGGAGCTAACAAAATCAAGAAGTATCATTAAATAATTGGTCATTTGTCCCATTTATGTAGCTACAAAGTACGAAAAAGAAATCATTTAAAAATATTACAAAATCATGTCCAAAATCCACATTAAAACTACAAGCTTTATCCCTCGAAATTCCATCATTCTGTGTCAACTAACAGTAAGAAAAATCTTCATTCTATCATTCACATAGTCCAACTATAGAAGAGTACACAATCAAAGTTGCACCATAAAGCTAGCAACTTCTTTTCATTTTTTTCCAACAAATTAAGATCAAAGAAGCATAAACCAAATCCAATCAATAACATCAATTCATCCAAAGCACATCGACAATTCAGACACAAACATAACATTCAATACTAATAACACATAGCTTCTTCTAGCTTAATCAATCAAAATGATAAAACGATTTCTCACCGCAACCCATGTAGAGCAAAAATCTTTAAGTCTGATTCAATTTTAATTTCAAGAGCTTTGGAGCTCCAAAATTAGCAGGCTCCAAATAAAATCGAACAAACTTGAAATCTCAAAAACATAATTTGGTATAGCACAAAAGTAAACCACACAGAATTTATAATCCAATCTAATTTTAGCATAAAGAAATATGGAAATCTAACTGAAAAAGGAGAAAACAACAACTAAAAATGCAAACCTGATAACAACAGTATAAATAGAGTAGCTTCGGCAGAACGACAAGCTTTTCTTCTATATACAATACAACACTTTTCCCTTTTTGTATATACAAGGAAGCAAGAAGGAACTAAAAAAACTAAGCAAAAGCATAAACAAAGAGCAGAGAAAAGAAAATGGAGGTGACCCCCAAAACCTTCAAAGTTATAGATGAATCGAAGAAGACTACGTTTTCGATAAATTCACAGAGAGCAAGACACGTATACATAAAATGCAGCCTTTGAGAAGTTGAAACGGCAATAATACCCCTGTTTACCTTATCACTTGGAAAAATTCAAATGACAAAAATATCCTTATTTGCCAGTTGAATGACCAAAAGCAAACATGTTG
This sequence comes from Solanum bulbocastanum, assembly GCA_037074985.1. Classification (NCBI taxonomy): domain Eukaryota; kingdom Viridiplantae; phylum Streptophyta; class Magnoliopsida; order Solanales; family Solanaceae; genus Solanum; species Solanum bulbocastanum. The sequence goes on from CM073604.1 coordinate 10,262,889, forward strand.
AAAGTCAGTGAAACTGTCTCTTCTATATAAGAGAATATTATATATATATATATATATATATATATATATATATATATATATATATATATATATATATATATATATATATAGATGTAAAAATGAAAGTGAAAATAAAATAAATTAGATGGGAAAACAAATAAAGTAAAGCCCATATATACTTGTAACCTTAAACATCTCATGAAAATCATAGACCTGGAAAAAAAAACTCTTATAAGGGATTAAAATTCTAAAAAATTACAATTCTTTAAATACAAAGCAAACATATTTATAAATATGAAAGATTTGAATGGTAACAATTCAGATTCACATTGTAATAAACGATAATAAAAAATATGATAATTTAAATAATATCTAATAACTAAAAAAAGTATACATTTAAATACAATCATTTGCCTATTTACACAATAATATGAAGTTGTAAATATTCGAACAAAAATGATAACAAATTAAGGATCAAGCTCACTATTTGCAGTAACACTATATACAATGTCTTCATTCTGAATTATATGTTATGTCAACTGCAAATTCTAATGTATATATATTCACTTAAAAAAAATTGAAAGTAAAATAATAGATAAATTATACTCGCAATTCACCATTTTAACACGTAATTTTCACTTGGTAAAAATTCACTCACTCACAACTTTATAGCTTCATCCCCATCAACATTGCTAGTGAGAAAGAAATGATCTATTAGCATATTCAATGGCTTCCTTTGCAAAATATAAAAACACAACCCAGTAAAATAAATAGTATTAACAACACTATTTATACAGATAAAAAAAAATCTCATTTGTGTATCCCATACGTCATAGTTGTTTAGGTGGACCAAAAATTATAATGAAAAGAATTAATGCAATTAATTTTAAGAATAATATAATTATGTTTTAGTGTGACGGTTTATCACTTTAATTGCTACTATACTACGTGGGTTTTGTTGTTTTATTACCTGTGAGGCATTTTGTTAATTCATTTATTTGTAAAATACGTACAGAAATGAATAAATAAATACAACAAAAGCAAGAGAGAGAGGAGGTGTTACATTATTTTGTTCATGTGAAATTTTATATAAATAAATTCACGTTGTCTTATTACATAATGAATGATCACTAAATTAATAACAATGACCTTTGAGTTTCTAAACTAAAAATGGAATATGTAGTTAAGCGATAATTTTTAGGTTTCTTAATAACATGTCCACTCTGTCAGGTTTCGAATGAAGATATTGATCATTTGTTCTTCCAATGTTCTTATGCTGGAAGTGTTTTGACTAAACTATTGTTTGGCAAGGTATACAGAGGCAAAACCTGTACTGGCGGGGGGAAGTTCGAGCAATGAGGAACATGAGAGGGAAAAATAGTATGAAGCAGGTATACAAAATGACACTTGCAGGCGCATTATATTGTTTGTGGATAGAAAGAAACTGTAGAATATTTCAAAAGAAACAAAGACCGCCGAAAGCATTATTCGACAAGTCATCCAAGAGGTTCATGGGCGAGGATCCTGGAAACCTAAACTAGCTAGTAGACTAAAAGAACTTAATGTATATCCCTAATTTTAAGAGTAATAGTTAGATAGGCATGTTATGTGTTAGGACTATCAGCTAAACTTGGGGATGCTTGTCCAAGTTGGCTGGTTTTTATTTTGTAAAGGTCTTTGGTAAATAAAAGTCTTTTAATTACCAAAAAAAAAAAAATGTGAAAGAATATGTAAATGCACATTATATGTAATAAATATGATATATTATTATAGTGGGAGATGAAAAGTTGTATAATTGAATTATAGACTTTTTGAGATATTAAAAATAAAATAAATAATTAAATAAAGAAAAAAATCGTCAAAAAAAAGAGAAAAAAGATAAATGTGAATAGAGGTCATAAAGAGGTGCCACATCACCTTCTCTATAATAAATATGATATATAGACACACACTAGTGAAATTGTCCGCGTTTTGCGCAATTGTAAGAAATATTTATTGGATAATAATATATAGTATTTATATTCATGTTAGTATCAGATATATAGACAATATTGATATTCTCTTCGTCTGCGATATGATGCACTTTTTCAACCTTTTTAAACAAATTGAATTTTATGTTTACATCTTTTAAGTTCATGTTATTCATATGCATATAGTAGAATAAAATATTAACCATGGTGAAGTAAATAAAATAAGAGATCATATTTTGAAATAACAATATATTGTATTACATATTTCTTACAATCCTCTATACAAATTCTAATTTCGTAAAAAAACCTTTTGAAGTGCTTCATTGTGTCTTTATCATTAAATTTGTTTATTATAATTTTTTAAATATTAATTAAATATTTATAAAAATTATGAAAAAGAAACATGAAAAAGTTATAACAATATCTAAAAATAGAAGTTACAAGTAAAATAAAGAGACATGAGTTATGAATTTTATTAGATATTAATTGCATTAATAATCATGTATTAATTTTATTTTTAAAATTAAATAAATAAATAAATGTGAAAATAAGAGATATAAATAAAATAATGAACAAAAATAATAATAATTGGTGAGTGCATAAAAAATATAAATACATTTCAAACAAAAAAATAGTGACAAAACAGATTGTTACATACAAAAAGAAGACATCATAGAATTCACATTTTATTTTTAATTATTTTCTTGCAAGCATAATAAAAATGAAGCTCATGATCATCATAATTATTATTTTTTTGAAATTAGATAGTTATATTAATTGCGTTTCATAACAAAATAAATAAAATAGTAAAGAATCAAATAAGTAGCATTGTCAATACATGTAGTTAAGTTACTTATACAAACTAAAGTTTAAAAAATTCTAGCGAAAGTAGCTACCTTACCAATACAAGTCAAAGTAAAAGAAAAAATTCTAACAAAAATAATCCTTAATTATGCTTAAAAAAATGTTTTTCTTCCACCATCTTTCTTTGCAAGTAGATCTGCCATCATATTATGTGCTTCATATGTCAAACTCTTCATCATATGCTAACAATTGAATAAAAAAAACATAATTATGAATAAATAAAATATTATACCGATTAAAAGTGATTACACCAAAAGAAAGAAAGAAATCTAAACTATATGTAATGCATTCGTAAATTATTTATTCAATTGTACTAACATTAATAAATAATAATCATCTCTTGAAATCTAGCAAATATTGTAATCAAACTATATTATATTCTGCAAAATGACTATTAAAGAGAGCAATCACATACTAACAACACATTGTTCATTATTACAACGTTCTTTTAATCATACTTTCTTGGAGAATGATAATACATACATAAATAAAATATTAAGAAAGCATATCCAAATACATAAATATAAAAAGAGACTTGAGAATGAAATATTTCTTACCTTCCATGTACTTCTTTTTCTTTACATGTTAGTTAATTCACAAACTTATATGATGACGAAGAGAAAATATATTCTTGAATGTGAATTTTCATGTGTAACATCTCGCAATTTGAAATAGCTAGGAAGAAGTTAAGAATTGGAAATAGTCATTTTTGGAAAGAATTGAAAATCTGGAAATTTATTTAGGTTAGGAAAAGTGAGTTTTTGGTCAACTTCAAACAGCCGTAACTTCTAGCTCAGGATGAGTTAGGAGCACTTTCAAATATGGTGGGAAAGCTCTAGGAATGATCTTTCCAACGCTGCCAAGTTTGCGCGAGTCTGAGTTTGTATAAGTGAGTTATGCCCTTTGGAAGTTGGGTTGTTGGAATAAGGAAATGTCCAATCTGGATTTTGGAAGGGTATTTTGGTCTTTTCCTTATCCAATTAATTAAATTCGTTTTAGTGAATTAATTAAGGGTCTAAACTAAACTCAGTTTACGCTTTTGGAAAAGAGTTAGGGTTTAGAGAAGAGAAAAGAAGAGGAGAAAAGAGAAGGGGAAAGCAAGGAAATCGTCAGGTTCTTCAAGCTTAGATTGTGGTTTTCGTCGAGGGTGATCCCTACAAGATATGTGAGATCACATAGTGTTGGGTTAGTTCACCGACACACCAAGCATGTTTAATTCAACGTATTTTCATCCTAAAAAGATTGAAAAATTGATGTTCTTGATGGTTGTTCTTGAATTGATTTCGTTCTTGAATATGAGTTGGGATTAAGGAGTTTCTTGTTGATTAAGTGTTGTTTCCTTGAGTTGTTTGGGTTAGATTTTGTATATATGATTTGAGTACATGAATCTAAAGTGAATTTGAGAAAGATAATCGAATTAAAACGATTTAGGATCAGAAAACGAGATCAAAAGATCGTCAGATTTTTGCCTAATAAACAAGTCGCGCGACGCCCCCCCCCCCCATAGCGCCATGAGGGCTGGGGCGGCTGATGAGTCCACAAATTGAACTCATTTAGGGCTATATTTTGATGAAATTAGTGTCTTCAAATGCATGTTTTACCCCGATATCTAATGAAAACCTTTAAGTTTCAGCTATTTGAGGTTTGAGGCAAAGAATGGACACTACTTGGCAAAAAGGAACAAAAAGAAGCCGAAAGAACGAAGAAACGAAGGTCTACGAATCGTCGAACGCATTCGGTGAATCGCCAACAGATCGCATATTCGCCTTTTGTTCCAGTGTGTTGAGCCCTGAAGAAAAGGAGAAAATCGGTGATGAAAAGGAGAAGTCGGCATATCGCCGAATGACTCCGCGAAGTAGTGCTACATCACCCAATTACCCAGGACACAAAAATGCTGAAGGAAACTGATGAAAGGTGATGAAGTAGACCAAAGGGCGGATCGCCAAATGCATCAGAGATTCTACTAACGCATTCGAAAGAGCCCTCGGAGCACATTTTCTGAAAACTATAAATATTAGTTCAGTTTTTATTCTTAATAGTGATTGTTATATCATTTTTACATAGTTTTTAGATTGTAAAGGAGAGAGAGTTTTCGGAAATATTCTCTAAGTTTAGGAGAGGGTTTTGAAAACTCGAAGAAAAAGAGAGTTTCATCTCTTTCAATTTGGAAGCGGGTCTCTTGGATTCTTCACTCTTTGCTTAAATTGAGACTTAAATTTTCATACCCATTTGATTTCAACGTCATTGAAGGTATAAATTTCTATTTCTTGATGTGTGGCTAAAAAAACCCCATTCTTGGGGTGTGATTTAGCAAATATGTGTTAAGATTATTGTTGGGTTTTGCTTGCTGATAGCTTAGATGTATTTTAATGGTGATTTCACCTAGCGGTTGTAGTTTAATTTAATGGGTTTGTATTTGCAAATACAAAACCACCCATGTGTTTTCGGCTTGTGAGAGAGAGAGGTCGCGAAAAAAAGACCGCTAGATTGATGGCCTAAGAAGTGGGTCAATATGAGGTTCAGCCCGAGAAGGTGAGCACTAGTCCTATATCCTAACACTCAGCTTGAAAGAGTGATTGGAAGGCGTAAGCTGGCCTTCATGTGGCAAATGGGTGTCGGAGAGGAACTCATTTGAAATGGGGTAAGTTGCCCGAGAGAGAACTTATTTCCATCTAAAGCTTAGCCTAGTCACTATTATCTTGCAAATTTCCTACCGAAAGCATGTACCCAACGAATTAAATTAATATATATTGCAATCACATTCCAAGAATCCCCTCTCATTCATAGATCTCTTTGTTATTTATGTTATTCTTGCTATAACCGTGACAAAACCCCCATTGTTAATTGACACTCTTGTGTCCCCCTTTAATCTTCTATGTATTCACTCGTAAAAATCTTTAGCTACGATTAGCTTTAGCACATTTGCGCTTAACCATTAATTTTCACGCCCACTCCCTTGGGACTCAACCCCACCCATGGTTGGGTTATTATACTATTGCATGATCATAGACACTTGCATTGGAAATTGTGTCGTTGATTACGCAAACATCAAAATGGCGCCGCTGCCAAGGAGTGGTGTTACGTGAAAGTTTTTGGTTTAAGTCAAACTTTTCTTTCAATAATCATAGTTTACTAACCTTATTTTTAGTTTTGTTTTTCTTTAAAGTTGTTGGTGCAGGTAGGTTCCCTGAGCATGGCTGAGGGAAATAGTGGCAACTCGACTGAGATGAAGCAAGAAATCGAAAGGGACTTCACATTACGCGCACTGGTAAATCAGCTGCACTAGTTGGCCACCAAAATAACAGAGGTGGAAAACCAGTACAAGAGTCAAGGGAGGTACATACCTCCTCATGAGAGGAATCAATCTAGAGGCAGGGAGAAAAACTGTGTCGAGGACACACTCCAAATCATTCTCCAAAATATCACCGATCAAGATCAAATGTTGGAAGAGATGAAGGAGAGTATTGAAGTGTTGAATCACTTGGTTGGCTTTCACTCTAGATCGATCCAGCTGATCAGGACACCCTTGAATTATGTGCTACCTCCTCTTCACTCAAACGAACTATTAGGTTACCTAGAAACACTAGGGCCAACCCAACCAATGGGGAGTGAGTAAGGACTCGTGTCGGCCACGACGTTAACTAAGGTGCTTCTTGAAAGGCAACCTAAGGTTTTAATTGCTTAAATTTGCTATTATAAATTATAATGTGTTAGTGGTGCAGGTTTGAATGAGGAAAGTGGTGAAAAATATAGATTGGCGAGAAAATGGTTAGTCGGCGTACCCGACCTGACCCACCGTATGGCTCAACTCTAGTTTAAATTAAAGCCTGTAAAACTCGACAACCTTGAGAAGCAGTTTGGCGCATTGCCGACCTTATTGGCGATCTCGACTTAGACCACCATCTTGATCCCAAGAAATTAACAAGTCTGTAACAATCGACGGGATAAGGGACCACTCGGTGATTCGCCGAGTGGATAGGCGATTGCAACTAGCGTTGCCGAATGAGCGCAAACTGGACGGTTTATAAAGGCCAAAAGATTCAAAACTTCAACTTCTTCACTTTCCCTCACTCACAAATCTACTAAACTCGCACTAAGGTAGCATCTTCTTTAATTTAGCATTACTCCAGCATTTTAGTTTGGGACTTGTGCTCAGAATTGGAACACTTTGCCGCCTAGTTTTTCAAATCGAATTTAATCGACATTGAAGGTTGGTTTCCTTTTTCCCATATTTACATTCGAAAGTTTTGTACTCATTTGCAATAATTGTCTCTTACTGATGTGTGATGGGTCTCTCTGATAGGATTAGAACGATTACATGCCTATTTTAATTTGAAAATCTCGTCTATGTTGTCTAAACATTGAATGCTCGTAATCTTTATGCTTTTTAATGAATTGGGTCATGATTGCATGTTGTTTTAATTGATTGGGTGAAGTCTGAGTACCCCATGTTTGTGCTAAATGTCAAAAATTTGCTTAATGATAGAAAGGGTGACACCACTCTTAAGAGCAAATATCGTCAAATGGCCAAATGTGGAAAGTCAGGGAAAAATCTGAGTGTTCTGGGGTGAGTATAGGTCTTGCTCGAATTTCGTTAGTGCATGCTTTGATTTTTCTTTTGGGATTTGTGGGATTGAATTCGAGAAGATGGATTGAAAATAGGCACGTTGGACCATTTGGCGAGCTGGGTCGAGCTCGCCGAATTGCTTGGTGGTTCGCCCAATGTCTCCATATCATCCTTAGTATCCAGTCATATCGGATGATACTGTAACTTTCGCCGAGAAGCCATGGGTCGCCAAACACACTCGGCGACTCACCCAAAGTACTCAGGATCACCTTCTGTATACTACCCCTGAGACCCTTATGCACTATAACTTTCGGCGGACAAACCTTTGCTCGCCGAAAGGAGTCGGCGATTCGTCAAAAAGACTCTCTTATCGCCAACTTACCTTAATTGTTTAGCCAACCCATCGGCGAGTCCGATTTAGTTCGCCAATTTGGTTCGACGACACGCCGACTTAATTGGCGAGTCTATCTGCAGATAAAGTCACCGTGCCTAAGTTTAAGTTGTTTTCTTATCCTTTCTTGATATTTTGCAGATATGGTACGCACTAATTTAACCGAACAACCACAGAAAAAGGCTAAAGGCATTACGATCAATGAAGGAGGATCAAACCTTCTAAAGAGAAAAAGGGATGACCTTCAACAGGGAGATAAAGGCAAATGAAAAAACCATGTAGCTAGGAAGGGCGCAAATGTTGAACTAGCTTTTTCTGAGCCACAGGATGAGCAACCTTTGATGAACCGAAGGGATGAACTCAAGGCTAGAGCTCAGCCCATATCTACCGGGACCCCTTCAGCTACTACTACCCCCCCTACATTCCCCGTAGCTCCACCTCTACCCAGATTTCTGAATAGGTTAAAAGGCGATGGTTTACGAACCATTCTAGAAGAAAAGTTACTATTTGTGGAGGGCTTGGAAGGCAAGCATGCTGAGGTGCTTGACACACTCAGATATCATGAGCTGGAGCAGTTCACAAGGCCACGGGGCCATTACATTCCTTCCTGGGTTCAGGAATTCTACCTAGCCTATGGAGAGTTGGTCCCAAAGAATAAGAAGAAAGCGAGTGAGTTTTGACCGGTGAAGTCGATTATGGTTCGAGGCAAAGAGGTAGAGTGTCACAACTATCATATTAATGTTGTATTGGGTCGACTGCTGCACTCGGTACTGCCCTACCAGGGTTTGCCTATTGTTCCATTCCTAGATGATCTGAAGGGTTGGCTAGCTCCGACGATCTCTAACACCACCACGAGGTGGATGGATGCAGGAGCTCCGATTGAGAAAAGGGACATGAATATTGCCTCCCGGTACTGGTTTGGTTTCATCAGCAGCACTATCATGCCATCCCAGAACGAGTCCATTATACATCATCATAAGGTGGCTTTCCTTGGTTCTATCATGGCTAAGAGGCGGATCGACTTAGGACTGTTGGTTTCATAGGAGATGGCTATAAGAGCCAAACAGACACAGACATCTCTGCCTTTTTCTATTTTGATCACTGAGTTTTGTCGGCGTGCCGGAGTACCCCAGGATCCTGCTAGCAATATAAAAGTCACCCCATCTTCTTCCACCGATATCCGACATATAGAGGCCGAGTTCACACGAGAAGAGGTTGACAGGAGGAAAGCAGCTCCAGCAGATACTTCTCCAGAGGTCGATATTGACTCATTACTAGCAGAGGCACCTTCATCTACTCTGGCTTCAGAGCTTTCAAATAGGGCAGCTGGCCTATTTAGTGGATGTGAAGGCAACACGATTGGAGAGATCCATCCCAAGGATGTTTGATAGTGCCATCGTGACTACACTGACCCCCCTCAGGACCACTATTGATGATCTGACTGCTAGAGTCACTGTTTGCGAGAGTAGACAGGGGGAGACACCCGAGGTTGCAGCATTAAAAACCGAAATAGCAGAGTTGAAGAAGGATGTAGCCTATTTAAAGACTCACTTTGAGAAATTGATGTTCTTGATAGTTGTTCTTGAATTGATTTCGTTCTTGAATATGAGTTGGGATTAAGGAGTTTCTTGTTGATTAAGTGTTGTTTCCTTGAGTTGTTTGGGTTAGATTTTGTATATATGATTTGAGTACATGAATCTAAAGTGAATTTGAGAAAAAGAACCAGATTAAAACGATTTAGGATCAGAAGCGAGATCAAAAGTTTGTCAGATTTTTGCCTAAGGAAAAGGTTGCGCGATGCGCCCCCATAGCGCCAGGAGGGCTGGGGCGGCACCCCTGCAGTGCGCTCAAAGTGAGCCCCAGTAAGTTGGGGCCTGGTGCGGCTCGCCCCGAATGCGCTCGGATCATCGTTTTTCACCCAGTTTTCGTCATTCAGTCCATGTAAGTCCTTCTAAAGTGTATTAACACTTCCTATTGATTCTAACCACTCTAAATGACTTCTAAACATCTAGAAATCATCCAGAAACATGAATCATAACCTTGAATCCAAAAATTCAAATTCAAGTAAAGTCAAGAGCCAAGTCTAAGAAGTTCTCAGAGTCTTTTCAAGAAGTCTTTTGCAAATGTTTTAACTTTATTTTAAGACTTAAGTTTTGAGTTCAATAAAGAGTAAAGTTGAAGTTCTTTTCTTCAAAGAAGTATATGGGGACTATGTATTCCCAAAGAGATTTAAAATGTTTTCACATTTAAATAAGAACGGAAAATTAGATTTTCAAAGAGCCTTCAGGCTAGTTTTCAGAAAAGAGTAATCGCTTTCTAAATAAAGCAAGAAAGGAAACTGAGATTTCCAAGATAGCTTTTGAGCTAAGTTTTTTGAGAACTAATCTCAAATAATAGAAAGAAGTATGTTTTTAACACATAAAGATCTAGTATATTTTGGGAGTAGTTTTAAGCACCGTTATAGGGGAGAGTTCAAATAACTCACAGCCCCCATAAACCATGTAGCCATCATGGGTAGAAAAGGGTCATACTTTTTAGATGAATCATTTTCGCATAATGGATCCACTTAGTAGTCAGGTCCTATACATGTGGTAGGGTATAGGATGCGCTGGCAGCATGAGGGAGATCCTTGTATCATCACAATAGCTCTTATGTAATGGTTGTCGGTTAGAGAAACTCCCACAGAAGTTATTGTATTTTTATATACATCAGTAGTATTTTGTATTTTTGTATACAAACAGAGTTCATATTGTATCTTTGCATACATACAGAGTTATTTTTGTATTTCTAAATACACAGAGTTGACATCATGTTTTAAAAAGTTTTTCCTTATATTGCACTTGTTTTAAACTGCTTTATATTGAAATGAGTTCGTTTATGTTGAGTTGATTTGAGATAGGTAAGTTCTTCAGTTCCTTTCAGATCCTTTTCAAGCTTAAGTTGTGTTTAACATTCCAATTCTCATACTCGTACATTTAATGTACTGATGCCAGTTGGCCTGCATCGTCTTATGATGCAGACGCAGGTAACTAGGATTGACATCCAGCGCATTGTTGATCCAGTGAGCAGTTCAGAGTCTGTTGGTGAGCCTCTTAGCATTTCGGAGGATCCGTTTTGTTTACTTTCAGCATTAGATAGTTCATTAGGATGTCGTGGGCCTGTCCCGACATCCATCTCAATTGTTTTAGAGGCTTCATAGATAGTCAGTCAGATGTTAGTTCATTCGTCATCATTTTGTTATTGACTTATGTTCAGATTTGAGTTGCCATTTTGGCTAAGTTAAATGTTTATTTTCAAAACATTATGAGTTCAGTTTGAGACAGTTAAGTTGTTTGGCATTTGAATTCCTTTCTTATTGCATATAGTCTTCCACTGAGTAAGTAAGTCAGGCCAAGGGTTAGCTTAGGGCCAGCAATGGTTCTTAAGTGCCGGCCATGTCCAGGGTGTAGGCTCGGGGCGTGACATCATGAAATTAAATATGAATTTATATAGGTAAAATGTATAAAATAAAAAGAAATACTTTTGAATGTGAATATTCATGAAACTAAATATGAGTTTATATAGGCATAATACAGGAATACCATAAGACATCATAAACTTACAAATTTATGATTGGAGGTTATGGACATGAAAATTATAAGATTCTTGACTATTATTAAAAATAAAAATTAAAGATATGTAGGTCATGGGTAATTACTCCTTGTAAATAAATTAAATAATTAAGAAAAAAAATACTTAGAATATTCAAATATATTATCATTTTATGATTAGAAGTGAGACTAACAAAGAAAAAAAGGAATGTGAAGAGTCTTTGTTATAAATGTTACTCCATTAATAAAATATTTATTTGTAATAAGCTAAGTAATTTGATTTTATAATACAATAATTAATTTAAATAGGAAAAAAATGTCAAAAAAAGGAGAAGAAAGATAAATACAATTGGAGGCTATAGAGAGGTGCCACATCACTTTGTCTATGTTTCTCCTTTATTATATATATATATAAATTGTACGGAGGAATTTGAGTTGGAAAGAATGGAATTCTTGGAGTTTTCTATTTTGATTTTTCCTTAGGGTTTGAGAGAGAAGAGAATGATGGATTAAGAGATGAAAATCTAATTGTTTTGGGTCTCTAATTACTTAAGAAATTCGTTTAGGGTTTTTTTAGAGGTAAAAAGACAAAAACAACATTTTTAATGTTTTCCCGTTGGCTAATTCGTCACTGCACTGTATCGGGTTACTAAAATGGTCATAGCATTTTACTCAAAACTCGGATTGTTGCAAAATTCGTGACGTTGGAAAGAAGATTCAAATACCTTTAATTTGATAGGTTATGGACCACATAACTCTTTATATTCTAAGAGATATGGTCATTTGAAGTTGACCCAAAGAAAATCTTACATCAAAACTTAATCGGTAAGGAAACTTTCAACTCAACTTTGTGCTAGGAGTTTTTAGTGACCTTAACATCTAAGAATATTTAGAATCACTCGGTGAAATGTTATTCACAAATAAAGAATGACTCGAATTTTATCTTAAAGATTTTTAGGATGTTACACTCTTATCCAATTCGATGCTCAATGCTACTCCCAAAACAAACCATATCAATTTTGCTTAATCACCTTTTTTAGAGAAAGGGACTATTTCTTTACTTTACTTTCACTTTTCTTTACTGAAATATTGTTTGAAAGAAAATCAATTATACTCTTTCTCTTTCTCAACCGTCAAATAGTACATATGAAATAGTTTGATTCTTTCATTGAAAATTCTTTTCAAAACATGCATTTAAATGTATACTTATGGACTTCCCTATCAAGTCTGAAATCGATGTATAAGAATCTCATATAATAATCTCTATAAACATGACTTTTATAAAAAATAGGGTTCATGTGATACAAAACATGAACACCAATGTAGAATTCAATATGCATAATAGAAATCAAAATCTCAACAGTTAGGAAATTGAAATGCAGAACAAGAAGCACAACTAAATTCAGATGTCAAGAGACTACTGATAAAGCTCTAAACATAATCTTTTAATGAATTAATTTAGATGTAAAGCATGAAGACGAACTTAGTCCATCACTATGAGTAGCCTTACATACCTGGAAGGACAAAGTTCTTGATGAAATTGATTAAACTCAAAAAACGCTCGAAACCCTAGCTTTTCTCTTCTGCAAACCTTGCTCTAATGACTTGAAGTGTTGATGAACGTAAAAGATCGACTAACACTGTTTTCACCCTTAACTTAGAGTAAAAATTTGGGTTTTAGGATTAGAATGGGCAGGAAAAGTCTGAAATACCCTTCTTAAAAAGCTGACGATAACCTTCCATGGGGCCATCAATGAATTGTGGTTTGTTCTACAGACCTAGATTCCATCCGTGAAATTGATACTAAATTTTAAGACTCAATATTTCATTCTAAGGGTACAAACTACACCCGTAGAAGTTTCTACAGACCGTAGATCCAATCTGTAGAATTTATACTGAATTTTAAAGCTTAAAATTTCATTCTACGGGTCCAAAATATGACCCATAAAAGTTCCTACGGCCGTAAAATGGATCCGTAGGAATCGGACCCCAAAATTTCTATGGCCTGTAGAAGCAATTCGTAGAAATTGACTTAGAAAATTATGATGTGGTAGTCTCTAGTAAAATGGTCATAACTTTTTGCTCTGAACACGAAATGAGGCAAACTTGGTGGCGTTGGAAGGATGACTCACATAACTTAAATTTTATAGGCCACCTAATTCATTTTGTGCTGAGAGATATGTCGTTTGAAGTTGACCTAAGTAGAATCCTATGTCAAAACTTAATTGGTAAGGAAGCTTTCAACTCAACTTTGTGTTAGGAAGTTCTTATGACCTTAATTCATATCCAAAATCATTCTCACACTAAAGAATTGACATTTACACCTATGAACAAATTTAAAATTCGCCCGATACGACCTTACATGTAAATAAAGAATTATTTGAATCTTAGCTTAGAAATTTTTGGGATGTTACACGGTCCCACTACCACACTTAGAGCCTATTTGGCATTGTTGTTGGGAGGTCAGAAATGATTTTTTGGAGAAAAAATACTTATTTTGAGAAATTAAGTGTTTGACAAATTATGAAAAATTACTTTAAATGGAAGCAAAAACCGTTTTTCTGTTGTTGGGGAGAAACTAAAAATTTCTGCTTTTAAAAAAAAGCAGAAGCAGAAATAAAAAAAGTAGGTTTTTAAGACTAAAATCCCTTACATATGTACATATTTATCAATATATCCCTCATTAATTAATTAACATATCTCATATGTTTGGTTGATTTTTATTCAAGAATTTTATTTTTTATTTTTATATAATAATTTTTTATTTTTTTTATGTTTTATATTATTATTTATATATTATATTGTATATTATTACTTTATGTATTATTTTAAAGAATTAGAAATAAAACTAACAACAATTTTTTTTGTAGGAATAAAAAAAAGAGAAAAGTAACAATTAAAAATTTAGACCCTCCACAAAGAAATGGTAGCAAATAACAAACTTTTCTTTTCTTAAGTTACGTATTATTTTATTTTAATTTGATTTTTTTAAAACTTTAGAGTATAATACCCCAAAAAAAAAAAGGATAATAGCTAAGATTGAATCCAAAAAAATAGGTAACAAATACCAACAAGATTCTTCTTTTCAATATTTTTCAACAATATTGATTGAAAATTTGAATATGTTCATTTTAAATAATTAAATTAAAAATGTAATTAAAGTTTTTGTATTAGATGTTTAAAATAGTTTCTCTCTATAAAGTAATCTTGATATTACAAACACATTAATACTTGCACTTTTTCGTAATTTGACTCTCAAAAGCATTTATTTAAAGAAAATTAATCAAATACAAACTGCTTACCAAAAGCAATTTTCAAATGAATTTGCCAAACACAAACTGTTTTTTTTTTAAAAGTACTTTTTTGAAAAAGCTATTTAAAAAAAAAACGTTCCTAAAAATAAGCAGTTTTTAGCAGCAATGCCAAACATGCTCTTAGTTCCAACTAATTTTTTTTGTCTTTTATAATTTAAAAATATATTTTATAAATAAAAATAAAAAATTTATGTATTTTAAATTTGAGTCTTAAACATTATATTCATGTGGATTTTCATATGATTTTTTCCCTAGCTTCACAAGTTGGAATTCCACCTCATAAAATATAGGTAAACAACACAAATTCCACTAGTTTACAAGCAAATTACTTTATTTTACATGAGTTTTCAATATTATGAATCTTATTAGAATTTGAACTTCAGATATATGTATCTGTCTATCTCGGATACATGGGTCAAAATTAGGTGTAATTTATTTCAGATATATTGTATCCAAGTTGAATCACGTGTATTTGACTCTCCTACTCGTGTCTCTCCTATGTATCTATATTTCAGAATATATCTAGTATTTAGATACATGTATCTAGTGTGATTCGCATGAATCTATGATACATAAACTATCTAGCTCGCTTCCCTCCTATCTCGCTTGCCTCTCTCCTTTTCTCGCTCGTCTCTCTCCCTATTTTAGTGTATCTAATAGAGAGAAGTATTAAAAATACCTCTAAACTTGACGCATATTATTTTTCGTCCCCAAACTATTGATAGTTTTAAAAGTACCCCTCTACATGACTAACTAAATTTAGATACATCCTGGTATGCCACATGACATAACAAGTAGTCTTAAATTCTTGTAGGAGACTGGGCTCTTAATAACAAGGTTGAGAGAAGTGTTGAAAACTCTCTCAAACTTGACGAGAATTTAGAGGTATATTTTAGTCACGTTGCAATATTCGAAGTGTATTTGAGTTAAGTTAATTAAATAAATGGATATATTTAAGACGGTCAATAATTTGAGGATAAAATTAATAATTTATGCTGAATTTATAGTTTTTTTTTTATACTTTTCTCTTTGCGGTAAAAATGTTTGTGTAATTAAATAATTTTTCCATAAAATATCCTCTTTAATACATTATCTGGTCAAAAGAGAAAACCCACAATATCAAAGGAGCAAACCGGTCTGAACCAGTTATCACAAAACTAAAAACCCTAATTTTGGAATATCATCACAGTTCTCACAACTCAATCACAGGTGCGCAGCTTCGTTTTCTCCGTAGGTTATGGTGTTTCTTCTCTTTTCAATTTTTTTTTTTTATATCATCTACGAATTTTGTATGTACTATGTGTCTTTGCCTCTTTGTTTCTTTATTTTTTTCAAAAGTGTTGCAATCTATTTCTTTATGTTTCTGGATCCAGTTTGTATTTTATTGGATGTATTCTTTTCCTACTAGTTTAGGATCGTCGCATAGTTGATAGGCAATTTGTGTTTTTTGCAAATTTTGTATCTGAAAATTTGTTTTTGCTCTTAGGGTTTGAAGTTTTTCTTTAAGGTTTTTCTGGAAATCATGTTTTTGGAATATGTAATATCTGATTTGTTTGTTTTAGTTTCATTTTTTTTTTCTGTTTATCAAGAATGTGTAATTAGGTTTATTAACTTTTATGCTGCATATTTAGGGGTAATTCTTTTATTTGATTATGGGTGAGACTGGAAAAAGATCACGTAGGGATGATGGGGATAACAAGAACCAGAAGAGGAGGACAGATAGGGACGAGAAAAGCGATGATGAGCTAATAGTTTACAGAATTCTGTGTCCAAATAATGTGATTGGCAGTGTTATTGGAAAGAATGGGAAAGTTATAAATTCAATTAGGTCTGAGACTAAGGCAAAGGTCAAGGTGGTGGATCCATTTCCAGGTGCTAAGGATAGAGTTATACTCATTTATTGCTATGTAAAGGAAAAGGAAGATGTTGAGGTTGATCAGGAGTTCAATGAGAAAAAACCTCTTTGCACGGCTCAGGATGCTCTTCTCAAGGTTTATACGGCAATTGCAAATGCTTTGGCTGCAATTGGAGAATCTGATAAGAAGCGGAAGGATAAAGAGGAGTGTCAGCTTCTTGCTCCTTCAAGCCAGTCTGCTAATATCATTGGTAAATCTGGCACCACCATAAAGAAGTTGAGAAGCAAGTTGAGGGCCAATATTAAAGTAGTTGCCAGAGATGCTAGTGATCCAACACATTCCTGTGCACTCGAGTTTGATAACTTTGTTCTGGTTAGTTTTGTTATATAAAAAATATTTATTGACAATTAAGTAGTATTAGTGCATCACGCAAACCTTATAAAATTACATTCTGCTCCTAATTTTTGTTGTTTTGAGTCAATTGTTATAATTTATGCATGAACTGACAGTTTCTTACTTAACACAGATAACTGGTGACCCAGAATCTGTTAGGAGATCACTCTTTGCTATTTCTGCAATCATGTACAAGTTCACACCTAAGGAAGAAATTCCTCTTACTACCAATGTTCCTGAAGTCCGTCCAAGTATTATTATCCCTTCAGATGTTCCCATATATCCAGGAGCTGGGATTTATCCAAATGTGGATCCTATTATGCCATCTCGATCTGTTCCATCTGTTTTGGGTACCACACAAATACCAGAGCTTCCGGGTTATGTGGATGCAGGAAGCCCATGGCCTATTTATTCTTCTGGTCTTCCCATGGTTTCTGGTTACAGTGGTGCCTCTCAAACTGAGGAATTGACTATTAGAGTGCTGTGTCCAACTAACAATATTGGTCGTGTTATTGGCAAGGGAGGAGCTTCGATTAAAAGTGTAAGGCAAACAAGTGGTGCTCGTATCGAGGTTTGTGATGCCAAAGCTGATCGTGATCAGTGCATTATCACAGTCATTTCCACTGAGGTATTGCTTTCTCTCCAGTATTCTTTAGTCCCCGAGTTGGTGAGATTTTGGTCTTTTAGCAGTTGTCTTTCTTTTTGTGGAAGTGTACTTCGGCTTCTCATAGATCATTGTGAAACAAACTTATACACAGTAAGCATTGGTGACAATTTTCATTTTTTTTGTTTATCCTTATTAGGAGGTAAAAGAAGATTATGCTTTTTCTCCCGCTTTTGATCTTTGAGGTCTTTCCATGCAGGGGGGGGGGGGGGGTTGGGGTGCTATATATTTCATTTTATTTGATGCTAGGAACATTAGTAATAGGCTGTTTATGTTGCTTTTGTAATTAACTTTATAGAAAGTAGTTTGATTCATCTCCATTGTCTTGTTTTCCATGTATTAACCATATTCAGCATTTGTTTTCTGTAGTCAGTGGATGATCTTAAATCCATGGCAGTTGAAGCTGTACTTCTGCTGCAAGGGAAAATTAATGACGAAGATGAGGATACTGTAACTTTTCGTCTACTTGTTCCATCCAAGATTATTGGATGTATCATTGGGAAAGGTGGTTCAATCGTTAATGAAATCCGGAAGAGAACTAGAGCTGATGTACGTATATCAAAAGGCGAGAGGCCCAAATGTGCAGATTCAAATGATGAACTTGTTGAGGTCTGTCTTTCATAATAGTTTTAATCAATTAAACTGTCTTTTAGTTGCTTATCCTTATATTTCATTAGTCATCGTTTCAAATGCGTAGGTGTCTGGGGAAGTTAGTAGTGTGAGGGACGCCCTTATCCAGATTGTACTGAGGCTCAGAGATGATGTTATAAAAGGCCGAGAAGGTAATCATAATCCATCTGCAGGTGCTGATTCTTTACGCGCTGGTGGTACTGGTTTCTCATTGGCTCCAGTGTTGCCCAATGTTCCCAACGTTCCTCCAGCTGCTCCTTTGAGCTATGAACATAGGATTGAAACTGGGAATGGTGTTGGAATGCGTTCTTCGGGCAGCCGCTATGGTCATGAGTTGCTCTCGGTATACTTCTGCTCTCCCTGCATGGCACAAAGTTCTATTTCCATGCTGTTGTGTATCTGGGCATTTCAAACTCAAATTTTAATCAAAATTACAGCCTTGTAAACTGCATCTTATGTCAACTGTTTTTTTCCTCCATTTTTTATTTATAAATTGTCTGAAATAGCTGTTATAAGGTGATTCAAGAAATGAAGCATTTGGTACTGGTGACTGTCTAACTTTACTTGATGAAGATATGCAGAGTACAATTATCTCGCTTTGGCAAAGCAAAGGAGAGATATTGAGAGTAACCAATACGCTGGAAATCATGTTACCTTTTTCCCTCTTTTACTATTAATTACTATATAGTTAGGTAGCTATGGAAAAGTTACACTAATGTCATTCCGGTGACCAATCTTTCTTCTCCCTTCATATGAATTGGTCTAACTAATGGAAATGTTAATCTCTTAATGAGGATGTTAGAAGAATATGATGAAGTCACATGAAACATTCCAATTACTGTTGATGTTTGTCTCGCAATCTTCATGGATTTACTAGTTGTGAAGTCCTTGAGTCTTATTTCTAAATCTTTTTTGGCTTTGCGGTGCAATGGATTCTGCTTCTTGCTGAATGCTATTATTCATCATCTGTTCTTTTCTTTCACCGTTCCTGGATGTTTACTTTCACTATTTTTCTATTGGAAGATGGGGGACGATAGCTATGGAGCGTTCTCTTCATATTCCTCAAAGTTATATGGCGGGTAAGTACTTTATGCTGGTGAATTAACTTGTATTTTCTCTCTTGATTTTTTCTGAGCTGTATCATGCCTTTGAGCAGATTGCCTCCACCCTCAGCTGTAGAGATGGTTATCCCAGGACATGCAGTCGTTAAGGTTACGGGTAAAGGTGGCTCAAACATAGATAATATCCGCAAGGTAAGTAGTTACTTGAGCCTGTTTAAAACTTGATTTTTTCATGTCCATTGCTTATCTTCCTTTGGTGGTCTAATTTACATGGTTGTTGAAATGATACGGGCTTTGAATTTCAAACACTTACCTCTCCCTGCATTTCTATTGCTGTTGTGTGGCATTTATATTTTGGACTTTTGGTCGAGGCTGGTGTTGTTTCTTCATTATGTTCTATATGGTTTCTTCACTATTGTATTTCCCTTTCGTACTGATTTTGATATGCTGTAATTGAATCGAAGGTCCATAGGAAGCAGCCTCTACCTTCACAAAGGTAGGTGTAAGGCTGCGTACACACCACCCTCCCAGACACCACTTGTGGGGTTGCACTAGGTATGTTATTGTTGTTGCTGGTGTAGCCACTGACACTTCTGCCTAGCCAACTTCTTATGTGCAGCCTATTCAACCCAAAGAATAGACATGCTAGTATGCATGAATACCTTCATACTGAATGAATATTAGATACTTGTTTTATCTTGATGCCGTAGGTATTACTTGCAGTGCAAGTTCTGGTATCTTGCTACTACTTTGATATGATGGTTGGTTACTTTCTTAAAGTTATCGTTCCTCTTGCAGATATCTGGGGCAGCTGTGGATATAATCGATTCCAAATCCTCTCGAGGTGATCAGATTGCTATAATATCTGGTACGCAGGAACAGAAGCGTGCTGCTGAGAACTTGATTCAGGCATTCATAATGGCAACTTGAGCAATAAAGAGACATCTCCTTTCTGAAGGTGCGACCTTGACTAAATATCGAGGTTCCTTCTTCAGAAGTTCCTCTCTAGAATATGGTAGGTTATCGTGCTGGAGAGTGTCATTTGCGTAGGTTTGATAAATTTCTTCTCTGTAGGAACGTTTGCAAAGAATTCATGTAGTTGGACCGCTTGTTCTGTTTTCTGCCTATATAGGTTCAGCCATGTTGCCTGATAGGCTCTTTTCATCTGCTCTGGTTAGAACTTCGTAGGACATTATCTTTCCTTTGATAGTCTGTCATCAGTTCTTATAATTTGATGAATATGGCTTCCAACTTTCTCCTACTTTCCCATGCTCTGTTAACTTTATACGGAACTTTAGCTATTATCAGCTGCCAAGCTCATGTTACATGGATTTCAGTATCTTGTTGCTGATTCCTCTTTGCTCTTAGCTTCTTCAGTAAGATCAGGTCTTGCTGATATGACCTGTGGCTCATGTGCTCATTCTGTGAGTTCAGATAAATTCTCTGCTGTGTGCATTAGCACTATTAGATATATCCTAATAACCAGTGAGCGTCTCCAAATTCTCAAGATCCTCTAAAGAAGGAAAATATCTGGTGCTTAACTTGGGATTTGCATTTATTGCTCCATATAATCATAGTTCTGCAGTTTCCGGTGCCAATTGCTTCCAAGATTTCTCATTGAGTATATGTTTCTATCTAATTTGATGCCGCCCTTTTCACCTTTCGCCATCTTTTATCTATTTTTGGAATCTTTTAGTTCCTCTATTCACTTTACTAAAAAAGAAAAGGGAAGACAAATTTATTTCACTCTGACAGCCTTTTAGATCTTTTATTCAGAAGAGTAGAACTGAAATTAAATTTAGGAACAGAGAATTATAAGCAAAAAAGGCAAACAATTTGTTCAATTTACTCATTGATTGCCTTGTGACTATTGCATGCACATAATATTGATCTGCCACCTCTTTGTGTTTTATTTAATTACAACTTAAATTATCTTAGTACAAGCAAGATAATTTCTTAGAGAAATCAATTCCCAAGTCTTTGGACTTTTTCCATCTAAATCCTTCGTCAAAAGGTTCTCTCTAGCCCCGTTACGGAGGGGAAAGACACTTCTGCACATCTTTTCACTTGTTTATGCTTTGTTATCTCGTCTTTTCTTGGTGAAGGTCATTGAGTCTTAGTATAATACATGAGCTGTGTAGCAACTTGCTTGTTTAATATTTCCAATTTGTCGACAGTCCACCAATTATTCTTAGCAAGTGTTAGCTACTATGAATCCTGTTTCCCTCTGCTCTATTCACGCCTTCTGTTATAGTAAAAAATTGGTGTTCCTTGGCATTTTAGAGTTTCTTTAAATCTCTAATCATATTTAAAAGACTCTTTAATACCGGACCTAATGTAAGTTTTAATCTACCTTTCTCCGTTTAGCTCCAATGACCATAATGTACACTTACAGACTGATTGTGGGCTCATGTGGGATATGTAGGGATGGCAATGGGGCGGTGTGGGGCAGGGGCGGGTCGGGTTGAGCTTAACCCGCAAAAAATTTAATCCGCCCCGCTTTGCCTTGCATAACATTTTTTTCATTTTCAACCTGCCCCGCTCCGCATAGACCCCCACCCTGCATAAATTTATTTAAATATTTTCTTTTCTAGTTAAGTTTGATGCTAAAAATAAAATTCATAAAATAAATTTATTTTTTTATTAAATTGTATTAATTTAATAGATAATGACTTGAAGTTTTATTTTTTAGAGGTCAATTGGCAAGGCATGTAAGAAATTGTTTTAGTTTTGATTGAACCATTTTCATATACTATCTTGAATATTTTAGCAATTTTAAATAAACTATCTTAATAGATAATGCTCTATCACTCTTATAACATGTAAAAAGTTAAAATTAAGTTTGAACCCGCATAAAACCGCAACCTGTCCCGCCCCGCATTAGTTTTTTTAAAAAATCACTTCAATCTGCCCTGCATTCCTCCCTGCATAGCCTTAAACCCGACCGCCTCATTGCCATCCCGAGGGTTATGGACAAATTATCTTAGGTGTCCTTTTATATTAATACATATGTTGCTTCTTTACGCACCTTTGTATGCTATTAAATCATTTCTGGTACATTTGTGGACTTCTCTTTTCTATTCTATGTTTCTCTAGGTCAATAAATATCTATAAATATCATTTGTAGATCCTTATTCTGTTCCTTATGTTTCCATCAATGTTCTTGGTAGAAGTATAAACGTTGTTAAAGAACTGCCAGACACAAGTACTATAAGCTATGTCATAGATTTAACAGACCAGTCCAAACTGGTTCTGTCATCCTTGATGTTCATCAGTATACTCCATCATTCTTTTCCTGTTTCATCGACGACTCCCAAATTTAACACCATGGCAGTTCACACAATTTTAAATATCTACGTCGTTGTATCATACCAATGTACTCTCACCACCTGCATTCTACTCCTTAATGTCAGATTGAATGGCTTCTACATTCTCCGTCTTCCCTTTTGGTCATAATTAGTGCTTCTGTTTTATGATAAGAATAGCCCTTTCTAAAATTCTCTATTTTGATAGAGTGAGTACCTGGAACGAACTTTTTCTGTTATGGAGTTTTGCAGGATATGCAGTTCAACTCCATAATTTTTGGTTATCTTTGTCGGACTGAAGGTATCTAGGTTCACCATAGAAAAAGAGGAGAGCTCTTGTTTTCAACTCTAGTTAACAGTATGGTGATATTGATGTGGAGGCTTCCAGGGAGATGTACTGCTAGGGATCAATTCTAATCTTCTATTGAAGCTTGGTTGGTTTTGGTTCTTGTTGACCTTTTGGTCTCTAGGGTTAGCAATTAGAAGTGTCTTAGTAGGGAAGAGCTCTGGCTTCAAATCGTAGTTTGCAGTCTGCTGATGGTCATAATGAACCTTCTACCAAGATAATCCTTTTAAGGAATTGGGTAGAGCTCTCTATTCTTAGGAAGAAGTTTGTCCTGACCCCTAAAGTAGTTTCAATCTTGTTCTAGGAGTCTGCCCCATGTCCTCTCATGCTAGAAGGAGTCTGCCTTATGTCCTGTGGACTATTTAGCCCATGAAGTATGTGACTTTAGGGAGCGTTGTGGACTGAGGCATTTTGTTGATTAAATTAGTGATTGTACATATTTGATTTGATGGTTTTTTTTATGCTTATACAAAGTAACAAGTGATCTTTGTAATCAAAGAACGGATAGGTAGACGATGACATGGAAGTGGTCTCTTTCTGTCTTTTACTTGTTTCTTTTTTTGGTGTGTAATGTTATGCAGTTTGAATCTGCTCTATATTGATGCATGGCCTAATTTTTCTGCTTTAGTGACCAGTGCTTACTCTAATTCTTCCTTGCTTTAATATAAGACTACTCTTTTTATGTTCATTTATTTGCGGTAAACAAGGCCCAACATGTTTATTGTAGTTGGTTTTCGTTATGGCACATCTCAATAACAAAGTAACTGCAGCCTAGCAGTATGTGCTTGCATTATTTTCAGTTCTAAGTTGTAACTTGTTTTTATGTGTGTCGGAAAAATTGATAGGTGTATGAGAAGAAATATTGGCATCGTTGTTAAACTTCAATCGTTATAATTTTATTGCTGAGGTGTTGACGATTCACAACACAATAGAGAGAAATGAAAATACTCGCTGTTTTTCAACAATAAGGTCATAATGAACTTGGAAAAAATTGATGTCATCATGCCTATATTTTTACACAATTACCAAAATTTAGTTCTTTTTTTTAAAAAGAACAATATGCAATGTTGTACATAGGAGAAAGCTTCATGAAAAATTATCAGTAGAGGAATATAAATAGACGTCTAGAGAAGGTCTCTTGAATTAAGATGACGTGAAAGGAAAACCAATTTGCATGTTTATTGGTTTTGCTAATTTTGGTGAGAAAACTACAACTCACGGGTCAGCTATTAATCAAAATTGAATCAATTTAATCGTTTTAAAAATTATTAACACTATCAAACCAAATATAGTCTACATTTATCAGTTTGATTATTATTGATTTTAGTAGGGGTGTCATATGGTTTGGTCGGCTATCTTTTTTTAAAATTATACTATCTCAGCTTTTTGGGAATTTTATAATATATAACCAAAAATACTTTTTAAAATTATCCTAATCATATCTAGTATAGCTCGGTTAATTTTTTTATTTATTTTACTTTTAAAATATCACCTCAAAATATACAATTATTAATATATTTCTTTCATAAATATGTTATTGAAGAAACACTTTATTTGTTCACCAAAAAGACAAGAATTAAAAATCTTATTGACGTATTATTTGATATTAAATATTTAATAAGAGTGTTTGGATAAGTTTTGTTGTCTTGTTTGATAGAGTATTTATTACAGTATCTTTTAATTTTAAACCTAATTAAGTAAAGACTAATTAAAGAAAAAAGTCCCAAAGTCGTCTAGTCACCAGAGGTTTAGGACCTACTTTATATTTATATTTGAAAATGATATAAACTATATATAAAATTTATATATATATCAAATTTAACATATTATTAATATATAAAATATATTTACATCCATGTAAGGTTATTCGGTTTGGTTCTGGAATTTTTTGGTTTTTTTCATAATTAAAAAAACCATCCCAATTGTTCGGGACGGTTATACACTTATATAAAAGTCCACAATTTTATTGAAAAAATAGCATAAATCGATTCGATTTGATTAGGTGCGATCGGTTTTTCATATTCTTTTGACACCCCTAGATTTTAGTTAAGTTATTTGATTGTTAATCATACACAAATATAAAAGAAATGATTCATTCAAAAAGAAGGTTAAGACAACAATTCAGTCAACAAGAAAGATAGAATGCCTAACATAACTTTAGTTCACTCAATTTGCTGTGAATAAAACTCCAAAATCCACCACTTTGGTCTCATAAATTCTCTCGTTAGGGGTGTCAATGGGATGGTTTGGTCGGTTATTTTTAAAAACTTACATCATTCCAAATTTCGGATATTTTATAATGTATAACCAAAATTAAATTTTTTACAACCATTCTAATCATATTGGTTACTCTTTGGTATCGGTAGGGTTCGATTAATTTTTATTTTTTGTTTTAACTTTTAAAATATGACCTCAATATATACTATTATTAAAATATTTCATTCACAAATATGTTCTTGAAGAAGCACTTCAATTCTTCACCAAGAAGTCAAGAATGTAAAATTTTCTTGTCATATTGTTTGATTTTTAACATTTAATAGGAGTGCTTGCATAGATTTTGACGTATTGTTTGATAGAGTATTTACTTTTAATTTTAAACCTAATTAATCAAAAGGCTAATTAAAGAGCAAAGACCCAAAATTGTCCAGTCACTTGAGGTTAGGATCTAGATTATATTTATATTTAAAAATTATTATAAAATATATTTATATATATTAAATTTAACATATTGTTTATATAAAATATATTTACATACAGGTAAGGTTATTCGGTTCAGTTCAGGAATTTTTTGATTCTTTTCATGAATTAAAAAAACCATTCCAATTGTTTGGGATAATTATACTTTTAAATAAAAGTCCACAATTTTATTGAAAAATTGACATGAATCAGTTAGGTTCGGTCGGTTTTTCATATTCTTTTGACACTAAATTATAAATCAATTTTAATGAAAACATATATAAGATGTTTAAAATTATCCATAAAAAATAATATATTATGTATGTATAGTTATAAAATATATGTATATATTTGTTGGTTCGATTAGGTTTTTTCTTTGAATTTTTTGGATTAAATTAAAGTCAAACCAAATATTATCGATTTAAAAAAAAAAAAAAAAAAAAAACCAAGTCAAACCAAAACAAATATTATTGATTTTTAAAGATGTAAAACCAAATCAAGGAATATGCAAATATAGTTGATTTGGTTCTATTTTTCAATTTGAATAGGTTTTTTTTATCTAAACCCTAAACACACCCCTATCGGTGGGAGTAAAAGTTGTACTACACTCAATAGATAAAACAACAAAAATATCACTACTTTGGACTCAAAAACAAATCTTAAGAATTTTTTTGGACCTAAAGATGGAAGAAGGCTATTTATGAGTTTTTGGGATCATATTAGTATATAATAATATATGAAAAAACATCCTTCGTTTAGAAATATAAGATTTATATATTGGAATTTATATAGAGAATATATACTCAAAAGAGTAGCTGTAGCAAAGAAAAGACAAATAGAAAATAAATATAATATTAAAAATACTATAGATTTAGATAACATCTTAGATCCAGAATTTATTAATAATATAAGGTGGGAAATACAAGGTTACTATAGTGATATAAATTGGTGTAATATTAGAATAGATTGGATATATAAAAATTTAAAAAAGTAAGCAATTTTATTAGGATAGTAAATGCAAGCTTTAATTAAAAGATATAAACAATTTTCTCAATGGCTTCAAGACGAAACAATTTATAAAGACGTACTAGGTACTACAGAAAAAGATCTTAAACAACAATTAGTAATAGAAAACCAATTAAACACGGAAGAATCAAAACATAATATAAAATATCTTAATAGAAGATTAGATTATACTATAAGACAAATAGATATCTCTAAATTACACATTAAAAGATATAAAAAGGCACTTGACTATATACACTTTGGATAAAATACATGCCTCTAGAATATATTAAGAGAATAAAACAACGATATAATTGGCTTTACGATGAAATACAATATAGAATTAAGCTTAGACATACTTTAAAAAGATTAATAGAATTCCTAAGTTGGATAGAAGAAGAGTTAGAAAAAGAAGAAATAAACGAATTTTTAATTTGGTCAAAAGAAGAATTAGCTAACAAAGAAATATCTAAAACTTATACTATAGACTTGTTACTAGAACATAAAGATAACTTAGTTAAAGAAATTAGTAACATTAAATTAAATATAAAATATACTACTAATAGAATAAAACATTATCAAAGAATTAGTCAAGTTAGAAGTTCATTAGGATAGAAAACATAGATTCTTTAAGACATTTAGAATATTTAGACTTAAAAATACACCCTGAGAAAAAATATAGACCATTATATAAAAATAATATTTTAAAGTGTAGTTTTTCTGAAGGAGAACATATACTACATTCTGAAGACAAACAATATAATACTTTAATAGACTTAATAATAAATCTTAGTGAAAAAATTCAACAACAAGATAAAATCGTAATAAAATCGTTAGAAGAAATAGAGGTAGTACAAAACAAACAATTTAAAACACTAGATAAATTAGAAAAGAATTTAGACTTCTTAAAAGCACAAGAACTAGAAATAGATAGAAAATTTCAATATCTAAATACAAAATTTAACTTAGAAAAATACCTACTAAAATAGAAATAGAAAAACTAATAAAAACTATAGTAGAAAAGCCTAACGAATTAGAAATTAAAAATACTCAAGTAATAACAAAAATCATAGAACAAGCAGAAATAATTACTACTAAAATAAGTAATCTAAAAGACATAATTATAAGACTAGAACAAATATCACTTTCATGAGTGAAAAAGATATAAATTATAAAAAAGCATTAGAATACACAACCAATTTCCATCAAGAACCAATAGGATATTCCAATCATATTCCTTCAAGCCAAACAGACAAAGTAATTTTAAAACAAAATAATACAATAATAGCATTACTGATAGAATTAAATATAAAAGTAGATAAAATATTAAAAGAAAAACAACCGGAACAAATTCATAAAAATACTGAAATAGACGAATTAATTACTCAACTTAAGAAAGTAGAAATATCACCTAAACAAGAAAAACAAAAGTTAATTAAAAAACCTCAAAAATGGACTTTCTTTCAAATAAACGAACAAACCAAGAAAGTAGACCAAGTTTCTCAGAAAATAGAATAGAAAATAACTTAATTTCAAGAATATTATCTAGGAGACCTTCCATTATAGAAGAAAATCAAGAATTAAACGAAATCATAGATATAGACAAAGATATATAAATCTTCCAACAAAATCAACTTAAATTATTAAATCCTAAAACATTATATAATACAAAATACTTCTCAAAAAATAATCAACTATACCGACACTATAGAGAAGAACAAATATCTGCTATAGGAAAAGACTTTGCCAAGCTAAACTTAGTAAACCCAAGTTTCATAAAGACAGTTAAAAATCCAAAATTAATGCTAATGCATATGGGACTAATAGTTATAGGAATAAAAGGACTAACTAGAAAAAATTTAGGATCTAAAGTACTAATAGTATTATACGACGATAGATGGTCAGATTTAAAGAAATCTATAATAGGATTAACTGAAGTAGACATGACAAATAATGGTGGAATATTTTATATTAGCCCAGATTTTTTAATCAATCTAAAAGAATTTGGAAAACATATTAAATTTGGAATCCAGACTAAAGGATATGAAGAAATGAATAATGGAAATAATTTATTAATGTGTAGAGGATTTATAGGGAAAATGAATTTAAGTAGTAACACAAAATTTAGGCTCCAAATAAATGATGTAGTAGAAGTAATGGGTAATAAAGGAATAAAATTAATAAAACCAATAAAAATAAATCCAGAAGAATATGCAGGATTAGAATGAAACTTAAATAAATTAAGTGAGCCAAAGGTATTTGCTCCCGAGCAATATTTAATGTATACTAGTTCTAAAGGAGAAACATCAATTAGGTTTACCGACTATAATTATACAAATAAAAAAGAATTAGATGATAATGAAACAGAAAGTACCATAGAAACAGAATAAGAAGAATTTATGAACATAAAATTAATACAAGAAGGGTACGAAGTAGAAAAAGCTATAGAAGAAGCAAAAAGACTGTATCGAGAAAATAATATGATAGTTTTTAAGTGTAGAGAATGTACAAAGGGTAAAATAGATATAATGGAAACAATATAACATTTTAGACTATATAAAGAAAGAGATGATAATTTAGCATATAAAATGGATGAACTAGACGATAATAGAGAAGAAAATAATAATAGAGAAGAAGACATTTTGTTCATAAATAGTTATACTGAACTAATGGAAGAAGCAACTAGTTCACATAGTGCTAGTCCGTTCCAAAGAACTAGTGCAGCTCCAAGTATTAGCTATAGTACAGGTAATTTGCCTAGAAAATCATGGACAAGACCTGATCAAGAAATAAAAAATAATATTAGACTAGCAAGAAAAAGAATGCCTATAGAAGAACCTATTAGACAACAAGAAGGAGGAAATAAAGGAAAAATATTAAATATAGCTGCACACGATCCACAAATGTGGAATACAGTAATAGATTTATGGAAAGGTATCGTAGTAGCAGACTTTATTAAAAATTATCAAGAAACTGATGCAGAGACTATGTATAGATATTTAGAAACCTTTTTAGGAGAATCTTGTAAAGCAGCATGAGAATCATACAAACAGACTTACCCTCAAGAATTTCAAAATTTAATAGAATTAGGGCCAAACCCATATAATTTTACAAATAAAATACATGTATTACTAACAGGAGAAGATCCCAATAGTGGCTTAGTAGCATTACAAAGAAATGTTGTAATTAAATTAGAACAATTAAGTATATCTAATTTGATGCACATAAAGAATTTTCTTAAAGATTATTTTTACTATTGTACAATTAGTGAAAATACATTTAATGAAGAATTAGGTAAAAAATTATTTAATAAACTACCAGGAGCTTTAGGAAGAGAAATAGAAGAAAGATGGTATAAAAGAGAAGGAGTGGTGCAAACTTCACACTCTCATGGCCTATATGACAAAAAATAAATCACATAATGGAAATACTAACAGAAAAATGTACAAATATCCAAATACAAAAACAGTTAAAACAAAATAATGAAATGAACTTTTGCAAAACAATGATATATACCATCCAAAGTTATGACAAAGAACCTAATAGAACAAGAAAATATAAAAGAAGAAACGAATATAACCAAAGACCTTATAGACGTAAAAAATACTTCTTAAGAAAATCTTCAGCTAGAAAACCATATTTAAATAGATATAGACATGTTAGAAAATATAGAAATGATAGAAATTACAAAAATAAGTTAGAATGCTATACTTGTGGAAGCATCGAGCACTTAGCAAATACATGCCCTAAAAGAAATAATATGAAAACTAGAAATTCTCAGTTAATAGAAGACTTTCAAGAAACCCTTTTAAATGTAGATGAATATATGTCAGACACGGAGAGTATATACTCAGTTGTTAGTGTGTATATAATAGAAGAAAGAAATCAATCAGACTCATCTGATTCGAAAAATGATAATTTAATTAATAAAATAGGAATAGAAAGAAATGAAGATTACCTAGACAATATATTAATAGATACTATGATGAATATTTCTCAAGAATGTAGACATGAGTTTGAAAGACTAAAAGGAATAGATAGTAACCAATGTAATATATGTAAATGGTATCCTAGTAAAATAAATAGAGCCAAATGTAAAAATTGTTACATGGAAGCTTGTATTAATTGTATAGAAGTAAAATTAAAACAAAAAGTAAATAAAATTGAAGAACAAGGCAATATAAAAGACCAGACTACTAATTTAAGACTAATAACTCTAGAAACAAGAATAAATGACTTTAGAACAGAGAATAACTAAGTTAGAAAAAGGTAAACAAAAAATAGACATAGATACTACACAATCACAAGGTACAATACATTTAGACCAAATAGAAGAAAGTGAATTAATGAATATAGAAGAAAATAATACTAGTTTTATATGCAATGAAGATAAAAAATTTGGAACAGTAAAAATATTAGTAAGAATAAAAATAAAAGACGTAGAAATAGAAACTTTAGCATTAATAGACACAGATTGTACTAGTTGCCTACTTAATAAAAAGATACTACCACATAATTTATTGTTAACTCTAAAAAATTTTAAGGAACCTATACAAGCAATACAAATGGACGGAACTTATAATCTTTATGATCAGTATATAGAAAAAGCACAAATAAGTTTTATAAATACAGATAATGAATTTTATAAACCTACATATAATATGCATAAGATATTAGTAAGAGATCTTAATATTAAAACTTAGTCTTAGGTTTACAATTCCTTATACAAAATAATGGAAGTTGTTTAATTTCTAAAGATGGAATAATGATGTTTAGGAGTACAACATATACTCCCGTACAAACTAGAAAAATTCCAACTAAGGAATTAAATAAAGACAATAAAATAAAAAATATAACTCCATGTTGTGACGATTGTAAAGATAAGGGCAGTTGTTGTTCAAATAATCTATATGAAGAAAAACAAGAAGAAAATTATTTAGACAATATATACCTAGAAGATATAGAAAAAGATTATACTTTAATAAATATAGAAACTGAATTTTACAATTTTCAAAAAGGAATAAATACTATAGGTAAAATAAAAAATCCTAAAGACTTAGAAAATATAGTAGCAATATTAGATGAAATGAAAATAATAGGGGAAAAACCCTTAATACATTGGAGAAGTAATAAAATAATGTGTAAGTTAGACATAATAAACCCCGAGTATACTATAAAAACGGCAACAATAGAAGCTAATAATGAAGATACGGAAGAATTTAATAAACAAATAAAGGAATTACTAAAACTAGAAGTAATAAGAAGATCCACATCTAGACATAGATCGACAGCCTTTATGGTTAGAAACCATAGTGAACAAGTACAAGAAAAAGCTCGCATGGTAATAAATTATAAAAGATTAAATGATAATACTAGAACAAATGCATACAAATTATCCGATAAAAGTGAGTTAATTAATAGAATACAAGGTAAAAATTTTTTTAGTAAATTTGATTGTAAGTCAGGATACTGGCAAGTTAAAATGCACCCTGAAAGTAAAGAAAATGACAAAATGTTATGGGCAAATAAGTGGCATGTGAATAGCAAGTCAAGAATGGAGGGCAAAGAAAAAGTAAAGAAAGGAAAAGTAACTAAAAAGACACGGATAGAAAAGTAGCATAGAAGACAAGGAAATAAATGCTACAAAAAGACAAAAAATATATATATATATACATATATATAATAAGAAGGTTAGGTGGGGATGCCCACTGCGTGTCTTGTAATATTTATTAGTAGGTGGGGATGCCCACAACGTGTCCTGTAAAAAAGAGTGTGTTGTCACTTTATCACTACCCTCCAAAAGAGGAAAAAGTTGTTGACATAACACGCGTCCAATAACTGTGTCAGTTTGTAATATAAGTCCAACAAGGTGAACTTAATGATGCGTGTGACGATGGGGCCCAATGAGTACCCGATTTGCACTATTAAAGGAATCTTATCTAGTTGTCGGCCACTAATAATTAAGGCCACGTAGCAATTTTAGGAAGGGGGGTTAGTTTTATTTGCCTATATAAGAAGGCAGAAAATGAGGGTAGAAGACAGAGTTGGGAGTTAAGAAAACCACGAGTGAGAAAATTAAGAAAGTTGTCCCACATCCTTTCCTCCTTACATACTCCTTTATGTACCAAAAAATTACTCTATTGTATATAAAGTTTGGTGAAATAATAATAAGTGTGTTTGTGTGTTTAAGTTTTTAAGTTTTCAAGAAGCTTTTCGGGGTTCCCGAAAGGGAAACCTCTCTCCGCTTATCATGTAAGTTTTTACGATATTTATTCCCCAAAGTTTCCCCAAAAAATATGTTTATTATTTTTATGTTATCTTTATTATTTTAAAGTTTAGCTTAATGTAAATTAATGTTCATGTGATAAAAAATTACGCTTAGTATATGGTTAGCTTCTTAACTTCTTAATAATGACTATGGATTAACCTGTGAATTCCTAGGATTCTTGGCTTTTATAGTCCGCTTGATGAAATGACGAATTTGTTGCCAGTTTTTATATCCGGGGTGTGGTTAAAGATGAAGTTGTTAAGAACACAGGTTAAGAAAAAGAGATGAACTGAGTAAGTTAAAAAAAAATACAATTAAAAATGGGGAAATTAGGAAATTAAGTCGGAAATTAGCATGATTTAACTAAATGAGAGAGGGAGTACTGAGTAGGATTTACAAAATATTTGAAACAAGCATAAACACGGAACCACTTGCCATATCTTGCCATACTACTAAACTAGATTATATTTATATTATATATTTGACTTTTAAAATAAGTGTTTATTATTATATTATATATACTATCTACCATATTACCTACTACTTATTATATATCTATATACTACCATATGATATAATATATTGATACTACTTATTATAATATATTCATACTACCATATATTAAATACCTACGTATTATATTATAGATAAAGTATTATATATTATATTTGGTATTATATTTACTATAGTTGCTGTATTTTCTGTATTTACTGTTTTTACCGTATTTCCTGTATATTTGTAGTATTTACTGTTTTTACTGCTAATACTACATACCTAATTAATATACATCCATATATCTAAGCGTCATATATCAAAGTGTCCATATATATATATATATATATATATATATATATATATATATATATATGAGGGAAAATGTTCAAGAATACTCCTAACATATTGGAGAAGGTTCAAAAATATCTCTCATCCATCTTTTGGTCTAAACATAAATTCTATCTTTGTTTTTGATTCATAGATACCCCTCTTTCCACCTTTTGGTCTAAAAATACTCTCAAACCAAAATTAAATTGAATTCTTTTAAAATTAGTTCATGCTTTTATTTGTTTTGAAAAATATTTTTTTTAATTTATTCAAATTCTTAATATTAGCTCATCTCAAATATTAAAAATAATTAAGTCTAATTATATTTGAAATAAAAATTTAATTTTTTTTTATGCAATCTTATCTCTGGGCGGTGTTGTATTAAGCAAAAATATATAGAGGGGGCTGAGCCTGACCTTAATTGTGTATCTAATTATAGTTTCTATTTCTTGAAATCTTCCACCCCTCCCCTCCCCCCCCCTCCCCCCCAAAAAAAAAGGGAAAATTACTTGGATGAATGTCTTTTAATAAATAATTACTGATTGTAACGATACTTTTTATTTATTACAATTTATAGCAATATTATGTTAAATCTGCAATATGTATTAAAAGTGAATTAAGTATGCAATATATATGTATTATAACTGTTTTTAAAAAGATATTATGCTTGTTTGGTAAGAAGTTGACACATTGTATTATAAGTGTATTACAATGTGTGATAAATGCTTTATCCATCAATAAAACTTGTATTATATGTGAATAATAAATTATTCTTTGTAATATGTATTAAAACTGTATTATAAATGTATTAAAAGTAATCAAGTGAAAAAAATGTTATTGCTATAAATGATAAATAATTTTTATTTATAGTATATTTATGTAAGTTTCCCAAAAAAAAAACTCCCTTCTTATGTCTTAGTGCCGTTTGGATGGGCTTTTAAGTTGGTCAAATTGACTAAAAAATCAGTTTTTGACTTGTGAGAGTGTTTGACAATTATAAGAACAACTTAAAATAAGTGAAAAGTGACTTAAAATAAGTCAAAAGTTAAAAGTAGGGTGACCATTATTTTTTTAAAATTAAAAGTCATTCTACTTTGACTAAATATATTACTTTTTTACCCTTAATTCTTTTAAACAATTCCCAAATTCTTTCATGTGATCTATTCAAATTATATATTTTTGAAATTTAAAATAAGTTGCACATTTAAAATTAACTTAAATATTAAGTTATTGAAATTGAATTAAAATATAAATTAATTTTGTTTTAATTTTTCTTAGAAATAAAAATCATAGATTAATCAACTTTTTATTATGTTAACAATTTTAAGGGTATTTAAGATATTTTGATAAAAAAAAAGTGTTTAACAACACTTATTTACCAAACGCATCAACAATTTTTTTCAACTGCAACAACTTTTATCCAAACACATAACTACTTATTTTTTGAAATAACTTTCAACACTTTTAAAAAGTTACTTTTTAAAAGTTATTTCTTTTAAGTCAATCCAAACGGACTCTTATTTACCGTGGTCACTAACCCAACATAACAATAACAATAATATAAAAAAAACTCTTTTCCCCCTACTTACAATCAATGATCCCAAATAAGAACACCTATCAAGAAATCTTGCGAAAACAAAGTTTCTTCATTTTTTTTTTTTGTTTATTATTTATTGTCATTGATCATATTTAAAATCTTAAATATTAGCTACGTATATAATTAGTCAATTTTTTTCTTTTTTCCTTTATTCCTCGTTACTAAAAATTTTCACAACATGATAAATTTATATTTTATTTTAAATATAGTTAGACTTAAATATTTCAAATATTTTGGAATGAGCTAATATTTAAGAATTTGAATAAATAAAAGAATTAATTAATTAGTAAAAAAAGTTTAATCCAATTCTATTAAAATTTAGATGGAAGATGTTTTTAGACCAAAAGGTAAAATGAAGAGTAATTTTTAACCAAAAATAAAGATAAAAGAAGATTTTTAAACCATAAAAATAAACGAAGGGTATCTTATAACCTTTCCAATATATTATGGGTATTTTTGGCCATTTTCCCATATAGAGATACAGGCATATACAAATATGAGAGAGGGCCATAAGCTGAAGCAAAGAAAAGTGAGATTGTAATAACGGGTGCTGCACATATTTTGGAGCTTCATTTCTCGAGAATTTTGCCACATTAAACTTTTATGCGAAGGTAGCCATGAGATTCTTCTCTTGCTAATTACTTTCTACTACTAATTTAATTGAGATATGGGGTAGGGTTTTGAGATTCAACCTTAAATATAGTTTTCAATCCTTCAACTTGAATGTGTTCATTTAAGAATTTATTGGTGGGATTGTCATAATAGCCATTAATCACGCTTTATCAAGGAGATGAGTTTAGTTTGTATGATGTATCTGGTAGATAAACCCCCAAATTGAGTATATCCTTTTAATAGACAAATCTCAATTTGTGAATCTCTTTATTCTTTGTGATATTGACCACATTCCTCATCTTTATTTGCATTTTAGTGGAATGAGTATATTATACAAAAAAAAAAAAAACCCATTGTAGTCCAGTAAGTGGTTGTCTGTGTGGAGGGTAGAATGTCCGCATACCTTATCCGGGTCTAGGGCGGGTAGAGTGTATTCAGACCTTATCCCTATACCTTGTGGAGGTAGAGAGACTGTTTCTGAAAGACACTTAGGAAATGAGTATTATATTGTTTCTAAAGTGTGACTTTATAATGATCGTTGTATTCTGCATGTTGGATCTTCTACTATTCTATGTTCTGCCCGAAAATTCTATGTGGTGTGGAGCTGAGTATCTTATTCTGCGATAGGTGTTCCTTTATTATAAATAGACATAATACATAAGTATGCCCTTTAACTTGGCCTTAGCTCATACTTATGCCCTCCAATTTTGAGTATGCACAATAGATACTTAAACTTGTATAAAATTAAACAAATAGACACACACATCTTATATGGCAATTTGCGTCCTACGCGTATTATGCCCACATAGGCCTCTTGTGTCTACTTGTTCAATTTTATACAAGTTAAAATAACTATTTGTGCACACTTAAAGTTGGAGGGCATAAATATGAAATGAGGCCAAGTTAAAGGGCAAATTTATGTATTATGCCTTATAAATATCCTTGTTCAAGCACAAGTGCAAAGACTAAGAAGATTCTTCTTTTTCTTGTTCACACCCACATCCAGGATATCACAATTTTCTTGATTTTTTTTAAATATACTGGGTTCATTTCTCGACTGCTATTACTTGTTCTATTTCACTGTGGGGAGAGGAGAGGGGAGGAGAAATTAGCAAAAGATCTTCTGTTTGAGAGTTTGCTTTGCTTTCCCTTTAATGTATCTTCATGGATTTTCAAGAATCGAAGGGGTGAATATATCGCTCAAGAGCGGTCTGGACACCACGGTTATGAAAATTTACCTGATTAATTCCCCCTCTTAACTTTTTGCAGGGAAGAGGAGTTGATGGTTTAATTGTTTGTCTTAGCATATGCTGTAGCTACAAGTACACAATTGTACGGCAAATTTCCTTCATTGATCTAAACTGGACTAAAATGAGCACCAAGGAACTAGAGACTTACCTATCTGAAGTTGGAAGCTCAAATCAGTTCGAGACAAACAATTCAAAATATGTCTCTCATGTCAAGAGGCTACTATATCGACGAATGCTGGTTGGTACAAGTGATGGAAGGTTCTTTCTAGGTACATTTTATTGTATTGATAAGCAAGGAAACATAATTCTTCAAGATGCAGTTGAGTACCGTAGCACTAGAAGATCTGCCCCTTCTCCAATGGAACAGCGAGTTCTTGGTCTCATTTTAATCCCTTCCTCATGTCGGAAAACATGTCATGTGGATTGTTCTATTGACGAACAGTTGTCCCTAATGTCGCTTGGGGAGCAAAAGTCATAATTATTCGTGGTGATAAACTTGGTCCAATTGGATGAACATCTTCCCTGTTTGATTCATCGTGACAATTGATTATTTCATTTTCAAGTGTGAACTTTCCTGGTGTTATATTATCATATGTTTTTCTCTTCTAGGAAGAAGCTGACGAGTCTGTCATCGATAAACTTGTCATTTTCTGCTGCATTCCTCTCTAATGTTCCTTATGTATGGTTTCCTCCTACCATGATGCCCCTGCCCCTGATCCATTTTAAAGTTGAATACAGTGTTTGGTTCATGTTTTCCTTCTCCACAGAAAAATGAATTGTGAAAGCTACATTAACAGGTCGTTATGCATTTACCACTTCTGATTTGTGACAGATGTAATGAATATAATCAAGTGCAACCTCACAACATCTTGGATCCAATCAATCTGCATTTTCTGTAAAAAAGAAAAAAGAAAGAAATCTGGACTATGCATTACAAGAGTTGCAGTAAATAACATGGCCTTTTTCCAGCTCTAAGATGATGCCTTTTTTGTCAAGGTAATACCATCCAATGAACAAACTAAAGCTGCATTAAGGATCACAGGTACCACTCAAAGAGATCAAAGATTGTTGATGTTGGATCATGGAATATTTATAGACAAGAATTATCTACATGATAAAATATGCACCACAAGCACTAAGAGCTATAGCTCGGTATTCGCTAATGAGTGAGCTTCCTTCATTATGCTTTGGCCTGACCTTCCTTCTAGTAACTTTCTGATTACAGATATTCAATATCTGTCTTTGTAACTTGTTCCATAGACGATCAGGTATGGTATGGTCCGTACAACCATGTCAATTGGTATGGCAAAGTTAACTCCGGAGGACATACCCGAGCCTGCAACATGAATGAAATGTCAAAAGCAATTAGAAATTTCCTCAGATTTCATCCTTTTCTGATCACTAAGTTTCTGTATATATATATATATATATATATATATATATATATATATATATATAAAATATTTATGAAGACTAGGTGACCAGAGAGTATTAAACTCCTATGAAGCAGCAAGAAAAGTAGATGCTCATTAAAGAAAGATCAAGTAACTGAAATGACTATAAGATAGTCAAATAGTTTTTTACAGATTCACACGTCCACTCTACAGCATCAAATAAGTGTGAGCTTTAATTTCTTTCAGATCACACGGTTTTGCAGGATGCGACTTAAGGCTATGTTGCTCGGATTCTTCAAGAATGCTGCCGGGTGCGTGTTAAATCCTCCAAAAGTAGTGGATTATTGGAGGAACTGACATGGGTGTGACAACATTTTTGGAGAGTTCGAGCAATGTAGACTAAATGTCCTTTAGTAAAATCACAAAATGATGTAACCCGTGGGCTAATTAAGATTCAATAGTAAATATGTAAATCATTCTAGAATTGTGTGCTAAGTAGGCTTCTACATACTTCATCATAGGCCATTAGGGATGGTGAACTACAGCTTTTGTAATAGGCATAGGCTCTTAACCTTGTGATTAGGCTTGGATTAGAATCTAAGCCAATCAAATTTTCTAACCTAGAAACCAAGCTTGATATACCATGTCTGATTAAATAAATTCGAAGTTTACCAAACTACAACTATAACTTTGATCATGTAACTATGATGCAGCCAGATTAGCGTAATTCCCGAGCAGTCACTAGGATTAGTAAGCTTTTAAGTTTCTACTAATCTATGCTAATTAAGCTCTATTCTTGACAAACTCTTAGAAAGGAATAACCTCTGATCCTTCTGAGGGATTAATGATAAAATGCACATCTTTTACACTTTGTTATGCAAAGTACAATCCCTAACATGCTTTTAGATAGCCGAAATGTTAATGCCAAATAATAAGTTGTATTAATTGCATATAAAGTTTGACATAAAAAAGTATTTAAACTGCAATGGATAAAAGATTGTGCATATGTTCTGCAGTATTAGGGTAGAGGGAAAAGCAAAGATATTTTCCCGAACTAGATCACACCAGGCCACAAAAATTCAAACGTTGACTTAGGATACGGGTAAGATGCTTGAAGATTCCATGTGATGCAGAATTTAAACAGTTCAAATTTGGAAAATGAGAATATGATGAACACCAATGCTTTTACTTCTATCCTGGTCAACCTAGAGCAGAAGAATCAACATGTTCTGTGTAAAGATAAGAAGCAACAGGCTTTTAATAACGTCAGCAAGCGATGAACCAGCAGATGCAGACCTGCCAGCCTTCGGCTAATCTAATCCAAGAAATATTCATGTAAAAAAGTATTTGAAAGGGAAAACCTAAGGATCACCTATAAGAAAGAGAAAAAAGAAGAATATCAAGCAATCATTCTTACCTCTGCGGGTGAATGTTGCTGTATTTACACCAATTACATGACCAGATGAGTCAATCAATGGACCACCTGAATTCCCTGCATAAGTAACTATATGTCAAACTAAATCTTGACATGCATAACTTGATGAATTATGAGTTCTAATCAGGTAAAAGTATTCTACTTTGACAATTTCTGCAGTTAGAAATTGAACTTCATCCCCTAAATCAAATTGGCATTCAACCCTGTCGGCATCCTCATGTAAACCAGATAAACAACAATTTAACTGGCTCTGCTCTTTTTGCTCTCTAAACAATGTGTTACATCCTACTCAAACAGTACATCATGAAGAGGTGACCGTTGTGCTTAGGGTGATAAAATAAGCCCATGAAACATGACCCGGTCAACCCATCCAAGTTTGGGATAATCATTTATTAACTCAACTCATTTCAACCCATCAAAAAGTTCTGCTTCATCTGTAGCCTAAATTGACCTTGAGAAATCTTGTCAAAATATTTTCTAAGAACAATCTTTATATTTGACATGTTCTATAGAGCCATATTTTTTTAAAAAAAGATAAGTTTTATTATGTACTAAAAAATTATAAAAGAACAAGCAATGAAACGAAAACTTAGTAAGAATTGGGCCATTTGGGTTATGCCCAAGTAACTTTTGGCTACCAATGTATTAACCCAACCCTTTTGACACCCCTACTTGTGCTATTCACCATAATTTTCTCACAAGTGATCATATCCTATTCAGTAAAACTAAAGAATAATGTTTACCTGCATTAATTGCAGCATCTGTTTGAATAGCTCCTTTAATGGCAGCTCCATTTGGTGCAGGTATTTCCCTGCCTAATCCACTAACTACCTGTAACATTTGAGGAAATCAAATAAACAATAATAACTTAATAACTATCTGTATTCCCTATGAATAATTGTTTTTTTCCTTACTCTATGGCATGGAAAAACATGAGCAAATTAATTTATAAACTTCAGCAGTTTCATGATTTTGGTTCCCTTTGGCCTAGGTATGACTGAATTATGGAGAGTCGATAGTTTAAATCATTTTTAGGATATTCAGAGTATGAGCTGAATAAAATATTTTGGCATAATACATAAATTGGACCCTAAACTTGACTTCAAATTTTAAGTATGACCTCTAACTTTCATAGTGCACAAGTAGACACTTTAACTATCCAATTCTTAAACAAAAAAACACGCGAATCCAACAGCCAAATTGTGTGATATACAAACGCGCCTACGTGGCTTATTGAGCCACTCAGTGGCTGCCACGTAATTAAAAAAATTACACGTATTTTATAATTAAAAAATAAAATAAAATACAAAAGGGTAGGGTCGTATTTTCTTTTCCCAATTTGCTCGATTTTGACAAAAAAAATTAGAAGCCATTACATAAAAACGACCAGAAATTGTGCACAAAAAGAGGAAAAAAGCTTGAGTACTAGAATTTGGAAGAAGAAGAAGAAAAATGGGATTTTGATTTGAAAAAAATAAAAATATATTTAAAAGGGATTCATTAAGGGTAAAATTGTCATTTCCGTTTTTTTTTTTACTGTTGTGGGCCTCGAAAAATACCCCTGATGCGCCTGAATTGCGTCTCAATCACGCGTTATGCCAGGTTGGATTCGCGTGTTTTTTTGTTTAAGAATTGGATAGTTAAAGTGTCTACTTGTGCACTATGAAAGTTAGAGGTCATACTTAAAATTTGAAGTCAAGTTTAGGGTCCAATTTATGTATTATGCCAAATATTTTCTTTGTTTATTTCAAATGAAAAGCTATATACAGTAAAAGGAGAGAGCTCCCGTTCAATAGAAATGGAAACATTTAGCATCCTCAAAGGAAATCAAGATTACAAGTTATATTCTGAGTAAGATTAACAGAAATGCATGAAAAATAAATGCTAGAAACGCTCTTCCCTGGAAATGAAACCATAAAATGAGTCTGCTTCTTAACTTATTAATAAACTGTAGAAACGTATTACCCCAGTTGTGAGAGTGTTTTCGAATCCATAGGGATTTCCAATGGCAAAACAACTTTGACCTACATGTAGGCCGCGAGAGGTACCAACAGAGACTGGTTTTACTTCAACACCTTCAACATCAACCTGCAGTGAGATGGGAGACAATTAAATCGAGGGGACTCTTTAACCGACCGACTTTTATAGATATCAAATGTTGTTAGACAACTTTATTTTGCACATAATTTTCTCTTCTTCATGTTTAATACCCACTGTCTTTTAACATTTCATTTTCATCAGATCTAATCCAAGTGTTTTCACTTGTCTCTATAAAATTGCTTTTCTGTTAAAAGGAGAGAAGCAATGACAGCTAACAATTGAGACTTTGGAGTGTGAAGGGGGTGTTGGAACTGTATGACAACAACAAACAACCCCTCAGTCCAAACAAATTGGGGTTGGCTATATGAATCCTCAGTGACCATATCTCCTCATTTAAAATCTAACTCATGTCAGCAACATACCAAAAAAGGAAATAAAATTGAAAAATAAGTTAAATATATAAGTAATAATAATATTAAATGTTCTTCATATACTCACTAACATATAAAGGTCAAAATACTCCTTGAGAAGCAATACGTTCAAAATCAACATACTGACTCCGTCTATGTGAGCTTGCTCACATTGCCAGTCCAAAACACAGATAACGGAGGAGGGTTGCAACATGCTGGCAGACGATGTAAAACTTGCTAACTCATGACGAATCCTCATATATAGACTGAAACTAGAAGACCTTGTATATAATTTTCTGAGGCAGGCGAATAGTGCCTTACTTATTTAGGTACGTGCTTAAAATTTGTATCAATTGATCCCCAATAATTTCACCAGAATAGGATGATGACGGCTCTGTGTCTCTATTCCGAAGGTAGAAGTACCATCTTTCCAGGTTATATGACAATCTTCCCATTTTTAAACATTTCAAACATTTTATACCATTCCATTTCCATACAACTTTCACAATTCAATGGCTCTAATTCGTTTAACTGTTCAAATTTAACACGTTGATATGATGTTTTCTCCATCAAACCTTTTAACCATTACTTTAATATTTTGTTCCACAATCGCTGATAAATATAAAAACCAAAATTAATATCTTAACGTCCATGTGCATTCAAATATTGTCATATAAAATAGAATAGAAGGAGTTGGATTATTTCCTGTTTGTCATAGTTTACTTCAACTAACCAATCTATAAGGAGAAATTTGGATAGTTATAATTATCAGTCTAAAGCTACAAGTACAGAAAATAAATTAGTAAAAAAATGGAAATTGACAATATTATTAAGTAATATATCGATTTAACACCTTGAGAACAGCCAGATCATATGCTGGATCAACACCTACGATCTTCGCATCCTTAACTATGCTTTCTCCTATAGCATTCACTAAAGAAACCTGAAAAGGAAACCTTTAAAATTAGAATTACCTGAAATGGAGCAGTCCTGTTGAATATACAAATAAGAACTGAAAACAAAGGGATATAAAACACCAGGAATGAAGAAAAACCTTACAACGCTGCAATCCGATGTTATCAGTAGCTAATTTAGCAATGACATGGTAATTCGTTACCTGCAATAAACCCAAAATAATCATGCCCCATGCTCAGAAAACTGTCTGATTTTAGAATTATAAGTACACTGTGTTAGGTCAGTACTGAAACAAATTTACAGAAAATTTCGAAGCCAGATTTGAAGCAGGGTCAGAAATTTGAACGAGATAACCAAATTTCAACTGTGTGAAAA
The DNA here is from genome assembly GCA_037074985.1 of Solanum bulbocastanum. Classification (NCBI taxonomy): domain Eukaryota; kingdom Viridiplantae; phylum Streptophyta; class Magnoliopsida; order Solanales; family Solanaceae; genus Solanum; species Solanum bulbocastanum. The sequence goes on from CM073604.1 coordinate 10,306,639, forward strand.
TATTGGAGGCGGGAAACAAAAAACCAATGGAATCTTAATTCAAATTTGACATCAAGCATTTAACTTTCTTGAGATAAGCAGCAGAGAGTTCATCCAATTAACATGGAAAATTCAGATTTTCATTGCAAATTTGTAATACATAGAGTCGAACAATCGTACAATGTGACCAAACTTATCCCAAATGAAGCCCGAACCTGTCCCTTCCACTTTTGCATTCTCATCGTCGGCTAGCACCTTAGTAGAGTCATTGGAGCCTTTAGCCAACTCAAGGTCCTTAATGAAAACAACAGAAGGGGAAGTTTCCTGCATTTGCATCATCAGTTCTGTTACTACATTTCGAACAGATAAACTCACCAATCAATAAACATGATAATATAAAAATGATACTTTCGTCTTATTGTTGTTGTGAAGATCTTTGGATGATTTATCCATGACATGATTAAGAAACATTTAAATTTCTCGTAGGTCTGAATTATGGCATTCTTACTGATACTAAACCATATTAGCTTTGTGTGGACTAACATACTACTGCAAAATGGCTTAGGAGGATCTTATTGTTCAAATGTATCTGTGATCTGTCCACTTAGATAGATGTCCAATTCAAGGTCTTCAGAATAATGCACAAATTCCTTTCTACACCACATGAGACACACGTCTTTCAGATACAGCAAGATTTTGACAAGGTAACAACAGCTGCAAAGTAAGCGTACAAATCACAACTGTCAAGAGTTCAATTCCAACATTTTATTATGAAGATACTTGAGTCACAAAGTTGGGTTAGTATATAATGGCTTCATACTTGAAGACATCCAATTTTCAATCTCCACTTTCCAGTTTCCACACAGTAGCAAATGGTTTGGGGATTGACTTTGTAAGCTTAAAGAAGGGAGGGAAATTGATACTCATTAATTCCTTTCTATATGACAGGAGTCTATATTATGCTAGTTATAACGAAAGAGCATAGTAGTTATTTAAAAGTTAGTTTGATGAAGAAAGCTTTACAATGAAGTTAAATAAATTTGAATCGTTGAAAGTTGTCTAAAAATAGAATAGTGCAAACATTTTTTCAATTGTTCAACTAAAAAGAGTGTTATATAAATTGGAACGATGGGAACAACGTTTACTTGATATAGGGATATAACACATTCTTGACTCTTCACATTACAAAATGGTCCTTTAGTAATACTAATAGAATTGTTCCAGGTTCCTACTCCAATCAAAGGAAATGGTTATTTTGATCCCATGTTGAATAATTTTTCAAATAATAAAACACAAAAAAGAGCCAATATTTTCTGCATTTGGGCCGTACCTAAGTATAGGTCTCAACTTCAAATCCTAGAAGAGGCAAACACATAATTTCTTGTATATGCGCCAGTGAATTGAAGCTAGCAGCAGATATTAGTCTAGGTGGACTCTAACTGGCCCAGATACCAAGATAAAGAATAAAAAAGCTAATTACTCTCATTTTCCTCTGTTTTCTGTTCCAAAACAAGTGACTTCACCAACTCTTTCATTTTAATTTTCCACACGTGCATGTTAAAAAACCAGACCACAAAGTTAGAAGACATTTTGGCCGAGTCAAAACCAAACAAATCAATTGAAACAGAAAGAGTAATCCACAACACAGTGTGTGTGAGAGAGAGAGAGAGAGAGAGAGAGAGTCAATTATTGGGTTTTCTTCTTCCATTTAATTAAATTTAAGCCTTTTTGGGTGAGTTATATACCTGAAAGAGGTGAACTAGTCTGTCATCTTCTTGTTGAGGCATTTCGATTTGGAAAGCAGTTGCAGGAGAGTGATGAGATGTATATATGAAAGAGGAAAGCAGAGAAGAAGTAAATATGAAAGCTTTACGCCTTGTACAATATTGGGTTTGTGAAGAAATTGGAGGAATTTGGGTTCGAATTGAAACAAAGATATGCTGTGCCTGTGCCTGTGGACAAACAACTCCCAACACCACCATGGCTGCCTCTCAACCAATTTACTTAAACCAGATAGCCTTTGCCTAACTACCAAACCTTTTTCTTTAGAGCTCACTTTCACCCACTACTCGCACCCTTCCTCAAAATAGATTTTCATTTCACAAAATCACACATAAATGATAATTGTTCGGTTTAAAAAAGAATGATCTATTTTTTTTTAGTCGTTTAAAAAAGAATAATTTTTTTTTAGTAACATTTTAATTTCAGTTTTCCAACATGTTCAAGATCATAAGATTAAAGTACAATTTTGTATATTTGATATAATTTTAATTTAGGAATACAAGATTCAAAAAATTTCTGTATTTTCTTAAACTATGTGCTAAGTCAAACTAGACCACTATTTTTGAAATAGAGGGAATACTATTCTTCCTGTTTAGTTATTAACTTTGAAAATATGTAGTTGACTAACATAGAAAAATTAAGTAAATAATTCATGTCTATTGGTCAAATTAATTAATCAAAATAAATTAAATCATATTCATTGATTGGAAACTTGACTTTAAGAAAATACTATACAATGATAAACTTACCTAGTTGCTTAATGAACATAAAATCTACAATGGTGATAACTAAAAAAGAACGGAGGGAGTATTAGTTGATTTAGTTAAGTCATAGCTCCAACTTCATTACTCCCTCTCAAGCTAGCTGGTGTGAAGACATTCAACATCCAGCTTGGATACTAAGTACTCATGTAGTGACCTGATCAATCCTTTGTCATTATGTATGCTTGTTGGTCATGTGTTGTCAAGTATAGTGGTTTGATAAGTTTCTTTTGTATCTTTTCCTTGATGAAATGATGATCTATTTCTATGTGCTTTGTCCGCTCATGATAAACTGAATTTGTAGCTATCTGTAATGTGGCCTTACTATCACAAAAAAGTTCCACTAGCTTCTCCAGTTCTTCTCCAAGTTTCTTAAATAATGCATTAATCCACACAAGCTTTGAAACAGTTGAAGCCATACTGTTATACTCTGATTCAGCTGAGCTCCTGGATATGGTTGTCTGTTTCTTTTATCTCCATGATATTAGAAAACTCCCACACTTAATCGGAAATCCTATCACAAACCTTCTTGTATTGGGGCAATATGCCCAATCTGCATCACAAAAAGCTACTAATTTGTTCTCCCTTTTACTGCTTAGTAATATTCCCATTGTAGGTTCTCTCTTCACATATCTAACAACTTTGATAGCTGCCTCCATGTGTGCTTTCCTGGACCTTACAGGAATTGACTCAGTGTTGCACTGCAAATCCAATATCTTGTAAGTGTCAAATATAGCAGCCTTTCAATAAGTCTTTGATAGGTACCTATATCTGCTAAGAAGGGATCATCTGTTATTCCTCCAGCTTTATCTACTTAAGTTGTTGCCAATTTTAAGTTGATGTCTAATGGTGTCCAGGATGGCTTGACACCAGTTAATCCCAACTCCTCTATCATCTCAAGTGCATATTTCCTTTGGTTCATCAGTATTCCTTTGAATGATCTACTAAATTCTATTCCCAAAAAGTACCTTAGAGTTCCAAGATCTTTTATTTTCAATTTGGACTGTAGCTTTTAGTCTGCAGGTCACTACCAGCCACTAACATGTCATCTACATACACCAAAATCACCACAATATGTCCATGGTGCCTTTTAGTAAACAAGGAATGATCCAGATTACTTTGTACAAAGACAGAAGCTACTAATGCATCAGTGAGCTTCACATTCCACTGACTACTAGCCTACAAGTACTTTACTAGCCCGCATACCAATCTTGGCTTCTCCGCCTGGCTAGAAAAGCCTTCAGGTAAGGTCATATGAACCTCATCATATAAGTCTCCCTACAAGAAAACATTGTATAAATCTAATTGGTGAATGCACCAATTAGAAGCAACAACAATAGATAAGACACTTCTCACGGTGACAATCTTCACAACTAGGAGAATGTGTCTTGATAATCTAGATCAACCTTTTGGTTATATCCCTTGGCCACCAATCGAGCTTTGTATCTCTCCAGATCACCATTAGCTTTATATTTCACCTTGTACACCCATTTGCATCTAATGGGAACCTTGCCATGTGGCAAAGGGACTAGTTCCCAGGTATGATTAGCTTCAAGTGCCTGAATTTTTTCCTGCATGGCTGAAATCCAGTGTGGATTTGCGCAAGCTTCTTGATAAGAAGTTGGCTCAAAGATACAAGAGAAAACATGTATAAAACCCTGATATTGGAAGGACAAATGTGCATAGTTTAATGATTGCGAGAGGGGATAAAGAGTCAACGCAGCAGGTGCATTAGTGACAAAATCATTCATCCAAGTAGGGAATTTTCTTGGCCTATTAGACTGTCTAAGGACTCCAACTGCTGGAATATCAACTACAGGTTCCACCACTGGTGGATTAACTACATGGTCTACCACTACTTGATCCTGGTAATCATCAGGGTGTGGATCCAAGTGTGGAGCTACCTGAGAATCATTAACTATATCATATGCAGAGGTATCTAAAAACATAAAATGAGACGGAAATGAAGCCTAAATGGAAAAACATCTTCCTTAAAGCTCACATTTCTAGAAATAAAGAAATCATGAGTATCTAAATTGTATAGGACATACCCTTTTGACACTTCAGAGTAGCCCATATAAACTGAACACACTGCCCTTGGTGCAAACTTGTCACCAGGTGGTAAGGTTTTTACATAACACAAACATCCTAATGTCCTGAAATGATCAAGAGTGCCTTTGCAACCATGAAACACCTCGAAAGGTGTCTTCCCTCTCAAATCTATTGAAGTTAGCCTATTCATTATGTAAACATCACTTATCACACATTGGCCCCAAAATTTCAAGGGAATGGAACCTTGGAATCTGATTGCTATAGCTAATTTTAAGATATACCTATGTTACCTTTCCACCACCCCACATATGAATTTTGATGTATAATGCCATATGAATGAAACAAGAGAGAACATACAGAGTTAAAAGATTATGTCCCATTATCTGATCTTACGATCTTCATAGTTTTACCAAATTGAGTTAGGACTAGCTTGATGAACTATCACAAAAAAAAGTAAATCCTAGGTGTAACTTGGTGTATAGAACTCTGAGAGGCCCTACACAAGACACTTAGCATGCATCATACAAAATAATAGAAATAAAGATTTCAAAGAAATAGTCTTATAGCAATAAAGAGTTTGATAAAAGCGGAAGTCTACATAAGTCTCAATATGCCATCTATTACATCTAAAGAAGTGATTGGGATGTAACCCATACATCACATACAAGTCTGAAACTAAATGACATAAAGTGGTAAAAGTGTCTCGGTCCTCGGAACATGAGGACTCACCAAATACTTGAATGACAAAGATCAATTAGCCATGAGTGTGAGAGGTATGAGCTTCTAACCCTACGTTAGTGAAATAATGGGGAACAAGTATGTATTAATACATGGAATATACTAAGTATGACAATAATGCATAAGAGTTAACAAAGATCAATTAGCCATGAGTGTGAGAGGTATGAGCTTCTAACCCTACGTTAGTGAAATAATGGGGAACAAGTATGCATTAATACATGGAATGTACTAAATATGATAGCAATGTATAAGAGTTATGAATTCAAGCTAAAAATGACTTTACATGATATGCAATGACCAAGCTAAATCATAAGATAAAAGGGTTAGAAAACATAAATCATAATCATGGTCAATGCAAGCTAAACATATTTAAATCACCTGTGAAATACTTTAGAAGTAACCTTAGTTCATTATTGTGGGAAGTCAACAATGTAATCGACATAGACCATGTGAGCTACAACATGGAATCCAGTGTCTGCCCTAATTTGAAAAAGGGTGCCTTACTTGCCAAGGCAATAACCATGAGTCTGAGCTAAAGTAGATCCACTAGCTAATGTCTATCTAATACAATCATCCTATGGTGGTACATAGTTATGGGATAAAGAGATTGCTACTACAAACCCGACCTCTACTAATGGCAAAGTCTCCATCTCAATACCCTCTCGGTGCTAAACAAAAGTCCCACGGAATAGTCATTAATCTTATTAACTTCATCATCCATGGAAAGACATAATTATGCATCCAATCCAAGCTAAAGTTCATTAGAATAGCTCCTTAATCTTGATTCAACTTAGGTGACAAAATCTTTCAACCTTATGAATCATTTTGTGAGAAATCCGTTCACGATCATGTTCTCAGTAGTATGTGAGAAAACCTTTCACAACAACAATAATATTAATGGTTTAGTCTCAAAGCAACCTTAAATTATTTACATAAATTTAATTAAAAGAACATGCATATCTTCATAAATTCACGTTTCATAGTTCATAAGTTTCATCATATGATCATAGTCTAAAAATTATGGATCATGCATGGGTTCATATGAATTCAACTTAAAAACATATAATTACTTCAATTCATGCATAAAAGATGGAAAACAATCAATTGAATCATAATTGAAAGGAACCATGAACATTGAATAAAACCCTAACTTTGATTGAGAATCTCACTTGTAAAATTGGAGATTTTAGGAATCCTATTGAGGAAAGTACTCCATAGGTGAATACTAATATATCTTAGAAATCAATGTCCACAATAAATGGTGACTTGGAGTTCTTCAAGACAAACCCTAGCTTTCTCCTTCCTTAGCTCTTGAGAAGATTTTGGGGGTGATCTTGGAAGGAATTTAGGAATATAGGAGAATGATTTAGAGTAGCTAGTTTTAAGACCTACAAGACTTATATAGGGCTTGGGATTAGGACCAAAATGACATTGTTTAGACATTAATCACTTAGATAAAAGACTTAATAAGCCTCTTAAAAAAATGCCATACCCTTTTATGTTTTAGACCTTTCTACGGATTGTACTGGTGAACCGCAGAAAAGTACAAAAACATTTTTAAAAAATTGGGCCAACTTTGATGAGATTGGCCTATAGCTCGTAGAACCTTCTACGGTCCGTAACTGTAGAAACTTACTTTACCCTTAAAATTTCACTAAGTCTGGGACTCACCTATGAAACCACTCGTGTAAGGATTGATAGGCCGTCCTGGTGAACCGTAAAAAAGGGGTAATTGACTTGATTTTAAAAATTATTTTTCCTCTTCCTACGGTTGCCATCTATAGCCTGTAGAAGCTTCTACAATTTGTATATGGGATCCGTAGACACAACTTGCAACCCAAAAATTTCTTTTCCTTCTTTTCCAAATTCAAGGTGTTACAATATCTCCCCCTTGGAAACATTCATCCTCGAGTGGGACTCAAGCTGACATGAATAGAGTAGGAAAGAAACTAACAACCCAACATCAATGCAATCTCATAAATGCACCGAGGAGGAAGATTGAATCCAAGCTGAAGTATATTCAAAACATCATTTCATAAGATATACATGCAACTCATACTCAAATGCACTTAAACATAGAAGATCACTTCAAATAGATCATAACATCAAAATCAGATATTTTTCATGAGCATGCATGTATGAGGAAACATGAGAATGACTAAGACATATGAAATCAAAAGGATGAACAAAATACCTCAAGCTAAAGTAGGGGCGGAGGGAAAGAGATGGGGATATCGATACATCATATAGGCCTCGGCCTCCAAAGTAGCATCCTCAACTAATTGATTCCTCCATGGAACTTTCACGAAAGCAACTTCTTTGTTTCTCAACTTATGGACTTGTCGCTCTAAAATATCGACTAGAACCTCTTCATAAGAAGGTTCTCTTTTACCCCCAAACCTTCCAAAGGAAAAATAGATGTCGGATCTCCAACACAGACATGGAATACCGAATATACTGATGCTAAATTATTAGACAAATCAAGCTCATAGGAAACTTTACCAGTATGCCTCAAAATATGATATGAGCCTACATATCGAGGACTAAGCTTTTCTCTCTTTACAAACCTCATGACACCCTTCATAGGTGAAGTTTTCAAATAAACCCAATCATCAACATCAAACTCAAGATCTCTTATTCTAACATCGATATAGGACTTTTATTGACTTTGATCCATTTTTAGCCTTCCTCTAATAGCCGAACTTTCTCCATTGCCTCATTTACCAATTTAGGACCTATCAAAGAAACCTCACCAACTTCAAACCAACCAATAGGAGATGTACACCTCCTACCATAAAGAGCCTCAAATGGAGCCATTCCAATTTGAATGATAGTTGTTATTATATACAAACTCAATCAAAGGTAATTGATCATCCCAATTACCCTTGAAATCAATTACACAAGCTCTTACTACTTCCAAAGTCTAAATAGTAAATTTCTCTTGCCCATCGATTTGGGGATGAAAGGCTGTACAAAGCTTAACACGAGTACCAAGACCCTTTTGGAAAGATTTCCCAAAATGAGAAGAAAATTAGGTACCAAAATTGGAGATAATGGATAGGGGAACTCCATGCATCCTAACCATCTCCCTTAGATACAACTTAGCGTAATCTTTCACCAAATAAAAAACCTTGACTGGAATTAAATGAGCTGACTTTGTCATATGATCTACTATAACCTAAATTGAGTCATGTTGTCACCAAGTGTTGGGTAAACCAAAAATAAAGTCCATATTCAGATCTTCCCACTTCCAAGTAGGAATGCTAATATCTTGGGACAAACCTCCCATCTTTTGATTCTGAATTTTCACTTGTTGACAATTATGACACTTACTACAAATTCTGCAATATCCTTTTTCATCACATTCCACCAATAGACCTTCTGCAAGTCACCATACATCTTGGTGTCTCTCGGGTGAATGGAATATCGAGAACTATGGGCTTCTGATAAAATTTGCTCCCTCAAGTCATCAACATTGGGAACACAAAATCAACCTTGATATCTAATTACACCATCTCCCTTTTGGTAGAAAGCCTCAACAAACTTTTTAAGTACAAGTTCCTTCAATTCAACCAAAATAGGATTAAAACCTTTCTTGGCTTTCACATCTGACACAAAGGATGATTCTAAACCATTATGAACAATAACACCACCTTCATTAGAATCAACCAACCGAGCACCCAATCAGGCCAATCTATGAACATCACAAACCAACTCCTTCTTACCATCATCAACATGATGGGAAGTGAATAATAAGATAACTTATGTTCACTAAAGATAATGATGAAGGAAAAGGAAAGACAGTGTTGTGAGCACCACATTTCATGAGGATGAAAATCCCTGAGCCTAAATGACCATACCTTTGCACTCAGCCACATTACAAGCCTTGAAAAGACCTTTTTGTTCTTGAATGAGCTGAAACAAATGTTGATTGGAAAATACGGGCAAACCTATGAGTGAAAGCATGCATTGTGTTCTTCTTTGTGAGTGTTAGCATTGCATCTAGTTTCAAAGCTCTAAACTATAAACCATTGTGTAAATATGGAATCATTCCTTGTATATGAGCATTTGAACACTTTGGTTGAGCTTGAACTTGCATTTGAAGCAAGTATTATGAGCATGAGGTTCTTTGATATTGGTGAGTCATAACTTGAATCTTTGAGTGCACATTTGATTTTGCATAAGTAAATTGAGTCTTGTTGTGTGCATTCATGATTGAGTCTTGAATATCACTATTTGAGACACTCTTTTTGAATGGCTGAAATTGAGTTTGCTTGAGGACAAACAAAAGTTTAAGTTGGGGGTGTTGATGAGCCCATAATTTGGGCTCATTTAAGGCTATATTTTGATAGAATTAGTGTCCTCAAATGCATATTTTGTCTCAATATCTACTGAAAACCCTTAAGTTTTAGGTATTTGATGTTTGAGGGAAAGCATGAACACTACTTAGCAAAAAGGAACAAAAGTAGTTGAGAGATCGAAGAAATGAAGATCTGAGAATCGCCGAACCCATTCGACGAGTCGCCAGTGTGCTGAGCCCTGAAGGAAAGGATCAAATCGGCGGTGAACAGGAGCAGTCGGCGTATCACCAAGCAGTTCTGCGAAGCTGTACTATGTCGCCCAATGATCCAAACACGACGTTGCTGAAGGATAGAGCAAGACGATGATGAAACCAACCAAAGGGCGGATCGCTGAGTTGATCGGCGATCTCGACTAACGACACCGAATGATCTATTGTAGCACAGATTTTTGAAAACTATAAATACTCGTTGAAGAGTTGTAGCTTAGTATTAGATTTTTTAATATAGAATTTTGAGTTCTAAGTTTTGAGTGGATTTTGAAAAACTTGAAGATTCAAAGGGTTTCAACTCCAAGAAATTGGACTTAGGTCTTGTGGATTCTTCAATCTTGGCTTGTTTTGAGACTTAAATCTTCATACCCATTTGAATGCAAACTCATTTTGGTATAAATTTCTATCTCTTTTACATGTCTTGATAAAACCCCAATTCTTGGGGTGTGATTTTGTGAATATGGGTTAGATTAACTATTGGGTCTTGCTTGTTGATGATTTATTTGTTGTTTAGATGTGATTTTGTTTAGTAGTTGTAGTGGAACTTAATGAAATTGTAGTTGCAAATACGATTTCACCTTTGTGTTTACGGCTTGCTCGGGAGAGAGGTTGTAAAACTAAGACTATTAAATTGATGGCCGGTGGAATTGGGTCGACATGAAGTTCAGCTCAAGAGAGTGAACCCTAGTCTCATTCCCACACACTCAGCTCGAGAGAGTTAGTGGGCAAAGGCGGAGGTTGCTCTTCATGCAGCAAGTGGGTGTCCGAGAGGAACCCATTTGATTCGGGGTAAGTTGCTCGAGAGAGAATTTACCCCCACTGTAGTCTAGGCTAGTCACAAATATTCAACAGATTTATTGTCAAAAGCATGTACCCAATAGTTTAGTTTTCCCCGTATTCCTATCACATCCCAAGAACCCCATCTCCTTGATTAGTACTTCTTGTATTTTCGTTGTTTTTACTTACCTGTGACAAAACCCCCATTGTTAATTGACTCTTGCATCACCCCTTAGATTTAGCATGTTTTTAATCGATAATATCTTTAACAATGACTAATTAGAACTAAATTTTATTTTTCTACTAATTCTCAAGTGCACTCCTTTGGGACTTGACCCCAACTCTTTGTTGGGTTACTTTACTATTGGACGATTGTAAACACTTGCATCGAAAGTTGTGTCTTGATTACACAAACATCATACCCCTAGATTTAGCATGGCATAAAAGACCCCGAGAGGCCTCATTTAAGCCACTTAGCTTTCATAACATAAGATAATAGAAAGTGAGCGGAAATTAAAAACATTTTCACCATAATCAAAGTTTTATATCAAATGTTGAAGTCTATTACACTTTGTTTCAAAACCATCTAAATCATGAAAATCTTGGGACACAACCCATACAATATTGTTCAAAACTTAAAACCAAAGAACATAAGAAATGTTGGTCAAATGCTCCAATGCTATGAGGACTTACCAATCTTAAAGTCTTGCCTCTACTAAAATCCTAGCCACGGGGTGAGAGTCGATATCGTCAGACCCTACATTTGGATAAGAAATGTAGGCAAGAGTATGCGTTAGTACAAATATGTACTAAATATGATAATTTGCATAAACATCAACATAAGCAAAAGAGTTAGACAATATAAGTCATATGCATAATCAATGCACATAATAGATTATTTCATCATAACATAGGAGGAATACTTCCTTAAGTAACCTCAACTTATACTTTATAAAGACTTGGGTAATCCACCTCTAGTCTTTCACTTAATGGAAGGCAATTCAAGCAACAATCCAAGTTATTCATTCAACTTAACATTTCACATATCATTCTTGCTTACTTTTAAAGACATGGGGATTCACCTCTTCACCTCACTATAAAGGCTAACTGGTATTCCCCTCATGCCTTACTATAAAGGATCATGGCTACTCGTCTGCATTCCCATCTTACCATGAGTACTCACCTCCATGTCCAATCATCATTATATAAATGTGGGGAGTGCGTCTCATTCAACACCATAGAATAAGGGTAGTCTCCTCTTATTCAATATGGGTACTCGCCTCATATTCTATCTTAATTTGGAGGTCAAGGGTAGTCACCTTTAGCCTTATCAATTTCTTAGTCTTTAGCATAGATTCATTTTAGGTGAGAAATCCTTTCAACCTATAATCTTTCAATGTTAGAATACCTTACCTTTCACATTCATACTTAAGAAATTCATGTGGGTACTATCCCTTTCACAACAATTACATCAATAATCAATAATTCATAGCATAAGCTTCACTCTCAAAGCACTACGTCTCATAATTATCATATATGCTTTACTCAAGCACTGCATCTCATAATCATCATATATGCTTTACTCTCAAAGAAAATAGCATAATAATAATCATATATGCTTCAATCTCAAACGATGCTAATGTATCTCATCAATTCTACAAGAATACATCTAAATCTATAATTCTCCTTTCATGGCATAAACACATTTACATCAATTTCATCTTTATAGACATAGGTTAGGCATGGGTACATGTAAATTCATTCTAAAAACCTGTAATCCTATGAATTCATGCATAAACAATCATAGCACAATCATTTAGATCAACATTCATCAAGACCCATAACATTAGAAGAAATCCCTAACTCAATTGAATTTCTACTTTTCAATTGGGGAAATCTTAGGGGTTCCATGGATGAAAAGCCATCATACCTTAATAACAAAGCCCATAAATTCTTGAGGAATGGAGACTTGAGCTTGATCCTAGCTTGAACCCTTTCTTCTTCTTCATGTTCTAGAGAGAATTTTTTGGAAAGGAGAACCTAATTTCTGTTGGTGAGTTGAGACAATGACTTGAACGAATGAGTTTAGGGGTTAAAATCACTTATATAGGGGTCCTAGTGTTGGGTAAAATGACATAGTTTTAATTTAATTAAAATTGAAAAAGACCCAAAAGCCCCTAAACTTTCAGTGGACTGAACCACTTCCCACCAGGCTCACGAGCCGTGATGGCTCTCATGAGCCATGGTGGATCTCACGAGCCATGGTGGCTCTCGTGAGCTATGGTGGATCTCGCAAGCCGTGGTGGCTCTCGTGAGTTATGTTGGCTCTCACGAGCCGTGTTCCTAGACTAATGGCTTGGCAACCACCCCTTAACCCCTAAAAATCTAACTCTTGACCACGACCCCTCCTACGGCCCATAGTGTCTTTCACGAGCCGTTTGGTGACTCATGTAGGGGGTCTCATTTTGGGTAGCCTAGGGGAGCACACTGCCTAGACTTCATGCCCATCACCATGACCCGTGGTCCTTATCATAAGGCGTCAAGGTGGTCGTGGGAGGTGTGCACTGCTATGCTAGCTACTGCCTTAGTACATGGGCACCAACACGAGTCGTGGTGCCCTTCACGGTCTGTGTGGACCTTCATGGAGGGTACCAAGGCTCAATTCTCTAGCCCTTGACTTCTCACTTAGCCCTTAGCTTAGACTAATAGGTTTCCGAGGTGTTACTTTATATCCTCCTTGGGAACATTCATCCTTGAATAAACTTCTAGACACCTTTTAATGGAAAATACTCAATACTGGCAGTCCATTGATGAGTCCATGATTTGGACTCATTTAGGGCAATATTATGATGAAATTAGTGTCCTCAAATACATGTTTTATCCTGATATTTGATGAAAACCTTTGAGTTTCAAGTATTTGAAGTTTGAGGCAAAACATGGACACTACTTAGCAAAAAGGAGCAAAAAGAAGCTGAAAGCACAAAGAAACAAAGACCTGCGAATCGTCGAACCCATTCGGCGAATCGCCAACATATCTTATATTCGCCTTTTCTTTCGGGGTGCTGAGCCCTGAAGGAGAGAAGAAAATCGATGGTGAAAAAGAGCAGTCGGTGTTAAAGCAGTGCTACATCGCCTAATTATCCAGGACACAAAGATGCTGAAGGCAACTGATGAAAGACGACAAAGTAGACCAAGGAACAGATCGCCGAATGCATCGACTATTCCCACTAACGTCGCCGAAAGATCCTTTGGAGCACATTTTTTGAAAAATATAAATACTAGTTCAGTTTTTTATTATAAAGGCGAATTTTGCATTTTTCTATCTAGTTTTTAGATTATTAAGTTTTAGATAGAGTTTTGGAGATATTCTTTCTAAGTTTTGGAGAGGGTTTTGAAGAACTTGGAGCGTTCAAGGGTTGCACCTTCAAGAAATTGGACTTGGGTCTTTTGAATTCTTCACCTTTTGCATGTTTTAAGACTTAATCTTGCATACCCATTGATGGAAACTGAGATTGGTATACTTATTTATCTCTTTTACATACGTGGCTAAAACACCAATTCTTGGGGAGTGATATTGTGAATATGGGTTAGATTAGTTGTTGAATCTTGCTTGCTGATTGTTTATTCATAGTTTAAATGTGATTTCGTTTAGTGGTTATGGATGAACTTAATGAGGTTGTATTTGCAAATATAATCTCATATATCTGTTTTCTGCTTGTTCGAGAGAGAGGTCGTAAAACTAAGACCACAAAATTGATGGCCAGTGTGAGTGGGACGACATGAGGTTCAACTCGAAAGAGTGAAACCTATTCCCATGTCCACACACTCAGCTCGAGAGAGTGAGGGGGTTAAGGTGGAGTCTGTTCTTTATGCGGCAAGTGGGTGTCCGAGAGGAACCCGCTTGAAACGGGGTAAGTTGATCGAGAGAGAGCTTATCCCCTTTAGAGTCTAGCCTAGTCACAAATACTCAATGAATTTACTATCAAAAGCGTGTACCCAATAATTTAGTCTATCCCGTATTACTATCACATCCCAATAATCCCGTCTCCATACTTGTATTTTTCCTTATTTTCACTATTTTAGTTGTTTATTGCTTACGAACCCCCATTAGATAATTGACGCTTGCGTCACCCAATTTTACTTGTTATGTTTTTATTTGCTAAAGTCTTTAGCTATGATTAGTTTTAGCACGTTTTCGCTTAACCACTAATTTTCACGCCCACTCCCTTGGGACTCGACCCCAACCCTTGGTTGGGTTATTATACTAGTGCACGATTGTAGACACTTGCATCAAAAGTTGTGTCATTGATTACGCAAACATCAAAATGGCGCCGCTGTCGGAGAGTGGTGTTATGTGAAAGTTGTTGGTTTAAGTCAAATTCTGCTTTCAATAATCGCAGTTTACTAATCTTATTTTTAGTTTTGTTTTTCTTTAAATTTGTTGGTGTAGGTAGGTTCCCTGAGCATGGCTAGGGGAAATGGTGGCAACTCGGCTGAGATAAAGCAAGAAGACGAGAGGGACTTCACATTACCCATACTGGTAACTCACCTGCACGAGTTGGCCACCAAAATAACAGAGGTGGAAAACCAGTGCAAGATTCAAGGGAGGTACATTCCTCCTCACGAGAGAAAGCAGTCTAGAGACAGGGATAACAATCATGTCGAGGACACACTCCAAATCATTCTCCAAAAGTTCACCGAATAATATCAAATGTTGGAAGAGATGAAGGAGAGTATTGAAGTGTTGAATCAACTGGTTGGTTCTTACTTTAGATCGATCCAATAGATTTGGACATTCCTGAATCATGCGGTGCCTTCTCTTCACTCAAACGAACTATTGGGGTTACCTATTAACACTAGGGCCAACCCAACCAATGGGGAGTGAGTAAGGACTTGCGTCGTGACACGACGTTAACTAAGGCGCTATTTGGGAGGCAACCCAAAACCCTTTAACTGCTTTATTTTTACTTTTATAAATAATGGTGTGTTAGTTATGCAGGTTCGACTGAGGAAAGTCGTGAAAATATAGATTGGCAGAAAATGGTCAGTCAGTGGATCGCTGAAGAGGTCGGCGAGCCTGTCTTGACCTGCTGTTTGGCTCAATTCAAGTTCAAGTCAGAGCTTGTAAAACTTTATGAACTTATGGAGTAGTTCAGTATGTCGCTGATCAGGTCGGTGACCTAGATGTAGACTGTCGATTTGACCCTAAGAAACTGGAGGATTTTAGCAATCGGCGGGCAAGTGACCACTCGGCAAGTGTGACTAACATCGCCGAATGGGCGCGAACTGGACGGTTTATAATGGCCAAGAGACTCAAAAATTGAAATTCTTCACTTTCCCTCGCTCTTGAATCTCCTAAACTCACACTAAGGTAGTATTTTCCTTATATTAGCATTTTTCTAACATTTTAGTTTGTTGAGTTGTGCTCGGATTTGGAATACTTAACCACCTAGGTTTTTAAACGCAATTTAATCAGCATTAAAGGTTAGTCCTAAAACACCAAGTTTATTGTTGAAAATTTTGAACTCTTTTGCAATGATTGTATCATATTGATGTGTGCTGGGCCTCTCTAGTAGGATTCGAATCCTTAATTACCTTTTTAATTTGAAAAATCTTGCCCGTATGGTTTGACTGTCAAAAGCCCATAATCTTTGTGCTTTTTAATGAATTGGGTCGTGATTGCGTGTTATTAGATTTATTGGGTGAAGTTTGTGTAGCCCACGTTTGTGCTAAATGTTGAAAATTTGCTCAATGATAGAGCAGGTGATGCCACTCTTAAGAGCAAATATCGTCAAATGGCCAAATTCAGCAAATTCGGGAGAAATCTAGTATTCGGGGGTGATGGGTAGTACGAGTCTTGTTTTAATTTCATTAGTGCATGCTTTGATTTTGCTTTTGGGGTTCACGAGATTGAATTCGAGAAGATGGATTGAAAATGGGCACGTTGGGCCATTTGGTGAGTTGGGTTGAGCTCATTGAATTGTTCTGTGGTTCGTCCAATGTCTCCATCTCGTCTTTAATATCATGTCTAATTAGATATTTGAGACTGTACCTTTCGGTGAGATTCCATGGGTCGCCGAGTGTCGCCGAAAGTACTTTTGATCGCCCTCTGTATGCTACCCCTAAGATCCTTATGTACTATACGTTTTGACGGACAAACCCTTGCTCCCCGAAAGTAGTCGGCGATTCACCGAAATGACTCTCCTATCGCCGACTTGCCTTAATTATTTAGCCAACCTCGTCGGTGAGCAAGACTAAGCTCGCCAAAGCGGTTCGGCGACTCACCGACTGGATTGACATATTTATCTGCAACAAGATTTGCTTTGCTAGAGTTTGATTTTGCTTTCTTAATTTCTCTTGATATTTTGCAGATATAGTACGCATCAATCTAACGAACCACCATAGAAAAAGGCATAGGGCATTACAATAAATGAAGGAGGATAAAACCCTTCAAAGAGGAGAGGGAATGACCTGCAATCGGGAGACAAAGGCAAGAGGAAGAAACATATAGCAAAGAAAGGAGTAGCTACTGAGGCCCAAATTTAGTGGTCTGAGCCTGAAGATGATCAACCCTTAATTCACTGACATAATAGGCTCCGAGATAGACCTCAACCCACATCCACCAGGGTTTCATCAGTTGCAACTCCTTCGATTACAGATTCAGTGCCAGCTTAGGCACCCTCAATAACTCTTGCACTCCCTATAGTTCCTCCACCGAGGCTGTTAAACAGATATAAAGGTGATGGTTTATGGACCATCATATGGGAGAAGTTACTATCTATGAAGGGTCTGGAGGGAAAACATCCTAATTTGCTTGAAACTCTCCGATACCATGAGTTTGAGCAGTTCACACAACCCCGAGGCCCTTACCTTCCCTCTTGGGTAAGAGAGTTTTACTTTTCTTATGGGGATTTGGTGCCGAAGAACAAGAAGGCAAGTGAGTTTCGATCGGTGAAGTCGGTCATGGTCAGAGGCAAGGAAGTGGAGTGTCACAGTGAGCACATTAATGCTCTATTGAGTAGACCGCTGCACTCTGTACTTTCTTACGAGGGGTTACCAATTGTTTAGTCCCTGTATGATTTAAAGGGTTGGTTGGTTTCGATGATTTCTGATACCATCCTGAGGTGGATGGATGCAGGAGCTCCCATTGAGATGAGGGACATGAACATCTCCTCCAGGTTCTAGTTTGGCTTCATCAGCAGCTCTATAATGCCATCCTAGAACGAGTCCATTCTATACCATCCTAAGGCGTCTTGCCTTGGCTCTATCATGGATAGGAGGTGGATCAATTTGGTACTACTGATTTTATAGGAGATGGCCATGAGAGCCAAACACAAGCTGACGCCTCTGCCATTTCTAGTTTTGGTCACTGAGTTGTGTCGGCGAGTTGGAGTACCTCGTGGCACTACGAGGGATGTTGAGGTCACCCCATCTTCCTCCACCGATATTTGGGGTATAGAGGCTGAGTTCACATGAAAGGAGGTTGACTGGAGGAGAGCAGCTCCAGCAGATATTTCTTCAGAGGTCAGTGTTGACTCATTACCTGGAGAGCCACCTTTACCTACTTCGACCTTTGAGCCCTCAGGTATATCCGCTCCTTCTTCCTCTTCCTCACAGGCTCTAGGTGCTTCCTCATACTCTGAGCCTGCCAGAATCACTCAAGCCATGATCCTGAAGATCAGGCAGTTGGCCTATTTAACTGATGTGAGAGCTACCCGACTGGAGAGGTCTGTTCCGGAGGTAATCGACAGGGCCATACTTGTAGCATTGATCCCGCTTCAGACTTCTGTTGATGCCTTGACGGTGAGAGTCACTGCTTGTGAGAGCAGACAGGGAAAGGCCCCTGAGGTGATGATTTTAACAGTTGAGGTTGCGAGCTTAAGGAAGGATATAGACCATTTGAAGGCTATAGACTTCACTTCACTGATGCGGGATGCGGATGATTAGGATGCTCCTGAGACCTCGGGGATTACTCTGGCTACCATTGGAGATGTGTAAGGGGATGGCACAAAACATGCAGAGTCGTATGTAGAGACCGACGAGGAGTTGATATTGGTACATGTTGAGGAGACACAAGACAGCAGAAATGAGGGCATATTCTGAGACTTGCTAGATCTTATAGAGACAGTTGTGTAGCTAGTGATCCAAACATTGCCGACTGAGATGTCCACAACAGCTCCTAGTGTATCTGGCATTGCTACTCCGTTTGAGGCTACTCCAGGCACTAATGTCCATGTAAATACTGCTATACCACCACCAAGACCCTGACAGAGAGAGAAACTGCATAGACAGGACCTTTCTTTACCTCCCTCTCTGCCTTATTATATTTTTATTTTTGGATACTTTTAGTTGCATTTGAGGACAAATACTTTTTAATTATGGTGGGGTGAGGCCCATACCTTTTGTGTTGACAGTTGTGTTTTGTGTATATATTTGGGCTGTTCTGTCTAAAACTGTGTTAATACTGTTTGTCTGTGGATGTTTGAGCTTATGGCTCCTTTTGTTTTAAATTGTAAAATGATTTTTGACTCGTTTGAAATTTTTTTTGCTACCTTTTGTGTGTGAATGTGGCTGTTCTTAAGAAAAATTTAAGTCGTAGTCCCGATCAATATCGATGAATTGAATAGTGCTCTCAATCGACCGAACATGAATGCGCGGCTACGATAAGGCAAAATAAAGTTGTATAGACAATAAGTGAACTCTTTGCATGTTGTTTTGACAAACCTAGTATCGAATCGAGTCTCTTGTGATGACCGTTACACACTAGCGAAAGTGTGGAGTCTTGTTTGACTATTAGTGTCGATGCCTAGTGTGCTAAGCTTACTTTGAAACATACATGAATACACCTATAGTTTGCCCCGTTAGTCCGGGCACAAAGCAAAGCTTTCTCTTGACATGATCTTAAGCAACTTTGAAGAGTGTAAACCAATTTTACATATACCGCTTTTGTAGCCTACCTTGTGAGTGTGTGAACCTCTCTTGAACATCCCTTGAAACTTAACCTTTTTTAGAAGAAAATTGATGAAAATTAGACCTTTCTTAATCCATTACCGTTAATCCTCTTGATTTGTGGTTTAATAAATAGCCAACTTAGGCTAAAAGCCTAAGTTGGGGGTGTGGTGAGAAGAAAAGGGAAAGTCAAGAAGTGCAAGGAAAGTCTCCGTTAACCCATGGTGTTGAGAAAAATGGAACCCCTCCATATAAAAAGAAAAGAGAAAGAGAAAAAGAAAAGAAAAGAAAAGAATGAAAAAGAAAGTCGCAGAATGAAGTGCAAAAGAAAAGAGGTTTCCTACACACTGTGGGAAAGTGAATTATAAAATGACTTATGAGCATTAAAGAAATTGATGAAGAAAAAGGGAAGGAAGTGTTGTGAGCACCACAATTCATGAGGATGAAAGCCTCTAAGCCTAAATGACCATACCTTTGCACTCAGCCCCATTACAAGCCTTGAAAAGACTTTTTTGATCTTGAGAAAGCTGAAACAAATGTCAATTGGAAAATACGGGCAAACCTATGGGTGAAAGCATGCATTGTGTTCTTCCTTGTGAGAGTGAGTGTTGCATCTTATTTAAAAGCTTTAAACTGTGAACCATTGTGTGATTATGGAATCATTCTTTCTGTGAGGGCATTTGAACACTTAAGTTGAGCTTGAACTTGCATTTGAAGCAAGTATTGTGAGCATGAGGTTCTTTGATATTGGTGAGTCACAACTTGAATCTTTGAGTGCACATTTGATCTTTGCATGAGTAAATTGAGTCTTGTTGTGTGCATTCATGATTGAGTCATGTGTAACACTGTTCGGACACCCTTTTTGAACGATAGGACTTGAGTTTGCTTGAGGACAAGCAAAAGCTTAAGTTGGGGGTGTTGATGAGTCCACGATTTGGACTCATTTAGGGCAATATTTTGATGAAATTAGTGTCCTCAAATGCATGTTTTATCCCGATATCTGATGAAAACCTTTAAGTTTTAGGTATTTGAAGTTTGAGGCAAAACATGGATACTACTTAGCAAAAAGGAACAAAAAAAAGCTGAAAGCACAAATAAACAAAGATTTGTGAATCACCAAACCTATTCAGCGAATCGTGAACATATCTCATATTCACCTTTTGTTCCAGTGTGCTGACCCCTGTAGGAGAGGAGAAAATAGGCGGTGAAAAGAAACAGTCGGCGTATCGTTGAACGACTCCATGAAGCAGTGCTATATCACCCAATTATCCAGGACAACAAAGATGATAAAGGCAATTGATGAAAGGAGACGAAGTAGACTAAGGGGCGGATCGTCGAATGTATTGGTGATTCCCACTAACGTCTACGAAAGATCCTTCGGAGCAAATTTTCTGAAAACTATAAATACTATTTAGTTTTTTACTCTAAAGGTGAATTTTACATTTCTCTATCTAGTTTTTAGATTATTAAGTTTTAGATAGAGTTTTGGAGATATTTTCTTTAAGTTATGGAGAGGGTTTCGAAAAACTTGGAGCTTTCAAGGGTTTCACCTTCAAGAAATTTGACTTGGGTCTCTTGAGTTCTTCACTTTTTGCCTGTTTTAAGACTTAATCTTGCATACCCATTTATTGAAACTGAGATTGGTATACTTCTTTATCTCTTTTACATATGTGGCAAAACCCCAATTCTTGAAATGTGATTTTCTAAATATGGGTTTGATTAGTTGTTGGGTCTTGCTTGCTGATAGTATATTCGTAGTTTAAATGTGATTTAGTTTAGTGGTTGTGGATGAACTTAATGAGGTTGTAGTTGCAAATATAATCTCATATATGTGTTTTTGGCCTACTCGAGAGAGAGGTCGTAAAACTAAGACCACTAAATTGATGGCCAGTGCAAGTGGGTCGACATGAGATTGATGTTTGTGTAATCAACGACACAACTTCTGATGCAGGTGTCTACGATCGTGCAATAGTATAATAACCCAACCAAGGGTTGGGGATCAAGTCCCAAGGGAGTGGTTTTGAGAATTAATAGGAAAATAAAATTAGTTCTAACTAGTCGTAGCTAAAGACATTAACAATTAAAAACATTGTAATTTAAGGGGGGCACAAGAGTGTCAATTAACAATAGGGGTTTTGTCACTAGTAAGTAAAGACAACAAAATTAACAAAGAAATCTAAGTAATGAGAGGGGATTCTTGGGATGTGATAGGAATACGGGGTAGACTAAATCATTGGGTACATGCTTTTGATAGTAAATTCATTGAGTATTTGTGACTAGGCAAGACTTTAAAGGGGACAAGCTCTCTCTCGAGCAGCTTACCCCGTTTCAAGCGGGTTCCTCTCGGACACCCACTTGCTGCATGAAGAATAGCCTTCACCTTACCCCACTCACTCTCTTGAGCTGAGTGAGTGGACATGGGACTAGGGTTCACTTTCTCGAGTTGAACCTCATGTTGACCCGCTCGCACTGGCCATCAATTTAGAGGTCTTAGGTTTACGACCTCTTTCTCTCGCAAGCCAAAAACATATATATGAGAATATATTAGCAACTACAACCTCATTAAGTTCATCCACAACCACTAAACGAAATCACACCCGTAGAATTGGGGTTTTTAGCCATACATCAAGAGATAAAAATTTATACTTAAATGAGCTTGCATTCAAATGGGTATGAAGCTTTAAGTCTTGTTACAGGCCAAGAATAAAGAATCCAAGAGACCCAAATCTAAATCCTTGAGATGAAATGCTCTTCATCTTCAAGTTTTCAAAACCCTCTCAAACTCAGAGCAAAAATAAAAAGTACTAAAAATTATACTAATTGCTCCACACTAAAAATTTGATGCTATGTTACAACTCTCAACAAGTATTTATAGTTTTCAAAAATCTGTGCTGCAGCGGATCATTCGTTGACATTAGTTGGAATCGTCGATTAACTCAGTGATTTGCCCTTTGGTGTAGTTCATCGCCATCTTGCACCATCCTTCAGCATCGTCGTGCTCTGGGTCATTGGGTGACATGGTATTGCCTCTCGAAACTTCTTGGCGATGTGCCGACTATTTCATTTTTTGTCGACTTGATCCTTTCCTTCAAGGCTCAGCACACTAGACAAAAGGCGAAGTAAGGCCCTTTGGCGACTCGCCAAGTGGACTCAGCGATCTTCAGGCCTTCATTTCTTCATTCTTTTCATCCTTTTCATTCCTTTTTACGACGTAGTGTCCATGCTTTCCTTCAAACTTCAAATACCCAAAACATAAGTGTTTTCTTCAGATATTGAGATAAAATAAGCATTTGAGGACACAATTTCTATTAAAATATTGCCCTAAATGAGTCCAATTTGTGGACTCATCAATATCCCCAACTTAAACTTTTGCTTTTCCTCAGGCAAACTCAAGATTAGTCATTCAAAAAGAGTGTCTCAAACAGTTCTACACAAGACTCAATCATGAATGTACACAACAAGACTCAATTTACTTATGCACAGATCAAATGTGCACTCAAAGATTCAAGTTGTGACTCACCAATATCAAACAACCTCATGCTCACAATACTTGCTTCAAATGCATGTTCAAGCTCAACTAAAGTTTTCGAAAGCCCTCACAGAAAGAATGATTCCATAATCATACAATGGTTCACAGTTTAGAGCTTTGTAATCAAATGCAACGCTCACTCTCACAAGGAAGAACACAGTGCATGCTTTCACCCATAGGTTTGCACGTATTTTCCAATAACACTTGTTTCAGCTTACTCAAGATCACAAAGGTCTTTTCAAGGCTTGTAATGGGGCTGAGTGCAAAGGTATGATTATTTAGGCTTAGTGACTTTTATCCTCATGAAATGTGGTGTTCACAACACCTCGCTTCCTTTTACTTCATCATTCTTTTTAGTGCTCGTAAGTCATCCTATTATTCACTTTCCATGGATTTTTTTGGGAACCCTATTTGTTTTGCATTTTATTTTGCAACTTTCTTTTTCATTCTTTTTCTTTTTCTTTCTGTTTTTTTATATGGAGGGGTTCCATTTTTCTTAAAACCATGGATAAGAGGAGACTTTCCTTGCACTTCTTGACTTCCCCTTTTCATTTCACCACACCCCAACTTAGGCTTTTGGCCTAAGTTGGCTATTCAACTAACCATAACTTCATGAGGTTTATGGGTGATGGATAAAGAAAGTTCTAGTTTTCATCAAGTTTCTTCCAAAGAAAGGTAGGGCTCAAGGGGTGTTCAAAAGTGGTTCACACGCTCACAAGGTAGGTCACAAAAGAGGTATATGTCAAATTGGTTCACACTCTTAGAAGTTTCCTAATATCATATCAAGAGATAGCATCACTTAGTTGACTGGACCAACGGGGAAAATTCTAGGATCTATCATTCATGGTTCAAAGTAAGCTCATCACACTAGGCATTAACACTATAGTCAAACAAGACTGCACACTTTCACTAGTGTGCAATGATCATCACAAGAGAATCGATTTGATTAAATGGCTAATCACAACGAGATGCAAAGAGTTCACATATTGTCTATGTAACTTCATTTGGCCTCATCGTGGCCGTACATTCATGTTCGTTCAATTATAAACACTATTCAAGTCATCGGTATTGATCGGAACTGAGACTTAAATTTTGAACAAGAACAACCACATTCAACACACAAGAGGTGGCAATTTTTTTTCCGGATGGGTTAAAATCATTTTTCAATTTAAAACAAAAGGATCCATAGGCTCAAACATCCACAGAAAGCAGTGTAAACACAATTTAAGCACAAAATCCAAATATAAACAAAACACGAACGTCAATAGCATACAAAGGTGGGCCTCACCCCACCACAAATAAAAGTAGTTGTCCTCAAATACGAATAAAAGTACCTAAAAATAAAAATAAGTAAGACAAATAGGGAGGTAAAGAAGTGATCTTGGCTATGCGGTTGTTCTATTTGTCAGGGCGGCATGGTTCTTCCTGCGACTTTGGGTGTATTATATTTGCTGGTTCAAGTTGTAGACCTTCCACAATTTTAGCATTAAAAAGAAGGTGAGGTGGGGACATTAAGTGAGCCATTGAGTGGTTTAGCGAGCTCTACACAACATCGCTAAGCAACCCAACACATCTATTTTAAACCCACTTTCTCGAATGCTTCACAGCCACCCTACTTCAACTTTACTCAAATGCTGTCCAATTACTACTCACTCGGCGATATCAGTAGTGATCGCCGAGTCATTCAGCGTGTTGCCTAGCAATCACTTGTTTCGTCGAGTTCTACAGAACTTTCTAGTAAGCTTAGGAGTTCAAACGACGGTCTCTATCGAGATTGCCAACAGACTCAGCGATGAGCCAATAATTTCACAATTTCGCCGGGTTTTACAGGCTCTAATTTTGGAAATGTTTGGAGTCAAATGGCGGATAAGGTCAGGTTCGCCGACCTCTTCGGCAACTCTCCAATTGGATCTGCTGCTTGTCACCCTGCACTTTTTGAGCACCTCTCACACTTCAACCTGTAACAACAACACGCCATTATTTTACCAATACGTAAATATAAAGATAATAAGGGTTTTGGGTTGCCTCCCAAAAAATGCCTTAGTTAACGTCGTGGTACAATGCAATTCAACAACTATTATTCTTCCTTGGAGTCAGCCATGGTGTAGTTAGGCGAGTCCTCGACAAATGGTGGATAGCGACCTGTCATCAAGTGGGTGATTTGAGCATCCTACAGCTTAATAGTTATGTAGTTTGAAGTAGATGTTTCATTCAGCATTTCAATGTTGTCCTTCATCTCATTCAACTTCTTGTCTTGTTCTTCAAGTTGTTGTTGAATAAGTGAAAGGGCTTCATCATTTTGCACACCCCCATGTTTCTTCCCATGTTTACATTTGCGAAGGAGGACGTGCTTTTCCTTTTCCATGGGTTGTACTTCCAACACCATGACTCGTTTGGATAGAACATCCATCTAAGTAACTAGTGCATCCCATTTTTGCTTCCTTTTGGTTTCCTTGTTGGTTTCTACCATACCATCAAGGATTTTTGCAACGACTTAGTACATACCCCTTGCGCAAAGTTGATCGGCTATACTTCAATTTTCGGGCCCAAAACTCCTATAGAAGCATTCCGGTAGGGTGTTGTCGGTCATCCCATGAGATGGGCATGATTGTAGCACTGCTTGGAGCTTCGGCCACATTTCCTGAATTGTCTCATCCCCTGTTTGTTTGAATGTCAAGAGGTTGTCCCTGAGGTTTAGTAGTTTTAGGAGGGGGTGATCCGTATGGTACCCATAATGATCATCCATTCTTATTTCCCTGCATTAATATTCCAAACGAGCAAAAAAACTTTACAATTTAGATTAGTAATGCAAAAACTAAGAAGAATAATTTTTTTACTTAACTAAGAATTCCCAAATAACACCACTCCCCGGTAGCGATGCCATTTTGATATTTGTGTAATCGATGACACAACTTCTGATGCAAGTGTGTACAATTGTGCAATAAAATAATAACCCAACCAAGGGTTGGGGTCGAGTCCCAAGGGAGTGGTTTTGAGAATTAATAGAAAAATAAAATTAGTTCTAACTAGTCATAGCTAAAGATATTAACAATTAAAAACATTGTAAATTAAAGGGGGCCACAAGAGTGTCAATTAACAATGGGGGTTTTGTCACTACTAAGTAAAGACAACAAGATTAACAAAGAAATCTAAGTAATGAGAGGGGATTCTTGGGATGTGATAGGAATACGGGGTAGACTAAATCATTGGGTACATGCTTTTGATAGTAAATTCATTGAGTATTTGTGACTAGGCTAGACTTTAAAGGGTACAAACCCTCTCTTGAGCAACTTACCCTATTTCAAGCGGGTTCCTCTCGGACACCCACTTGCTGCATGAAGAACAATCTTTGGATTAACCCACTCAGTCTTTTGAGCTGAGTGTGTGGACATGGGACTAGGGCTTACTTTCTCGAGCTGAACCTCATGTCGACCCACTCACACTGGCCATCAATTTAGTGGTCTTAGTTTTATGACCTCTTTCTCGATCAAGCCGAAAACACATATATGATATTATATTTGCAACTACAACATCATTAAGTTCATCCACAACCACTAAACGATATCACATTTAAACTACGAGTAGACTATCAACAAGCAAGACCCAATAACTAATCTAACCCATATTCCCAAAATCACACCCCAAGAATAGGGTTTTTGGCCACACATCAAGAGATAGAAATTTATACCTAAATGAGCTTGCATTCAAATGGGTATGAAGATTTAACTTTTGTTACAGACCAAGAATGAAGAATCCAAGAAACACAAGTCCAAATCCTTGGAGAAGAAACCCTTTCTTCTTCAAGTTTTCAAAAACCTCTCAAACTCAGAGCAAAAATAAAAAGTACTAAAAATTATATTAATTGTCCCACACTAAAAATCTGATGCTAAGCTACAACTCTCAATGAGTATTTATAGTTTTCAAAAATCTGTGCTGCAGCGGATCATTCGGCAACATTAGTTGGAATCGCCGATCAACTCGGTGATTCGCTATTTGGTGTAGTTCATGCGGTGTTGCACCATTCTCAGCATCGTCGTGCTCTGGATCATTGGGCGACATGGTACTGCCTCGCAGAACTTCTCGACAATACGCTGACTGCATCTTTTTTCTCCGACTTGATCCTTTCCCTTAGGGCTTAGCACATTGGGACAAAAGGTGAAGTAAGGCCCTTCGGAGACTCGCCAAGTGGACTCAGTTATCCGTAGGCACTTATTTCTTCGTTCTTTTTAGACTTTTTGTTCTTTTTTGCGACGTAGTGTCCATGCTTTCCTTCAAACTTGAAATACCTGAAACTTAACTCTTTTCATTAGATATTGAGATAAATTAAGCATTCGAGGACACAATTTCTACTAAAATATTGCCCTAACCCTAGTACCATGTCCACAGACTGAGCTTGAGAGAGTGAGTGGGTTAAGGCGGAGGTTGTTCTTCTTGTGACAAGTGGGTGTCCGAGAGGAACCTGCTTGAAACGGGGTAAGTTGCTCGAGAGAGAGCTTATCCCCTTTAAAGTCTAGCCTAGTCACAATTACTCAATGAATTTACTATCAAAAGCATGTACCTAATGATTTAGTCTATCTCGTATTCCTATTACATCCTAAGAACTTAAGAGATGACTATTCATAAGAGTCATGTTCTTTTTAAAAAATGACTTTTCATAAGAGTCATGTTCTTTCATGAATACATGACTTTTCATAAAGGTCATGTTCTTTCATGAACAAATGACTTTCACAACAATCATGTTCTTTCATGAACATCGTATACTCAATTAAGACCTCTATATATTACAAAATATCCAACAATCCCCCACTAGTTTGTGATATTTCTTATAATATCATGCTTACCAGAGAGTATCTTATAATAGATTAGAACTTTCCGTTAAGTCAAGTATTTTTAAAGTTCTGACGAAGTAATTGGTATCTTAAAGGATTTGAACAACAATTTCATGTGTCAAAACCAAAAATATCACACACATAATATTATTTATAGCTTAGAAACCAAGTATTTGCTTTAGAAAGTTTATGGCCATGTGCTCATTCTGATTTCATGAATATTTACAAGACAAAAATTTTAGATCTTGCTTGAAGCGGCACCACATCAATATACATATAGGTGAAATTAGCTACTATGTCTCTGTACACAGTTACTAATTTCATTAAAAATTAATTCAACTTCCATATAACAGTTTGCACTATGGATTTTGTCACTGAGCCCCCGTTATTTCAAGCATTTAACAACTCCTCAACATTCTCCCATAACAATATGCAATACACTTGAATTAGGGCACTAAAAAAGAAGACATGTGCTTTAGCAACACAAACTAACTTGTTATTACCCGTTAGAGTGTATACTAACTCAAAGTTTGGCTTCCATCACTTGTGATTAGTTTAAGGATTTTAGCCTTATTCATTCACACATTTATTATACTGCATCTTTTGAAACTAAATTTTACAATATTAATATAAATCATAAACAAATCCTTTACATAGGCATACAAACAACATCATTATCTCAAGAGTTTATAATGGTTGCATTAGTTGTGGCCACAACATTATGCTAAAAATATTCTTATTCCGTTATAGAATTCAAGCTTATTTTGGTGCAAAATTTATGGAACCTTCATACTGTCACAATCTGACTTTCCGAGTATCGATGAAACTTACTAAAAACCCCCATTAGGTAAGCCGCCAAATTGTTCCCAGAAAAAGTAGTGAGTACAAGGGTAGAATTAAACAGAAAACAATGCTGACAGTTAGAAATGACAAAAAAGGGAAAGCAAGCCAAAAACTATATACAAAGGAAACCCTCCCATAACCTAGAAGTCATGAGTACAAAGCTGTCTAACGGGATAAATACAAGTCCCAAAAATAGACTATAACAAGCCGTCTCGAAGGCAAAAGACAAGCTAACATAAGTGCAGATGGAGACAGGCTGATCCAGAATGCCTAGTGCTCACCCTTGTCTATGATATCTACAAGATTCAAAAGACTCCTTGAACGATCACCGCTGGAGCTGGTCCTAGGACCTGCATCACGAAAAAATACAGAGGATAGCATAAGTACCGAAACAATAGTACTTAGTAGGCATCATAGGCCCGCAAGACAGGTAAAGAAAATAAGAAAATATAGAATATAGACACAAATTGAGGCCAAACAGATATATAAATAAGGCACACAAGCATAGTAAAATTAAATCTAAGTACAACTAAAGTAAACCTACGTGGACTCATAAGCCCAGAAGGTACACTCATGCGAACATTTAAATAAAACCTGAATGAACCCCTATAAGCCCGACAAGTACACAAAATACATAAGTCTACAAGGCAGAAGACTAATCCAGATCTAAATCCAATAAACACTCAACTCCCAACCTGACTAGCAAGAGTGAAAATCAACTCAACCAGTTAACTCCCAGCCCAGCTAGACAGAGTGACTATCAACCCAGGCTGCCCATCCTAATTCACTCCTAGGGGTTCAACCGCCCAGCTAGCAAGAGGGCCTCGGGGGCGTGTCAACTCTGTAGAGGATTTCAGATATCTCGGCCACCCAACTAGCCCACTCCCAAAGGAGTTAGTTGCTTAGCTAGCAAGAATGCTCGGGGGGCATATTGACTCCAAAGTGGATATCAAGTAGGCTACAAGTCACCTTTAATTGACTTCCACCTTCAATGATATCATAAAAGGCTCCAAGCTAGAAACACTCTAATCTCGAGAAAGCACACAATCTCCGGTAATGCATCAGAATTGCAGAAATAGGAAGAAGAGATAGAAATGCTAGCAAGCATTGCAAATGCCTAAGGTAAGGCTGATACCATCAGACCAGGTGTGCTATTCCAGTTTACAAGGACCTAGTCCTTTCGAAACAACATCGGAGACATACCATATTCACAAGGTGCTAAGGCAACACTAGTCTAATTAGAAAAGTATTGCCCTTGAAATAGTAGTAATAAACCCTAAATCGTGGTCTCTAGCAAGGATAGAAAGATAACTAGGCACCCACCCCCAATTCACACTTATCATCATAAATTCACACATTCATGCTCAATCTAATAAGAAAGGAAGTTGTAGTCTACCTATAGGCTGATCGCGCACGTTCCAAATTACAAGTCCAGATCTTTTCCCTGCAGAACGACCTCTGAACGCTGCCAAACTATCAAAAATAGGATCAGAACATCAATACGGTCGTTTAGATACCAAAATCACCTAAAATGGAGACATGCCAATTTTTAGAAACAAAAGGGAATCATGGGATCCATGCCAAAAATTCTAGAATTGACTCAGTCAAAAGGTCCTTATCTATGCCTTGAACTTATGTCTCAAAATAGAACACAAATTGAGGCTCAAAAATTCAGCTAACACAACAACACAAAGAAAACTCAAATTAAAAGAGAGAAGTTTGCAGCTTACTGGTAAAACTTCACCTCGAACAGAGTGCCACCAATAAAATCCAATCACTCCACCACTTTACTCGATAATAAAGAGCATGTAGAACTTCAAATTCCCAAAATCAGAGTTAAAACAAGGGAGAAATCACAATTATAATATCTATACCTAAGGCTGGTTGTGATGAGGAGTTCAATGGGTCGCCCGGTCGGTGGATGATTGCAATCACGATCGAGGCTGACCGCGCACGAACGTGAGTCTTGTTGTTTAAGACCATAAAGACTAGGAGCCAACCCTTTTCTATCGAGAGGTAATGCGTGTGTGACTGCAACGCTGCTGTTGATAGCAAACGACTTGGCCTCCAAGACTTTGATGGGGTGCCTCAAACTCGTTCGAAACTAAGCGCAGACAAATGAACTATGCTACTCCATTGGAAAGGGAATTCCAGAGTCAACAGAACCATAAAAATTCCCATCTGAGGTTGTTTCAATAAAAAGTGGGTCCCATACCTAATTTCTGTTTTCAGCCAAAGTCCATGAGGGGCCTTGGAATTAGCCCAGAAGCCTCTGGACCTAAACAAAGGATCATTCTAGACTAAACAAGACATTACAGAGCTAACATAATGACATAAGTCTCATCCAAACATTTACTCAGAATATTGACTAAAGCCAAACTTAGGCTTCAATTTGAAAGTTAAAATGCCTAATCGCATAGACTCACACTAAAAACCTCGAGAGGTTTGTTGACTATTTTACTAGCCTAAAATGACCCTTCGAATCTGAGGGAATTGTTAGAATTGGATTCTGAGGCCATCTTCTTGAACTTTTGATGAAAAATATCCGTTTAAGGTTCAAAAGCTCCCAAAACACTATAACTCGCATAAAAACCAATGAACAACCAGGCGACCGAACTGTCAGTCCTAGTAAGTCATAAATGACTTGGGGTCTCTACAAAAAAGCTCTAAATGACAAACAGGATATATAAAAATAAAAATAACCTGAAGGTCATTACGACACCCACTATTAAAAATTACTTTTGTTCGTGAAAATAATAGTGAAAAAGTACCCGAAGGCTCGAAAAAGCTTGTAAAATACTCCCTTATATCATTTTAGTCTCCCACGTAGCCTCCTCATCTGTACAATGCCTCCAACAAACCTTAAACACACGAATGGCTCTCGAACGCCATTGCCGCACATCTCTAGCAAGAATGGCAACTGGATCCTCTACAAAGGTTCACCGATCATTTAACTCTACCGTATCATACTGAAGCACATGTAACTCATCAGGGAAGTGCTGGTGCAACATCAAAAAGTGAAAGACTGGGTGGACAACTGAGAATATCTGAGGTAAAGTCATATGCTCCAGGATCTCAAAAGGCCCAATATACCTGGGGCTAAGCTTTCTCCACCTCCCGAATCTCATCACGCCCTTCATTGGCAACACACAGAGGAAAAATCTATCGTCAACTAAAAAACTCAAAGGCCACCACCTACGATCATTAAACTCATGTGCCTACATTGAGTTGTTCAAAGTCTATCCTGAATCACCTTCACCTACTCCAAAGCCTCATGAATCAAGTCCTTACCACATGGTCTAGACTTTTTAGACTGAAATGAACCAACCAGAGAGTGAAAAGACCTACCATATAAGGCCTCATCTATTAAAAATGGGTAGTTGAGTATTTTAGCACGCTTTCTATGCTTAAACCATGACCCTTTTTCACCTAATTAAGGGTATTAACAATGTTAAAACATTATTTTACGTTCTTTAACAATTCAAAGACTTAGAGAAAGGATTCAAGACGAGAAAAGCTTGGGTTTTGAAGTGTTCTTCAAATTTCATCTACTTATCCAATAAGTTTGTTCCTTCTAGGTATGTAAGGCTATCATAGTGTTAAACTAGTTCGTCCTCACACCCTACATTTACTTTCAGATTAGTAAAAGAGTAATCTAGGGTTTTATCCTTAGATTTTAGTATTCTTGAGATGAGTTGATATTGAGTTTCTAAATTCTTGAGTTGTTGATTTTGAATTCCTATTCCAAATCATTGAATTGTCCTAAAATATGAATTGTGACTGTTGAGTTGATTGTTCCTGACTATTTTTTTTTAGCATGAACCCTATTTTGAGTATTTAGTGAATTCATATTAAGAATATTTTGAACAAAACATTATTATTTAAAGTGGTTTTTGAAGATGTAAAGAACAGTTTGAGAAAGAGTATAAAGGAACTAATTATTTCCCAAATGTTTGAGAAAAGAGTAGAAGATTAAGTTAGAGTAGTTACCTCTTAAAGAGGCCCCTTTTTGAGTAATTACCTCAACCCAGAATTTATTAAGTATAGAGTAGTTAACTCTGAAAGAGGCCCCTTTTTGAGTAATTACATCAACCCATAATGTATTTTTTCATTAAACAAAGATGAACTATGAGTTTTAGAGAGACATTTCAGAGTAGTTACCTCTTTTAAGAGGATAGTTTGAGCATTTATCTCAAACCAGAGGAAAAGTAATGTTTTTATACATTTGAGAAACAATATATATATTCTTGGGAGTAGTATTGAGCATCGATATGGAGCAGCGTTTAGATAACTCACAACCCCCATAAATCGTGTCTCGCCCACAGAGATACATGATAATACTTTTTAGATAAATCCTTAGTGTCTTTAGGCAGAGCTTAGTGGATCCACTTAGTTGAGATGTCTTATATCCCAACACGATATAAGACAGTTCTGGCATCGTGGATAAGAAGTTGTATCTCACTTAGCTCATAGTGATGATTGTCAATTAGACAATCTGCCAATAAAGTTAAAGTGTATTTTTATATATCACTTATTATGTTGAGTTTAAGAGATGGTAAGTATTTTTTGTAAAGTTTAAATGATTTCATTCATTTAATACTTTACATTCAGTTGAGTTTATGCTTTATCTATTCCAATCATTCAGTCTAATTATTTGTTTATTCAATTATATTACGTACTCGTACATTCAAATGTACTAATGTTATTTGACCTGCACTTTTTTATGATGCATATACAGGTGCTCAAAATCATCAACATGCACTTCTTTGAGATAACTCTACACTCCAGTTAGTTTTTGGTGAGTCTCCTTGTATTCCAGAGGACTCCACATTTATTTTCTAGTTAGTTGTCTTGAGATTTCGTGGAACTTGTCTCGACATCCATCTTGTGTAATAGAGGCATCATAGATAGATAGAGTTGAGAAATATTTCAATATTTACTTTTCCTTGAGATATTTTTGCAAACTATTATACTTATGTTATTTAGTATTTTACAGACAATTTGAGTTGAGTTTTTTACTTTGAGTTTAAATGTTCAAAATTTTTGTTCTCTTTATTGCTTGAGTAAGTCTTTCGCTAAGTAGTCGGCTAGGCCAAGGGTTTTCTTGGGGACCAACAATGGTTCTCGAGTGCAGGCCACGAGGTATGATAAACTTGGTTTCAGAACACAAATTTCAAGTGTCTTACAACGTCTATGAAACCGTGTTGGTAGGATCTTATTTATGGTTTTGAGGGCCCTACTTCTATAAATGAGGGACTACAAACATTGAGGAAAAGTTTTCCTTCTTTCATACTCTAAATCGTGCACTAAAACTGTGTCATAAGGAAATTATTCATACTTGTGCATTTCTCAAATCCATTCGACTACCTCAAGGTAGTGAAAAAACAAAACCCAGATACTTATCCATGAGTTACTCTCTACTAAAGTCTTCAGAAAGTTATGAGACTGTAGAGGGGCTTGAGAGAATCTCGTGAGTGAGCTTAAGTGTTTTAACTTGAAAGAATGCACCCTTATTCATATAAATCGTGTGTTTGAGCTAAACCTGAGATGTACTTTCAAATTGTCTTCTCTAAACTTTATTTAGGTGAGACCCTTATGAGGGGAGTGTGTTCTAGAATACTTGGGTAGTAGTTTTCACCCGAGAGATAGTATGAGTTACAATGTTATAAGCAGTAGTAGTAAATGTGCCTAGAGTTAGAAGAATGAATGTAGAGGCATAGTAATCTAAGAAATGAATAGTAATGAGGGAAATTATGTTGTTGCGGGAATGAACTCAGTAAGTTATTAATGAGGAGTTTTTTCCCTTATGGGTAGACTAAGAAGTGATGAGTTTGTTTAAGGTAGAGTAATAGTTACTAGTCAGAATGAGTTAGAGTATACTTAAATAGAAGGGAGAGTATGCCAATGTGTTACTGAAGACTAAGTATATGTGTTGAATAGTAGTTATAACGTGATAGATCTAAACTAGACTTATGATTTGAAGGGATAACCCCATGATATTCAGAGGATTATTGAACTAATTAAGTACCGGTGTATAATGAATGGGTAAGTAGTACTTAAGTTGTGAAATGGAATCTGGCAATAAACTTTAAGTATGTAGATTAAGAGATAAAGATCGGCTACTTTTCATAAGGTTTTAGTGGGTCAATGTTTATTAATCTTATCTAGTATTCATAAGTTAGTATAGTATGTGAGAAAATTGTATCGATAATTGTGTTTAGAACTAGACACTAAGCTTGAATTTGAGATGAGTGTTGTGACCAAAAGGATAGCAACATGAGGGTGATGATGTTAGTTCGAAATCTGTTCTAGTAGGTTTGACATAAATTATGTGAGAAGTTAAGGTGTTACTTTTGATAAGTGTGGGTGGTACAAGTGTGGTATTATGACTCTTAGATGACAGCAAGGCAGTGTGGCTAAGTCATTAGATTAACATGAGAATTATGAGGTATACCTGAGATCATATGTAGCCAGAAGAGGTTCTAGTTAAGTTAATGATTTTCATGTTTTCCTAGATATTATATTTGAGCTTTCAATGTGGAGTAGGCTAATGTAAGCATTATTTTTTTCCCTTAAGAGTTAGATGAGGTGGCCTTATAAGCCAATGAGAAGAGGTTAAGAGAAACATCTTAGATGGAACCCTAGTACCTACACATGGGGAGTTCAGTGGCCATGAGATAAGCCTTTATTGAGTATTAGATTAAAACAAATATAGATCAATATTATATGATGGAATAAATCCATAGTTTTAAAGTGTCAGCTTCAAACCTAAGGGGGAAATGGTAAGATGAGAAAGCAAGTCAAGTGTGGAGATATTAGATAGCCATGTGTTCAAAAAAAGAATTTTAGAGATATATTGATCCACTCATACCCTATCATATTCCTCAAAGCTCAGTTATTACAACATCCAGTTGATTTCTCTAATATCAACCTTATATCCATGACCTATGCTCATACACTTTAGACAGATCCACATCTATGCTTAGTTCCCAAAATGAGGGGCAAAGACTTTAACCCATTGATCTCATTATTACTCCATAAAGTTATGAATATTAGCATCTTGATATGAACCTATTCATATAAGTAATCATGTCTCATAGTATGCTCAGTTTCGCAAATTCATGAGGTACTCGCAATGGCTAGAAACATAATGTTATGTCATGCATATTCATATATCAGATTTCTCAAATGAATTATGCTTGTGATCTTTCACCCTAACACTCTTTTAGTGATCTTTTTTAGTTAGAGAGTGATGTTGATGATAGTAGTTGAGTGATGATAGAAGGAGAAGATTGATGTTGGTAGCAACAATGTTCTTATTCCATCTAAAATTATAATATGGAAGAGGAATAGGATGGAGTTTTGCTATGAGTAATAGTTTAATGAGAGTAATTAGTCGGTTCTTGGCAATAATGCATGAAATTTCAATTGATAGAGATGACCAGAGGATGGGGAATTCTTAGAAGGATTGGTTAGTAGTAGTCCGTGGATTGACTATAGTAATAGGCTTGAATGTGGTGTTGTTACATGTGGATGAATACATGATGCATTAGATGCTTCTTCAGTAGGACATGAAGTTTTGTTGAATGTAGTCGTAAGGAGTATTCATGGGATGAGATTTCCTATATAGGCATAAAACCCAAATCTTGTGATTTAGATTAGTATAAACATCTCATGCTTAGCATCTTGTGAGTTAGAGATTAGGCTTGAACATAATAAGAGCAAACAATTTGACATATATGTTTCTAAGAGTAGTCATATAATCTAGTGGGAGCTGTCAGTCACAGCTAATGAAGTGTAGTAATAAGAAAGGATAGCAAAATTAAGAAGTGTTGCTAAGTTTAAAGTAAAGAAAACAAGCCATAGTAGTCATATTCTTACTTCATGCCCTGAAACCTTGTTTCATGTCATGGCTGTAGTTTTGAAAGCTTATGTGAGTTCCAGACCAAGCGCATTCAAGGATGAATGAATCCAAGGGAGAGATATTGTAAAAGCCCAAAAATTTCTAAGTGAAGACTCGAACCATTCTTCATTTGTGCATAAGATTGTACCGAGTGGATTGTACTGAGTGATTCTTAAACTGCCCATATATGTAAAGCTCAATTATTTAGTGTGGGAATCAATTTGGATTTTAATTAAGGTCACTAGAATCCCATAGCACAAAGTTGAGTTGAAAGATTCATTACCGATTAAGTTTTGACATAAGAATCTACTTTAGTCAACTTCGAACGATCATATCTACCAGAACATAATGAATTAAGTGGCTTATGACCTACCAAAGTGAAGTTTTTGAGTCCACTTTCTAACACCACCAAGTTTTCCTCATTTCATGTTTGGAGTAAATCGTTATGACCATTTTACTAGAGGCTGCAATACCAAAGTTTTCTGAGTCTGTGAATGATGAATCCAACTGACAGGCCGTAGGTTGAACGATGACCCATCCTGTCAAGTCATTGGTAGAATACTGGAAGTCAACTTTTGGGACCCAAATCCTATGGAACCAACCAACGGGCCATCGTTTAGACCCGTAAATGGACTTTTGAGCCTTAAAATTCAATATAAATTCCACGAATGGGATCTACGGTCCGTAGTTCAAACCACAAACCATAGATAGTTTCATGGACAATTTTTGTCAACTTTTAAAAAAGGGGTAATTTAGACTTTTCCCAACTCTTCTAAGCCTAAACCATGACCATTTTCACCTATAAGGGTCTAAACAATGTTAAAACAATATTTTATGTTATTTAATACTTTAAAGACTTAAAGTAAGGATTCATGAGGAGAAAAGCTAGGGTTTCCAAGCGTTTTTCAAATTTCATCTACTTTGCCAAGAACTTTGTTCTTTCCAGGTATGTAAGGCTACCATAGTGTTGGACTAGTTCATCCTCACGCCCTACATATACTTTCAAATAAATTAAAAAGTAATCTAGGGTTCTATTTTTAGATGGCAGTATTCTTGAGATGAGTTGATATTGAGTTTCTGAATTCTTCAGTTGTTGATTTGGAATTCCTATTCCATATCATTGAATTGCCATACAATTTGAATTATGATTATTGAGTTGATTGTTCATGACTATTTTTCAGTATGAAACCTATTTTAAGTATTTAGTGAATTCATATTGAGGATCTTTCAAACAAAACATTATTGTTTAAACTGGGTTTTGAGGAAGTGAAGAACAGTTTGAGAATGAGTATAAGGGAACTAAGTATGTCCCATATGTTTTATTTTTATGTGAATAAAAAAGGTAGACTTTTTGAAAAATCAAAAGTGTTTTCAGAAAAATAAGTATAGAGCGGTTATGCCATGACTTGGGTCTACACCCTGGACGTGGCCGACACTCGAGAACTATTGCTGGTCCCAAGCAAACCCTCATCCTAGCTGACTACAAGTGGAAGACTAATTCATGCATACAAAAGCTTAAAAACTGATTTAAATTCAACAAACTCAACTTTAAATAATCTAAACAGTACTCAATAGATAACTCAGAGTTTGTAAAAACAACTCAAAGAAAATACATAGTGAAAACTACTCAACTCTATATATCTATAAAGCCTTTATTATTACAGAAGGATATTGGGACAAGACCCACGACATCTCAAAACTACTAAATGTATGATAAAGGTGAAGTCCTTTGGAATATAAGAAGGCTCACCAAATATGACTAGAATATCCCGTGAGCTCGACAAAACACCTACTGAAGATCCTGAATACTTGTATTTGCATCATGAAATGATGCAAGCTAAATGTCTTAGTACATGGAATGTACGAGCATGTAAGGGGAATTCTTAAGCATAAACATAATCTTGAACTGGTGGAAAAGAAACATATTTACCTCTTCTCAACTCACTCAACTCAACTGAATCAATACATGAACATTAAGTTAAAACCATTTAAGCTTTATAATAGGGAATGCAATAAAAACAACATGAAAATAATTTACTTTACTTGTGGAGAGTTGCTCTAACCGACAACCATTACCATGAGCCTAGAAATGATACAACGTTTTGCGTCACATTGCCAAGGCCATCCTATACTTTTTTGGGGTATAGGATGATATCGTGACCATGGATCCAACTATATGCCTTCTCAGAGGCTGTGAGGAGTCACATGAAAAATCAATGTTATCCTATCCTACGTTGGCTATGTAGTTCTATGGGACTTCTAAATCATAAAAGACTCTAATACAACTCGGTGCTCGATACTACACCCAAAATATAACAACTCATATGTTTAAAACATAACTCTTTCTGTGGTTTGAGATTATTACTCAAAAATCTTTATCTTAAATGAGATGGTACTCATCTGCTCAAAACTCTTTTGGAAATCTCAGTTTCCCCCTCTTTTAAATGTGAAAACATTTACTCTTGGGAATACTTAGTTCCCATATATTCATTTTGGAAAAAATGAACTCAACTCTACTCTTTGTCAAACTCAAGTGCTCAAGTCTTAAAACAAGTTCAAAATGAATGTAAAAGACTTCTAAAAATAGGGTTCATGCCAAATTATAGACGTGAATGATTCAATTCAAGGTTTGCAATAACCATACAGAAATGGTTATAGAAATGGTATTACTTATTTCAAGAATGCTCAACTCAGAGGGTTCATGCGGAATTATGAGCATGAACAACTCAACTTAAGGACTTCATGATACTACTTATCTCAAGAATGTTCAACTCATAGGGTTCATGCAGAATTATGGGCATGAAAAACTCAACTCAAGGACATCATGGGTAACATGTAGTAGTCCATGATTAATCGCAAAAGGGATTAGAAACTCAATAATCAAGACTTAGAACTTGAAGATACTACTCCTCTCAAAGATGCTAAATTTTTGAAGTTCATGCGGAATTTATGGGCATGAACGACTCGACTTGAGGGTCTAAATAACAATATAGAACTCATGTATATGACTCTTCTCATTCTCATACTTAATTCCTCAAAACTTAACTCAATATCGATAGTTGATCTCAAAGGATTCACAATTGAACTCAAAGGCTTTCTTGAACTCTACCCTTAACTCTCTCTTGAATTTGAATTATGAATTCAAGAGTTATGATTAATGATATGAAAGATCTCATGATGATAATTTAGACTAATGCATACATTCTCCTCATTCTCATACTCACTTGCTCGAGTCTTGAAACAAGTTATTAGAAATTGTAGAAGACTCCTCAAAAAGACTCAAAGGGACTTTCTCGAAATGTTTGAAAGAACTCTTGAGACTTAACTCTTAACTCTACCTCGAATTTGAATTATGAATTATAGGTTATGATTCATTTTATGAATGATTTCTAGGAGTTTATAAGTATTTTAGAGTACTTAGAATCATAAGGGAGTGAAGATACACTTTAATGGAACTCAAACAGGACAACCGACGGAAAAAGAGTGGCGGCAGGCGACCCTGGCATAATGCTAGCACGGGGCGGCCCCTAAACTTCAGAGATATGATGTTGGCACACTGCTGGGGCACCACCCCAGCCCCCCTGGCGCATCTGGAGCACGCCACCTCAGCCCTTCCCCAGAATTCTTCGAGAAATTTTCTTCTTCGATTTTGACCCTAATTCTTCTAGAATCGAATGGTTTCTTT
The DNA here is from genome assembly GCA_037074985.1 of Solanum bulbocastanum. NCBI lineage: Eukaryota > Viridiplantae > Streptophyta > Magnoliopsida > Solanales > Solanaceae > Solanum > Solanum bulbocastanum. Next base: position 10,347,036 of record CM073604.1, read on the forward strand.
CAAAATCACTTAGATTTGAATACCCTACATATTTACACAAGAATATAATAAAATACAACCCTAAAATTCAAAGGATTTTTCTCAAGAACTCATTAAACACATCCAAATTCAAGAACGAAAGCAAAACTTCAAGAACACTCATCAAGAACTTAAATCTTTCAATCTTTATGGACAAATTTGAATATGTAAGTCATGATTGGTGCATGGGTGAAAGAACCCAACAATATGGAAACTTACATACCTCTTAGAGATCAAACCGTAAGCGAAATTCTGCAACAAAACTCAAAAATCTCGATGAAAGTCTTGATCCTTTCCTCTTTTCTCTTCTTTCTCTTCTTGACTCTCAACTAAAACACTAAGCACAGATTAGGATTATAAAACTGAGCCAAATCAGTTTAGACTCCTAAAACTTTACTAAAAATGAATTAATCTTCTTGGGCAAGGAAAAGACCAAAATACCCCTCATAGTTTTGGGTAACTTTCCTTAACTGGATAGCGTGACTTCAAAAGGGCATATCTCACTCATCCAAACTTGAAACTTTAGCAAAATTTGTGGTGTTGGAAACATAATCCAAAGACCTTTCATTTGATATCTTATAGGCCACCTAACTCATCCTGTACTGAAAGTTATTGTCGTTTGAAGTTGACCTAAAACTTAAAGAACTTTGAAAGACTTGAACAAATTCTCTTTAGTTCTTTTTGGACTCACGGTGCTACATCTAGTGACCTTAACACTCAAGAAATTTTACATTCCTTAGTAAAATCCTACTCATAATGAAGGATAGTTCGAGTCTTAGCTTAAAAAATTTTACGCCCCTTTTTGATTAATTACCTCAACCCTGAATGTATTTTTACATTGAGCAAAGATAAACCTCATTTTCTGAAAAGTGAGTTTTAGTGACAGTTCAGAGTAGTTACCTCTTTTAAGAGGGTAGTTTAAGCAATTATATCAATCTAGAGAAAATTTAATGCTTTCATACATTTGAGCAACATTATATATTATTAGGAGTAGTATTGAGAACCTATATGGGGAGAGTTCTGATAACTCACAACCCCTACAAACCATGTATTGCCCACATAGATACAAGATCATACTTTTTAGATGAATCCTTAGGGCTTTCGGGCAGAGCTTAGTGGATCCACTTAGTTGAGGTGTCTTATATCCCGACATGATATAAGATAGTTCTGGCAGCATGGATATGACACTGTATCATCACTTAGCTCATAATGATGATTGTCGGTTAGAGAATCTCCCAATAAAGTGTATTTTTATATATCACTTATTGTGTTGAGTTTTAGAAATGAGTAAGTATTTTTGTAAAATTTAAATGATTTCATTTCTTTAATCATTTACATTCATTTGAGTTTATGTTTTATCTATTTCAGTCATCCAGTTAAGTGATTTTTTTATTCAGTCATATTACATACTCATACATTCAAATGTACTGATGTCATTCGACCTGCATCTTTTTATGATGTAAATACAAGTGTTTAAGATCATCAAAAGGCACTTCGTTGAGATCACTCAACACTCCAGCTAGCTTTGGGTGAGCCTCCTTGTATTCCAGAGGAATCCACATTTATTTTCTAGTAAGTTGTCTTGAGATGTCGTGGGTCTTGTCCCGACATCCATCTTGAGTAATTGAGGCTTCATAGATAGACAGAGTTAAGAAGTCTTTCAGTATTTACTTTTCCTTGATATGTTTTTGCAAACTATTATACTTATGTTATTCAGTATTTTACAGACAATTTGAGTTGAGTTTCTACTTTGAGTTTAAATGTTTAAAAATTCTATTTTTAAGCTCTTTATTGATTGAGTAAGTCTTTCGCTAAGTAGTCAGTCTGGCCAAGGGTTTTCCTGGGACCAACAATGGTTCTAGAGTGCCAGCCACGTCCAAGGTGTAGGCTTGAGATGTGAAAATTAATTATATAGTAGAAGATAGTTGATAATTTATTATACTATCTTTTACTTTGTAATAAAGACCGAATAGATATTTATTTCATTTTATTTGAATATATGAACAATGATCAAAGCATGCTATCTAATTATGAAGACATTTACTTAATTGATTCTGGTACAACTCGTACGATATTCTAAAATGAGCAATATTTTTCTCAATTAAGTATGGGCAGAATAAATGTTACTTCAATTTTTGGTAGAACTAATATGATTGAGGGCTTTAGAAGATCCATTATAATCTTACCTAAGGGAACTAAACTCATCATAAATAATGTTATGTTTTCTTCCAAGTCTCGGAGAAACTTGTTGAGTTTTAAAGATATCCGTGAAAATGATTATCATATCCAATCAATGGATGAAATAAATCTTGAATATCTTGGTATCACCATGAATGTCCTGGGTAGACATGTGTTATAGAAAAGTTTCATGCTTTATCTTTTGTCTTGTATTGGACAAAAAATGGTGCAATTGAGACACATTCTATAGCAAATTAGAAGTTTACTGATTCCAATACTTTTGTATTTTGGCATGATCACTTGGGACATCCAAGGTCTATAATGATGAGACAAATTATAGAAAATTCAAATGAACATCTATTAAAGGACCTAAAAATTCTTTTAAATAGTGAATTTTCTTGTACTGCTTGTTATCAATACAAGTTAATTGTGAGACCATCACCAAAGAAAGTTGACATTGACTCCCATCCGTTCTTGGAACGTATACATGGGGATATTTATGGACCTAATCACCCACATAGTGGGTTGTTTACATACTTTATCGTCCTAATAAATATTCCTTCTATATGGTCTCTTGTGTGCCTATTGGCATCTCATAACTTGACATATGCAATATTGTTAGTACAAATAATAAAATTAAGGGTACAATTTTCTGATAATCATATTAAGTCTATTCTCCTTTATAATGTTGTAGAGTTTTCATCTCAATCATTTAATAATTATTGCATATCAATCGGGAAAAGAGTTGAACACCCTGTTGTTCATGTTCATACTTAAAAAGGCATTGTTGACTAATTAATTAAATGTTTGCGGTTAATAGAAATACTATTGCTTATGAAAACTAGGTTGCCCACTTTTGTGTGGGGTCATGCATTTTTGCATGTTGCAACACTTATTCGTTTCAAACCAACAAATTTTCATAAGTTTTCTCCATTGCAACTGGTAATGAGTCAAGAACCTAATATATCCCACCTAAGAATTTTCGGATGTGCTGTACATCTGCCTGTGGAGCCACTAAACCACACTAAGATGGGACCTCAAAAAGGTTAGGAATATGTGTTGGGTTTGAATCTCTGTTCATTATTTTCTATCTTGAACCATTAACTATATATATTTTTACTGCTCGATTTTGTAGTAGGACAACTGTTGGGAAATTATCGGTCTATCTTGGTCCGATCCGAAATATTGGCAGGAATTTTTTGATATTTCTTAATTGATCTAGCCGTTGGTAACGAAAAACCCTCTACTCGCCAAACTTTTTTAGTCTTTACTTATTTAGTTATTTATTTGTTTGCATTTAATTTTCTTATTATATGTAATTTGCTTACTTTTAATATTTTAATATGGATTCCGGTAAAACAAATGTTGGCAAAGGTAAACAAATATTTTTTGGTTTGTTTACTAAATTATTTATCGAAAAAATTAAAAAATCTGGTAGTTTTTCTAAATCTAAAAATAGACAAGTAGCTTAATTAAGAATAAATATGGATGATTTTATGCATGTGGATGAGACTGATTTTTATGTTGATAGTAATACTGAATTAGATCATGAATCTTTAGAAGCAAAATTTGGTAATTTTAATGAAGAATTAGATGAAGAAGTAGAATATGATAATGTTAATGATGATAATGATACTTATGATAATGATGAAACAGAGCCAGTTACAACTACTAGTCCCACTCCTGCTCCTGCTCCCGCTCCCACTCCACCTATACATTCTAGTAGGACTAAGCCCAAGGTAGAACGTGCTAAAAGATATGTTGTGTGGCAATTTAGGACTCAAAGTGAGAATAAAAATCAAGATATTTGTAATAAATGTAAACATAAAATGAATCATAAACTACGGAAAAGGTGAGTGAGACAGGACATTTAAGTAATTATTTAATGGTATGTTGTAAAAATGAATTCTTGCAAGCTAAAGCTATAACCGAAGCTATAAAGCATGGTACTCCCCTTCCTGATGTATCTGTAGGAGTAGGGGGATCTAACATGGTCCGTTAAACTCTTCTAATGTTTCTGGCCTAGTACACATAGCACATAGTAGAGAAATATATCTTGAAGAATTAGCTAAAATGATTGTTGTTACTAGCTTGCCTTTTAGTTTTACTGAAAATCCTGGTTTTGTTCATCTGTTAGAGGTTTTTCAAGAAACACCACCAAAAAAGTTGTTTTGATTATCAAGGTCAACATTTTCATTATCTTCTTTGTTTATTTTTATTACCATTCTTGTAAATTGACTATTACTTCTGATATGGGTCGTAGTGTTAATGGTAAAGATTAATTCACTATTACGAAAATTAGAACATGTAAAATTGATTTTTAGGTTATAAATATTGTAAAATGCATAAAACGGGGAGTTACGTAGCTCAAACTATTATAGATTATTTATAAAATTATGAAATTTATATAAAGTAATTTGTGTTACCCTAGATAATGCTTCTAATAATACATATGTTGTTGATATACTAAAATCGACACTTTGCCCTATTTATGTTAATGGTTTTCATATTAGATATGTTGCACACATATATAATCTGATTGTAAGAGCTGGTATATCAATGTATAATAATTCCTATGTAACACCTCAGTCTTAGAAAGATCTAAATTTGAGAGAACTAAATTTAGATTCATGCAAGTTACTCTTCGAATTGTAAGTTTTGGGTCAACTTCAAATGACCATAACTTTTAGCACAAGATATGTTAGGTGGTCGATGAGGTATCAAATCAAAGTACATTGAGTTCTCTTTCCAACGCCACTAATTTTTCTAAATTCGGAGTTTGAATTAAGGAGGTATGCTCATTTGAATGCAGCCTCTCTAGATAGAGATTTTCATCTGTTTTAAGGAGGGGTATTTTGTTCTTTTCCTTACCCTATTAAGCCCACACATTTTGACTCACCCAAATTGGGTCTAAGCTGATTGAAATCAGTTTTCAGTCTCTCAAAAACATTTAAGAAAGTTAGGGAAAAGTTCAAGAAAAGAAGGGAGGAGATTTTAAGAAGTTATTCAAGGTTTTGGGGAAATCAACAAGAACTTAGTTCTTTTAAGGTACGTGAGGTTTCTCATAGTGATGGATATGTTCATCCTCATACCAAACATGTATTTATTTCAGTAAATCATCCATGAAATCGTTATGTATAGGTTCTTGAGGAATTTTTAAGGTTTTACTTAATTATTTATCAATTGAGTCATGTTGGATTGTTAGAACGAAGATTTTGCGAATAAGTGTTGTTCATGGTGTAAATTGATTGAGTTTTCGATGAATTTTATGGGTTTTATCAATCTAAATAAGTTTTGGGTTGAATTATTCGATTATAGGTGAGTTAGTCCATGAATTGAACAAGGAAAATTTTTCGAAAGTTCTGGGTCGGGGTTGGGGCATCGCACCCCCATCGCGTCTGTAGGGCTTGCGTGATGTGCTAGCAGTGTGCCCAATTAGACCCCTAGTAAATGGAGGTCTGGCGCGATGTTCCAACACTGCGCCTAATTAGACCCGCAGTAAATAGAGGTCTGGTGCAACGTGCTTGCAGCGCGCCCAATAAGATCCCTAGTAAATGCAGGCATGGCGCACGCTCCACCATAGTGCCCAGGGCGCTGGCCACTTTCCTTCTCTATTCTCGTTTCGTACTTGTTCCTTTGAGCCGAATTGTCATCCTTTTCTTGATACCAATGGTCTAAATCTCTATAAATCATTGAGAAATCTTATACATGTCCAAATCCTCGTTCTTAAACTAATATTTTTTTCAAATCAAAGTAAAGTTAAGAGGGAAGTTCAAATGTTCTATTTCGTAAACACTTAAGAGTTTAAATGATATATTTATATATATACACACACACACACACTTATGTACCTATGTTCATTATTGAACATTAAAGATAAGTTCATAAGTGCATGTTTTCAAGAATTTAAACACGCCCAATGTTTCGAAAAGTATTTCAATCAAGTAATAAGTCCATTCCTTGTAATGGGTGAATTCATTATAAAGTTATCATTGATTATTTTGGAAGTAGTAATGAGCACCGAGTTGGGTTAGAGTCTCTTATGATTCGAAAGTCCCACAGAACTACATAGCTAGCATAGGATAGGATAGCATTGACTTTTCATGCGACTCCTCACTGCCTCTATGAAGGCCAATTAGATGGATCCATAGTCACGATATCATCCTATACACCTGCAAAGTATAGGGTGGCCCTGACAACATGAGGTGAAACGTTGTATCATTGCTAGGCTCATGGTAATGTTTTTCAGATAGAGAAACTTCCCACAAGTAAAGTATAATATTTCATGTTTCTTTCATTGCATATTATATTGTAAAGCGTAAATGGTTTTTCCTTTAATATTCATATATTAATCCAATTATTTTGTTTCAGTCCTTCAAATCCAGATTATTGTCTAGTATAACCTTTTCACATACTAGTACATTCAATGTGCTAACGTCATTCGACTTGCATCATTTTATGATGCAGATATAAGTAAGCAGGATCATCAATAGGCTAATCATTGAGATCATTATCCACTCGCAGACAACATTTGGTGAGGCTTTCTTTATTTCACGGGACTCCATTACAATCTAGTTAGTAGCTTTAGGAGGTGTCGTGGGTCTTGTCCCGACATCCATATCACATTATTAGAGGCTTCGTAGACAGATTGAGTAGATGTTTTCCACTGTTTTCTCCAAATGTTATGTTTAACTCATGATTCATGTTAAGTATTTTGCAGAGACAGTATTTTAAGACTTTCCTAAATTTTCAATTGTTCACCTATTTAAGATTCCACATATTATTTAATGTCATGTAAGTTATGCAGCCAGGCCAAGGGTTCGCTTGGGGATCAAAAATGGTTCTTGAGTGCTAGTCTCAGGGTGTAGGCTCGGGGCATGACAAACTTGGTAACAGAGCATAAATTTCAAGAGTCCTAGGGTGTCCATGAAGCCGTGTCTGTAGAGTCCTGGTTATCGGTATTAAGCGTGCCACATCTATAATTAGAAGACTACAACATTTAGGAAACACTTCACTTCTACACTTTTTTTGTGTGATAGAGTTCAACTCTATAAAAATTTCTTTCTAATTTGTGATTGTCTGTATCTTTCAGATCATGCCTCTACGAAGAGCTTTTTGAGGATGTCCTGTTAGGAGGAATATTGATCCTCAAGATCAAGAGGTTGCCAATGCACCGAAACTACAAACACCTCAAGGAGATGTCACCAATGCTTAGTTTAGAAATGCAATTCATATATTGACCCAAGTTATGACAACACATGTTGGTCACCAAAGCCCGAACATCAAGTTGGGAATGATGTATCCAGAGTCCGAGAATAAGTACCCCGGATTTCACTTGGTCAAAACTCAATGAAGATCTTGAAAAGTTGTGGATAAACTTTAGAAGTTGTTTAAGGTCATGCATGTTGTTGATACTGAATGTGTGGAGTTGGCTGCTTAACAGGTCTGTAACATCTCATATTTGAGAAAGGACAAAATGCAGATTCCAGAAGTTCCTGGTGCCACCGACAGAGGCCACCCACAGCTCGTGGATGGGACCACGGGCCGTAGGTGTGGTTCAAGGTTGGTCACCTCAATAATTCCCAGAAAATCCAAAACCACAATAGGACCTACGGACCGTAGGTTGGACCACGGTCCGTGGTCCAGGGTATGTGGTTCAGACCCTGATTTTCAGTTTTTTGATGCCAAACGACAGATTAAGAGGACCGACCATTGGTCTGTCCACAGTCCGTCGGTCAGGCCCATCGATGGCCTCGTCAGCTTTTAAGTCAGGGTTGTTTGGTCTTTTCCCCTATGCTTTTGACATTTAAACTAGGTCGTTTTACATCTAAAATACATTGTTTTACTCAATTTAAGCCTAATAACCTAGTCAGAACATAACCAAAATCATTATTCACCAAAAATATCACAAATCTTAGAGAAAAATTGAGAAGAAAGAAGTGATAACCTCTCAAGAGATAGAAGAATGAGTTCTTCAACTTTCAACCCCGAAATCGAAGGATTTCTTCATATATTTGTCACAAAGTATGTGGGATTTCACTAATGGGTTCTTTTTATCCACTAGGTCCCAAGAATTCATGTCAGATTCTTGATTCTGCATATTTTGTTTAGACCTAGGGTTTCTAAAACCTTAGATGATTGTTGTGATTTAGTTGTTGTAGTATTCCAAATTGAATTAGCTCATTTTCTTGGAATGTTTGCTTAGTTCCTTGCATGAAATTCGAAACCCTAGTTGTATGGATTCTCTTAATTCATGAATTATACTACTAGGTTAGTTAAACATATAAACATGCTCCAGTTTTCGAGTGCTACATTGTCAGTATATTAAATGTTGCATTCTCAAATTTGCATGTTAGAATATTGAGCTAACCAATATTTCAGTTATGTTGTAGTATTCCAAATTGAATTAGCTCATTTTCTTGGAATGTTTGCTTAGTTCCTTGCATGAAATTCGGAACCCTAGTTGTATGAATTCTCTTAATTCATGAATTATACTACTAGGTCAGTTAAACATATAAACATGCTCCAGTTTTCGAGTGCTACATTGTCAGTATATTAAATGTTGCATTCTCAAATTTGCATGTTAGAATATTGAGCTAACCAGTATTTCAGTAGGCTTAGCACCGAGTTGGACTAGGGTTCAGCATACCCTCATAGTCTAAGAACTACGTGCCTCCGCAAGTTTATAATTCTCCTCTGTGGGCACCAGATTTAGTGATCATGCCAGTGATACCTTTATACCCCTGGCAAGATATATTGGGTCCTCTCGATGGGGCGTATACATCGGACTCCACATTTAGCTCATGTGGTTTTATGTCGGTTAATAGTAGCTCCCACAGTCAAACCTAGTGCATTTGACCAGGTTTACAGTTTATACCTCAATATTCAGTCTCAAAATGTTTTGTTTATAATTAGTACTTGGTCATTGCATTTAGCTTAATTTTTAGTATATTTTAGCATTTACATTTTTTAAGATTATAGCATTGCTCAGTTATGCTTTGTTCAGTTTATATGTTTGTTCATCTATTATACATATCATGCATGCTTAGTACATTCCAAGTTCTGATGCATACTATGTTCTACATCCTTTCATGATGTAGGTTCAGGCACTCCACATCGAGATCACACATAGATCGATTTGATCCGTATTCATTAGCTTCAGTGGTGACTCCTTATACTTCGAGGACAATAGACATGTTTTTCATATTCATTCTTTTATTAAAGTTTTAAGTTTTTCTAGAGTTAACTGGGGGCATGTCCTAGCAACTCTAGTGAGTTGAGGCTTTTCAAACATAGTATTAGATTCAATTGTAGCTTTGAGTGAATGCTCATTATCACTAAACTCATAGTCATTTTATATATTCAGATTATTTTTGGGTATTGTCTACTTTCAATCATCTAGTGTTTTAGCTTCCGCATACTATATATTTTACTTAGTATGTTACAACATGCTTACGATATGCCAGCTTCAAGGTTATCTTGGGGTAACTTGTGATCCTAGGTCCCGTGCTATGTCAAGGGGGTAGCCTTGGGGTGTGACAAGCTCAAGGGCATTTCTAAGACATGGTTTGATAAGTGGTAGAAGAACATGGTCAACAGGGCACCACAATTGACTTGAGGTGTGTTTGAAGATACCTTCTTAGGGTGTTTCTTCCCTATGATCTAAGGTAAGTGAAGGTAAGAGAATTTGTGAATCTGAAATAGGAATCCATGAGTATGAAACAGTACAACCTCAAGTTCACTTAACTATCCCGCTATGCTCTGGAGATGGCGGCTGATAAGAGGAGCAAAATGAGCTTGTTTGTGTCTGGACTATCCCACTTATTGAGTAAGAAAGGTAAGGTGGCTATGCTCATAGGAGACATGGGCATAGCCATGTTTGTGATTCATTTGCAGCAGGTTGAGGAAGACAAGTTTAAGGAAAGGGAAGAGTTTCGTAGCAATATAGCTAAGACAACAGGTCATGAGTCCAGCCAGTAGAAGATTGGGAACTTAAATAGAACAACTTTTTAGTAGAGGTCATCTGGACCTTCTCCATCGTCAGCTAATGCTCCTGCACCAAGGGAAAAAATATGATTACAAGAATCAGAACTCCCAGAATTTTAGAGTTCAAGGCTTTCACTCATAGGGCAGTGTAGCACAAGGGTTCCCTCGCAAAGTGTTGGAAGCTCCATCTGGGAGAATTTCGTGTTGGTACAAATCTTTTATAAAAGTATCAGAGGACATATCACTTTTCTAAGGAGTGCCCCAAGAATAGGCAGGGTAATGGGGTCAATAAGGCCCAATCTTCTTCGGCAGCTCTAGCATATGGAAATACCTAGAGAGGAGCTACTTCAGAAACATGCAGGGGTACGAACTATCTATACGCTATAGCTAGTCACCATGATCAAGAGAACTCACTAGATGTCATCACGGTATGTTTAAAGTTTTTACTTATGACGTTTATGCCTTGCTTGATCCCTATGCGAGTTTGTCGTTTGTAACTCCCTATGTAGCTATGAAGTTCGGCATTTCCCCTGAACAACTTCTTGAGCCTTTCAGTGTTTCCATACTTGTTGTTGATTCTATTCAAGCGAAAAGAGTCTATTATAATTGTACCATCTTTGTCAATCACAAGGACACCATGGCTAATTTAGTTGAGTTAGATATGGTGAATTTTGACATTATTCTAGGTATGGACTGGCTTTATGCTTGTTATACCTCACTTGCTTGTAGAACTCCAGTAGTCAAGTTTCAATTTCCTAATGAGTCAGTTATAGATCGGAAAAGTAGTTCAGTAGGGCCTAAGGGTCGATTCATTTCATACATTAAGGCTAGAAAGTCTCTAAGGGGTGTATCTATCACTTAGTCTGAGTTAATTACTCTAGTGTTGATACACCACCTATTCAGTTAGTTCCAGTTGTGAGTGAGTTCCTAAGGTCTTTCTAGATAATCTTCCCAGAGTACCTCCTGAGAGAAATAGACTTTAGAATAGACGTTCTTCCTAATACTTGACCTATCTTTATTCCGCGATATAGAATGGCTCCAGCTGAGTTGAAAGAGCTAAGAGAACGATTGAAAGATGTTCTTGATAAAGGTTTCATTCGACCTAGTGTCTCACCTTGGGGTTCTCCGATCTTATTTGTGAGGAAGAAAGATGGTTCTCTCAGAATGTGTATCGATAATCGTCAATTGAACAAGGTCATTATAAAGAATAAGTATCCACTTCCAAAAATTTGTCATGACCCAAGGGTACCCCCTAGATGTAACAAGGTGTACTAGACCCCGAGAGGCCTCCTATAAGCCCCTTAGCATATCATAACGTAAGATAATAGAAATGGTGAGGAAATTCAAATTTTTTTCAATAATATCAAAGTCTTTCATAAAACAAAGCGGAAGTCTTTAACACTTGTCTCAAACCATATAATACTTGAAAATCTTAGGGACACAGTCCATACAATAGTTCTAAACATAAAATGAAAGACATAAAGGAAAGGTGATCAAATCCTCAAATGCTATGAGGACTCACCAAATCTTCACTCCTTGCTCTACTATGAACCTAGCCACGGGGATGGAAGTCAACATTACCAGACCCTACATTTGATAAAAATATAGGCAAGAGTATGCATTAGTACAAAAATGTACTAAATATAATGGCTAGCATAAATAATCAACATAAGCATAACATATGCATTAGTCAACATTAGACATATACCATAATCATAAGAGATAACAACATAAGACATAGGCCATAAGCATGAGAGGTAATAACATAAGTCATAAACATATTCAATGCACATAAATCATCATATCATAAGAGGAACACTTCTCAAGTAACCTCAACATATCCTTAGTTAAGACTTGGGTCATTTACCTCTAGTCATACATATCAAGGAAGGCAACTCAAGCAACAATCCAAGGCCAATCTATCATTATACAAGAAATCTCATATCAAAACATACTTACAATACTTCTTTGATATAATCTTGTTTCATCATAACTATGCGTCTTTGCTTTACGAATTAATCCCTCATATTCATACTATTCATGGAAAAGTACTTCTTTACTAGTCCAAGACACATCATTACTCATGAATGGTTATGATTTACCAATTCAAAGCCACCAAGAAAAGCACCTCATTATGCAAGACCAAGCTATCAAGGAAAGCATTGTCTCATGCAAGTCCAAGCTACTCAAGAAAGGGTACTATTGCTCAATACAAGCTACCAATGATATGTTATGGCCTCACAAAGTCAAGTTAACATACAAAGCATTATATTGTGCTTCGTTCAAGCTAACCATTGGAGTGGTACTATTTCTCAATCCAAGGCTATCCATGAGTTCTACTAACTCAAGCTACCATTCGTGGTCTTCTCTTACCAAGTCAAACTATTCATGAAGGGAACTCATATCACTAATTTAAGATATCATAGTTCATACATGCTTTGATCCATTTTAGGTGAGGAAGCCTTTCAACCTATAATCATTCTATGTGAGAAAACCTTTCACATTATACATTCATACACACATAGAGTAGATCATGTGGCTAAATACTTCCACAACAATTCTATCAACAATTCAACAATAATCATATAGCTTTAATCTTAAAGCCTTACTAGTTATAACTCATCATATTAATTTTACTCTCAAAGACCTACTAAACATATTTCATCATGCAAGCTTTATTCTAAAGCCCTAATCATCATATACTTATCATGCATGCCTTGATCTCAAGACAATTCTAATCTCAAAACCTACAATTCATAATTCACCATATATACCTTGATTTCAATCAATTCTTTTCTACATGATTTACTTTTTAGCAATTCTTGTATATATTCTTCAATCCCAAGCAATCTATTACATATTTCATCAATCCTAGAAGATTACATATAAATCCTCAATTTCCCCTTTCATGGCATAAAACCTATCTATATCAAATTCATCTTAGAATCATAGGTTAGGCATGAATACATGTACAATCATACTAAGAACATTCAATCCTATCATAAACAATCATAAACTACCATAATCCACTCAATTAAATCATAACCCATAACATTTGAAGAAACCCTAATTTGACTTGGGGAATTCTTCTTCTAAATTAAGGAAATCATGGGGATCCATGGATGAAAGGATTCCATGGATGAATAAACCATCATACCTTGATTACAAAGCCAGCCAAAGCTTGGAGATTGCAGAATTGAACTTGACCTAGCTTGAACCCTCTTCTTCTTCTTCAACTTTCTAGAGAGAGAATATTTGAGAGAGAAGTTTTGGGATTTCTTTGGGGTTTTGAAATAATTACTTAGAATCAATGAATTTAGGGGGTATAAAGTACTTATATAGGTGGTCTAGTCTAGGGTAAAATGACACCACTTAATTCTAATTAAAATTGGAAAGTCCCAAATTGCCCGTAAACTTAACTGTCTACATTGACCCATGAGACCATGTTGACGGGCCATGGATGGACTTACTGTCTATCCTGGTCAAGTATGGCATGTGTTTAGAGAATCTATTGGCCACCTACGACACCCCCAACCACAGGCCGTGGACCCATCCACGGGGTGTGGGTCTTGGCATAGTTCTGCCTTAGGCAGTTTTCTATGGTGTCCATCTACAGGGCCACCTATGGGGCATGGTCTCACCACTTACCATGGTTGGTCATTGTGAGAAGATACCTTGAAGTTCTAACTTGCTATGCCCTCTAACTTGAATTCAGGGTGTTATAAAATTGAGGATCTATTCAATCAACTTCAGGGTGCCAGTTGTTTTTCTATGATAGACCTCAGATATGGCTATCATCAGTTGATAGTAAGAAAAAGTGACATCCCTAAGATAGCGCTTAGGACCCGTTATGGTCATAAAGAGTTACTTGTTTTGCCTTTGACTTGACTAATGTTCCTGCAACATTCATGGACCTCATGAATAGAGTGTGTAAGTCTTATCTTGACATGTTTGTTATCATGTTTATTGATGACATTCTGATTTATTCGAGGAATGAGGAGGATCGTAGTAGTTATCTCAAAATAGTTCTCCAAACTCTCAAAGATGGAGAGTTGCATGCTAAATTTTCCAAGTGTGAGTTTTGGCTTGAGTCTGTGGCATTTTTAGGCCACATTGTTTATGGAGAAGGGATCTGAGTTAATACTCAAAAGATTAAAGCAGTGCAGAACTGGACCAGGCCCACATCTGTAACTCATATAAGGAGTTTCTTGGGATTGGCTGGCTATTATAGAAGGTTTGTTGATGGGTTCTCATCTATTTTGTGCCCATTGACAAAGTTGATTTAGAAGACATTGAAGTTTTAATGGTCTTGTGAGCAAAGCTTTCAGGAATTAAAAGAATGTGTTGTGATGCGTCCATAGTTGGACTTGGTTATGTAATAATGTAGAATTGTAAGATTATAGGCTATGCCTCTAGACAACTTAAGATTTACGAGAAGAATTACCCGACTTATGATCTCGAGTTGGTTGTTGTTGTATTTGCTTTGAAAATATGACGTCACTCTATCTATGGTGTTCATGTTGATGTGTTCACCGATCACAAGAGTCTCCAATTTGTTTTCAGTCAAAAAGAGTTTAACTTCAGACAGAGGAGGTGGTTAGGGTTACTCAAGGATTATGACATGAGTATTCTCTATCACCCAGGTAAGGAAAATGTTGTTGATGTTGCTTTGAGCAGGTTTTCTATGGGTATTACTGCCCATCTTAAGGAAGGCAAGAAAGAATTAGCCAAAGATGTACACAAACTTGAACGATAAGGAGCCTGTTTGTTAGTGTTACTCTTCGGAAATTAGTAGGCTAAACTAGAACTTAACGTGAGGGTTAGAGTATTGGATGTAACTCCCCATACTTAAAAATAAATAGTTTCATGTTAGAACATCAAGGTGCGACCCCCAAGGACCAACCATGGGTCCTTGAGGTGGACCCTGAAAACTTTCCAAAGGCAGTGGACCATGGTAAGACCCACACCTTGTGGGTCAGTCCATGCCCGTGGGTGAGCGGCCGTAGGTCAAGGCCTTGAAATCAACCTCAATGAACCCAACCCACACTTCACCAGCACAGGCTGTGGGTCCAACCACGGTCCATCAGTGAGGCTCGTGGGTGGTGACCTGGGGACTGTTTTAAGGAGTTAGTTTAGGGGCACTTTGGGGTTTTCCAGTTTTAACTAATATTAAGTGATGTTGTTATAGCCTAATTTAGACCACCTATATAAGTATTCTAGACCACTAAATTAAGTCATTCACCTCATTATTTCTAAAACCCAAAACTATTCCTAAAACTTCATCCTCTCAAAATATACTCTCTAGAACATCAAGGAAAAAGAAGTAGGAAGTTGGAGCTAGGGTTTAAGGATAAAGTTTTTCTACTCAAATTCATTGGGTTTCATTGCTAAGGTATGGTAGGTCTTTATCCATGGAGCCCCTTCAAAATCGCAATTTCAAAGATAGAAATCCCTAAAAGCTAGAGTTTGATTCAAAAGTCATGGATTCCTTTCAAAAATAATGATAATGCTTGAATTACTTTATATTATGATTGAATTGAAGATTTCGTATGGTTTTTATGTTGAAATCCCCACGAACCCAAGAAATCCCCATATTCCCAAATTATGATCTTGTGATGTGGGTGTGTTGATGAAAGAAGGATATTATGAGATTATGCTTGTAGTAATTGGGTTACTTGAATTATGTTAATATCCATGTATAATGTAGTGAATTCTATATGTGTTGATTTGATATTAGCTTTGATCCTTGAAAGGGTAAATAATGATATTATGCATGTTTATGAAGTCTTTGTATATGATTTAAGAACACTTTGAGAGTGAAGTGTCTATGATTATGATCTAGTTGTTGTGTTGTTGAAAGGTTATTATCATATACACACTTATGCATGAATATGATATGATATGAAAGGTTTTATCAAAATATGATTATTCTAAGGTTGAAAGGCTTTCTCACCTATTAAATCTATATGTAGACATAGACGGTGAAAGGTTATTCTTAGGCATGATATAATGAGCTATGTTAATTAATCAAGTTATGATTTAACATGTATTCCATGGGAAGTACTGCTTAGCACCAAGTGGATATTGAATATGAGGTGGAAGCTTTTACACTAATTGAGTTCGGCTTCCCAATGGGACCTTCTACACTAGTTGAGTCTGGGTTCCCAAAGTATGTCTCATGAGACAGAGACTTTCTACTTTAGTTGATTCTCGGTTTCTAGTAGCAATCTCTTTATCCCGTAAACTATGTGCCCCTATAGGTTATTTAGCTAGTGGTTGCACCTAAGCTAAGAGTATGGTTCTACCTTAGGCAAGTAGGACAACCCTTTACGGGTGGGTAACACCAGGGGTCCATGTATAGCGCATATGGTCTCATGTTGGTTAAGACTTATTCCCACTATGACAACAACAAGAAAAAGAATATGAATTATGAACTATGGTTACTCAAGAAGCTTTACTTAGCATGGGTGAGATTTATGGGGTCTTATTCATGCATTGCACAAGTATGCTTTCTGGGTATTTATGAAGTGTTTCTCTTATGATATGATGATCAATGTACTGACTATGCTTATGAATTATGCTCTTCCACTATCTTCATAATGATGGTTTAACTTAGTAAATTGCATGAATTCAAATGAAATGTCCCTTTTAGCATGTTTTCAATATTGTTATGCATGAATATCACACTTGGTGGATTTTTGTACTAACGCCTACTTTTCCTACATTCTCCCTAAGTGTAGGGTCTTGTTCTCAAGGTAATCATCGTTGTGACTAAAGCTTGGATATGTTTATTCTCTTAGCTTGTTGGTGAGTCATCATGATTCGAGGACAAATGCTATCTCATTGTAGTTCATTTCTTGTATTTTATTTTTGGACTATGTTGTATGGGTTGTGTCCCTTTCTCATTTTAAATATTATAATAGATGACTATGTTGAGACTTGGAGTCTAGACTTCTGGTTTTCTTTTATGAAAATTTTAAGACTTGAAATGTGTTTTGCTCTTTATTGTTCTATTCTTATGTTATTATTTTCTAATTGGCATACATGGTGTAGTAGAGTCTTGTTCATGAGTACGAAGTGCGCCACACTTATAAATGAGAGGCTACAAGATGTTTAGGAAATTTCACTTCTTTCATTACTCTTAAGTCGTGCCATAGAGTTATACTCTATAAAGTCCCTCTCCTAATCCTTTTCTCGTGTCTTCAGGATATGAATACATGAAGGGCCAATGCTAGAAGGATGAAGGATGACAATGTGAATCAAGGAGCTCCTCCTCAAGCTTATGAAACTCCAATTGATCTTTTGGTTGAGAATGTGACCTATGCAGAGTTTGGGTAGACTATACAAATAATCGTCCAAGCCATAACTGCTCAAGCCAATAGGGAGGTTGTAGCTCCGGTGAATCCTAATGTGAATTCGACTGCTTCAAGAGTGAGAGATTTTGCAAGAATGAACTCCCCCTTGAATTTCATGGCTCCAAAGTAAAAGACAATCCTCAAAGGTTTATCGATAAGGTTTATAAAGTACTTGCTATTATGGGGGTTTCTTTGGAAGAGAAGGTGGAGTTAGTTACCTACCAACTAAAAAATTTGGCTCAAGTTTGGTATGATCAGTAAAAGGGAATGAGACTCGAAGGAGTGGGCCTGGTAGAATGGGAATTGTTTAAATCGGCATATCTTCATAGGTTCTTCCCCCTTGAGTTGAGAGAGGCATAAGTACAAGAGTTCGTCAACCTTCATCAAGGAAGTATGAGTGTTAAGGAGTATGCTCAAAAGTTCACCCAACTCTCTAAATATGCTCTAAGTATTGTGGCGGATTCAAGGGCCAAGATGAGTAGGTTTATGTCGGGTGTGTCAAACTTGGTTAAAAAAAAGTGTCGTATGACATGGATATCTCAAGGCTTATGGTGTATGCTTAACAAATTGAGGAATCAAAACTCAAGGAAAAGAATAGGGAGGTGAAAAGAGCTAGAACCAGTGATGGGAACTTCTCCAATGCTAGGTCCGATTGACAAGGTCAACAAAGGTTTAGACAATGGTTTTCCAACCAATGTTCCTCTAATGCTCCCCCAAGGGTAAAAAAGGATAGGGTGTCTAACCCTAAACCTCAAAGAGGTAATAATAGTGGCTCTTATATGACATATGACTAGGCCTATTTGTGCATAGTGTGGAAGGAAACATGATTGTAAGTGCCTAGTTGGCACGGATGGGTGCTTTTGTTGTGGAAAAATGGCCACAAGATGAGAGATTTCCTGATGCTTAACAGGACAAAAGATAAGCAAGCTTCTCCAAGCGGTTCAAACTCCAATGCTCCCAATCAAAATCGCTTATATGCTCTCCAAACTCGAGGTGACCAAGAGAACTACCCAGATGTAGTGAACGATATGCTAAAAGTCTTTATTATTAATGTATATGCCTTGTTAGATCCCGATGCTATTTCCTTTCTGACACCTTATGTGTGTATGAAGTTTGATATGCTCCCGAAAGTGTTATCGCAACCTTTTTTGGTCTCTACCCTGGTTGGTGATTCTGTGGTGGCTAAGAGGGTTTATAGAAGATGTCCCATTTCCTTGTCCCATAGAGGTACTCTTTCTGACTTGGTAGAGCTTGACATGTTAGACTTTGATGTGATTTTTGGTATTGATTGGTTGAATGCATGTTTTTCCTCTATCGATTGTAGAACTCGGGTAGTTAGATTCCAATTTCCAAATGAGCCTATCTGAGAGTGGAAGGGGGGCAATTCTATTCCTAGAGATTAATTTGTGTCCTACCTTAAAGCTAGAAAGATGAGCTCCAAAGGTTGCTTTTTACTATGTTTAGGGTGAGGGATGTAGATTCTGGAACTCCTTCTTTTGAGTCGGTTCTTGTGGTTAATGAGTTCTTGGAAGTTTTTCTCGATGATTTTTTTGATATTCCTTTCGAGCGAGAAATAGATTTTGGTATTGACCTTCTTCCGAATACGCAACCTATATCTATTCCTCTTTATAGAATGGCTATGACGGAGTGAAAAGAGTAAAAAGAGCAACCAGAAGATTTGTTAGATAAAGGCTTCATCCGACCGAGTATCTCTCCATGGGATGATCCGGTGTTGTTTGTTAGAAAGAAAGACAGGTCTCTTCGAATGTGCATTGATTATCGCCAATTGAATAAAGTGACCATCAAGAATAAATATCCTTTCCCAAAGATAGATGACTTGTTTGACCAACTTCAAGGGGCTGGTTATTTTTCTAAGATTGATCTTCGTTTGGGTTATCACCAATTGAGGGTAAGAGGGGTTGACATTCCCAAGACAGCTCTTCAAACCCGGTATGGTCATTATGAGTTTTGGTTATGTTATTTGGGTTGACTAATGCTCCGGCGGCGTTTATGGACTTGATGAATAGAGTGTTTAGGCAATATGTAGACATGTTTGTGATTGTGTTTATTGATGATATTTTGATCTATTCAAGGAGTGAGAATGAACATGTGGACCATTTAAGAATTGTGTTGCAAGTTCTTAAGGACCAACAACTTTTCTCAAAGTTTAGTGAGTGTGAATTTTGGTTAAGGTCCGTAGCTTTCCTTGGTCATATTGTGTCAAGTGAGGGTATTGAGGTAGATTCGAAGAAGACGGATGCGGTCAAGAGTTGGCTTAGACCTCTAACTCCTTCTGACATTAGAAGCTTTTTGGGTTTGGCTGGTTATTATAAAATGTTTGTTGAGGGATTTTCTTCCATTGCTTTTCCTTTGAAGGCTTTGACTCAAACTAAAGCTATTGTGTGGTCGGAGGCTTGTGAGGAAAGTTTCCAAAAGTTGAAAAATAGATTTACTTCCGCTTCAGTGTTGACTTTTTCGAAAGGTACATATGGTTTTATGGTGTATTGTGATGCCTGTTGGGATGTGTGCTTTTGCAAAATGGTAAGGTGATTGCCTACGCTTTAAGGCAACTTAAAGTCCATGAGAAGAATTATCCTACCCATGACCTTGAGTTAGCAATGGTTGTGTCTGCCTTAAAAATATGGAGGCATTATTTTTATAGGGTCCATATGGATGTTTTCACCGATCACAAGAGTTTACAATATGTGTTTAGTCAAAAGGACTTGAATCTTTGTTAAAAAAGGTGGTTAGAATTATTGAAGGATTATGACATGAGTGCCCTTTATCACCCTAGTAAACCTAATGTGGTAGCAAATGCTCTTAGTAGATTGTCAATGGGTAGTGTGGCTCATGTAGAGGATGGAAAGAAAGAATTGGTTCGTGATGTGCATAGGTTGGCCCGACTAGGTGTTTAACTAGTAGATTCCATCAAGCGTAGTGTCATCGTCCATAATGGTTCTGAATCGTCCTTTGTGATGGATGTGAAGTCTAAACAAGGCCTTGATCCTATATTAGTTAAGTTGAAAGAGTCGATACTTAAGAAGTCTGTTGAGGCTTTCTCCCAATGGGGAGATGGGGTGCTTAGGTACCAAGGTCGGTTATGTGTTCCGAATGTTGATGGTTTGAGGGAACAAATTTTAGAGGAAACCCATAGTTCTTGGTATTTTATCCACTCGGGAGACACCAAAATGTACCGTGATCCATGAAAAGTCTATTGGTGGAATGGTATGAAGAAAGATATTGGGGGATTTGTAGCCAAATGTCCTATTGTCAACAAGTTAAGGCTGAGCATCAAAGGCAGGGAGGTTTATCTCAAGATATAAGTATTCCCACTTGGAAGTGGGAAGATATAAACATGGACTTTATTGTCGGTTTGCCTCGCACCCGGAGACAACATGATTCTACTTGGTTCATTGTAGATCAGATGACAAAATCAGCCCACTTTATCCTCGTTAAGGTTTCTTTTTCGGCATAAAACTATGCTAAGTTGTATATAGTGGAAATGGTGAAAGTGAATGTAGTTCCTCTATCTATTATTTCCGATCGGGGTACTCAATTTACTTTTCAATTTTGGAAGTCATTCCAAAAAGGTCTTGGTACTAAGGTTAAGCTTAGCACGACCTTTCATCCCAAAATCGATGGGTAAGCGGAGTGTACCATCTAAACGTTGGAAGATTTGTGGAGGGCATGTGTAATAAACTTCAAGGGTAATTGGGATGACCACTTGCCATTAAAAGAGTTTGCCTACAACAATATATATCATTCAAGTATCGGTATGGCTCCCTTTGAAGCCTTGTATGGTAAGAGATGTAGGTCTCCGGTCAGTTGGTTTGAGGTGGGTGAAGTTTCCTTGATAGGTCCTGAACTAGTTTATGAAGCCATTGAAAAAGTTTGGCTTATTAGAGAGAGGTTGAGAACGGCTCAAATTAGACAAAAGTCTTATGCTGATATAAAAAGAAGGGATGTACAATTTGAATTAAGGATTGGATCTACTTGAAAATGTCACCCATGAAGGGTGTGATGAGATTTGGCAAGAAAGGGAAACTTAGTCCCCTGTATGTAAGCACTTATCAAATTTTGGAACGCATTGGGAAGGTTGCCTATGAGTTGGATTTGCCAAATCAGTTGGCTCCGGTTCATCCAGTATTTCATGTTTCTATGCTTAAGAAGTGTATTGGAGATCCCACATCCATTATTCCCCTAGAAGGGTTGGGAGTTGACGAAAGTCTTTCATATGAAGAGGCTTCGGTAGAGATCCTAGACTAGCAAGACAAGAGATTCAGAAATAAGGAAATAGCTTCTCTGAAGGTTTTATGGAGGAATCACTTAGTTGAGGGTGCTACTTGGGAGGCCGAGGCCCATATGAAGTCCTAATATCCTCATCTCTATCCTTTTACTCCTATTCAAGATTGAGGTAAGTAGTTCCTCTTGAGTTTTCTTGTTTTGGGAGTCATGTGTGTTATATGTGTTTTTTTCCATGATTTCCTTATGTTATGCATGCTCTTGAGAAATTCATGTTTAGTAAGAAAGTGAGTTTTCATGATTGATTTTCCTTATGTTGTTGTGCATTGAGTATGGGTTGCCTATTTGACTTCATGAGAAGAATTGTTGAACATGCTTAGTTGCTTTTTGGGAGTTTATTGATAAATTCTCTTTGATGTTTCGTTAAGCATGCTTTTAGTTTTGATAAGGTATTTCATCCTATGGATATGAGAAATGTTGAGTTTCATGCATAATGGGTTGTTAGATGTAGTTTCTACTTCCTTGTGATGCATTGATTATGTTTGAGACGGAGTTGATGTTTCCTATTTTAGATTGTGCATTATTATGATGTTGCATGCATGATGGGCTGCTAGTCTTGAGTCTTTACTTCTGTAAGGTGTCTAGATTGTCATTCGACGACGAATGTTCCCAAGGGGGAAATATTGTAACACTTTGTAAATTAGTAGGCAAAACAAGAGCTTAACGTGAGGGTTAGAGTTTTTGATATAACTCCCCGTACTTAAAAATAAAGAGATTCGTGTTAGAACGTCAAGGTGCGACCCCCTAAGGACCAACCATGGGTCTTTGAGGAGGACCCTGGAAACTGCCCAAAGGCAGGGGACCACGGCAGGATGATGAGTCAAAGGTTTGGACTCATTTAGGGCTTTATTTACAATGTTTTAATGTCCTCAAATGCTTATTTTGTGAAAATAACTGATGCGAGACCCTTGATTTTGAGATACATGGATTGAGGAACAAAGCTAGGACAGAAGTCGGAAATAGAGACAACATGAATGCAAAAGAGACGAGAAAAACAAGATTGATGATCACCGATGCCACTCAGCGACTCGCCAAGTTGCCACTCTACCTCCTAATGTTACATAATATTGAGGATGAATTAGGGGTAGCTTCGGTGAGCAATAATTACATTTGGCGTGTCGCCAATTGCTTCGGCATTGGATGACCAGGTCGCCAAAAGTACTGATGGAGATTCATATAACTTAGCGAGTCACCGAACAGTCGGCGAAGCCCGACTTACCTTGCCGATTGGTCCCAAACAGTCACACATCAGACTTGCATAAATTGATTTTTTGCTATAAAAAGAAGGCATTCAGAAACATAAGGAACAAAAGATTGAGAGCCAAAACACTACCATTGTGGGTTTTAAGTGATTTTAGCAAGGTTATTCAATGAGAATTTGTAACAGAAAAGATTTTAGTTGATTTTAACTTTCAAATTTCGTATACACAGCTATGGAAAATGTGGCAGGTGTTGATTTTCATCTTTTCTCCATGAATGGCTAAAACTCTAACCTTGGGGGTTTGACAATGTGACCAATTGTTGCATTCTACTAAATGGGTGTTATCGATTAGTGATTGTTGGTGTTAATCTAAAGCTGGTCTAAATTATTATTATGGTTTAATTTTCTTATTGCATCGTTGGTGTTATAGATTTCAGAGTTTTGTGCTTGCTCGAAAGAGAAGTACGGAACCAACATAGTAATTTAACATCCTTAGTAGTGGGTTTTGATAGTTTCAGCTTGAAAGAGTGAAACCCAAGACCCAGCCTTTGTATCTAGCTTGAAAGAGTAGATTTGATGAGAATGTGGGCTGGTTAGCTTATGGATAGTGTTGAGGTTCGAGAGAATTCAACGGAAATAAAGCAATTGTTCGAGAGAAATTTATTTTACTTATAGTCCATTCTACCCCCGATGATTTAGCATTATCAGTAATGATGTAAACCCATTAAGTTGAATTTGATAGTTGGTTAGTCAACCCCCCAAGTGTGTTCTAATTATCTGATTGTTTCTTGTTATTACTTTGAATTGTGTGGTAACGATATCCTCAAGATTTGATTATTAAACTCTTAAGTGTGTGTTGCTTAGTTGTAAGGGTCTTCATCATACTTTTGTGTTTGAAGTCAAAGTAAAAGCTACTCTCTGTGGGAACGACCCTAACTTAGTCAGTTGGGTTATGTACTAACTAACGATTTTTGACGCTTAGACTGGATTAAGTGTCCTTGATACGTTAAATCAAAATGGTGCCACTGCCGGGGAGTAACGTTACTTAGAATTCTTTGATCGAACATTTGATTTGTGAATTCGTTTGTTGTAGTTGAATTGGCTTAGGTTGCATTGTGTGGTGTTGATTGGACTACATAGAAGTAAAAATGAGTGAGTAAGAGGTGAATGGTAGTCAAGCAGGTCATCGGGAAGGTATCGATGGTATCAATAGTGTTTACAACCCATCTCAATCAAGTGAAATGGGTGTAATTTGCATACCACAAGCTTATGGGAATGCAATACTTGAGGTCACTAGCACGACTCTTCATCTCCTCCAAACGAGGGGACTCTATGGAGGGCTAGAACAAGGAGAACCGCATAAGCATGTAAGAAATTTTACTGAGGTGTGCAACCTGTTTTCATTCAAGAATGTGTCATAAGAGTCTATCTGGCTTTGGTTATATCCATTATATTTAACGGGGGAAGCTAGCAAGTGGTTGGCTGAGTTACTAAATAGTTCTATCACTTTGTGAGAGGAGCTGGTTATAGCATTCAATGCAAGATTTTTTCCACCCATCAAGGATGATGAAACATAGAGACAACATTCAAGGTTTCAAGCGATGGGAAGGGGAACCCATCCATGAAACGTGGGTGAGGTTTAAGAAACTCTTACTTAAATGCCCAACTCA
Organism: Solanum bulbocastanum; assembly: GCA_037074985.1. Taxonomy (NCBI): domain Eukaryota; kingdom Viridiplantae; phylum Streptophyta; class Magnoliopsida; order Solanales; family Solanaceae; genus Solanum; species Solanum bulbocastanum. Next base: position 10,371,746 of record CM073604.1, read on the forward strand.
CGAGCTACCAAACTATTTGCTACTCCAATATTTTTACTAGAGTCTTGATTCCGTTAATAAAGGAATGGCCGATCAATTGGTACGAGGGGGAATAATATTACAATCATTTGAGGTGGCTTCATTTCTTCTTGATGACATGACGAAAATAAATCAAAGCTTGGTACACTCAAGAGGACCAAGTCTCTCCTTTTCGTTTTAGAATGACACAAGAAAAACTTGATAAGGAAAGAGAAAGGGATGCAAACATCTAGAAAATGTTGACCCAAATAGAGTTATTACAAGTGCATATGATGGAGAGTGCGGAAAAACCCAAGGGGATAAGTGGAATGTTTAGAGTTGAGTAAGGTTCTTCCTCAGGCTATTCAAAGTCGGGGGAGAATTAATGTTGGAACTCCAAGAGATACGATGAGGGTTTCCATCCACGCTATTTACAGCAAGGTGAGAATCAAGGTTGGAACTATTACAAGGGGGAAGAGCAAAGGATATACTATCAAGATTGGGCTGAGCAAAGTGATTATTGGAGACGGGCGGATGACCATGAAGAGGGCCACACTCACTCGAGTGAGAGCCTAAAATGAAAGGGAGTGCAAGTAGTCCCCAGGTTAATGATTTGTTGTCACGAATCCTTGATAAAGTTGAAGGTTCGGATGACTTGTTGAAGGGAATGAAAGCTGACTTTTCATCATTGAACAATAAAGTGAACTTTCACGTAGATGCAATCAAGATACTTAAGGGTCAGTAGTTTACTTTCAGCACAATTGAAACCAAAGATGACAATGGAAGATGATAATAGAGGGCTGGTTGTGGTTACTTGTAGTGGAAAGGTAGCAATACGCGATGTGACAAGCAATGAAGAAGCTCAAATGCATGAAGAAGACAAAGATGTGGAGGAGGAAGAGATTACATATCCATCAAAGCATTGCCAAAAGACCACAAAAAACAAAATGGAGAAACACAATCTAATCCCAAAAGTTATGAAACATTTACCAAAATATCTCCCCCATTTCCCCAACATCAAAAGAAGAAGAATAAGGATGAGAAGTTCAAGAAGTTTTTATTGGTGTTCAAGACATTATCAATTAATCTCCCACTTGTGGAAGCATTATTGGAAATGCAAGGTTATGCCAAGTTTATGAAGGAGTTAGTCACAAAGAAAAAGAGCTTGGATTTTGAGACGAAGTTTCCCGTAGTTTTAGTGCAATTATTACTAAGGAGATGATCAAAAAGAGAGAAGATCCCGGAGCCTTCACCATCCCTTGCACCGTTGACATGCTCCAATTTGCTAAGGCCCTATGCGATTTGGGAGCAAGCATCAATTTAATGCCATATACGATATATAAACAACCTGGGTTGGGGGAACCAAAAGCCACAACAATGATACTCTTGATGGTGGACCGACCAATTGAACATCTTGTGGGGATACTATATGACATCTTGATAAAGGTTGACCGATTTATTTTCTCAGCTGATTTTTTCATTCTCAATTGTGAAATAGATGCTGAATTCCCATCATTTTGGGAAGACCATTCTTGGCAACCGGAAGAGCATTAGTGGATGTTAAGAGCAGAGAATTGAAGTTTCGGGTCAACGAAGATGAAGTAACCTTTAATTTTTGTAAGTCAATGAAACACCCAAGTGATATTCACGTGGTCTCCACTGTTGATGTTATTGATGAGGCGGTGGCTAGTGTGAGCCATTTGATGTGTATGAGTGAGCCACTTGAAGTAGTATTAGCTAACTATGATGAATTCGAAATTCAAGGCTATGAAGAGGTAGTAATCACTCTCTCAGGCTTAGGGGGGGGGAGGTATTCAAAGACTCCACTGAAGTTGGACATTGATCTAAAAAATCAAGAGAGTCCTTCCGCAAAGCCATCAATAGAATAACCACCAAATCTGAAGTTGAAAGTACTTCCCTCCCATCTCCAATATGCTTTCTTGGGGGCAAATAACACTTTATTTGTGATCATTGCAGCTGACTTGCTTGAATGGTAGGTAAAATTGCTCCTTGAGGTGTTGAGAAAGCATCAGAGCTATAGGTTGGACTATCACTGACATAGTGGTCATTCCTCCCGGTATTTGCACTCACAAAATTCAACTTGATAGTGATTGTAAGCCGAGTGTTGAACATCAACAGAGATTGAACCCACCAATGCAAGAGGTGGTAAAAAAGGAGATAATAAAGTGGTTAGATGCAAGTGTGGTCTATCCTATTGCGGATAGCAAATGGGTATGTTCGGTACAATATGTGCCGAAAAAGTGAGGTATCACAGTAGTCCTAAATGAAAGAGGGAGCTTGTCTTTATGAGACCGGTGACCGGATGGAGAGTATGCATGGATAACCGAAATTTAAATTCGTGACTGAAAAGGATCACTTTCCTATGCCTTTCATGGATCAAATGCTTGATCGATTCTCAGAGAGAGGTTGGTATTGCTTTTTGGATGGGTATTCCGGTTACAACCAAATCTCCATTGCTCCATAAGACCAAGAGAAAACCACCTTCACCTGCCCTTATGAACTTTTGCCTCTAAAAGGATGTCGTTTGGGTTATGTAATGCTCCGACAATATTTCAATGCTGCATGCTATTTATTTTTGTTGACATGGTGGAGGATTCAATGGAGGTATTTATGGATGACTTCTCGGTTGTGGGTGACACTTTTGAAGCATGTTTAAAGCACTTAGAACAAGTTCTCCAAAGATGTGTGGAGACAAACTTTGTCCTAATTTGGGTAAAATGTCACTTTATGGTTAAGGAAGGTGTAGTCCTTGGTCACAAAGTGTCGCAAAAGGGGCTGAAGGTTGATAAAGCAAATATTGATGTGATTCAGAAATTACCACCACTAATTTCGGTGAAGGGTGTTCGTAGTTTCTTCGGACATGTTGGTTTTTACCGGAGGTTCATCAAAGACTTCTAACTGATTGCACATCCTCTATGCAACTCTTAGAGAAAAAGGTAAAATTCCACTTTGATGATGCTTGCATGGAGGCTGTTAAGTATTTGAAAGAAAAAATGGTCTCCACCCGAGTCATCATTAATCCTGATAGGTAAAAATCTTTCAAAGTAATGTGTGATGCAAGTGGTATGGCATTGGATGTGTTATTGGGGAAAAACGCAACAAACTATTTCACCCAATTTACTATGCAAGCAAGACTCTAAACAGTGCTCAACGTAACAATACGTTACTGAACAAAAGTTACTTGCGGTAGTTTATGCGTTTGAGAAATTTCGAGCATACTTGCTAGGTACTAAAGTGGTTGTTCACATTGATCATGTTGCACTACGTTATCTAATGGCAAAGAAGGATGCCAAGCCATGATTGATAAGGTGGGTGCTACTATCGTAAGAATTCAACATTGAGATCAAAGATAGGAGAGGTTGTGAAAATCAAGTGGCTGACCAGTTATCAAGATTGGAAGGCAAGGAGAATGACGAGTTAGAGAATGACATAAATGATTCTTTTTCGATGAACAGGTATTCACGGTAACTCTCAAACAACCTCCTTGGTATGCTGATTTTGCCAATTACAAAGTGTGTGGATTAATGCCGGAAGAACTGAAATTCTACCAACAAAAGAGGTTCATGTTCGATGTTAAAAATTAAGGGATGAACCATATTTATTCAGAGTGTGTGTAGACCATATCATTAGGAGATGTGTCCCGGAAGAAGAAGCCATAGAAATTCTCCATGCTTGTCATGCTTCACCAGTTGGGGGTCATTATGGTTGTGTGCGTACAACTGCTAAAGTTCTCCAAGTGGCTACTACTGGCCGTCCCTCTACAAGGATGCTCATGAGTTTGTTAAGAAGTGTACTCAATGTACAAAACAAGGTGGACTGTCCAAAAGACATGTGTTACCTCTTACACCCATTTTAGAAGTTGAGCTACTTGATGTTTGGGGAATAGATTTCATGGGCCCATTTGTGAGTTCGTTTGGTAATAAGTATATCTTGGTGGCCGTAGATTATGTTTCTAAATGGGTGGAAGTTGTTGCACTTCCAAACAATGAAGGGAAAAGCGTTGTTCAATTCCTGAAATGCTACATCTTTGCTGGATTTGGTACTCCTTGGGCTATTATTAGTGATGGAGGATCCCATATTTTCAACAAGTGGTTCTCAGCCACATTAAGTAAGTATGGAGTGAAACACAAAGTAGCCACTTTGTATCATCGCCAAACAAGTGCACAAGTTGAAGTGTCAAACCAGGAGATCTAAAGCATCTTGGCCAAGACAGTGAATGCTAACAAGACTGATTGGTCTCGAAAGCTTGATGACGCACTATGGGTGTAGCACACTGCATACAAAACACCAATCAGTATGTCTCATAATCAGCTAGTTTTCAGTAAATCTTGCCATCTACTAGTTGAATTGGAACACAAAGCATTATGGGCATTGAAATCTCTAAATCTAAACTGGACAAAGACTTCTAAAGAGATAGTAGAGCAATTAAATGAGCTAGATGAATTAAAGTGTAAGGCTTACGAAAGTTCAACCCCTTACAAGGAAAAGATGAAGAATGGCATGATTCTAAATTCCTTAATAGGGAGTTCAGAGTAGGAGATTGGGTGCTACTGTACAACTCTCGAATTAGACTCATTCCAGGAAAGCTCAAGCCCAAATGGTCAGGGCTGTTTAGAGTGACACGAGTGTTCACAAATGGTGTTGTCTAAGTTGAAGGTCAAGAAGGACCTACATTTAAGGTAAATGGGCAACACTTGAAGTTATACTTTGGAGAGTGCCAAGAAATTTCTCTGATTGGGATGGTGTACCTGGAAGATACTTGAGAGCATTTCCACGTTGTGCCATGACATTAAATAACACGCTTCTTAGGAGGCAACCCAAATGTTAGTGTTTTAAATAATGTATGTTGATTTTGCAGGTGCAAGATCTTGTGTGAGAAAAAGATAATGTTGGCGGATCACCGCACCCGTTCAGGGAGCACGACCCAATCTTCCTTATGGACTCCAAAAATAGGGTTGAGATTCTAGATCATTCGGCGGGAGACCTTTACCACTCGGCAAATCACCGATGTGCTTAGGCGACCCGATTTTCTCACCCTTTTACTTTAACACTAATAGCGTAACTCAATGATTGTTCGATAATGTTCCAAGTCCATTATGTGACTCCCCAACCAGTTCGGCGACTTTCTGCATCTCCACCGATTTGCCCCTTTCTGAGAGTGCCACCCACTGGAACTAAGGGCGATTTCAGATCATTGAGCGCATCGCCAAAGTATTCAACGACTAGTTCATTTTCTCGCTAACTGGGCATTTAGTGAAGATTCCTCGTCACCTTTCTCTATATGTTTACATACTAGAATTTTATCGTTACTTGTTAGTTTTTGTTTTTATTCTTGTTTTATTTGCGGGAGTGTCCATTTTCTACTCACATTGGGGACAAGGTTGAATGATTTTGGTGGGGGTTGGCACTTAATCAGTGAGTTCCTCTGTGTTCTTGGACCCTCTTGGACCCATTTCTTTGCCACCTCTTGATTGTGTTTAATTGTCGATGTTCTTGCGCAAATTTGAGTGTCGGTTGTGTTCAGTACCAATGACTTGAATAGTGCTCTCAATCGAAAAAAATGAAAGTGTGGCTACAATGAGTCCAAATAAATTTGCATAGGCAATATGTAAACTTTTTACATCTCGTTGTTACTATCTGATTATCAAATTGAGTCTCTTGTGATGAACATTGCACACTAGCGAAAGTGTGGAGTCTTGTTTGACATTGGTGTCAATGTCTTGTGTGATGAGCTTACTGTGAACCTTGTATGATGACACCTAGAATTTGTCCCATCTGTCCGATTGACTAAGTGATGCAAGCTCTTGCAATGATCTAGGGCAACAATTTTAAAAAGTGAAACAATTTTGTGTCCTACCTTGTGAGTTTGTGACCTTTGCTTGAACACCCTTTGAGCCTTACCTTTTCTTGGAAGAAACTTTATGAAATTGTGACCTCTCTTTATCCCTTCTCCCTTAATCCTCATGAGATGTGGTTTGACAAATAGCCAACTTAGGCCAAAAGCCTGAGTTGGGGTGTGGTCAAAAGAGAAGGTAAATCAAGAAATGTGAAGAAATTTTCCTCTACCCATGGTTTTGAGAAAGATGGAACCCCTCCATACAGAGAGAGAGAGAGAGAGAGAGAGAGAGAGAAATAAGAAGAAAAGAAAAAAGAATGAAAAAGTTTTGAAATAAAGTTGCAAAAGAAAAATGGGGTGTCCAAAATTTCATGGAAAATAAATACTAGGGTGAATTTTGAACATGGAAGAAAGTACTGTTCATACCACATTTCATGAGGATAGCAACCACTGAGCGTAAATGACCATACCTTCACCCTTAGCCCGTTACAAGCCTTGAAAAGACCTTTTTGATCTTGAGTGAGCTGAAACAAACGTTGATAGAAAAATAAGGGCAAACCTATGAGTGAAGTCATGCATGTGTTCATCTTTGTGAGTGTGAGAGTTGTTTTTGATTTCGGACAATAAATTGTTGAACCATTGTGTGTGAATATGGAATCATTCTTTGTGTGAGGGCATTCGAGTACCGTTGTTGAGCATGAACTTGAATTTGAAGCAAGTATTGTGAACTTGAGAATCATTGGTAATGGTGAGTGACAACTTGAACCATTGAGTGAACAATTGATCCTTGCATGAGTATGTTGAGTCTTGGTGTCTACATTCATAATTGAGCCTTGTGCAACCCTGTATGAAACATCCCTTTTGAACTGCAGAACTTGAGCTTACTAGAGGACAAACAAAAGTTTAAGTTTGAGGTGTTGATGAGTCCAAGGTTTGGACTCATTACGACTTTATTTACAATGATTTAGTGTCCTCAAATGCTTATTTTTTGCAAATAACTGATGTCAAACCCTTGATTTCCAGGTACATGGATTGAGGAATAAAGCTAGAACAGAAATGGGAAATAGAGACAACACGAGCACAAAAGATAAGGGAAAAACAAGCTTGATAATCGCCGATGCCACTCGCCGACTCGCCAAGTTGCCACTCTACTGCCTAAAGTTACAGAACGTTAAGGCTGGATTAGGGATAGCTTCGGCGAGCAGTAGTTACATTCGGTGTGTCACCAATCGCTTCAGCGTTGGATGAGCAGGTCGCAAAAGTACTGATGGAGATTCAGATAAGTGCTGATAGGCGAGATGAAAGGAAAAAGGGTGCATCGTGGAATCACTCGGCGATCCCAATCTGGCCCGTCTAAAATTATAGTGGCTAGACTAAGAAGAGGTGAAAAATGAAGGAGAGAGGAAGGAAAATCGGTGAGTCGGCGAAGCCCGACTTACCTTGCAGATTTGTCCCAAACAGCCACACATCAGACTTGCATAAATGTATTTTTTGCTAGAGAGAGAAGGCAATCAGAAACACAAAGAACAAAAGATTGAGAGCGAAAACACTACCATTGTGGGTTTCAAGTGATTTTAACAGGGTTATTCATTGAGATTTTGCAATAGAGAAGATTTTAGTTGATTTTAACCTTTGAATTTCATATACCTAGCTATGGAAAATGTGGCAGGTGTTGATTTTCATCTTTTCTCCATGATGTACTAAACCCTAACCTTGGGGGTTTGACAATGTGACCAATTGTTGCATTCTATTAAATGGGTGTTATCGATTAGTGATTGTTGGTGTCAATCTAAAGCTGGTCTAAATTATTATGGTGGTTTAATTTTCTTATTGCATCGTTGGTGTGATAGATTTCAGAGTTTTGAGCTTGCTCGATAGAGAAGTACGTAACCAACATAGTAATTGCTTACATCTCTACTTTATTCAAATAGGACGAAATGTCGCGATGACTCAAAAAATAATAAATTAATTCAATTTTAAAATAATTTTGAGAATAAACGAATTTTAAAGGAGTCGCCACCTAATTTTAGAAAAACTAGGAAACCAATTAAATAATCTATGAAACCATTAGACTCTAGGTAAGGGGTTCAAGTAATTCTGAAGGAAAAGTGTTAGGCATCCTTCGAAATTCACAGATGTGGATCCTGACTGGATTCATTTTTTTCAAATTGTGGAGGCGATAAAATAATATAGAAGTAAAACAAACATGGGATGTACACAAGTAATACGACAAAACAATAATATAAGACAAGGTCTAAAATTTGTCTAACATCAATATATACAAAATAATAAATAAAAATTATAATCGAACTCCATTCGAATAGGTTCAATGGGAAGCAACTCTGTGTACCTGTAAATACACTTAGTAAAAGTGCAAGTACTAAATAAATATGAATAAAAATGAATGACTCAAATAATAACTTAAAAATAAAACTCGTCTTATTAACATGGAAGGCCTTGAAATCGACGGTAATTTCTTCATCTGCCAATTTAAACATACAAAAAATATTAACTTAAACTAAATTTCCATCTTTTATAATGGGGAGCCCTCAAAAACCGATGGAGAAATTTTTTCATTGACCAATTTGAACATACAAAAAATATAAACTTAAACTAAATTTTCGTCTTTTATAATGGGGAAGCCTCAAAAATCAACGGAAAATTTTTTTCATTGGCCATTTTAACAAATCTATTCAAGCTTGATAAAAATACAAAAAAATATAACAAACAAACAACAACAATAGAATGAATGAGGCCAAAACTATCTAAAATAATATTTAGCTAAGACCAATAATAAAACAATTAACAAACAATAACTTACTAACATATAAAAGAGATCCAAGAATTGCCGTAAAAAAAAAAAAAAAAATTAACCACAACTAATGGAAAGCTACCATAATCATTAAAATATTAATCCCAAAAACATAACAACAAAAAGACCACGAGTGAGAAAAATTGAACAAAAAATAACAGATAATTTAAATGAAATAAAAAAAAATAGACATGAACAAAATTTAGCAATAATGATTAAATCAAAAGAAATTGAGACCCAAAATAATTAAAATATGAAGAACATAAATAATACATATACAACTTAAAACAAAATTAATCCAAATAAAAGAGTAAATCACGAATTTATATTTTTCATGCAAAAAAAAAAAAAAAGAGACGAACAAATTACTTAAGTCACCAACAAATAACAGCTAACATCAAAATAATAAAATAATAGTAACATTCCAACCACCACAGAAAATAATAAAATACTAATAACAGTCGACAACAATAGTGAAAAATCAACCAAGGAGTCACAAAGTTGAGTCTAATATTAAAATCAATTCTGCACATGAAAAATGGAATATGTAAACTATACCTATTGAAGGACGGACTAATGGATGGATTTCATGCGGTTTGTACTTGCAGGAGTTGGTATCGACGTCGGGGTCGAACATGAATTTTGGGTGGTTGTGCGGTGGTCTGCCGGTTGTTGGCTTTTTGCCAGAGTTTATGGTTGTTGTTTTGTGTTGTTCAGTAGTTGGTGTAGCTGGGTTTGTTGTTGTTTGGAGGGTTGAGATATGGTGGTGAGATGGTGGTGGAGAGGGAACAGTGGCGAATTTAGGTGTAAATTTTGGGTCATTCCGTACTCATCCGACTAAACTCGATATATTACTTCTATAATTATTAAAGAATATATTAAATTAAAACTTGTTGAACCCGTTCTCAAGATGGCTTATCTTTAGAGCAATGGTGCACCCGTTTTCTTGAAATCCTGGATTCGCCTCTGAGAGGGAACAATGGGGATTTGGGTTGGCCGGAGCTCGGAGAAGCAAATTACTTGTGGTTGTTTGGAGTTTGTATTGTTGCTAATTGTCGTTCGCCAGAGATGCCAAAGAGGAAAACGAAATGGGATTTGTGGTGGTGGAAAATACTTTGCTGGTGGATTTTGAAATCAATCTTTGAGGCGGCTGACCTTTTTGATAATATGATGGAAAATATTTTAGGGTTTTTCTCCTTTCTCAATGTCCACCATCCTCTAATTTAGTCACTAAGAAATTCTTTAAATAGAAAAAAAAAAATGAAAATCTCCTTAGTACAATATCACTATCTTAAAATTGTGGGCTAACATCATCAGTTAAAAAAATATTTGTGTATGAAATCTTATCAATATTGAATAAATTTCCAGATTGTGGAAAATATCAAAATAAATATTAACAAATGTAACGAACAAAATGAATATTAAAACATGTAATGAACTCAACCAATGCATGTAAAAATGCAATTTAACAAAAAATTGTGATTTAATCACAATGAACAAACATTTGAACGTATTCAACCGGTTGTGACAAAAAATAATGCAATTAAAATTAACCGATAAAAAAATTCTAAATTTTGACAAAAGGATAGTTATCGATAAACTTATTTAAAATTACAAAAAAATGTATTTGAACTATTGAATAAATAAAACTTAAAAGTTAACAAATCTTCTAAATGTTCGGTCAAAATCGGGTGTCAACAGATGTCCCTTTCGTTGGATATGATTGATGAGAAAAATCGTGGACAACAAAAATTAACAAACCTGATTTTGACTGAACACGTGACCTTTATATGAAGTGTGGCTGGAATGTTGTGGAATTTGATCCTCAACTTGCCTCCAAAAGGTTTCACGCTGTGTTGCGTCCTTGTTGAAGTAGTCCGCACCTATGGCTCAACTAAGAATGTATCCTCTTGGATGTTCTCGAAAAAAAAAAGATGAAACTCATTGGTAGAGACAAATTTACAGGAGAAAAGGTAGCATCTCTTATAATACGACAAATGAAGATGATCCATTGGTAGGATAAAAATGCATGTCCATCTGTAGGACGAATGAAGATGATGATCCATCGGTAGGATTTTGAATGTATGTCCATCAGTAGGACGAATGAAAAAGATGATCCATCGGTAGGATTTGAATGTATATCCATTGGTAGGACGAATGAAAATGATCCATCATTAGGATCTAAATGTATGTCCATCGGTAGGACGAATGAAGATGATCCATCAGTAGGATCTGAATGCATGTCCATCAGTACGACGAATGAAAATGATCCATCAGTAGGATCTGAATGTATGTCCATTGGTAGGACAAATGAAAATTATCCATCGATAGGATATAAATGTATGTCCATTAGTAGGACGAATAAAAATCTTTCAATGCATGTCTCCTCCAACTTGAACGCAGAATAAATAGGGTGCACATCCTTCACCTTTGAATAGATGCGACTTGAATTAAAATATCTTTTAACGCAAGTCTCCTCCGACTTGAACACGAAATAGATATGGTGCACATCCTTCACCTCTGAATAGATGCTATTTAAATGCAAATATCTTTCAACGAAACTCTCCTTCAACTTGAACGCGGAATAGATAAGGTGCACATCCTTCACCTCTAAATAGATGCGACTTAAATGCAAATATCTTTCAACGCAAGTTTCCTCCAGCTTGAATATGGAATAGATAGGGCGCACATCCTTTACCTCTGAATAGATGCGACTTAAATGCAAATATATTTCAACGCAAGTCTACTCCTACTTGAACGAGGAATAGATAGGGTGCACATCCTTCACCTTCGAATAGATGCGACTTAAATTAAAATATCTTTTAACGCAAGTCTCCTCCGACTTGAACACGAAATAGATATGGTGCACATCCTTCACCTCTGAATAGATGCTATTTAAATGCAAATATCTTTCAACGCAACTCTCCTTCAACTTGAACGCGGAATAGATAGGGTGCACATCTTTCACCTCCGAATAGATGCGATTTAAATGCAAATACCTTTCAACGCAAGCTTCCACCGACTTGAACGTTAAATAGATAGGGTGCACATCTTTCACCTCTGAATAGATGCGACTTAAATGCAAATATCTTTCAACGCAAGTTTCCACCGACTTAAATGTTGAATAGATAGGGTGCTCATCCTTCACCTCCGAATAGATGCAATTTAAATGCAAATATCTTTCAACGCAAGTTTACACCGACTTGAACATTAAATAGATAGGGTGCACTTCCTTCACCTCCGAATAGATGTGACTTACATGCAAATTTCTTTCAATGCAAGTTTCTATCGACGTGAACGTTGAATAGATAAAGTGCACATCTTTCACCTCTAAATAGATGCAACTTAAATGCAAATATCTTTCAATGCAAGTTTTCACTGACTTAAATGTTGAATAGATAGGGTGCATATCCTTCACCTTTGAATAGATCATACTTAAATGAAAATATCATTCAACGCAAGTTTCCTTCGACTTGAACGCTGAATAGATATGGTGTGCATCCTTCACCTCCGAATAGATGCGACTTAAATGCAAATATCTTTCAATGCAAGTTTCTTTCGACTTGAACGTTGAATAGATATGGAGCACATCCTTCACCTCCAAATAGATGCGACTTAAATGCAATGGACTTCTTAGCGAATGAAAATGCAATGAAAAATGCAAATGATGAATGACTCGATGATCGTCCACTGTAATGAGGTGGATGGCTCGATGATTGTCCAAATGTAACGAGGTTGACGACTCGATGATTGTCCTTAGTAATGAGGTGGATGACTTAATGATAATGCTGAAGATTTGCAAGCTGTCTTTGAACTTCAAGCGATGATGGATCACTTGAAGTTGACTATCAAGCTTCTGACAATACTCATTGGAATTTTTGAGGCCTTCCTCAAAAATTCTACCCAGCTAGAACTTTTGGCAAATCTCAAAATGATCTTCAATATTGACTTGTTGGATATATAACGCCTTTATTGTGAATTATTGAGATACTCTCAAAAATTCTGTCCAGTTTTTATTATAAGGAGAAAAGAAAATCACACTGGATATAGGATCGAGCCGTCGTGGCGCCTACATATTCTGTTGAGCCAGGAATCAGGTCAAATGTAGTTCCAATCCTGTAGATGATTAATATTGCAAAGAATCTAAGACAACATCATCAGTAGAAAATGCACATTATGAACATGATGAAATAGGAAAATAATATTTCCCACAATATTCAAAGCCTAAAGACAAGATATATCACATTTTTGGGACGAACAACCCAATGAAGTAAAATAGGCATCTCACACTGACAAGATTAACCTAATGACACTTTTTATAATGAACAACCCAAAAAAGGAAAGGCAAAATCTTTTTTTTTAATGGAAAAAAAATTTAAAATGTTTTGGAAAATATTAAAGAGTGGGTGCTTGCACCTTTTTTTTTTTGAAATATAAATAATATAAAGAGACAGTCAAATCTTGACTATAATTGGTACCAGGAGTTAGGATAGCATATAAATCTTTTTTTAAAAAAAATAAAAAAAACTAAGATTGAATTCAAGGTAACTCCTACAGCTTCAAGTGGTACCTCAAACATACTTAAGTATCAACAAAATTTGTTCATCTTTCTTCAAACAATGATTTGAATTGTACCAATCCCATGTTTCAAGTGCCCTCACAAAAAGGAAAGTCCTATTTCACACATATTTGAAGCATATTATTTGAAAACATTTTTTTGAAGTGCAGTCACACTCACAAGAATGTCCAATACATGCAATTGTGCTACCGTATGATTGGCCATTATGTAAATATTCACTAATGTGAGAACATTTGGAATGAGATCGTGTAGGAATTGTTATTGGCTCATAATGTAGGCTTAGAGACGGGTAGGATATATATTTGGGATAAGAGTGACTTAATTCCTTCTGGAGCATCATAATGAATTTGTAGTTTTGATGATTGATACACCTTTGGTGTCTGATCCTCTTTATTGTCCCCTGACTTTTTTTTCAACTTTTTTTGAATTCTTATTTGTTGGAGCTTTTCCTTTTTCACCCCTTTGTTTTGAAGTTTTCTCCTCTTTTGTTGGAGTTTTTTTTTTCTTCTCGTCTTTCATTGACCTTGTGAGGGTGTTTTTGTGTTTCTTTATTTCTTTCCACCTTCCCCTTTTTTTTCAGAAGTCGTTTTTTGCTTCCTTGAATTTGGGAGACTTTGTATCCTTTGACATTGGTAACTTCAAACATGGATCAACTCTTATAATTTGCACACTCTTGGTGCACTCAAGAAGGTTGGGCAAAGAGAAGGATAGTGCATGTAAACACTAAAAAGGGTAGTGTCTAGATATGGTTGTCCAAAGAAAGGCTTCAGGCTCAAAGTGGAGAAAACTAGGGATCAATGTCATTTAGTAGGTTTTGAAAGACACAATCAGGTCAAAGAAGGCCTACAATCCTTTCCCAAACCAAACATAACTCAGGATTTCGCTCGATAAATATTCAAGTCAAGTTATAGATCAACAGTGCGATGCAATTATATTTTGATATAAAAGCTCACCACACAATGCACATGAAATCATGAGGTTGGTTTTATTCTTTTCTTGAATACATGCAAGAGAATTTTCAAACATCACAAAAGTATAAATGAAAGGTACCTAAATAATGTATGGTTTACCACAAAGTCAGTCATCTTTATCATATCGAATATTTTTACATGCTCCTAACTACAGTGGTCCCATTTGAGCTGAAGACATGACTCTTTTAATATGTACAAAATGGTATTTTTTTAAAGAATGAATACCAAACCCAAGAAGGGCTGCCTATGTATCTCATCAAGATGAGAATCACGTGTGCATAGTTCATGCAGATATGTCTTTGAAAATATGCACAAACTATTTGATTTTTTTTAACTTAAAAGAATGAATATATCGAACCCAAGAAGGGCTGGCTACGTATCTCACCGAGATGATAATCAGGTGTGCGTAGTTTGTGCAGATATAGTATAAAATATGCTCAAACTATTTTTTTTTACTTTTGAAAAAAAATATCGAACCCAAGAAGGGTTGCCTACGTATCTCACCAAGATGAGAATCAAGTTCACGTAGTTCGTGCAGTTAAGGCATAAAACAATTTTAAGATTTACACAAACTCGAAGCGATATATTGTATCCTCCTACTGTCAATCTTGGCACTGTCTGTTGAATGTGGTCTCCTAATTTTACAGTAAGCACTTGTTGTTGTATTTTTTTTTTGGATGTCTCTTTGAACTATGTGTTCTCCCAATTATTTACAAGAACTATACATTATAACCACCATCCTTGACTGTTGTTGGGGATGGTTTCCCCGTAAAAATATGAGAAATGTGTGAAAGCAAGGCCATATTAATAAAAAATAAATAAAATAAAAGAGTGTAACTTCATAGTCAAGGACTCTCCTGATTTGTCCTTTTGACTGATTATTCATGTCCTGTGAAATCCAAAGACTCGAATTTCGCGAGTCCTCCTATTCCTTGCAATTTTGAACAAGAAATGACCTTCAAATTTTGGGGATACATTATCGGGAAGTGGGGACACAAATAATCAGTCTCACGCCGGGGTACAATCCTAAACTATGTTTCCGTGAGAGGTCCTTCGTTCTTGGTCCTTCTTCAACTCGAGGAACTATTAAACTCTCGACCCTAAGAGACAATGATTTTCCAGACGACGTATACATCCTTCAAATTTAAGCACATAAGTATGATCATCTTTTATTGACCAATGGGCCAAATAAACACTAGGTGGGCTTCTAATGAGCCCAACACACCTTGAGTGTTGAGTCAACTTAGTTCAAAATGCACAGAATTCGAGATTTCGTTTCACTGTATGCTAGATGACTAGGAGTGGCTTTTTGAAAGACCAGAAACCCAAGCAGACAACTTGGGCAGGAACTCACGACAACCATTGGACGCATGAAAAATCAATAAATTGCCGATCATTCTGAAAAAGGATTAAGTATAAAAAAGTCTGGTTGCAGTTTTGCAAAATCGTTCTTTAATATACTGTACATACATATTGGAAAATATCATGAATGCAATGACAGTTTATATACAGTTTAAACAAATAATGAATAACTAACAAGTATAATATACAAATAATCAACAAATATACAAGATATTATGAATAACATAGTAAAAGAATAACTCCTCAATTTGAAAAAATGAACTCGTAATGGTTAGAACCTCTATATCCCCAGTGGAGTCATCATTCTGTTTACATCCCTACTTTATTCAAATAGGGCGAAATGTCATGATGACTCAAAAACTAATAAATTAATTCAATTTTAAAATAATTTTGAGAATAAAGGACTTTTAAAGGAGTCGCCACCTAATTTTAGGAAAACTAGAAAACCAATTAAATAATCTACGAAATCATTATATTCTAGGTAAGGGGTTCAAGTTATTATTCCGAAGGGAAGGTGTTAGGCATCCTTTGAAATCCACAAATGTGAGTCCCGACTGAATTCATTTTTTTTTTTAAAATTGAGGAAGAGATAAAATAATATACAAGTAAAACAAACATGCGATATACACAAGTAATAAACCAAAACAATAATATAAGACATGGCCAAAAATTTGTCTAACATCAATATATACAAAATAATAAATAAAAATTATAATTCGAACTCCGTTCAAATAGCTTCAATGAAAAACAGCTCTGTGTACCTGTAAAATACACTTAGTAAAAGTATTAGTACTAAATAAATATGAATAAAAATGAATAACTCAAAAAATAACTTAAAAATAAAACCCGTCTTATTAACATGGAAAGCCTTGGAAATCGATGATAATTTCTTCATCGACCAATTTTAACATACAAAAAATATAAACTTAAGTTAAATTTTTGTCTTTTATAATGGGGAGGCCTCAAAAACCGATGGAGAAATTTTTTCATTGGCCAATTTGAGCATACAAAAAATATAAACTTAGACTAAATTTCCATCTTTTATAATTGGGAGGCCTCAAAAATCGATGGAGAAATTTTTTCATTGGCCATTTTAACAAATCTATTCAAGCTTTATAAAAATGCAAAAAAATAGAACAAACAAAAAACAACAATAAAATGAATGAGGCCGAAACTATATAAAATAATATTTAGCTAAGAACAATAATAAAACAGTCAACAAACAATAACTTATTAACATATAAAAGAGATCCAAGAATTGCCATAAAAAATTAAAAAAAATAGTAAGCACATCTAATGGAAAGCTACCATAATCATTAAAATATTAACCCCAAAAACATAACCACAAGTAGACCACGAATGAGAAAAATTGAACAAAAAATAACAGATAATTCAAATGAAATTAAAAAAATTAAACATGAACAGAACTTAGCAATAACGATTAAATCAAAAGAAATTGAGACCCAAAATCATTAAATTATAAAGAACATAAATAATACATATACAACTTAAAACAAAATTAATCCAAATAAAATAGTAAATCACAAATTTATATTTTTCATACAAAAAAAAAACAGAGACGAACAAATTACATAAGTCACCAAGAAATAACAACTACCATCAAAATAATAAAATAATAATAACATTCCAATCACCACAGAAAATAATAAAATACTAATAACAATCGACAACAATAGTGAATAAATCAACCAAGGAGTCACAAAGTCTGAGTCTACTATTAAAATCAATTCTGTGCACGAGAAATGGAATATGTAAACTATACCTATTGAAGGATGGACTAATGGATGGATTTCGTGCGGTTTGTACTTGCCGGAGTTGGTATCGACGCCGAGGTCGAATATGAAGTTTGGGTGGTTTTGCAGTGGTCTGCCGGTTTTTGGCTTTTCGCCAGAGTTTATGGTTGTTGTTTTGTGCTGTTTCAGCAGTTGGTAGAGCTAGGTTTGTTGTAGTTTGGAGGGTTGAGATCTGGTGGTGAGATAGTGGTGGAGAGGGAAACAATGGTGGTTTGGGTTGGCCGAAGCTCGGAGAGGCAAATTACTTGTGGTTGTTTGGAGTTTATATTGTTGCTAATTGTCGTTCCCAGGAGATGCCAAAGAGGAAAACGAAATGGGGTTTGTGGTGGTGTTTCTACTTTTCTGGTGGTTTTTGAAATCAATCTTTGAGGCGGCTGACCTTTTTGATAATATGATGGAAAATATTTTAGGGTTTTTCTCCTTTCTCAATGTTCACCACCCTTAAGTTTAGTCACTAAGAAATTCTTTAAATAGAAAAAATGAAAATCTCCTTAGTACAATATCACTATTTTAAAATCATGGGCAAACATCATCAATTAAAAAAATATTTGTGTATGAAATCTTATCAATATTGAATAAATTTTTAGACTGTGCAAAATATTAAAATAAATATAAACAAATGTAAAGAACAAAATGAATATTAAAAAAAATGTAATGAACGTAACCAATGGCATGTAAAAATGCAATTTAACAAAAAATGGTGATTTAATCACAATGAACAAATATTTGAACGTATTCAATCGGTTGTGACAAAAAATAATGTAATTAAAATTAATTGATAAAAAAAATTCTAAATTTTGACAAAAGGATCGTTATCGATAAAGTTATTTAAAATTATATAAAATGTACTTAGAACTATTGAATAAATAAAACTTAAAAGTTAAGTAATCTTGAAAATGTTATGCCAAAATTAGGTGTCAACAGTAATTTAGAATCTTTAGTAGTGGGTTTTGATGGTTTCAGCTTGAAAGAGTGAAACCTAAGACCTAGCCTTTGTATCTAGCTCGAAAGAGTAGATTTGATGAGAATGTGGGCTGGTTAGCTTATGGATAGTGTTAAGGTTTGAGAGAATTCAACGAAAATAAAGAAATAGTTCGAGAGAAAGTTGTTTTACTTATAGTCCATTATACCCGCGACGATTTAGCATTATCGGTAATGATGTACACCCATTAAGTTGAATTTGATAGTTGGTTAGTCAACCCCCCAAGTGTGTTCTAATTATCTGATTGTTTCTTGTTATTACTTTGAATTGTGTGGTAACGATATCTTGAAGATTTGAATAATAAACTCTTAAGTGCGTGCTACTCAGCTGTAAGGATCTTCATCATACTTTCGTGCTTGAATTCAAAGAAAGCTACTCTCTATGGGAACGACACCAACTCAGTCGGTTGGTTTATGTACTGACTAACGATCGTTGATGCTTAAAACTAGAGTATGTGTCCTTGATACGTTAAATCACACGACCCACACCTCGTGGGTCAATCCACACCCGTGGGTGAGGGACCGTAGGTCGAGGCCCTAAAATCAGGCTCTCTGAACCCAGCCCACACTTCACTAGCATGAGCCGTGTGTCCAACCACGGACCATCAGTGAGGCTTGTGGGTGGTGACCTAGGGACTGTTTTGAGGAGTTAGTTTAGGGACACTTTGGGCTTTTCCAGTTTTAATTACTATTAAGCGGTGTCATTTTAGAGTAATTTAGACCACCTATATAAGTATTTTAGACCACTAAAATAAGTCATTCACCTCATTATTTCTAAAACCCAAAACTATTCCCAAAACTTCATCCTCTCAAAATATTATCTCTCTAGAACTTCAAGGAAGAAGAAGAAGAAGGAAGTTGGAGCTAGGGTTTAAGGAGAAATGTTTTCTACTCAAATTCATTGGGTTTCATTGCTAAGGTATGGTAGCTCTTCATCCATGGATAGAATTCATTCGAAAATCCCAATTTCAATGATAGAAATCCCTAAAAGCTAGGGTTTGATTCCAATTTCATGGGCTCCATTCATAAAAAATTCTAATGCTTGAATTAATTTATATTATGATTGAATTAAAGATTTATTATGGTTTTTATGTTGAAATGTCCAAGAACCCATGAAATCCACATATTCCCAAATTATGATCTGTGATGTGGGTGTGTCGATGAAAGAAAGATACTATGAAATTATGCTTGTAGCAATTGGGTTACTTGAATCATGTTAATATCCACGTCGAATATAGTGAATTCTAGATGTATTAATTTGATATGAGCTTTGATCCTTGAAAGGGGAAATTATGATATTATGCATGTTTATGAAGTCTTTGTATATGGTTTAAGAACACTTTGAGAGTGAAGTGTCTATGATTATGATCTAGTTGTTGTGTTGTTGAAATGTTATTCTCATATACACACTTATGCATGAATATGATATGATGTGAAAGGCTTTCTCACAATATGATGATTCTAAGGTTGAAAGGCTTTCTCACCTATTGAATCTATATGTAGACATGGACGGTGAAAGGTTATTCTCACGCACGATCTAATGATCTATCTTAATAAATCAAGTTATGACTTAATATTTATTCCGTGGGAAGTAATGCTTAGCACTGAGTGGATATTGTGTATGAGATGGAAGCCTTTACACTAGTTGATTCTGCCTTCCCAGTGGGACCTTTTACACTAGTTGAGTCCGGGTTCCCAAAGTATGTCGCATGAGATGGAGACCTTCTACCTTTGTTGAGTCCGGGTTTCTAGTAGCTATCTCCTTATTCCGTAAACTATGTGACCCCATAGTTTATTTAGCTAGTGGATCCACCTAAGCCAAGAGTATGGTTCTACCTTAGGCAAGTAGGACAACCCTTTTCAGTGTGGGTAACACCGGGGGTCCATGTATAGCTCACATGGTCTCATGTAGGTTAAGGAATATTCCCATTATGACAAAAACAAGAACAAGAATATGAATTATGAACTATGGTTACTCAAGAAGCTTTACTTAGCAAGGGTGAGATTTATGGGGTCTTATACATGCATTGCACAAGTATGCTTTGAGAGTATTTATAAAGTGTTTCTCTTATGATATGATGATCAATGTATTGAGTATGCTTATGACTTATGCTTTTCCACTATCTTCATAGTGATATTTGAACTTAGTAAATTGCATGCATTCAAATGAAATGTCCCTTTTAGCATGTTTTCAATATTTTTATGCATGGATATCATACTTGGTGCATTTTTGTACTAACGCCTACTTTTGCTACATTTTCCCCAAGTGTAGGGTCCAGTTCTTAAGGTCATCATCGTTTTAACTAAAGCTTGGATTTGCTTACTTTCCTAGATTGTTGGTGAGTTTTCATGATTCTAGGATGGATGCTATCTCATTATAGTTCATTTATTGTATTTCCTTTTTGGACTATGTTGTTGCGTTGTGTCCCTTTCTCATTTCAAATATAGATGGTAATGTTGAGACTTAGAGTCTAGACTTCCGTTTTCTTTTATGAAAATTTTAAGACTTGAATTATGTTTCTCTTTATTGTTCTATTCTTATGTTATGATATTCTAAGTGGCTTACATGGTGCCTTCTAGGGTTCTATGTGCCTTCTTACATCTGGGGGGGTACCCTGGGTTGTGATAGTTAGATTCCAATAAAGATGGAGTGGTGGTGATGAAATGGGCTGAATCACCACTAGTGTCTGAAGTGAAAGAGAAACAAGACCAGGATCCTGTTTTGCTTGAGTTGAAGGTAAACGTTCATAAGAAAACTGAGATGGCTTTTGAACAGGGGGAGATGGTGTATTGAGATATCAAGGTAGATTGTGTGTACCTAGGGTGGATGAACTCCAAGAGAGAATCATGGAAGAAGTTCATAGCTCCGTATATTCAATCCATCCTGGTTCCACAAAGATGCATCGTGACTTGAGGGAAGTCTATTGGTGGAGTAGTATGAAGACGTGTATTGCAGAGTTTGTTGCTAAGTGACCGAATTGTCAACAAGTCAAGGTAAAGCACCAAAGACCCGGTGGTATGGATCAAAATATAAAGATTCCAAAATGGAAGTGAGAGATTATCAATATGGATTTCATTACTAATTTTCTGCGATCTCACAGGCACCATGATTCGATTTGGGTGATTGTAGATCGGATGACTAAATCAACTTATTTTTTGCCGGTAAAGACTACCTATTCAACAGAAGATTATGGCAGATTATATATTCAAAAGACAGTCAGACTTCATGGAATTCCTGTATCTATCATTTTAGATAGAGGTGTGTAATTCACTGCTCAGTTTTGGAAGTCTTTACAGAAAGGTTTTGGTTCAAAGGTAAATTTGAGTACTGCTTTCCATCCTAAGACTGATGGTCAAATATAGTGTATAATTCATAATTTAGAGGACATGTTGAGGGCTTGTGTGATGGATTTCAAGGGTAATTGGGATGATCACTTACCTCTCATACAGTTTGCTTACAATAATAACTATTACTCTAGCATCCAGATGGCTCCATATGTGACTCTTTATGGGCGAAGATATAGATCTCCTATTAGATGGTTTGAGGTTGGTGAAGTTGGGTTGATAGGACTAGACTTGGTTCATCAAACTATGGAAAAAGTGAAGATCATTCAAGAAAGGTTGAAATAGCGCAAAGTTGTTAGAAATCCTATACATACGTGACTTAGAGTTTGAGGTGGATGAATGGGTTTACTTAAAGGTTTAGCCCAAGAAGGGTACTATGAGGTTTGGGAATAAGGGAAAACTAAGTCACCGGTATATTGTTCCTTACAGGATATCCAAAAGGATTGTCAATGTAGCTTAAGAGTTGGAGCTACCGTCAGAGTTAGCAGCAATTCATTTGGTGTTTGACATTTCTATGTTGAAGAAGTGTATGGGAAATCCTTCACTTATTATACCTACTAAGAATATTGGTATTAAGGACAACCTATCTTATGAAGAGATATTCGTTCAAATTCTTGATCGTCAAGTTTGTAAGCTGAGAACCAAGGAGGTGGCATCGGTCAAGATCTTATGAAGGAACCAAATTTTAAGGAAGCTACTTGGGAGGTTGAGGAAGATATGAAAAAGAGATACCCACATCTCTTTGCTTTCTAAGAAATTCCAAACCAAGGTAAAAAATCTTTTCTTGGTACTCATTAAGTTGATGTGTTGAGTGCATGTAAGTTGCATGTTGTGTACTCGACTTTGAGTAGTTAGATGCTTCATATTTTTCCTTATTGTCTTAGCGTGATATCGTTCGAGGAAAAATGTTCCCAAGGGGGAGATATAGTAACATCTCGGAGTTCGAAAGAGCTAAATTTGAAAGAACTAAATTTAGAGTCATGCAAGTTGCTCTTCAAATTGTAAGTTCTGGGTCAACTTCAAACGACCATAACATTTAGCACAGGATGATTTAGGTAGCCCATGAGATATCAAATCTAAGGTCATTAAATCCTCTTTCCAACACCACCAAGTTTTCTAAATTCGAAGTTTGGATGAAAGAGATATGCCCGTTTGAGTGCAGGCTCTCTAGATAGAGTGTTTCATCCGTTTTAAGGAGTGTTTTGGTCTTTTCCTTAGCCCATTAAGCCCATACGTTTTGACTCACCCAAATAGGGGTCTAAGCCAATTGAAATCAGTTTTCAATCTCTCAAAAATGTTTAAGCAAGTTAGGGCAAAGTTCAAGAAGAGAAGGAGGAGATTTCAAGAAATTCTTCAAGGTTTTGGGGAAATCTCGAAAACCTTGGTTCTTTTGAGCGTGACATTTCTCATAGTGATGGATATGTTCATCCTCATGCCAAACATGTATTTCTTTCAGTAAATCATCCATGAAATCATTATGTATAGGTTCTTGAGGAAGTCTTAAGGTTTTACTTCACTCTTTAACAATGAATTCATGTTGGATTGTTAGAGTGAGGGTTCGCGAATGAGTGTTGTTCTTGGTGTAAATTAAGTGAGTTTTTGATGAATTTCGTTGGGTTTATGAATCTACATAATTTTGGGGTTGAATCATTCAATTCTAGATGAGTTAGGCCATGAATTGAACAAGCAAAATTCGTCGAAAGTTCTAGGTCGGGGCTGGGGCATTGCGCCTGAAAGGCTGGTGCGATGCGCCAGTAGTGCACCTAATCAGACGCCCAGTAAATGGAGGCCTGGCGAGATGTGCCAGCAGCGCCCCTAATCAGAGCCCCAGTAAATGAGTGCCTGGCGCAATGATTAATAACGTTTCAAAGACACTTCTTCCAATTCAAAGTGTCAATGATCGTAAATCAGTATAAGACCCGATTAAATGAGTTAGGGTTGAATCCACAGGGAGCGGTACATGTTTAAAAGTCAATTAAGAAGTATGAATGCGGTCTAATCAGTCATACGAAATAACATTAACGAAAAAAGACATATTAAATTAAAGGGGTGACACAAATGTCAAATGGGGGGGGGGGGGGGGGGGTTTGGTTGTGATTATCAACTGCAAACAATCACAAATGATTTGAAATAACAATAGGGAGATAGATTCTCGGGATGTGATCGATTATAGGCAAATATAGGCATATGGTAATTGAAAGTACTAGTAAACAACTGAAAATCAGTGAGTAGGCTAGACTATAAGGTAGATAGCTTTCTCTCGAACAACTACCCCGAATCAAGTGATTTCTTTCGAACATCAACAAGCAAGACAATGAAGAACAGCCCACACCTTAATATATCCACTCTTCCGAGCTAGATGGTTAGGATTGGGTTTAGGATTAACTCTCTCGAGCTAAACCCAGCTCAACCTAATACCCACAAATCATTAATCAATAATCTTAGTTCTAAAACCTCTCTCTCAAGCAAGCCAAAAACACAAAAGTAGAACTGCATTTGCAACTACAATTCTTAAATTAAACCTCAATTAATGATTAAACTCACTTTAATTCAACATTTAAACTAGTAATTAACAATACCCATAAACAAATTTAACCCATAATCACATGATCACACCCCAAGAATTGGGGTTTAGCTAAACATCATAAAAAGATAAAAACTGTTACCGAATCGATTAACCATCAACTGGGTAAGAGAGATTTAGTCCTTACAATGCTCAATTTGAAGAAAATCTGAAAACCCACTTCCAAAATCTCTAAAGAGAATTTTTCAAATCTTCAAAGCTAAGGAAAACTATAGAGAAAGTTTCTCTAAGCTCAATTCTAATGTCTAACAAAAATATCAAAAGATGAATAATGATTAAAAAAAAAACCCATAAACTAAATGTTCAAAATATAATTTATAGTCGCCAAAAAAGAGCTACGAAAGCCCATTCAGCGAAGTAAGTCAAGCCCGTTGAACTACTCGTCGAGCCGGCCTTTGATCTCTTCCATCGACTTTTCACCCTGGCATTCAACATCCTCAAGGTATATAACTTTGGGCAATCTATCACTACTTTGTGGAACTGCTCGGCGATGCGCCGACTGCTCCTTTTTATCACCGACTTGGTTTCCTCCCTCAGGGCTTGGCACACTAGAACTTAAGGCGGTCAGATAGCCACTCGACGATTTGCCAAGTGACCTTGGTGATCACCAAGCTCGCCTTTCTTCAATTCTTCAGCTTGTTTTGTTCTTTTTGCCTATAGTGTCCTTGCTTTGCTCCTCAATCCATATATCTGAAAATCAAGGATTTAACATCAGTTATTGGGACAAATTAAGCATTTGAGGACACTAAATCTATATAAACAAAGCCCTAAATGAGTCCAAAACTAGGATTCATCACGCAACACACCAATAGTGTGCCCAATCAGCCCCCAGTAAATGCAGGCCGACACGCCGCCATAGAGTGTCAGGAAACTTTCCTTCTCTATTCTTGTTCCGTACTTGTTCCTTTGAGCTGAGTTGTCGTCCTTTTCTTTTTACCAACTATCTTAATCTTTATAAATCATTGAAAAATCTTATACATGTCCTAATCCTCATTCTTAAACTCACATTTTTTCCAAATCAAAGTAAAGTTTATAGATATGTTCAAAGGTTCTATTTCATAAACACTTAAGAGTTTCAAATGTACCTATATCAATGATTGAAATTGAAAGATTAGTTCATCAGTGCATGTTTTCAAAAATGTAAACACGTCCAATGTTTCGAAAAGTATTTCAATCAAGTAATAAGTCCATTCCTTATAATGGGTGAATTGAGCATAAAGTTATCATTGATTATTTTGGGAGTAGCATCGAGCACCGAGATAGGTTAGAGTCTTTTATTATTCGAAAGTCCCACAGAACTACGTAGCTAGTGTAGGATAGGATAGCATTGACTCTTCATGTGACTCCTCATTATCCATTCGCAAACAACATTTGTGAGGCATCCTTGCTTTCAGGGAACTCCATTTCTTTCTAGTTAATAGCTTTAGGAGGTGTCGTGGGTCTTGTCCCGACATCCATCTCACATTGTTAGAGGTTTTGTATACAGATTGATTAGATGTTTTCCATTGTTTTCTTAGAATATTTTGTTTAACTCATGGTTCATGTTAAGTATTTTGCAATGACAGTATTTTAAGACTTTCTTAAATGTTTAATTGTTCATCTATTTAAGCTTCCACATATTGATTCATGTCATGTAAGTCATGTAGTCAGGATAAGGGTTCGCTTGGGGATCAGAAATGATTCTTGAGTGTCAGTCGTGCGTAGGGTGTAGGCTTAGGCCGTGACAAGTTGCATAAAATGTGAAACTGCATATCATTTTATTTTTAAATGTCAAATAAAGGCTAGACGTAAAGAATTTGAAAACTATTGTCATAAATTTATTCTTCCCCCTAGAAAAATTCCAAAATTAGTGTCTACTAAAGGAAATTCTTTATTTGAAATGCTTAAAGTTTCTTATGAATGTAGAAAACATTTACAAATGGTTTGGAATGCTTATAATTTTAATATGGACTATAGACTTACTAATAATGATTGGATTAATGTAAACGATCTTATAGATTTCTTAAAAGTTTTTTATTAGCTACAAAACAAATATCTGGACTTTATTATCCAACTATTTGCTCAGTTTTGCCAAATATATGTGATATTTCTAGTTTAAAAAAATTAAATTCAAAGATAATCCGAGGTTTCAAGAGTTTGTTAAGTCAATGATTGAAAAATTTAAAAACTACATTTTTTCCTATTCCTCAAATTTATTTAACTCCTTGTTTATTAAACCCAACTTTCAAAGAAATATGTGGATCACGAATGGTTGAAATTTTTTATTTAAATTTAGATATTCAAGATTACGAATCAACTAGCTTGAAAAGAATTAAAGATAATATAAAAATTAAAACTAGAAAATTGTATGACTTGTATAATTCTCGTAGAATAAATGAAGTAGTTGATGTACCATGAATTTACGATACTTTTGATGCATTAAACTTAGAGTTTTCCATGAGTCTTAGGCATTTTTTTAATAGATGTGATGGTATTTTGGTATGATTTTGTAGAAAATAGGTTTTTGGGCAAGTGGTATTGAAAGTGTTGCAGCAGTAGTAGTTTTTGTAAAGTATGACTTGACCTACGAGCCTTCAATTCTTCTATGAGCTGTATATGTAAGTCGTGGGTTGGAGTACTGAGAATTGAAGCCAAGTGTAAAATGATGGATGCTGACTGATGAGCCGTACAAATGAAGTCATAGAAAAAGTCCAGAAAAGTGAGCTCTAGTACTTGAATGACAGATGAATAGGATGAGATGTGCAAAGATCTACGGGCCATATATCATGCCTGTAGAAATGGTTATCCAGATGAGAGAAACGAAAGGCACCTATGAGCCGTAGGTCCCCAACCGCTGATGACACTGCCCAAATCGAATTTCCTCAAATTTCATTTTCCTAATTTATTTAGGATTTGCTTTATATGAATATTAGTTGTATTTTTTAGATTTTGGGTTGTGAGACATTTTGAGACACTTTGTTTTGGCTTTGAAAATTGTTTTGTAAACAAATGTGATATTTAATTCTTGAAGCTTGGTTTATGAAATTTGCATTTTATCTTTAATTCAAGAATCCGGATTTCAACTATTCTAATTGTAAGTTCATGCTTTATTTTATTAATCCTAATATGAATTGTGAACACACAAACATGAGTAACTAAATCCACAACTAGGGTTGTGAGAACCATGAGTAAATAACAACATAAAACTAATAATAAGTAACTCTCAAATAGTGTTCATGCATGCATTGTTAATCTCTTCGTTTTGAATGCTTTTTAACAGTGCACAATGATAGAACTCACCTCATTCCTGCTTGCCCGACCAAGGAAGTAATGAATGAGAAAGAGATTAAACAATGGAGATTTAGTATGATAATCCACTATCTAATAGCCTAACACAAATAAGTGAGGGCTAATCAAGGGTCAATGGTAAGGGTTAGTAAAGCATACACCTGTAGACTGACCAAGTTGCGTGATGAAATTCCCTATTTGGACGACCAATCACTTAGGAGATACCTAACTTACCGACTTTGCGTGTTAAACACTAGCAAATAATTATTATTATTAGGGTCACTGCATTAGAAACTTGTGTAGAACATATATGCCTTAGTTTCAATCTCATATTAATATTGCAAATTATGAATTCTGCTTTCTTGTTACTTGTTATTACAAATCAATCAACAATTACATTGTTTATAAATCCCCCTTTTACAAAATTAATCTGACTAAACATACAATTAACCATAAATTAGCCTAAGTCTAGACCATAGTATTCCTCGTAGAATTGATCCTAACCCTAGTTAGATTTTTTATTTGACAACGACCGCTTATACTTCTTTAGGGAAATGTAATTTGGTTGGGAGTATCAAACTTTGGCGCCATTTTCTAATTTCGTTATTGCAATTTAGTCAATTAATTCCTGATTCATGTTTTATTTTTATTTTCTACAGGTATTATTTTCAGTGTAGCCAAGTACACGGAGTCAAGGCAATCCTCTGACCACCTACGATCTTGAATTAAGAAAAACACTACAAAAAATGTCGGACGAGGTCAAAATCTGGGACTCAATGATGATCCAATCGGACCGGGTCATGGGGATGCTGCCGGAGTCCAACATCTAAGAGTAGTGGGAGTGCCTAGACACGTCCAGGACAATTCTCTCTTTGACAATGCTGAGAAAGTACAAAATCGACTAGCACTCAACGTGCGTCTTAATTATATGGTGGACCATAATATTGCAAGTCGACGGGTACCATCGTGGTACCTCCATTGCCTGTCGGACATACATTTGTGGTTGCAACTAGCCTGATGCAAATGCTCACATCCAAAAGGTTGTTTGCTGGGCTACCATCATAAGACCTATATGCTTGTCTAGCAAGGTCAAAAGTGTCTGTATGAATATTGTGGAGCAACCAAATTTAAACATGGATGTAATTGGTTTAAGGGTGTTTCCACTATCATTGATGGGGGACACTACAATATGACTATGTGAGCTATCATATAACTCAATCACCACGTGGGACGAGCTACATAGAGTTTTCTTAGACAAATATTCTCGGTGACAAAGAAGATGAAGCTGAAAGATAAAATTCATAATATTGTGGCTACACCTAGAGAATTAGTTAGTGATGCATAAGAGAGATTCACCGATTATATGAGGAGTGTTCCGAATCACCAATTGATGATGAGTCGCTATAGGAGTTCTTCTACCGATTATTAGATGACAATGGTAAAGCGGTGTTGAATACTATTTATGGGGGCATACGGAGCTAACACATTTCTGCAAATAGTAGAGAAGATCACTAGAAACAACAAATCATAGAGTACTAGAACTTTGGCTACCACAAGGAGCAATTTTTCGATACAAACTACACCAAACTAGTCCAATGATGATATTCGTGAAGAGATGCCACAGTTGAGAACAAAGGTTGACTTAATATTGAAACATGTAAGTGGTTATGTTGAGAAAGTGAATGCAATTAATTATTAGGCTGCATCACCACCGGTTTAAGAGTATACTTATGAAAAGGACGTGAATTTTGAAAATGAGCAGGCAGGGGTTTTTTGGACCAATGCCCAAGCATCCAATCAGGATAATTGGCACAAAGGTTAAGAAAATCAAGGTCGAAACTACATTAAATATAATCGCAAAGGGAACTCTATTCGTGATGGGAATTATAACCGTGACAACAATTACAATAGGAATAGATATACCAACAGAAATGATAAGAGTGGTCCTTATGTTCCACCAGGAAACTGAGATGGAGGATCAAGTTTGACTCGAATTGAGAATATGATGACTAAGATGATGAAAAAGTTTGACTCAATAGATGACAATGTAAAGGAGATGCGAAATGACTTTGATTAAAGTTTTTAAGTAAGGTTTTTAACGAGACACATTATATATGAATGAGACATTCAAGGGGGAGTGTTATAAATATAGTGAATGTCTATCTTTTTAGAGAAATTTAGGAACTCTAACTATGGGACAAAGTCAATTTTCCCCTATTAATTGAGGGTTCTCAATGGAAAGTCATTCCTAAAGAAAAATAACAAATCTTCTCTCTTCTCCATACTTCTTTCTTCTTCTTATTTTATATTTTCATAACATTTTTCATTATTTATATAGTTATTTTAATATTTTAGTTATGTTAACATTTTCCAATTTCATTCTTCTAATAGACACCTTGTTTGGATGGTTGTACTGTATTATTAGTCTAAATATCATGTTTGTTTTTACTGTTTTTAAACTCTATTGTATTTGAAAAACATTGTAGTGTTTTTAACATTCTTTCTAATTTATTTTTACAGCACCTTAACTTTTTAAATCTTATAATTTATACTAGTTACGATAGTCAGTGTTGTGCATGAATCCAATAACATTAAATTTTATAGCAATTAGTTATATTTTTTTTTATAACATTTGAAATAATATTTATATTTAAATGTGATATTATTTTAAAGTCAATTAGAAAACAAACTTTAAATTTAATTTAGAATTTTCCTAGTCAAATATGAATGCTAATTTTATTGTTATAATTACATAAATGGACCTCTATTTATGTATGGTGTAGGTAATACATGAGGTGTCCAGAAAAACTCTCATCTACCTTGTCATTACCCTCTATTTGTTCTTCATTAGTATCATAGTTGTAATCATGGTTTGAGTTCTGCTCAATAATCAATATTATGTGGATGTGTTTTTTTGGATTTGTGGAGGTATATATGTATTATATTGCACTTTTCCAAGATGTATATCTAGTTGTATCCCTTTGTTTTGTAGAGACTCAGTTAAATGTGATATTTATAAATATACCTTATCTTGTTGTGTACCTTCTATTTCTTGTAGCTTGCAATGTAGCTATTAAGTGCCCAAACATTAATTCCTTTTTATTTCAAAATTAGAAACACCAAAAAATATTGTATATGTAATGAACATACATAGAGGACATTTGTAGAGGTGGAAAATAGAAAAATATGTTGGGTACAAAAGCTAGATAAAACAAAATTCAGAGATGAAGGACATTTGAAGGAATTTGACCTTGCATATTTGTTTATGTTGTAAGAATGTGGACATACTTTTGGAGGATGTGATCAACAAGAATCCTGTAACCTTTCTCTGTGGGATGGTAACTATCCCAAAATAAATATTGTGTTGTTGTCACATGTTCCACTGTGTTTGCTGCATAGAATTACCGCCTCTATCATTCCACTACCACAACATCCTTTATCTACTACTTCAAATCCTGAAAATTTAAATGCATGCATCAACTATATATTCAAATATTATACAATAATTTCATTCTTTTAATGATAATATATATATACTTTCTTTTGTACTTCATTATTGCAGAAAGTGGTCTTCTTTTTTCTTGTTAACTCTTTAATTCTTACTTTCCACATAATATGTTTAAAATCATCAGATTTAAAGACATTTTGATATATTTTATATATCTTTAGTTTAAGACCACAAAATTTTAAAGTCTAAAGTTTACGCACTACAACAAAAATAATTTTTAGGGGCAATAAATATACACATTAACAAAAAGTGTGAAAATCTTTACTGATGACATTACTCAATTGTCATAAGATCCAATGTCACTATACGCTTCAGTTACATTTACAAAGAGTGCTAATTACCTATTTAGCGACATTTAACCTATTGTCGTTAATTAATTGCCGCTAACATCATTTTTTTCAAAGAATATTGAGCTTTATAAGAGGTAGGAGTAACTTGAATATATAATTAAAAAATCTCAAGCATGATTAAAGGAAAGTAGATTGTATTTGTGTTTACCATGTTTTTGAGGGTTGACAATGAGATCAAGCAAAGGATTGTAGATATCAATCAAAACCAACAAGGATTGAAGTAAATTTGTTGACGATGAAGCAATTGCAGCTGAGAGCTTAGTGTTGGCTAATTGTGCTGCTTGATTGTATTCCACAACACACCCTCTACTGAAACCTCCAGCAAGTGTTCTCTGGGATGGCAAACACCCTATGGGTGGAACCCCAAAAACACCTATTTTTCTTGCTCCCAATTTGTATAATTACTTCCAAGAAAAACAATTAAACAATCATTGATTGAAATATAAATAACTAGATTAATAGTTTGTTTCATCAAACTTTTTTGAAAGTAAAAAATACCTATTTTTTTTTTCTCAAAAATAGAAAAGTAAGATAGTTGACCAAGCTTTTGAGTAATTGAGTGTAAATAAGTGGTTCTCGGTAATTTTTCAAAAGCTAAAAAAAGTACTCAATGTGTTTCAATTTATGTGACTCACTTTCTTTTTTTGTCATCCCAAAAAATGACAAATTTCTAGATTTAGTAACAATTTAGCTTTAAAATAATCATTTATGAAATGATTTATAACAAAACAAACATCTCTAACTTACTTTAGATTACAAATTTCAAAAAAAAAATCTTTCCTTTTTAAATTTCATGTCAAATCAAAGCACATCACATAAATTGTGAATCGCTTTTAAGAAAAAACACACTTAAAATTACTTTGAAAAAGCTTAGTGATCAAATGCTAATTGTCACTCAAAAATACTTTAAAATTTATTGATGAAACATAAATTACTTTTCATCAAAAATATTGATTTTAGAAATTTGACCAATAAAAGATGAAAATTCATACTTGGACAAAGTGGGAAGTTGCAGAGACCATAAGATGAGTGTATGCATTAATATCATAGTGCAGTCGACGAATTCCAATGGTGAAATAGGTGTTGGCGAGGTCATCGCTGCCTGCTACCACTAAGAACAAGCTATTCCTCAATATGTCGTTTGCTTCTTCTTCTCCTACTAATTCCTTAAGCAGTTAAGCTTCACAATGTATTCTTTAAAATGATCTAATTCTGTTGATAGAGGTATGACTGACTGAAATTTGCACATGAATATCACTTCAGGCAGAAAAATGAAATAACTAATAGTAGTAGCTAAAGTGTATTTTAATAAATAGTTGGTGATAGTTCAAAAAAAATGAACACATTATAGTTCAGATAGAAAAAAAAGGAATAACTAATACTCTCTCAGTCCTATTTTATTTGACACTTTTCGCTTTTTCAGAGTCAAACAATTTAAATTTGACCATGAATTTATAAACTACGTAAAAAGTACTATAAGTTACAATAATTGACAATTCAAAATATTTAAAAGATATATAAAAAATTTACGGTAAAAAATGACTTATTTGAATTTTGAAATTTGAAAAGTGTCACATAAATTGAGATGGAGGGAGTAATTGAGTTTCAGGGTGGGGGAGCAAATAGAGACTAGAAGAATAATTCATAAGGTGTGTTTTGATTAATAGTTGGTGATATAGTTCAAGTAAAAATAAAGACTAGATAATACTTAAAATAGGAATTCACAAAAATATGATATTTCAAATGTATTTTTAAATATTATCTAATCAACTGATCTAAAATATTAAACATTAAACATTAAACAACATAATAAGTGTGAATAAAATACTGCAATACTAGAGGTTTGAGGATCAAATCCACAACCTCCTGACGCAAAGTTTACTCCTGTTTTAAGATCTTCAACTCGCAAATGAGGGTCAAGATAAGCTGGCATTACTTCTTTAATCCCGAGTTCCTCCACTGAAATAAATTTTAAATGTTGGAAGAACAATATTTTCTATCAACAAAGCCAAACGATATTTATAGTACATTTATATTTTAATTTATTTATCTGATTTTAACTTGATATAAAATTTTAAAAAATAAATCAGATTTTAAATTTTTTGATTTTAATTATCTAGTGTTTGGTCATAAATTTCTGAATATTTTTTTTCGAAAAATCAAATTTGATTTGAAGTTTTAACATATATTTGACTATAACTTTTGAAAACTTATTTTACATTTTATTTTAGTTTTTACTAAATACTAGTTTTAATCATGATTAATAGGTCTACAATACCATTATTTTAGGTAAAAAAGCATTCTCTAACTTTGATTTAAAAATTTTATTTTCTAATTCCAATGTAAATAAAGTAGGCTAAATGCATCTATTTTATATTTCAAAAATTATGTTCTTCTCAATCAATTATTCTATTTTTTTTTGGGGGGTTGCGGAATTAGAGAGAGAAGTGAGGGAAATGGGAGATGAGGGATGGTTTTCCCTTTCTCCTTCTCTTTATTTATAGGCAAAAGTTTACATTACTATTCATGAACAGTGACTCTGAACAGTGACTCGACCTTTACTATTCATGAACAGTGACTGACTCTTACTATTTGTACAGTACTTGACCTCTATTATTTACACAGTGACCGACTTACTATTCACATAATTGACACTTTACTATTTATGAATAGTATTTTTACTATTCATCCACAGTATCATGTCTGGTGACTCCGAATAAAAACAAACTACTTTACTTTACTTTACAAAAGAAAACAAAAACTTTACAAAAAGAAGGATAAGATGCTTATCCCACTTTTGACTTCTTTACATAGCTGTCTTCATCGTATGTTTTGTTTTGTCGGCTGTCTTCATCAGGCTGCCGGCTATCTCATTGTCTTTTGTCTTTGGTATTTTATTCCAGCTGTACGGTTGGAACTTCGTTATCTTCTCCGTGACACTTGGAACATATATGTTCTGAGTATTTACTACTAATAGTTGTACAATATCTTGTCAATAGTGCTGGTGAAATGAAATTTTTCCGTATAGCTCTTGTAGTTGGTGTATTTTCTGGTTTTAGGAGACTTAGTATCCATTGACGTATTTCCTCCATATCTCCTTCTCTTGTTTCTCGACAGTTCGAATATATCATTGTATTATCTCTACTATAGTAACTCCATATTGTATTGTTATTTAGATAATTATTTGCTAACTCCGTTAATATTGTAGCTATTCCGATAACTCTTTTATTGGCATAGAAATCAGGAATATCTACAATAGGTATCTCATCTTGTTTTTCTATCTTTTCCGGAATTAACATATCTCTGGTCAAACCAATTTTTATGACCTGTATAGCTGGTTTTATCTCGTCATAAAGTATTTCTGCAGTAGCTGAATAGAACTTTATAAAAAATAGAGTTCCTTTAGTTATTCGTTTATAGGTTAAAAAGGCTTTGTATAGTTCAGGTATCTTCGAAATTTCGTCTCCTGTAGCTGTGTACACTGTACTGAGTAGTCCATAATTATAACAAGTTGTAACTAAATTTGTATTTGTACCTGGAAGGGCAATTAGTTTGTTATAACCTTGTAGGTGTTGAGTAACGTAATCAGTATTTGGCTCTTTTGGATTTATAGCTCTGGGGTTTTTATTTAAGTAGGTTTGGATTTTATAGATATTTTCCGTATAAGTACGGGTAATATGGGTATATGTATTTTTCTGTTGGGCTAGGCTATTTTTATATGTAGTTGTTTGTGGAGTAGGTACAGATTTTTGTATCTTTGGAGCTGTATATGGTTTATCAAAAAGTTTATTCATATTTGTATTTGTATAACTTTTTTCTTCTGTAGGTTTCTTTGTAGCTCCACCAGATGTACCTGCACCTGCATTTAAACAAACGTTATGGGTTTTAGGGAGTTTCCCAACGTCTCCTTCTAGCTCTGGAATTTTAACGTCTTCCGATCGACGTAGCTCCGCATTTTTATCGTCATGCTACTGACTACTAGCTTGCTCTTTGAGCTTTTGTATCTCACCTTCCATACTATCCACTTTTTTGCAAAGTGTAGTTAGGAGGTTGAGTATCTGATCCATAGTATTTGTTTGCTCAGTATTTTTCTCTTGAGAGGTGATCTGCAATCACATTTTTGTCAGTTTTTATAACTTCAATTGTAAATGAAAAATTCAGTATATTGACTACTAGTCTTCTTATTTCCTTTGTTGTAACTGAATCTTGTACCTTTTTAGTTATCCACCATTTAACCTGTGTATTATCTGTTCTAACAATGAATTTGTTATATACAATATATGGTTCAAAAGCTAATAAACATTTATATAAGGCAAATAGTTCTTTTCTATTTATTTCCCATTTTATTTGTGGGTCTGTATATGATCCGGAATAATATCTGCAATGATGTTCTATTTTTTCATTTATGTATTTATATTTTAACACTCCTCCGTAACTATGGTTACTAGAGTCTGTTTCTACTATATAGGTAAATTGTTTATTTTCATCTGGAAAATATAATTTTGGTAGATCTTTACACATTAGTTTTATTTTCCTGATATTTTTTATCTTGTTCATCAAAATGATATTCGATATCTTTCTTTAATTTTTTCTGTAATGGTTTTAGATTTTCTGCTAATTTTGGTATATATTCTCTTACTTGATTAACTAATCCTAAAAAGGATTGTAATTTTTTCTTAGTATCTAATATTTCTGCAGAATTAGATATCTTTTGTACAATATGTGTTTGCATTTTCACTCCATTTTTATCTATTTGAATTCCTAAGAATTCTATTTGATTTTTCATAATTTCAGCTTTCTTTTTGGATAAGCTAATTCCTGATATTTCTATGATGTGTATAAATTTTTCTAATAACTTTAGATGTTCTTCTTTTGTTTTTGAATATAATAATATATCGTCTATATATACTATGCAATTTTCTAGTTGGTTAAAATATGTATCCATAAAATGTTGATATCTACCTGGTGCGTTTTTATATCCAAATGGTAAAACATTCCATTCGTAGAATCCTTATGGTACAGTAAATGCTGTTAAATGTTTAGATTCTTCTTCTAGTTTTAGGTGGTAAAATCCTGATTTACAATCAAATTTACTAAAGTAATTATATCCTTGTATTTGTCTTACTTTTAATATTTTATTGGGTATGGGGTAATTGTAAGTTTTAGTTTTTGCGTTTAGATTCCTATAATCAATAACCATTCTACTTTTACCTCTTTTTTGTTCACTATGTTTATTTACTATAAATGCTGGACTGTTATGTTTACTATTACTTTCTTGTATATATTTATTTTCTAATAATTCATTTATATGCATTTTAAATTCTGATTGGTCTTCAAAATTATATCTTAATGGTTTTTGTGTTATTATACTATTTTCATCTATTAGTTCAATTTTTACCTTTGTTTTATGTTTATCCCATCCTTGTAATGGGTTTTCGTTATATAATGAGTTTAATTTATCATTTATTGCTTGTATTTTATCTATTGTGAATATTATAATTTCTATTTTATGATCATTATTTGATATATTTTCTAATTTCTGGGTAATTTTTTCACTTCCTTTTATCCATGGTGTATTTTTTCTAATTTTATTATTAACTCTTTTTGCTCCTATCTTATGATTACATATGGTAGTGAACCACCAATGTGTTTTTGTTATAGTATGTGGATATAGTTTATCTAAAAAAGGCATTCCTAATAATATATCTTTATTTGTAAATTCATAACTATAGATTTCTTCTATTATTAATATTTTATCCCATATTTGTGTTTTTATATTTTTAGCTTTATGTGTTATCATGCTCCCTTCATTATTAAATCCTGTTATTTGTTTTTTCTTTAAATCTTTTGGTAATTTACAATCTCTAGCTAAATGTCCTAATTTTCCACAATTATAGCATTTACATTCTGTTATATTTTTCTTAATTCTATGTGGTCTTTTTTGTTTATAATTTTTTATATAATATCTTTTTCTCGGAATTTTATTTTTATATTTTGTTTTGAAGTGTTTATATTTCTTTATCCTTTTCTTATATTTATATGGATTTTTACATCCAAATTGGGGTGCTAATTTATTTGTACAATATTTTAGGTTTTTTACTAATATTTTTTCTAGTTTTAATTCCTCTTTATGTTTTTCACATAATTTCATAAACCATTGTTGTAAGAATTTTATTCTAGCTCCTAGTGTATCTACTGTATTAGATTCTTCCCAATCTTTTATTATTTTGGAACTAAATGGTTCTGGTAATTTTGTGTAATATAATTTTCTTATTTCTCTACTTTCATCATTTGTATATATTCCTTTATAGTAATATTCTCTAAATGCACATGTATATTCATCTATGTAACTCATTTTACATATTGCTAATTTATTCATTAAATTTCTGTTTATTATTTTATCTTGTTGTTGTTCTTCTATTTCTGTTGTCATACTACCAAATTCATTTCTAATTGATATTTCATATTTATTTAATATATCTATTGCTGATGTTGCTATTTCATTATTAGGTCTATTATGATTTCTTAATGTTGCTAAGCTTGTTGGTGTTAAATTTTGTAACCATATTTTTACTGTTCCTATAAGTGTTCTTTCTATATACCCTGGGGCATCGTTTATTGATATTTTATTATCTACTAATTGTTTTGATATATAGCCTATCCATAATTGAATTGTTTTGTTTGTATCTGCTACACAGTCTAAATCTAAGAAATTATTTTGATCTGTAGTTTGTCTAGGTGTCCAATTTTTATTTATTAAATATTTTCTTTGATCTATAATTGTGGAAAATTAGGACATTTAGCTAGAGATTGTAAATTACCAAAAGATTTAAAGAAAAAACAAATAACAGAGATAATAATAGAAGACGACACATATAAACAGATAGATTATTTAGATTATGATCTAGAAGATGAAGATAGTATATACGAAATAACAGATAATGAATTAGGAAATGAAATAGAGTCATTTTCAATTTCTTTTCTCCTATCTATTTCTTCATTTTCTTTATTTAATCGTACCATTGTTGTTAGACTATCTTCTAATTTTGCTGATTCCTTATCTGGCATTAGATATAGTTGGTTTCCTATTTTTTTATATCTTCGTTCTAAGTTTGAATGTATTAAAAAGTTTATTCATATTTGTATTTGTATAACTTTTTTCTTCTGTAGGTTTCTTTGTAGCTCCACCAGATGTACCTGCACCTGCATTTAAACAAACGTTATGGGTTTTAGGGAGTTTCCCAACGTCTCCTTCTAGCTCTGGAATTACTACTTTACTTTACTTTACAAAAGAAAACAAAAACTTTACAAAAAGAAGGATAAGATGAATTAAAAATAGACGAATTAGAAATAAATGAAATAAATGAAGAAGAAAATGATAATATTTCAGAAAATAATTCTGAATCGTATTCAGAAACATATACTGAACTTATAGAAAAAGATAAAAATATAGAAATAAATGTAGGAAATTTAGATGAAAAACCGAGTACTTCAAATATTAAAACACGAACAGATACAACACCAACATACTATACTTATGAAAAAGAAAATAGAGATAAAGTTTTATGGGATAAAAGATTAAATAAAAATTGGACACCTAGACAAACTACAGATCAAAATAATTTCTTAGATTTAGACTGTGTAGCAGATACAAACAAAACAATTCAATTATGGATAGGCTATATATCAAAACAATTAGTAGATAATATGATGACAATATTCATTTAGTACTCATTTTAGGCGTTGAATTGCTTAAATACACGTTGCAATGATTTTTATCTTAGTTTAGGTGGAAAAATGTAATCCAGATTATTTTTTTTGATAGACATTTTAAAGAAGTGTATTGTTTCAATTGTTTTTTTTTTCTTTGCTTAATTTGCAATTTTATTGTTAATTCATCATTTTAGAAATATCAGTGAACATATACATACTTGGACGCCTTTTTTACTTGTTGGCAAACTCTTGTGAGATAAAATTATTTTTTACCCAAGTAATTTTGGGTTTTTGATATTTAAACATGACAAATGTCATAAAAATTGCCAAAGAAAGCTATAGAGAATCTCAAAAATTGTTCACCCTCCTATTTAATTTCTTTTTTATTTTTAGTTTTCATTCGATGTTTTGATAGTAAGATCGACTAAATTCAATTAATTTACACAAAGAATTTCAATATTAGAGGGTAAAACACTCCTAACAAAAACAATTTCATTCTTACTAATCAATATTTCTACTTTATAAGTAATCTCAGAATCAAAATTAAAATCCAAAGGATGACAAAAGAATAAGAAAGAGAGACCACCACCACCACTTCATTGGTATTTACCATTATCTTTTCCTTTCTTTGTTAGAGTTTTAGACATTATAATTTATATTGTAGGAATTCACGAGAGACTCATTTTGCTTAACAAACAAATTAAACAAAATTTCCACCCATGAACTCGACTATTTGAGAATATCTTTTTTTGATACAACAATATATCTAATATATTCAAATGTAATTTCACAAATAGGATATATAGAAGGTCTAGTATACATAGATCATAGTCCTACATTGAAAGATAGAGACTAAAGAGGTTGTCTCCAATATATCATCAACTCAAATAAAAAAAGTATATCAAAGCAAATACTAAAAAAGCATGATAAAACATTTTGAAAAAAAAAATAAAAAATCATAACTGCAATAAAATAGGACGATAATCTAACTATACATTAACATACCTAGCAAGTCAGAGGGAGTCTTGGCATTGGTAAGCTTTCCAGTAGGTTTTCCACCCATGAAGTCCTTACCATATGGTTCAAAATTACATTTGACGAGTGTAGTAATATTATTTTTATTTCCTTGATCATCGATTGAATCTACAAAAATAAAAACAGCCTTCATAGATCCATTCTCTACCTTTCCTTCACAGCCAAAAAAGAGGACAACATTTTACTTAACACACTTAATTAACATTTTAATACATATTTATAGATAGATATATACGTTATTGACTAAATTAAGACCTTGATCCATTGGTCTTTATTAGGTTTCTTATTGTATATTAAGTTATATTAGGATATAGTAGTTACTAATTAATACATGTTAGAGAAAACTAATGGAGTTCATATGTCTTGGTAGAGGAAATAATCATGAAATACATGAGATAAAAGTCCTTGTCAACAAATAGCACACTTTTTGTGACCTTTTAAAGCTTTTGCCTTGTTGGAGTCACGTTAGAAGGTGACAAAACTATAACTACATAAAAAGGTTTCTTCTTCTCATTACCTACCATAACGTTAGGTGTATTTATACGTCCATGATTTAATTTGTTTAACTTTGTGTTTTATTCCGAGAGTTAATATGCTAAATAATCCTAACAAATATTCACTTTTGTGTTGGAGAACTAATGTATCAATAATAATAACTTTGCAGCACTTCGTAAGAAACAACAAAGTTTAAAACATATTTTCAATATCAAAAAGTTAAATTAGTAAAGAAAATAAAATCTGTAATAAATCAAAAACTATATCGATAAGAAGAAAATTAAGTCCACCAAATTCTCACTCCCCAAACTCAAGGGGCAGAATAGGCACCTATTGTCAAAACTTGGGTCCGAGCCGATTCTGCTAAACCATTTGCTAATAGAACATAGAAGCCACATGTAGTTAAGAAAACAAATGAGTATATCCCAACTTAAAAATAAGTCCTTGACCGGCAAGGACCCTGTCAATAACTCTATAAAGGATATAACTACTCCCACAGTTCATATATAAAAAAAAAAGCCAGCTAGCACATAAATCCTGTTTGGGCCGTCGAGGCCACCATGATATCTAGGAAAATGTAAAAGCTATATGGGCTATCAAAGCCGTCATGATCTCTATACATAAGTTAATTGAAATACTATGTATCAAGACAATAAACCAAACCATCACCACACTTCAGCCAACCAACAAAACAGGTCAACATGGACAATAACGTGGCTATATAACCCAAAACACTACTCTGCAAGCCTCTAAGAGTAGTAAAACTTGATAGACAGGCCCCGACTTACTAAAAAACTATATACAACAAAATCCAACAAACTTTTATACTCTAGCAACTCCGAAAGAAAGGGGCTAGGCAACCTATTAGAACTCAACTGTGCTAATGGGGATGCCTATCAAGTCATATTTCGGGACCTGCAGGCATGAATGTAGCGCCCTCAGACAATGGGGCGTTGGTACAAAATAATGTAACGAGTATGAAAGGCAACATACTAAATGAACAAGTATCATAATATACAAAAAGTAATCAGGTAAGGAAATAAAAAATAATACAAGCATACGAACCTGCTACTGAATCTTAACATTCAAAAATAATCAAACAACAACCTAATCAAGCCCCAATAAGCTCGGCAGGTACAAACATAAAAAAAGACCACCTACCTAGGCCCACATAAGTACATAAGGTGCCAAATCAATCTATATACCTCTATCGGTAGCCCTTTATCTGTGTAGGAAGTCACATAGCCCTCTTAGGCAACGATAAATCCCCATAAGCAGCGCATAGCCCCCCTATGTAACAAAATAGCCCCGTAGGCAGTTTACATCCTCTTTAGGCATCAACATATCCCCGTAGGTAGTTTACATCCCTCTTAGGCATCAACATAGCCTTGTAGGCAATACATAACCCTCTTTGGCATCAATAAAGCCCCGCAGGCAACACATAGCCCTCTTTTGCATCAATATTGCCCCATAGGCAACACATATCCCTCTTTTGAAACAACATAGTCCTCTTAGCCAACAACATAGCCCCATAGGCAGTTCATAGCTCTATAGCTAACCACAATAGCCCCAAGGGAAATAACAAACAATTCAATAGGCTAAAGGTGAGCAATTTAGCTATAAATAATCTATTCAAATAGTCCCTAAGTCGTTCCCAATGTAGGGTCGT
Organism: Solanum bulbocastanum; assembly: GCA_037074985.1. Lineage (NCBI taxonomy): Eukaryota > Viridiplantae > Streptophyta > Magnoliopsida > Solanales > Solanaceae > Solanum > Solanum bulbocastanum. The sequence continues at coordinate 10,414,085 of CM073604.1, forward strand.
TATTAACATATTAGGAGTCCCGACAATGATGGATTATAACCACATAATTAGCCCACAACTCACAATTATATCTACGAGTTCACCAATGATAACAATCCTATTATATCACTCATAAACTTTAAGAAATCATGTCGAACGAAGGGAATAGTCTGAACATGCCTTTTTCTTTAGAGTTTATTCTTAATAATACCTTTATCGACACCCCTACAACACCAAAAAAAGGAGAATAATCTCAATCAATAATTAAGGACAAGAATTACTACGACAATTCACAATCGATACTAATTCCTATTGTAAATTACTATCCAATGCCTAAGGTATTTATAAAACAATAAAAGAAGATTCTTACCTTTATATACACACCCAAAATACCTTAACAAACTCAAACCACCGATAAATCCCTGCTGACACAACCTCCACGAAGCTATACCGCACAATTCACAGTGAAAACTATACCAAAGCGATTAGCTTGTGATGTAGAGCAATTTTTGTTAAAGAACCAAGAAGAGATCATGAAGATACAAGTATGATTTGAGGAGTAATTATCTGTTTTTTTTGGTTTCATATGAGCTGGAATGAGAAAAAATGAAAAGAAGATGCTATTCTAAAAATTTCCACCTACCTAGGAGCCCCACTAGCCATCTTTGTTGTGCAGTTGGTAAAAAATAATGACTATCTCTTTATTCTGATGTTGCATGAAGGAACAATTTGTTGTGTTGGAAAACTAGACTCATAGACCTTCGATTTGATAGGTAATGGGTCCTCTAAGTCTTTTTAGATTGGGAGAAAACCTCAGAGACATTTGTACTAAATTTTAGAGATATCTTTAAAAAGGAACTTACGATAACTTTCGCCAACTTTTATTACTAAACTCGCTTAACTTCAAAATTAAGATACGACCCTTGAGCACTTGAAATATGACATACCACATCATTACTAATTTATTATCACTCTTCGTCCTACCACGAAAATACAAATTAAGTTAGAGTTTCGAAAAGTCGAGGTGTTAAATAAATGCACAATGTATCCTTAAGGAAATTATTCTTCTTAAGTACCCGAGGTTAATTGAATATATCCTTTTAGGATAGAATGATTTTACTCACCAGTGTATTGAACCAAAACTAGAATTTATTTGTGCAGAAAAAGAAATTCAGAAATTTGTACTTTGAAGTCTTATGAATCAAAGATATTTATAGCCATAAAAGTACCACTTATGAAAATTTGCAACCTTCTAGTACAATCATTTAAGAAACGATGAAAATTTTAAATGAATTCGAGAAACAAACTGAACTGGACATACTATGTCATGTAGATCCGATTGGGGTTGACTAATTTAATTTAATGATTAAATAATTAATAATTTCTTAAATTATTAAATAACTAAAAAAATTGTTGAAGTCGAGTCGAACAATGACGACGGCTGAAGGGGTTTCTCTTTCCAACCCTTTTAACAACATGTAGCAGTGCTTCCTTATTACACTTGAAAATTTCTTTCCACCACTAATGAGAGAGAAATATTTTTCACTAAATCATATGTGAACACTTTATGTTCCCTTCATTTTTCATTTATTCGCTATACCCAACGATTCCACACATGAATGGAGAATGCCTATAATATAAAGAAATGCATGAATAAGTGTGTAATTTATAGGCAAGGATTAATTTCATCTATATATGTAGGTTTTTATTTGAACTTTTCATAGTAAAAATATGTTTGAGATACTCGGTTAATCAATAAATTTGATATCTTTGAATCTTCAAACTTTGGTTTATACCTAGACAACCATATATATCTCACACAACCAACCCTTTACTGTATGTGGTTCTTACTGTTGTGTTCGTTTTAGCCATGAACACCTCTTAATATCATGAGTGTATAAAGAATTAGCTTTTACAATCATTCTCTTTGGCTTGCACTTCACACTACCATAGGTGATTTCTAACCGTGTTATTGCGTAGATACAGTATTTGGTCAAATTTTCCAAACTTAAAAATCATTAAAACAATTTAAGCTTTATTAACTCATTAAAAATCTTTAATGATTTTTCTTTGTTTCTAAACATTGTCTTCACTATGAAAAGGGAATGAGCTATTTGCTAATGTCGATCCATCAGTTACAATTTTGTTTGATCTCCTTAAACCTAAGTCTTGGAATCTCTAGTCTACTAGGTAGAGTTGCCTACATTATGACTTGTCCTAAGTTTTAAAACTCATTTCCATAGACGATCTTTCAACTGACTCTCTAGCTAGGCTTTTTGTAAGTGGATCCGACATATTATCTATATAGTTTACATAGTCAATAGTGATAATTCTACTATAGAGCAATTATCTCATAGTATTATGTCTTTGTAATATATGATGAGATGTGTCATTGTACATAACACTCTCTACGCTATACATTGTTGCTTAAATATCACAATGTATGAATATATGTCCAAAGGTTTGGGATAGAAAGGAATGTATTCTAAAAAATTCTAAAGACATTCAGCTTCTTCACCAGAGTTATCTAAAGTAACAAATTTAGATTCCATTGTAAAGCGAGCAATATGTCTATTTGGATGATTTTCAAGATACTCTTATCCACCAATGATAAGTACAAATCCACTTGTGGATTTTACTTCATTTGAATCGGTAATTAATTTGCATCACAATATCCTTCTATCACGATGATAAGTTCCACTGACCTAGGGGCCCCACTAGTTGTCTCTGTTGCACAATCGGTAAAAAACAAAATGAATATCTCTTTATTCTAATGTCGCATGAACGAACGGTTTGATACGTTGGAAAATAGACTCGTAGACGTTCGATTTGCTCAGTAGTGGTTTGTGTAACACTTTTTATATCAGGAGAAACCCTCAGAGACATTTGTACTAAATTTTATAGAAATCTTTAAAAAGGAACTTACGATAACTTTTACCAACTTTTATTACTAAACTCGCTTAACTTCAAAAAATAAGATACGACCCTTGAGCACTTAAAATATGACATACTACATCATTACTAATTTTTTAACACTTTGAAAAGTTTAACTTAGAATGAAAAAGGAGAAAAGGGCAATCCACGAAGAGGTTCACGGGCCGTGAAGGGGTCCACCGTCCGTCACCCTGGAGTTGCACCCAACTACTGTGAAGGACCACGGATGCCTAGATGGTCTGTGAAGCTTCACACGGACCATGAAGTAGTCCGTGAAAGGGGCACAGAACCCTCACGACTCCTGTGAAGGACCATAAATGCTTAGACGGTTCGTGAAGCTTCATACAGACTGTGAAGTCATCCGTGAAAGGGACTCATAAGGTTTTGGGTAAACTAAAAGTGATCATATATTTAACCACAAAATGAACTAGGTGGAAAATGGCCTGTCAAATCAAAGGTCTTTGAGTCCTCTTTCCAACGCCACCAAGTTTGCCTATTTCCGAGCCTAGAGTAAAAGGTTATGCCTGTGTTAGTGAAACCCTATCGGGTAGGGAAACATCACGACCCACTAGATGGGTCTTGATGCCTTAAATAACCTGTGAAGCCTCTCGTGTGAGGCACCTCACCAATTTTAAGTTAGGGTCATTTTGGTTTTTCCCTATGTGTTTGTTACTTAAACTACGTCATTTTATCCCTATTCTAAGCCTAAACTACAACAGTTTACTTCGTCTAAGCCTAATTAATTAGTCAAAAATTACCTAAAACATTCATTTTGCTAAATATCTTCAGACTTATAAAAAAAAAAGAGAAAGATGTGACATTTTTCTCCCCAGAGCAAGCTGAGCTCTCCTTCAGTTCAGCCCCGAAATCCAAAGAATTTCTTCGTAGTTTTCTTCACCAGGTATGTTGGATTTCACTAGTGGGTACTCCATAAAAAATTATTCAGACCTAGGGTTCCTAAATCTTAGGGATTCATTGTAATTTAGCTGCTATAATTTCTATGAAATTAATTACATATTTCTTGGAGAATTAGTATAGTCCCATATGTAGAACTCAGAAATCCTAGCTTGCGTTAATCATCCATATTTCATGAATTATACTTGCTAGGCAGATTAGTTAGACAATCATGCTTCAAAATTGGAATGTCATATCTTTAGTATATGTAAGATGCATTCTCAGATACTTATCAGTTTTCGAGCTATCCAGTATTACAGATGCATTTTTAGCTTTATATTTAGTTGGGGGTAAACTTAGCACCAAGCGGACAAAGGGATAAAGGTTCACCTGTCAGTTTAGGTTCAGACCCTTGTAGATAAATCCATGAGTCCCAGAACTACGGTGCCACCGTAGGTTATGAAGGGGTCACTCGTCAGATTAGGATTGACACTCATGTCCCTTGTGGACATCACTTAGTGGATCCACATCATACTTTTTCGTATCCTTGGCAAGGTATGAACACCTTTCCATCCATGGTTACAGGTTGACCCCACAGTTAGCTCAGCTGGGGTATGTCGGTTAATAGTATCTCCACAATCAGATTCATATTGCATTTACAATGTATTCAATATTTCTTTCAGTATTCAGTTCGGCATGTTACATCTTCATGATTAGTACTTAGTCATTGCATCCAACTCAGTTTTCAGTTATGCTTCAGTCTATCTATTTCCATGTTCAATTTCTATATTGTTTAGCTTAGCCCATATCCCACATGCTCAGTACATTCAAAGTACTGACACACACTTTTGTGCTACACCGTTGTATGAGGTAGGTTCAGGCACTCAACATCCAGGTAGCGCTTAGCTCAACATCCCGTCCATACTCAACTGCTTCAGTGGTGAGTCCTCATATTTCGAGGATGATAGACATGCTTTACTTTTCAGTATTTAATTTTCAGTTTCAAACTAGTTAGGGTTAGCTGGGGGCATGTCCCAACAAATCAAATCAGTTAAAGGATTTTAGACATAGATTTGATTCAACTCAAGTTGTTTGTGTTGTTGTTTTTAGCTTCGCGTAGTGTATGCTTTAATTGAACTTGTATAGATATGTCATGCCATGGTTAGCTTGGGGTCATTTGTGACACTAAGTACCATTATGTGTCTAGGGGGTAGCCTTGTGGCTTGACAAACTTGGTATCAAATCCTCAAGTTTAAGTGTCATAGAGTGTCTTAAAGCCACGTTAAGTAGGGTCTTCATCATGGTGTGAAGAGATCCACACTTATGAGGGAGGAGATATGAGACGTTAGGAAAAGCTTCCCCCCTTTCTTAGTATAAACTCTATTTAATCTCCTTCTAACTCCTGCTCTTCGCATTTAAGAAAATACCTCCCAAAAGAGCTAACACAGGGAATCAGCCAACAGCTCCAGCAGACCCATTGAATGAGCAAGTCACACATACCGAGTTCAGGGATGCTTTTCAAGTGCTTGCTCAGGCCATGACCACCCATGTCAATTAGTAGGCTGTAACCCCAGCTCTACCGCAGACTAACACTACTGTAGCAAGAATCTAGGACTTCAATCGGATGAACCCTCCAGAGTTTCATGGGTCTAAGTTAGAAGAGGATCCACAAGAGTTTCTTGATGACATCAGAAGGTAACAGATATTATGGGTGTCACTCCAGTCGAGAGTGAAAATTTGGCCGCTTATCAGTTGAAGGGAGTGGCCTACACTTGGTACCGACCATGGAAGGAATCTTGTGTAACGACCTAAAATTTACAAGTCTTGATGGCAACTATGTTTCAAACTAATAGGCAAGACAACCCAATAATTTAACCAATTCAACTTAAATTGTTGAAAAGGTAAGTAGCAAGCAATATCTCGAATATCAAGTAATTTAAAATAAAATGTGGATAAATTGTAATAGCACCCCAAGATTAGTGTCATAAGTACAAGAGCTTCTTAAGTCAATAAAAGTCTCTAATTATTTAACAAGTCTAAACCTAAGAAATATACTATCAAAATACCAACACAACATAATAAATAAAGATAGAAGAAAGTATGGGCTGCAAAATATCCAAGTAGCTCACCACAACTCCAAGATAATCCAAACTATGACTCAAGCTCCAAGAAATGCGCCAAAATTCAAAATATAATGTGCACCACAAAAGAGTGCATCAAGTGTAGTATGAGTATGAACCACGTGTACGCAGTATATCGCATAGACCAACAACAAAGAAGTAGTGAGAGGAGTATATAAGAAAACAATTCTCTAATTTTACAAGTCCACATTATACTTATCAACCAAGTTTTCATCAAATAGGGATAATCAAATGTTACGTAACGTCCAAACATCAATGAAACACACAATCATACAAGAATGAAGGAAGTAATAAGATGCAATGCAATGCAATGTCACACCATCAAATTATATGCCTCAAATGCCCAATACTCTCTCAACTGTATATACATGATACTCCTCGAAAATATATGTCGTGCCCCATTTTTCGCAAAACGAATTGGTGCATGACCTAACAACTCTTTCAGATTTTGCTGGATTGAAGAGTCGCCACCTAACGAGTTAAGGCGCGTTAGGGCACCTATATAACCTAATTAAATATACCTAAAGGTCAACGAACCAAAGATCGGATAAGGGTTCAAATTACCTCAAAGGGAAGGTGTTACGCATACCTCGAGGTCCACAAATGTGGGTCCCGACCGTATCTCTTGCAATTTATTTTGGGGTTACAAGTAGAAATTAAAGTCACTTCATTTATTGGTTATTTTATTTAAACATGCTTACTAGGTGATAACTAACATAAACAGTTAAGGTCACTTCATTTATTTATTTAATTAATTAAGCATGCAAAACTAGGTGATAACATAATATCAAACAATTAAGGTCACTTCATTTATTTATTTATTTAATTTAACATGCAAAACTAGGTGATAACATAATATTAAATATATATACTAAACATGAAACAATTATAGAAGATAAGCGAGAAGACAAAATATACACAAATAAATAGAGGAAATATCAATTTTATTTATTGAGCTACCCCAAGCAGTTATAATTATAAAACAAATAAAAGGGAAAAGGGAAGAGAGACCATGGAATCTAGATTAACACACTTTATGGATCAGTGTTTGACTTATTATTCGGTCGGCTCAATGTTCGGAAAGACAAAACCAATGTTTTTCGATTCAAGCCTGAGTCGATTTTCATCATCTGCGTAAGGGCCTAACTACCCCTACCCCACCATCCACATACATTTCATCCTAAAAGGTGCCTAGCGTCCCTGCTTCGTGTCCAAGAGGCATTGGACTACTATTAAGGTGGTTTTAGACTAAAATAAAATATAGGCTCCTAATTAGTCCCTCTAGAAACCAAGTAAAACAAATAGGATGAGCATTTAGCACATACATCTCAAGTTGACCTCTAGGTTTAAATTATTAGCATGTTAGCAAACACACATAATAGTGAAAGGTTTCGTGCTTGAGTGTGTGGCATACAAACATATATTATAACAGTAACATTATTCAATTAAGAGGGGAAGAAAATTATTTTAAATGTAGAAAACATATATTATTTAATTTTTAAGCGGGTAGAAGAGTGATCACAGATTCAGAAATATTTTAGAACAGATTAGATTTTATCAGAAAATTATTTTTAGTGGCAGTCAGTTTATTAGATGTAAAAATTAATCAATAGCTGATGTAATTGGCAAATAAGATTATTGATGTAGAAAATTAATTAAATTGAGCAGATTTAAAACTGTCATATTACAAGCAGAATTGATTTAATATCATTTTATCCAACTGGGGCAAATTATAGCATGCAGGGAAATGAATTCAATTTTATTCTTAAATGGCAGAGAAAATTATATCACAAAATTGTTAGCAGTGGCAGAAAATATGCAGCATAATTATTTCAGTTATTTAGCATGCTAAAATGATTATAACAGTCTGACTTAATGAATGCGATTGACATTGATCTTATTTGTTAAATCCTATCGACATGGTTTGTAAGTGAACATGGTGAAAATTTTACCACTAATTTGTAAGAAAAATTATTATTAACCACTTAAAGTGGATGATTAACTCACTAAAAACATTAAAATTAGATTGCTTAACTACATGCAAAAAAGTTATTACAACTTGATTAATTAAATGAATTAATTAACCCACAAGATTAAACGCAACACTAATTAACATATCAACCTTCTCATTAGATCTTATAAGCATGTTTTCTATGCAAAACTGAAATTGAAGCCTATATGCATGAATTTCTATTGGTAAAAACCAATCTGATACGAACAAGTTGTTAAATATCAATGTTTATTTATTTATTAAATAATGGAGTTGATAGTGAGCATGACAAAGCAAGGCACAAACATTATTCATTGTTAGGATTAAAAGGTGGATATGCCAATCATATAAACAAATTACAATAAGCAGTCAAATTATCTCAACATGATTGATTTTAAGCATAATTAGACAAAGCTTAAATTGGTGATAAATGAAAAATGATTATTTTTATTTTTTAGGCTAGATTTAAACAAAGTTATTAAGAGCTGAACAATCAAGCAACCAACAATCTATAGACATACTTTCTAGCACAAATATGTTGCGATAAAAATAACAAGTAGCACGTAATCCCCTCCCCGTTAGATAATCCCCCAAATATATTTCATAAGTATAGAGTTAGAGTTATACAAATATTACAGAACGAAAATAAAACCAAAAGAGATACATAAAAGTAAACTAAAATCCATTGGTATCCCCTCCAAGGAGACTTTTCAAAACCTTGAACTCTAAGATCAAGATCTTGCTCAAAGAAAATACAGCCAAATACACATAAAAACAAACATGCATAATAAAATATCATTCACATACATACAAACGCACAATACTTAAACAAACCACACACAATATATCACACATAAAAAGAGAGAGGTAAAGAGAACTAACCTGAAACACCTTCCTTTTATTTATTCATACACATTATTCAAAATAACCTGGATAGATCTGAACAAATCTGTCAACATCTTAAAATTGTTAGAAACTAAAAATGAAGTGTTAACCCTCTCTCTTTTCAAAAATGAAGTTTGTTGTTGAATTCCTCGAGTTTTGCCAGAGAAGAGAGACGCGGAGGCAGTGCTACTGTCCGTCAATGGTTGCTACCTTGGAGCTTGCTATTCGCCGGTGGCCTCACATGCCTTTTCTCGCTGGTCCATCGCTGGAGCTGCTGGTGGCATTGGTCGGAGTAGTTGGAGCTTTCCTCGATGGCTGGTGTTGTTGGCTTTACCGAAAAGAGTAGAGAGAGAAGAGAGGGGGCAACGCTGGTTGCTGCTCACTGCACTTCCTCACCGGGCTTTGCTGGCTGCAGCTGTTGTTGGTGTTATTCGCCGGTCAGAGCTGAAGAGTGCAAGAGAAAGGGAGGCGGTGCTATAGAGATGGAGAGGAAGAGTGAAATGAAGAATTTTTAAGGATTTGATCTTTTAGTACTAAAATAGGAAAGGGATAGAGGAAATGATCTCAACTGTTAGATTAGAGAGATGAATGGACCGGATTGAACTATCTATTGATCAAGATTTGAATGAATGGACGAGATTACTATGGGATGTGAGAATTGGATTGGAAAGGCTAAAACTGAAAATTGAAATAAGAATGGGCACAATTGAAATTAATAATGGCTATAATTAAAGTTAATAAATTGAATAGGCTAGAATTGAAAGAAATTAGAACAGAATAGGCTGAAATTTAAATAATTTGGAGGAAAAATAAGGAAATGCTATTCAATTAATAAAATACTACACATATTAAAATATTTTCATACAAATTAAACACATTTAATTTTAAAATATTTTAGTAAGATAATTATTTCGAGTTTAATAATAATAAAATAATTTGATAATAATTGCAATAACTTTTATAAATTAAGCATATTGAAATGTGTAATTTTTTTTTACACAAAATTGATTAGAATTTTAAACTCGAAATATATTTTAAAAATACGTATTTAATCGAATAGCATTTCTGAAAAGGTTATAGGTCCATCAAAATTGGGTGTCAACAGTTGCCCTTTGGTTGCTTGAGAATGAAGGATGAATTGTTGGGCAACCAACGTTGACTTAGTAGCTAATTCCGTTCGACCGATGAGAGATGTCAGTGGGATCAATTGAAATGATATAGAGTTGGAAAGGGTATGACCGAGACTTTGGTATTAAGTCGCCTACATATCTCTAGTTATACTTGAATCAGGTCGTGTGTAGTTTTAAATTTAGGAACAAACGAAGCTCTTAAGATTGAAAAAAAATAGTATGATGTTCAGACGAAAACGACAGCGGCTTGAATGGATAAGATTAGAATAGCGAGAAGAACATGACAGAGCGATTTTCGATTTAAGCGAAGGATCGAATGTAAAGCAGTAATACACGTAGCAAGGATTGAGAGGGCCTTTGTTGCGATAGATATGAGCATGATAATCATGTCTGAGAGGGCAATTGATCTTGTTGTATTACAGTCTCTGCAAATCTGTAGCTTGTAATACAACTAAATAGAATGATTAGAGCATATATATCAAATGAACAGTAAATGTAAATATGATGCAATTTCCCATACTGACCATGATATTTGCCTTAAGACTATGAATATAATGTCTTAGGTTATGATGTCTAGGGCCATGATATACAAAATTAATTCCTTAGGTCATGAAAATGTTGTCTGTGGGCCATGAAAAATGATGCCCTTAGACTATGACACCTTCAAATCATGATAAGTAGAAATTAAATCCTTAGGCCATGAAATGATGAAAGATGATGCCCTTGGACTATGACGCCTTAGGAAAATAAATGATGAGTAAAGAGAGCGTATATATTTTGATGTAATTCGAGCATCTTGTGGTTTGATTTAGTAGTTAACTATGTACATATGTATTTGGGCACAATGTGATCTCAGGCACATGCACTCTTCAACCACAATGCAATCAGGCACATGCAATCTTTGGGCACAATGCAATTCAGGCACATGCAGTCTCAGGCACAATGCAATATTGAGCACATGCAATGTCAGACACAACGTTGTTCGGACACATGCAATGTTCTGGAACATGTAATCTTTGGGCAAAATGCAATTTAGGCACAATGCATTATTGAGCATAATGTAATCTTCAGGCACAATGCAATATCGAGCACAATGCAATATCAGGCACATGTAATCTTCGGGAATAATACAGATTGGGCACATGCAATCTTCGGGCAAAATACAATTTGGGCACAATGCAATTCTCGAGCACATGCAATCTCGGGCATAATGCAATCCTTAGGCACAATGTAATTTTGGGGCATGATATAATAGTTGGGAGCATGAAGCATCTTAAAGCTTCGCTTGTTGGAAGGGTCAAGTGCCATTTTGGGCTCAGTAGAATAGTTTTGCCTTGTTGGAAGGATAATATGTCATTTGGTGGCAATTTTCGAGTTCAGAATAACGTAGCTTGATCCTTCTTCTTATTGAAGGGATGGAATGCCATTAATTAGCGATTTTTCGGAGTTAATATAGCGGTATATTGATCCTTCAAGTGGTGTTGAAGTTGCTCCTTGTATATGTACCTGTCTTTTCTGCATTCAAAGAAAAATAGTTAGTTAAAAGCGAGGTTGATCTGTATCCCTGATTTGACATAGTGCTCCTTTGATGTCTGCAAGAAAGGCCGACCCTTTGCAAATGTTGTAATAAATTTTGAGGGAACCTCAAAATTTTCTGCCTCAGTGTATAACTTCTAATTATCTTATGCTCTTTTTGTTGACCAAAAGTTGTTCTCTAGAATTTTTGAGATCTTCTCAAAATTTCTGCCCCAGTCTCATTATTCGTAAATGAATGGGATTGTTGAGGTCATCTATTGTGAGAAAATATAATATTTTGATGGAATTTTTTGAGTTCCTCTCAAAAATTCTGCCCCAGTATTGGCTTGCCAAAAGAAACCTCGTTTGATGGAGTTTTTGAGTCCCTTTAAAAATTTCTGCCCTAGTATTGACTTGCAAAAAGATTTCTCTTTGATGGAATTTTTGAGACCCTCTTAAAAATTCTGCCCTAGTTGCACAATAATAGGGAAAAATAAAAATTTTATTAGGATAAGACTGAACTCCATAGGAGCGCCTACGTATCCCCTCTTAAATGGGAATTAGGTCTGAGGTAGTTCCAAATACAAAGAGCATACGCAAGACATTAGACGGAACACTCTTAAGCAACAACTAAAAAAAATACATTCTGACTAACCTTATTGTCCATATGCCAACATTGGTACTTTCCTTGTCAAAAATTTGGTGGAACCTGAATGTAGAAAACCTAAACTTAAACTGCATGAGCCTTTATTAGAAACTACTTCAAGTGACTTTCAGCATATTCACTGTTGGAACTCCTTTGGTGCAAGGTCTATCCAGTGTATGCCTTTGGCCTCAATCAGCTAATGAAACTTGTTTCTTAGAGCACAACATTCTTCATTAGTATGTCCCTTCATCCCTGAATGATACTCACAAATTTTGTTTGGATCATACTATTTGGATTGAGTGTCTGGATTCTTGGCAGGTATATGTGTCACACATCCAATCACTTTAAGCCCTTCATAGAGTTGGTCTATGGATTCAGCTAAAGAAGCGTAAACTTTGGTGGGCTTCTTCTCAGCATTGAATATGTTTTTATGAATACGAGGTTGAGTAAGGGTTTTGACATTGTGGATAGGATAGGTGGGTTGTTGATATGGTAGAGGAGGTTTGTGGCATGGAGACATTTGATATAGAGGAATTTGTTGTGGTATGAGTGGCGTGCGATACCAAGGAACTTGGTGTAGAGGCGTCTGATATTGAGGATCTTGTATGATGGGATTCTGCAGGCGCGGAGTGAGATATGGAGGTCTAGAAGCATAAGAATGATGTTGAGGAGAATGTTGGTAATTTGGAATGTGAGTGTTCTTTGGAAGCATTTGAATTGAGTTTGTCTGATTTTGAGGATGAGAAGTAGGGTGAGTTGGTGGAGGATTATTTTGGAAAGTGGCTTGACTTGTGACAGGCTTCTTATCCATGTTTGTTTCCAAAGTGGGATTGATAGAGAGTAACAGCTTGGCCCACTCATGCATATCAGATATCTCTTCTTCTAAATCCTTTATTTTTTGTTCCAAACTTGGGATTGACTTGTTTGGAGGATGCTCCTTCTTAATAGTTTTACCCATAATCTTATAACTAGTCACCTTCTTCTTTCCTTTGCGATTCTCACTTGGAAGAGAAGGAGGAGCGCCCTTTGATCGTGTGTGGTAAACCATGGTCTATAGATAAACCATAGGGGAAGGGTAAAATAAAAATAAAAGAAAAAGAAAACCCAAATTAGAACAATGCATAAATTGAGATAACAAGTACATTGTTTTAAGATAAATGCCCTAAATGTAAGGAGCGTCGTTGAGCCAGAGGTAGGCTTAAGACGACACATAAGTGATGCACACTAATTAATTCAAACCTTATTTGCCAATTTGGAATTAAGATTAAAGGAAATAAACTCCATTTTGATATGACTTGGCTTAGATTAATTATGGTGATCACATTGACACATAATATGCAATTTTGTCTAAAGGGTGTTGGGGCTCTTTAAATAGTAGGGTGGTTACTAATAATGCGGATTGACACCAAGGGTCAAACCACCTATGGCTTATGCAACATGTATGACCTAATTGAGATTTCTAAGAGTTGGTTCAACATGGACTTGAAGAGGTTCTATGCGAGAAGGCACATGGTTCCATGGTAGTAAAACTATCCACATTTGCCATGCCTTAACCATCTCTCTAATATAAGGCGTTTGAAGAGAATTTGAGTATTTTGTGAGATGTGCAAAGTTACACACCATCACTAGAAAACAAAATGAAAAGGAAGAGAGTCTCTCTAATATAGGGTGTTTGAAGAGAATTTGAGTATTTTGTGAGATGTGCAAAGTCACACACCATCACTAGATAAATAAAAAAAGAAAGAAGGTCCCGATTGGGGGAAGTATGAGTAGAATAACAATTTATCAAAGCGGTAACAATTAGCATGTAAATGGAAAGAAGTAACATATAGACAGTTTATGGAAAGCAATAAATAAATACATATATAAATACATGAATAAAAAGGAAATAGACATGCAAACACATAAAGGAATTAAGCAAATAAGGAAAATGAACAAGGATTAAACATGGAAGTAAGCAAATATGCAATTTAGACATGGAAATAACAAGCAAATAGGGAAAATACACAAAAACAAGTAAACCCCACATAAAGCATAAAACACGTAATGGTTAGAACCTAAAATCCCCAGCAGAGTCACCATTCTGTCGCGCCTCATTTTTCGCAAAATGGGTTTTGGCGCACGACCTAACAAATCTTTTGTATTTTACTGGATTGAAGAGTCGCCACCTAACGATTTGAGGCGCGTTAGGGCACCTATCTAACATAATTAAATTTAACTAAAGGTCAACGCACCAGAGATTGGATAAGGGTTCAAATTACCTCAAGGGAAAGATGTTAAGCATCCCTCGAGGTCTACAAATGTGGGTCCTGGGCGTATCTTATGCAATTTATGTAGGGGTTACAAGTAGCAATTAAAGTCAATTCATTGGTTGGTTATTTAGTTTAAACATGATTACTAGGTGATAACTATTATTAAACAATTAAGGTCACTTCATTTATTTATTTAATTAATTAAACATGCTAAACTAGGTGATAACATAATATCAAACAATTAAGGTCACTTCATTTATTTATTTAATTAATTAAGCATGCAAAACTAGCTGATAACATAATATTAAATATATATACATGAAACAATTATAGAAGATAAGCGAGAAGACAAAATATACACAAATAAATAGAGGAAAGATCAATTTTATTTATTGAGCTACCCCAAGAAATTATAAATATAAAACAAATAAAATGGAAAAGGGAAGGGAGATCATGGAATCTAGACTAACTCACTTTATGGTTCAGCGCTCGTCTTATTATTCGGTCGGCTTAATGTTCGAAAAGACAAAATCAATGTTTGTCGTTTTAAGCCTGAGTCGATTTTCATCATCTCTGTAAGGACCTAGCTATCCCTACCCCACCACCAGCATGCATTTCACCTTAAAAGGTGCCTAGTGTCCCCGCTTAATGTCCAAGAGGCATTGGACTACTATTAAGGTGGTTTAGACTATAATAAAATATAGGCTCCTAATTAGGCCCTCTAGACACCAAGCAAAACAAATAGGACGAGCATTTAGCACATAAATCTCAAGTTGACCTCTAGGTTTTAATTATTAGCATGCAAGCAAACACACATAATTAGTGAAAGGTTTCATGCTTGAGTGTGTGGCATACAAACATATATTATAATAGTAAAATTATTCAATTAAGAGGGGCATAAAATTATGTTAAATGTATAAAGCAATTATTATTTAATTTTAAGGAGGACAGAAGAGTGATCACAAATGTAGAAATATTTTAAAACAAATTAGATTTTATCATAAAATTATTTTTAGTGGCAATCAGTTTATTACATGCAAAAATTAATCAGCAGTTGATGTAATTGGCAGATTAGATTATTGATACAGAAAATTAATTAACTTGAGCAGATTTTAAAACAGTCATATTACAAGAAGAATATTAAAGCAAAATTGATTTAATTTCATTTTATCCAAATGGGGGCAGATTATAGCATACAGGGAAATAAATTCAATTTTATTCTTAAATGGCAGAGAGAATTATATCACAGAATTGTTAGCAGTGGCAGAAAATATACAACATAATTATTTCAGTTATTTAGCAAGCTAAAAATGATTATAACAGACTGACTTAATTAATCCGATTGACATTGATCTTATTTGTTAAATCCTATCGACATGGTCTCTAGGTGAACATGCTGAAGAATTTACCACTAATTTATAAGCAAATTTATTATTAACTACTTAAAGTGGATGATTAACAGACTAAAAACATTAAAATCTGATTGCTTTATTACATGCAAAAACGTTATTACAACTTGATTAATTAAATGAATTAATTAACCCACAAGATTAAACGCTACACAAATAAACATATCAACCTTCTTGTTAGATCCTATAAGCATGCTTTTTATGAGAAACAAAAATTGAAGCCTATATGCAAGAATTTCTATACCCATCAATATGCTGAAAATTTAATTAAATACTATGAGCATGATATATATAAATGGTAGAAACCAATCTGATATGAACAAGTTGTTAAATATCAATGCTTATTTATTTATTTATTTATTTATTATATATACAATATTCATAATATTCATAATAACTTGGACAGATTTGACAGATCTGTCAACATCTTAAAATTGGCATAAATTAAAAATGAAGTGTTAACCCTAGAGCTTTTGTCAAAAATGACGTTTGTTTTTGAATTCCTTGAGTTTTGCTTAAAAAGAGAGGGGCGGATGCGGCGCTGCTGTTCGTTGATGGTCGCTGCCTCGGAGCTCGTTGTTCGCTGGTGGCCTCACCAACCTGTTCTCACTGGTCCATCCCTAGAGCTGCTGGTGGCATTAGTTGGAGCAGCTGGTCTTGTTGTTGCTGGCGCTTTCCTCACTGGCTGCTACTGGTGCCTTCGTTGGAAAAAGTAGGAGAGAGAGGAGAGAGGGGTGGCGCTGGTTGCTGCTCGCTGGGCGCTGTTAGCCACAACTGCTGTTAGTTATGTCTGCCAGTCGGAGCGAAAGAGAGGGAGAGAGAGGGAGGTGGTGCTAGAGAGAGGGAGAGGAAAAGAGAAATGAAGAATTTTTAGGGATTTGATCTTTCAACACTAAAATAGGAAAGGGATAGAGGAAATGATCTCAACTGTTAGATTAGAGAGAAGAGTGGTACGGATTGAACTATCTATTGATCAAGACTTGAATGAACGTACGGGATTAAGATGGGATGTGAGAATTGGATTGGAAAGGCTAAAGCTGAAAATTGAAATAAGAATGGGCCACAATTGAAACTAATAATGGCTATAATTGAAATTAATAAATTGAATAGGCTATAATTGAAAGAAATTAGAACAGAATAGACAGAAATTTAAATAATTTGGAGGAAAAATAAGGAAATGTTATTCAATTAATAAAATACTACACATATTAAAATATTTTCATACAAATTAAACACATTTAATTTTAAAACATTTTAGCAAGACAATTATTTCGAGTTTGATAATAATAAAATAATTTGATAATAATTGCAATAACTTTTATAAATTAATCATATTAAAATGTGTAATTTTTTTTAGATAAAATCAATTAGAATTTTAAACTCGAAATATGTTTTAAAAATACGTATTTAATTGACTAGCATTTTCGAAAGGGTTATAGGTCCGTCAAAATTGGGTGTCAACAATACAATGAGAGTTCACGATCCATTGGGGACTCGCGAGGTCCATATACCAACACAAACGATCTCCACGTGTCTGTGCAGACAATCTTAACGCACTATCGTAAAATCAAACAATTTTCACATGAATGATCTCCACGTGCCCAAATCATAATCATAACATCTCACAATCCCTAGCACAGACGCTCTCCACGTGCCCAACTTATACTCAATCTCTTGTCAATGCATGTGCACAATAGGGGGATTATGATGCATCTTAAACATTCAAATGTCGCTTTGACATATAATCATCTCGGTTATCACAATTATACGTGTTCAATAAAGAAACACAACCATACAAAAGAAATCAAGTCACTAAATGCATCAACTAATGCCCATTTTTGTTTAACATTCTAGAATTACAATCTATCTTATTTAGTAATAAACTTTCCCTTTAATAACACCGGTACTCGTACCAATGCCCGTCACACCATTGGTATGAGACTCCATCTTTCACACTTACCCATTGTCTATTCCATTTTTATTATTTAATTAGAAAATGTCCCTTGACGAAGTCTAGGAAGTCTTGACATACCTCGAATGTTGAACACATGTCACGAATCCTCAAGATCTTGCATTTTTCTTTCGCAAAGCTTCAAAGTGTTCCAAGTATACCAAATATGTAATATTTGTAAGTAAATGAGTCCGTATACGCCGATATTACTATACATTTATCCTATACCCAAAAACTCATCTAAATATATATAATCAATTTCTTAAATCTCAAGTCTAGGGTTGAGTCTTAGTTCCTCCAAATAACATAACTTTAATGGTGTTCATATAATAGGATATACCTATATGTAATTACTTGATTTAGTATGTTGAAACTTGTATCAAATCTAAGAGCATGAAAAGAAAATCCAAAATAAGAAAAACAACTACCCTATTTGTAACTTACATCCGTGAAAGAATCAGAAAAGTAAAAAACAAATAACATAAAGGTCGCCACTCAGTGGTACATTAATTTCCCAATACCACGAATTCATTATTTGGATTTGTCCAATCATTAATCTACCCTTATCTTAACATTAAACCTTGAAATTAATCTCCACTAATGTATTGTCTCCTACCTTAATAAGTACCAAAATTGCAGCCATTAAGAGGTCATCCCTACATTCCTTATCACCAACAATATACCTATTATTCCCACCCATTTTAACAATCAACATATGCATTAAATAAAGCACAAATCGCCTGAAGAGAAAAACTTTTACCTGAAGTATGCGGCTTCTTTTCTCTCGTACACATTTCGCCACAATTTGTTATTGGTGTTATGTTAATCACCCCTTTAACTTAATTCAATACATGGACCAAGTGGTAAAGAGTATTACATAAATTATGGACTTGGCCCATTACTATCAACTATATTAATTATTTAATACCTAACCATTTACTAAATAATCATAGTTACCAAATAGTTTAAAATTTATATTTAAAATTTTATGAGAAGAGTCAAAATAGTCCTAGTGCTCAAAACAACCGAGTGGGTCATTACATCATTTACCACTAAAACAAACGTTCGTCCTCAAATGGTAAAATTTTTAAAGTAACTGAACGCTTAAAACAAATGTGGATATTTGATATACATGTCCAACTCACTCTCCCAAGTGGCCTCTTTAATCCTTCCATTGAACCTTTACCGAAACAATCTCCTTCGACCTCAACTTTCGAATTTGCCTATCCAAAATGGTTAATGGATCCTCCTCAAAGTAAAAATCTAATCAAGTAACACTGAATCTCATTGGATCACATACGCACCATCCTAAATGAAACTTCTTCAACATCGAATTATGAAATATAATGTAATACCTGAAATACCAAATGGCAAAGCAAACTTGTAGCCATTCCACCAATACATTGATCAATCTTGAATGGGACAATAAACCTCAGACATACCTTGTTCTTATTTTCAAATTTTATCACACTCTGCACAAGTGTTACCTTCAATAGAATCCGCTCTCCAATCATTTACTCTAGATCACGAATCTTTTGATCTGCATAACTCTTTTGCCTACTCTAAGTAATGAAGAGTCTATCCTCAATTAACTTAACCTTATCCATGGACTCCCTAACCAGATATGTGACCCATGGCCTAACCTCCAATGCACCAAACCAACCAACTAGAGATCCACATCTCCTACTATACAATGCCTCAAATGGTGCCAACTCAATACTCGAATGGTAATTGTTATGGTATGAAACTCCATTAAAAGAAAGAATTTACCCTCAATAACCACCAAAGTGATCACACACACCCGCAACATGTCCTCAAGGACCTCATTAGTCTGTTCAAACTGACTATCAGTCTGTGTATGCAAGGATGTACTAAGATACACCAGAGTACCCAATTTCTCTTGCATAGACCTCCAAAAATTAGATATTAATTATGTATATTAAAGAAATAATAAAAATAGGCATCTCATACAAGTGAACTATCTCCCGAATGTAGATCTAGGCTAACTTATCCAAACTATAAGTAATCTGAATCGATATGAAATATGTATACTTGGTCAATCAACCCATTATAACCCATATTGCATAAAACTTACACAAGATACGTGGTAACCCTACCACAAAATCCATAGCAATCTGCTCAGACTTCAATTCTAGTATAAACATCATTTAAGTCATACCTTTAGGCTTTTGGTGTTCATACTTCACTTGACAACATTTCAAACACGAGATACATATCCAACTATGTCACTTTTCATATGATACAACAATAGTGTTGCTTCAAATCACGATACATCTTAGTATCCCAAGTGAATAAAATACTTCATATTATGGACCTCTTCCATGATTGCCTAATCAAATCACATGCAAGAGAAATACATATGTGACCACTTATCCTCAAAACTCCCTCACCATCAAGAATTTCCTCCTTGCATTCTCCTTGTAACACCTTGTCTCAAATCTTATATGAATTATTACCAAATAGTCGAACGTGAATTTGGTCCAATAAGGACTACCTCACCTCCGTGTAAGCTAAAACTTTACCAGGTTTTAAATATCAAGTCTCATAAAGTTATTAGATAAGGACATAGTAAAAAAATGCTCTCTTACCTGTAACAAACCTGGACTATCTATACCTACCGTATTTCAACTCAAGGTCTCTACTATCACTCTTCGCCCTAATGTTATAGGGTAGCAACCCCATAGTCCTCGAGCAACTCTAACTATCTCAACTAGCTCAACATTGAGAATTCTATGATTGAATATACATTGAAACCACAACAATCATTGAACATCTCACAATGCATACCATAAAAGTAATGTCTTCAAATCTTTAGTGCAAATACTATAACTGCCAACTCTAAGTTATGGGTAGTGTAGTTCTTATCATAAACCCCCAACTGCTCGAATATAAACCATCACCTTCCCCTCCTACATAAATACACAACCAAGATTAATCTGAGAAGTATTCCAATATATAATAAAGCCATCTCCTTCCATGAGTAGGGTTCAAATTAAAGTAGTAGTCAATAAAATCTTAAACTTTTGAAAACTCACCTTACACTCATTAGATCACTGAAAAGCCAAAATCTTTTGAATCAACCTAGTCAATACAGATGAAATAGATGAGATACCCCTACGAATCATCAGTAATAATCTACAAGACCTAAGAAATTCTAAATTTTGATAATGGAAAGAGGTTTATTCCAATTATGAAGTACCTCAATCTCTTAGGAATCCACCATAATACCCTTCTTAGACAATATATGTACCAAAATGCTACCAGAACTAATCCAATAATCACACTTAAAAAATATGCATAGAGATTAATCTTATTCAAATTTTAAAGAACTATCCTCAAATGATGTTCATAATCCTCCCTATCATGGGAGTATACCAATATATCATCAATAAAGATAATGACAAAGGAATTCAAGTACGATTGAAATAACCCATGAAGATATACTTGATCTAATAAATCTCTTGCTCAACATGTCTTATTACTGTTATTTCAATTTCCACAAGGGCATATAAGAACGATAGAAATAGGCTGAGTGTCCTACAATAAGCCAATATTAAATTAGATATCACAACCAAGTGAAATTTTTTTAAGAACTGTTTTACCACTAAAACTAATTCTAAAGGAGAATTTTTGATACTAGTGTCACAAACATAAGTCCAATAGGTGATGTATCACTTTTTATATTTACCATTTAGGACTTCACAATTGAAAATATTCTTCTCGGATAAGTACTAAGAGTTTTCTGCCACTTTATTTAGGAATAGCTGACATATCTTTGGTTATAATCTTAGCCTAATAGCATGAAAGTGCATGATAGGGAGAAATTAAATCTGTATCCAAGAGGACTAAGTTTGTCCATGTGTCATGTACTACCAATTCAACAACATAAGATCAATGTAATTGATCTACCACTAAGAACCATTTACATGTGTAGGAATATGTATAGATGTAGGAGAAAAGTCACAAAGAATATTCAAATCCAAAGTAAGGTACGTACTTATATAAAATGAAGTAGACGACATTCAAAATAAAATTGTAGTCAATTGAGGGAATACTGAACATTACTTATGACAACTCTGGTAATTCCAATACAGTTAGTTATTTACTGATGTAATATTTCCAACCATCATTGTATTGGTAAATGATATGCAGAGGACTTCATAACTACTTTGTACATGTCTCTACGAATCTCCTCACATAGCTTCATACAAGTATCCTTTACAAAATCCTTAACTAAAGAATCCTTCTCTCCTCTTAGTATTAGTTAGTAATATTGATCCTCAATTCAATATCTGAAAGGCTCCTCACAACACGAGTTTATCGAAATTCATCATTAAGATGCCACATTAAGTGTCCTTGTTGACTTATATATAATTTAGCCCATTACACTTTCTTGATGTATTAGACTTAACATACCTATTGACTCTCAGTAGTGAATTCAAACGTGGCCATAGTTCCATACAACTTGAATTATTCAAATATCTTCAATGTACCTCCACTCCAATAGATATAATTTTTTATTATAAATCTTATATAAAGTCTTATCATCTTAGATTTCCCCATAAGTGATCACATTCCATGTCTTTGTTCAGCTAACACTTCTTCTCATATCTGTATCCTGACCATTATCCTCTCATCTAATTAACTGTTTCTTTTGATCTTACATTTGTCTTCAAGACATAAACATCGTACCATTCTATTCCTGAATTGTTGAATTATTGTTGATAAATATGTGTAATAAAATTATAGTAATAAGTTTGAAGAAGTTGAATTATCCATTTCAAAATCACACCTCGAGCAAACCATCCTTACTATTTCAAATCTCGTTGATTTCATTCTTAAAATTCAAAATGCTCATTACTAAGATATTTTGCTAACATCACAACATATGTATTATACCGCATAATATCATCCCCTACCATAGAGGTCAAATTTGAAAACGTCCCCTCATCATTTTTGAGAGAAAGGAACAAGAAATTTTGACCTTAAACCAAACCACATATGCACGATAAGGAATGAAAGAAGTAAGTTTCCTAAAGTTCTATAGCCTCCCAAAGATAAGTAATGGACGTCTACGTACTGGTCCAATAGACTCTACTAGACTCAACTCTTGAACTGGTGAGACCGATTGACCGAGGGCTCTGATACAAAATTATCACGACCCAAAATTTTCAAGTGGTGATGGCACCTTTGTTCTCAACCAATAGGTAAGCCAATTCAATAACTTAACCAATTCAACTTAAAATGTGAAAAGGTAAGTAGCAAGCAATATCTCATATACTAAGTTTTTTATAATAAAACGTAGAATAATAGAAATACCACCCCAAAATTTAGTGTCAGTAGTACAAGAGTTTCTAGTCAATACAAGTCTCTAATTTTTTTACAAGTCTAATATAAGAAATATCCTATAAAAATACCAACACAACCTAATAAATAGAGACAGATGAAAGTACGGGCCACAAAATATCCAAGCAGCTCACCACAACTCCAAGATAATCCAAACTCAGACACAAGCTCCAAGAAATGTGCTAAAATTTGAAATACAATCTTCACAACAAAAGATTGCAGGAAGTGTAGTATGAGTATGAAACCACGTGTACCCAGTATATCTCATACATCGATAACGAAGAAGTTTGACAAGACTATATACTTTATTTTTACAAGTACACATTATACTTATCAACCAAGTTTTCATCAAATAGGGATAATCAGATGTCACGTAATGTCCAAGCCTCAATGAAACACATAATCAAACAAGAATGAAAAGTGTAATGAGATGCAATGCAATGCAATGTGACACCATGAAATGATATGCCTCAAATTCCAATACTCTCTCAACCGTATATACATGATACTTTTTGGAAATATATTAAGATTCATGACCCATGGAGGACTCACGAGGTTTATATACTGACACGGATGATCTCCACATGTCTCTGTGGACGATCTCAATGTAGTATCATAAAATCAAACAATTTTCGCATGAATGATCTCCACGTACCCAAATTGTAATCATTAAATCTCATAATCCCAACATGAACGATTTCCACGTGCCCAACTTATACTCAATCTCATGTCAATGCATGTGCACAATATGATTTCAATAAAAAGGGATGATGATGCATCTCAGTCATTCAAATGTCGCTATGACATATAATCACCTTAATTATCACAATTATATAGGTTCAATAAAGAAACACAAGCATACAAAATAAATCAAGTCACTAAATACATCTACTAATGCCCATATGCTATGACATTCTCGAATTACAATCTATCATATTGTAGTAATATACTTCCCTTTAATAACACTGGTACTCGTACCAATGCCCATCACACCATTAGTACGAGATCCCAGCTTTCGCCCTTACCCATTGTCTATTTCATTTTTTAATCTTTAATTAGAAAACATCCCTCAACGAAGTTTAGGAAGTTTTAACATACCTCGAATACTGAACATATGTCATGAATCCTCAATATCTTGAATTTTCCTTTTGCAAATATTCAAAGTGTTCCAAGTCTATCAAATATGTAATATTTTTAAGTAAACAAGTCTGTATATTCCCATATTTCTATACTTTTATCCTATATGAAAAAACTCATCTAAATATATATAAGGAATTTCTTAAATCTCAAGCCTAGGGTTGAGTCTTAATTCCTCTAAATAACATAACTTTAATGGTGTTCATATAATAGGATATACCTATATTTAATTACTAGATTTACTATGTTGAAACTTGTATCAAATCTAAAGATCATGAAAAGAAAATTCAAAATAAGAAAAACAACTACCCTATCTATAACTTACACCCTGGAAAGAAATGAAAAAGTAAAAAAAAATAACATAAAGGTCCCCACCCAACGGTACATTAATTTTCCAATACCACCAATTCATTACATGGATTTGTCCAATCATCAATCTACCCTTATGTAACATAAACCTTTGAAATTAATCTTCACTACTGTATTGTATCCTACCTTAATAACTATAAAAATTGCAGCCATTAAGAGCTCATCCATACATTCCTTATCACCAACAATATACCTATTATTTCAACCCATTGTAACAATCAACATATGCATTACATAAAGCACAAATTGCCTGAAAAGAAAATCTTTTACTTAAACTATGTGGTTTCTTTTTCGTTGTACACGTTTTGCCATAATTTGTTATTTGTGTTATGGTAATCACCCCTTTAACTTAATTCAATACATGGTCCAAGTGGTAAAGGGTATTAAATAAATTATGGAATTGACCCATTACTATCAACTATATTAATTATTTAATAACTATCCATTAACTAAATAATCGTAGTTACCAAATAGTTTAAAATTTATATTTTAAACTTTACGAGAAGAGTCAAAATAGTCCTAGTGCTCAAAACAACCTAACGAGGCATTGCACTTGTGGTACTAGCACAGGTCAGGTGAGTTGGAATTTTTCAAGGCTACTTTTCTGGATCGGTTTTCCCCACATGAGCTCACGGAGGCCAAGGTCCAGGAATTTATTAACCTGAAGTAGAATGACATGAGTGTGAAGGATTATTCTCTCAAATTCACACAGTTATCCAAGTATGCTCCACCGATAGTAGCTGACTATAGAGCTTGTATAAGCAAGTTCATGTCCGGTATGTCTGATGATATGGTTATGGAATGCAAGACGACCGTGCTTATTAAGGAAATGGACGTCTCCAGGTTGGTCACTTATGCTCAGAAGATTGAGGAAGAGAAAGTCAAGGAAAAGGGAGGAGACAATAAGAGGGTTAGGACCAGTGACTTTAGCTACTCTCAATAATGGTTAAAGGGTGGCAGTCGCTTAGAAGAATTCAACTCCAGCTTCATCTTCTGCTAGTGCCCCACTGCTAAAATTCAAGAGAGATCAACGAGATAGAGAATCTGGCTCTAAGTTCCAAGGTACAGTTACTAGTGGGCGCACTCATCCAGTGTGTAAGAAGTGTGGTAAGAATTATCAGGGTGAGTGCATGATAGGTAGTAGAAAATGCTTTGGGTGTGGTAAGCCAGGCTACAAAACAAAAGAGTACCTTGAAAATTCTTAGAAGGGCAGATATACTCGTTCAAAGAATCAGGCCAGCTCTATAGAAGCTTAAGCAGGTTTCCCCACTCAGCAGGGTGCCTCGTATCATACAGGTGGTGATTAGAACCAGAATAGGTTGTATGCTCTTCAGGCTTGACAGGACCAGGAGGATTCTCTTGATGTGGTCACGGGTACGTTACAAGTTTTCCATATAGGTATTTATACACTGCCAAATCTAGGGGCTACACTTTATTTTGTAACTCCTAATAAAGTAGTAAAATTCGGTGTTAGTCAAGAAACTCTCCTAGAATTCAAGATTGTTCATGAAGCACCAAGGCCGTTCACTCGAAGTCAAGCTTGATACCTTCAAAGAATGCAAGATTGTTAATGAAGCTAGAGGTTCTTGGGCTTGTGTTGATGGAAAAGAAAGGGTTCCATGCCCTAAATATCTTTTGGAGAGGCAAAGGGAAGATAATTGAAAAAGCTGCCACTTCAGGTGAGCTTGATTCCTGCGGCAACTCGTTGAATAGCTTAGGTGAGGGCTCCTAAGCTCGCGTAAAGTTCTAGAAGCTCCAGAGAATTCGTTCCAAGAGTCTGCTCACCAACCCACATAACGACTTGCCGAATCCATTTGACGAGGATGACCCAACTCACCATTATACCTATTTTGGGCCACTTTTGTAATCACTACCTATAACTATAAATAGCTAGTTTAGGTTCTCATTTCAGTAGACTATTTTGAATATTGATATCATGAAAATCTTGATGAAAATTGACATCTTGGTACAAGCTTTGGTTGATTTTTATTTAGAAATGTTGGTTGCGAGGTGAATTCAATTCCCTCGAGGTCATCGTAAGAGGTAAGTGCTCATTGTAGGATTAACTTATTGAGGTCTTAAGGTTTAATATACCTTTTGGTTGCTTTCCATTTCCATATGTAATTTGTAGTGAGAATTACATCATTTGGTATCAGAGCCATTTTTAAATTTGTTCCTGTGAGTCTAGTCTTGCGTTTGTTACTACATAAAAAGAGAGTCAAATTCGTTTTCAAGAAAACCCACAAATATTTTTGTTTATTTGAGTCTTGTTTGAAGTTTCTAATGCTAGATTAATGTTCCCTAGTATTACTAGAGTCTAAATCTGAGATTTGATAGAGGTTGGGGGTAGGATTGAAGGTTCCACCATTGTTGAGTGAAGAAGCTTGAAGAAGATGGGAATGACTTTTATTATCTGAAAGATTTGGCAAGGTATTGAAAGATAAAAACTATTGGGGATTGTTTCCTACATCAAAGAGAACCGCTATCTCAAATTTCGTGAAATTCTAAGAAAAATCATTAATGATTTTGTTTTGGATATTCATCTTGTTCATAATGTTCTTGAGTGATATTCAAATCTTCAAGAAGAAGGATTCTACAAAAGAAGCTTTTAATCCAAAAAGATAGTAAAGAGAAGGTGGATAAGCGTTAGTGCACAAGGGATTTGCCAAAAAGGGTAAGGATTAAAGGAAGAAGTATAAGGGGGACCACAAAAGCACAAAATTCGAAAGTCTTCAGGTGCACAAACTAGTCCATTCGGCGAGCCCTACTTTGCTGGCCGAATTCCGCTCGGCGACTCGTCAAATTTGGCGAGCTTAAATTCAACTTTGGTGAAGAAAACATAGAATTTGGCGACCCGAACCTAATTTTATAACACTAATCTCAAGTTCTAGTTCCTTAGTTTCCCTTTCTTGATTCTCGATGGTGCTCACGATTCTTAAACTAATTTTCAACTTGTAATTGATGTACTTGTTGATTATTGGTTCTTGAGTTCTCTTCTTTGCTAGTGCCACTTCTTTTCGTGCTTTTATTAGTTTTACTTAGTAGTTAAATTTTTGATTCAAGTCCATTTTGCTTTAATAAGCAAGCATCCATTTCGGCCAAGAGTAGAAATTAACAGTTTGTGAACAATTGAGTACAAGCAATCTTTAACCTTCGCCAAGCCAATTTGAGAGGCAATCAAAGGTGTCTAAACACGAGTGAGTGTGAGTTCATTTTACTAACGCTAATGTTATTTGTTGTTTTTGGTGAGTTTCTTATTGCTAGGTACCATGGAAACAGGAATCGAAACCTAACCATCTACGAGAGGGGTTACTTTGGAATCTATATTGGAGTCGATTACTAATATGAATCGAAGGATGGAGAACATGGAAGGATAGATGATCACGATGCAAGGTAGTGTGTCGATGATGGTGATAGAATGATCAATGTGGAGGGTCAACATAAGTCTACTAATTCCACCCCACAAGCTACCTATCGTGCTTCCACAAGTGGACATACCCACACTACTTCTCCTACTATCACACTCGAAACCTTCCATTAAGCGTTCAACCCAACACCAATCAATTTTGATCCCAATGTTTGAAACACCAGTCGACCACTCCAACCTCAACTCAATGAAGAAGCTCCACCAAAGAAAAACCGACCTTACTAAACAACACTAAACCAAAATGCACCCTACCAAATGCCACAAAACCAAATCCACCCTACCAAGCCCCTCAAAACCAAAACTAATCCATCCAAGTAGTAGAGGTGAGGGATGATGAGTACTAAGGAGGATACGAAGATGAAGAAACACCATGGAATGAAGCACAAAGGAATAGACCAAGAGGTCAAATAGGGCATAGAGGAAGACTAGGTTGGTTTGGCCTGGTACCACATGAAAGAACACAATATGGGAACCAACCTCAAGGGAAGCTTATGCCAATCAATAGTATGGTAAATATTTGGGAGAAGAACATGGTAGCCACTATCAAGGGGAAGTCCAAATGGGATACTATAACAACAACCAAGTGGGTAAGGGTCGAGGAAACTATTATGGGGACCAAGGTGGAAATGGAGGATGAGATGTTGGAATTAACTCTATCAAGACTAATCTCCATTCTTTCAAAGGGGAATGAAATCCCCGTGCTTATCTAGAACAAGATTTGCTTTGTGACAGGATCTTCAAAGTTAATGATTTGACCGATATTAAGAAGAGTTGCTTTGCCATTTATCAGTTTGAAGGGTTTTCTATTACGTGGTGGGAATACATGAAAAGTTATCACCTAGTATTTCAAGATGGTCACCCTCAACCATGGACCAGATTGGAAGCCCTTATGCGAGTGAAGTATGTAACACCCCTAAATGCTAACAAGAGTCGCATGTTGATTGACCGTTGCTTATTACTACAATATGTTTTACTCTTATGTTGGGAGCTTAAAATTTGGTGATAATTGCTAACTTGTCTAGCATAAGTTATATCGTAATTTATGAGATTGTATTGGGGTATTTACGTAATAGTATAATTAGAATTATGCATACTTTAAAAGGAGGAGAAGTAATATATGTATAAGTGTATATGTATGCATTTTGGGCAGCACAAAACTATTTGGGCAGCACCTTTGAAGGCCAGCTGTCCAAGTGATAAACATTACTTGTGTAACTATATCTTTTCACACCTCTTTGAATTAATTTTGGTTTCTTCAAAGTATAAGAGCCCTAGAACCTAAATTAACCTTTTTTTCATCAAAATCACAAGAGAAAAAACTTGGTCTTTTGGCTGGAATTCGAGACACACACTGCTTTGTTGGTAAGTGCTGAAATCTGTTTCTGAGCTGGGTAGTGTTTGATAATTTGGGTAAATCTCGTTCTCTACAGCTTAGTTTACTGTGAATAATTATGATTTGGAAATCTAAGTCATATATCTACAACTCTTATGTTTATGTGAAACTCTAATTTAGCTATTATGGATTGAAAATATGGGACACAGCACAGGATAAGTTCTGTCTAGATTTCGGATTTAGAAATCTTGTATGAACCACTGTTAGTGTATCGAGGATATCTTTTTATACAAAATGTATTGTTCGGTGATTCTTGTTGAGTTGCAACCTTAAGAAATGTATCTACATCTTTCATGAAGCTTATAAAGTCTAGTTTTGCCTTTTTCCTGTTAAATCTAAGTTACAACATGGGGTACTAGACTGGTAGGAATCATTGTTTAGGGAACATAGTTGTATCTGTGCAGGCTGACCTTACTTGTGATGATAATCCTGTTTTATTTTGACATTATTGAGATATTAGGAATTAAAGAAGTTATTTAATTATATTTTTAAGGTTGTATATATTTGTGAACATTGAGGACTTTTATACGATGGTTGGTCTATAGTTTGAACTAGGGGAGTTGTGTTGGACTGTTACTACACTGAAGTATTGAGGTTTGTGTATAAACCTATATTTCCACTCTTTTAACTGCTGGTATACCTGAAAGTTGATCTTCGTACCTTGGTTACCTCTTGTCACTTTGCATTGCTGTGTTGGTATTACACTTGTGTAACACGTCCACTTGTACGGATTGTTTGATCACTTGGCACTCTTGTTGGGACCTTGTCCTTCTTGTGGCTGTGACTTTGTCAGTATTGGAATGCCTCTTGATTCGAATCATATGCCATCTTGACTCTGGAATTGTAGTCCATTTTAAGAATGGAAGTTGTCCATTTTAAGTACGAACTAAAAAGCCATTTTTAATATGGTTCTTGGTTCTCTTGATTATTGGGCTTTGACCCTTCTTGATATAGGGCGACGACCCTTCTTGATACTTGCTTGTGCCTGGTGTGATGACATGATGTATATATTGGACCAACCTTGCTATTGAATCTCTTGGAAAATGGTGGTTTGAACATTCTTTACATTTGGATCTTTAAATATCGAACTTGATACTCTTTATATATTGTTACTTGATTTATTTATTATGTTTCGAGTATGCTGCTCATTCACTTGAGAAAGGTAGCTTGGTGAATTTTGAGGACTCCGAACCTATAATTTTTACACCACTAAGCTATATGCTTAGCGACAGTTGTTTCTATTGTAGGGGCTAATCGAGAGGAGCCATGAAGCTGGTCATTGGAGATGGAAATTTTGAGAACTTTAAAGAAGATCACATTTGCATATAGGCATCTATATTTTTTTAAACTTTAGGACTTATACATGACCTATGTGTTGTATTTTGCATGAAATTTTGAGGACTAATCGAATCATGTAACAATGGTTTGTAATATAAGTATGACTACTTGTTTGGTTCATTTGGGGTGTGTAAACCCGAGTCATGTAATATATTAATTTTATTACTTGTTTTGAATGATTGTATGAAGCTTGAACCACTTGGTTGGGTACTCGTAAATTGATAATATTTGTTGTATATCTTGTTACTAACGTGAGGACAATATATGCGTAAAAATCTTGTAAGTTATTGGTTTATGTATTTCGGAAGGGTTGTTACAAGTTTGGTATCAGAGCCTAGGTTTGTGTTCTAGAACTTTTGCTGTGAATTACTTGTATACTTGTTCACTTTCGAAAAAAAGTTCTATTTGGATCATTTGTTCACTTACCTGGTTTATAAAAATTTTTTATCGCATGTAAAGCACATGCATCATATACATATCCATAATACAATGTGATCTTTACTTTTGAAGGAATTAAGTTATCGCCTCTTCTTTTGACTGACCTATGGAAGCTGCTCATGAATGTGCAGGTATACTTGTTCTCTTTCGAAAAAAGTTCTATTTGAATCATTTGTTCACTTACCCGGTAGATAAATATTTTTTATCACATGTAGAGTGCACATGCATCATATACATATCCATAATGCAATGTGATCTTTCCTTTTGAAGGAATTAAGTTATGGCCTCTTCTTCTGACCGACCTATGGAAGCGGCTTGTGAAGGTTCAAGTGCCTCTGTTTCCCAACCTCATGTACTAGAAGAGGTTGGAGAACCTCTCTCGGATCATTATGTTCCCCACACTAGTGGGTCTGAAGTGGGAAACCATCAGGGTGCAAGAGTTAGTTCACATCCTCACATGAGTCGTGGTACTCAAGCCATAAATCCTGCTTTTCAACAAATGGCTGAATTTTTCCACCATATAGCTGAAGCGATGCATGATCCCAACGTGATTAACTTTGAGAAAATGAGGAAAATGGGTGGAGTGGAGTTTGAAGGCACCATTGATCCCACGGATGCTGAACAATGGCTAGAGCGCATGGAGAGGGTATTTGAGCATTTAGAGTGTTCAAATGTTGCCAAATTTAAGTATGCTATTTCACTATTACAAAAGGATGCCTATGATTGGTGGGCAAGTATTCTGAATGCCAAGGTAAAACTTTCTGTTCTGACTTGGGATGATTTTCTTAGGGAATTTCGTATGAAGTATGTCCCACATGCTTAATGTGATGCAAAGAGAAAGGAGTTTTTGAATTTAAGGCAATGAGGCATGTCTATTGCTGAGTATCAACAGAAGTTTCTAAGGCTCTCTTGTTATGCTAGAGGTATTATTAAAGAGGAAAAAGATAAGTGTAGAAAATTTGAAGATGGTTTAAATGATTCCATTAGGAAGAATGTGGCGATCCTGCAGCATGAGAACTTTTGTAAGTTAGTGTCTACTGCTTTCACTTGGGAACGACTTGATAAAGAAGAAGCAAGTTGAAATGAAAACAAATTTTGAAAGCCTAGACCAGATTTTGGAGGTCCCTCAAAAAGGAGAAGGTTTGATAATTCTAAAACTAGTAGTGTTAACAGGCCACCTCAGCAAAAGCAAAACCAAGTAGAATTTTCTACAGCTAGCACTCCAAATTTTGACCAATACAGGTCTCGTGTTCCCACTTGTCCACAATGTGGAAAGAATCATTATGGTACTTGTAGGAGAGCTTCTAGTGCTGTTTTAATTGTGGAAGCTTTGATCATAAAGTGAAGGATTGTCCTAATCCTAATAATGCTCCTTCCTTGAGAACTGAAGGCTCAGTTCATAAGACGTCTATTAATCCTCCTCAAACTAATAAAGGTGCAAGACCTAAAAATACACAAGCAGCAGGTGCAAGTGGAGCAAATAAAGATAGTGGACCAAGGGCTACTGCACGCGCTTATGCTATGTGGCAGAGGGAGGATCAAGATGGAAAAGGCGTGGTTGTCGGTTAATTTCACTTATTTGTCTTATGTGTGTTTACATTGTTTGATCCTGGTTCTACACATTCCTATCTTTGTTCATCACTTGATCTTCTAGAAAAGGTGAAATCCGTGAGAATTAATTTTGATGTGTTGGTTGGAAGTCCTTTGGGTTATCAAGTTGTGTGTAATCGAGTTATCAAGATTGTCCCTTCATGATTCAAAATCTAGTTTTCCCTGCTGATTTGATTGAAATGCCCTTCAAGGATTTTGATGTTATTATCGGGATGGATTGACTTTATAAATATCATGCAGTGGTAGAATATAGGTCTAAGCATGTGACTTTTAAAGATCCTACATTTTCACACATCATTGTACAATGTGAAAGATCATTGACATCTAGTATTATTTCTGCGGCCTTGGAAAGAAAGTTGATACATCAAGGATGTAGGGCATACCTTGCTCACATAGTAGATATACAGTTGGAGAGTCCTGGTATCAAAGACATACCTGCTGTACGTGATTTCCCAGAAGTCTTCCCAGAAAACCTTTCGGGATTGCCCCCGAAAAGAGAGGTTGTATTTCCTATTCAGCTTATTCTTGGATCTACTCCTATTTCTATCACTCCTTATAGAATGGCTCCGGCAGAATTAAGAGAATTGAAATCTCAATTGCAAGAACTTCTTGAGAAAGGTTTTATCAACCTAGTGTTTTTCCTTAGGGAACCCCTGTTTTATTCGTAAAGAAGAAATATGGCACTCTCAGGCTTTGTATTGACTATAGACAATTGAACATAATCACAATCAAGAATATATATCCATTACCAAGGATTGATGATTTGTTTGACCAACTGAAGGGTACTAAAGTATTCTCAAAGATTGATTTAATGTCTGGATATCACCAACTGCGTGTTAGAGAGAATGATATTCCTTGAAACTACTTTTAGAACTCAATATGGTCATTATGAATTTTTGGTGATGCCATTCAGGTTGACAAATGCTCCTACGGTATTCATGGATCTAATGAATCGAGTATTCAAGCCTTATCTTGATCAGTTTGTGGTTGTTTTTATAGATGATATTTTAATATTTTCCAGAAGTAGTGAAGATCATGATAAACACCTCTGGATTATTTTGCAAATTTTGAAGGAGAGGGAACTTTATGCTAAACTTTCCAAAAGTGAATTTTGGCTTGACAAAGTGAAGTTTTTGGGACATGTTGTATCGGTCGAAGGCGTGAAGGTGGATCCTAGTAAGATACAAGCAGTTGTTGAGTGGAGACCTCCTAAAGGTCAAACTGAGGTAGGAAGTTTCTTAGGCTTAGTAGGATACTACAGAAGATTTGTGAAATGCTTTTCCATTATCGCCTCTCCATTGACTAAACTCTTATAGAAGGAAGTGAAGTTTAATTGAAATGACAAATGCCAAGAAAGATTTGAAACTCTCAAATCCTTGTTGACTCAAGCACCTATACTTACTTTACCAATTGAAGGGATAGAGTATGTAGTGTATAGCGATGCTTCTCACAATGGTCTCGGATGCGTTTTGATGCAAGAAGGGAAAGTTTTTTCTTATGCCTCTTGGAAATTAAAACCACATGAATTAAATTATCCTACCCATGATCTTAAACTTGCTGCGGTAGTGTTTACTTTAAAAATATGGCGGCATTATTTGTATGGAGAGAAATGTCATATATTTACTGATCACAAGAGCTTAAAGTACTTGGGTACTCATAAAGAGCTAAACCTTCGACAATGTAGATGGCTTGAACTCGTCAAGGATTATGACTGCATGATTGATTATCATCCAGGTAAAGCCAATGTGGTTGCAGATGCATTAATTCGGAAATCCTTTGCAAGCATTTCTTTGAATCCTTAAGGATTATGAATGCATGATTGATTATCATCCAGGTAAAGCCAATGTGGTTGCAGATGCATTAATTTGGAAATCCTTTGCAAGCATTTCTTTGAATCCTTTGCCCTTGCTCCTTGAGTTAAGAGCCAAGAATCTTCGTTTCACACTTGATTCAAATGGTTCAGTTATTGCTAATTTGCTAGTAAAGCCAATATTACTTGAACAGGTGAAAGAAGCACAAAATGTAGATGAGAAACTTGTAAAATTGACCAGAGAAGCTCAAAATGGGGAAAAAAATTGATTTTACATTAACAGAGGATGGTGTCTTATTTTATCTAGATAGACTATGTGTCCTTAACAATGATAAATTGAGGAGACAAATACTGAATGAAGCACATACCTCACCATATGCAATGCATCATGGGGGTACAAAGATGTATCAGACCATCAAAGAAAATGATTTGTGGAATGGTATGAAGAGAGACATTGCGGAGTTCATTTCCAAATGTTTGGTTTGTCAACAAGTAAAGGCAAAACATCAAGTTCCAGTTGGTTTACTACAACCTTTGTCGATGCTGAAATGGAAATGGGAGAGAATAACTATGGACTTTGTTTCTGGACTTCCTCACACCCAAATAAATCATGATACAATATGGGTGATTGTGGACAAGCTAACCAAAAGTGCTCACTTCTTAGCAATCAGGATGGATTACTCACTTGAGCGTTTAGCCAAATTGTACAATAATGAAAACGTAAGACTACATGGGATCCCTATGTCTATTGTATCTTATCGAGACCTAAGGTTTACATCTAGATTTTAGGGTAGCTTACAGGAAGCTTTGGGTACTAAGCTGAAGCTTAGCACTTCGTTCCATCCTCAGACAGACGGCTAGTCCGAAAGGGTGATACAAGTTTTGAAGGATATGCTTCGAGCTTACATTATGGAGTTTGAGGGTAGTTGGGACAAGCACTTGGCTTTGATATAATTTTCTTACAATAACAGTTACCAATCAAGTATTGGAATAACTCCCTATAAAGCTTTGTACGGAAGGAAATGTTGGACCCCTCTTTGTTGGAGTGAAGTTGGTGATAAGAAACTCTTTGGTCCTAAAATTGTGCAACAAATAGAGGACAAGGTAAAAATTATCAAGGATCGTCTAAATATTTCTCCGGATAGACAAAAGTCATCGCTGATCTTAAAAGGAATGACATTGAATATCAAGTGGGAGATAAAGTATTTTTAAAGGTGTCTCCATGAAAAAATATTACGAGATTTGGCAAAAAGGGAAAATTTAGTCCGCGATTTATTGTACCTTATGAGATACTTGAAAGGATTAGACCGGTTGTATATAAATAGGCTTTGTCACCTGAGTTAGACAGGATCCACAATGTCTTCCATGGTTCTATGCTCAGAAGATACCATTCTGATCCATCTCAAGTTTTTCTAGTTGAATCTATTGAGGTTAAACCTAACTTGACGTATAATGAATAACCTGTTTTAATTAAAGCTCGGGCAATGAAGCAACTTAGAAACAAGGAAATCCACTTTGTAAAGGTACTTTTGAGGAACCATTCGGGAAAAGAAGCTACCTAGGAGAGAGAAGAAGACATGAGGACCCAGTATCCGCACTTGTTTCAGGACTAATGTAAGGTAAATTTTGAGACGAAATTTCTTTTAGGGGGAGAGAGTTGTAACACCCTTAAATGCTAACAAGAGTCACATGTTGATTGACCGTTGCTTATTACTACAATATGTTTTACTCTTATATTGGGAACTTGAAATTTGGTGATAATTGCTAATTTGTCTAGCATAAGTTATATCGTAATTTATGGGACTGCATTGAGGTATTTACGCAATAGTATAATTAGAGTTATGCATCCTTTTAAAAGGAGGTGAAGGATATATATATATATATATATACACACACACACATAAGTGTATATGTATGCATTTTGGGCAGCACAAAACTATTTGGGCAGCACCTTTGAAGGCCAGCTGTCCAATTGATAAACATTATTTAACTATAAATGTTCACACCTCTTTGAATTAATTTCAATTCCTTCAATGTCTAAGAGCCTTAGAACCTAAATTAACCTTTTGTTCATCAAAATCACAAGAGAAAAAACTTATTTTTTTGGCTGGAATTCGAGACACACACTACTTTGTTGGTAAGTGCTGAAAATTGTTTTTGAGCTGGGTAGTGTTTGGTAATTTGTGTATAAATCATTCTCTACAACCTAGTTTACTGTGAATAAATATGATTTGGAAAGATAATTAATACATCTACAACGTTTATGTTTATGTGAAACTCTAATTTAGCTGTTATGAATTTGAAATATGGGAGGCAACACAAGACAAGCTCTGTCCAGATTTCAAATTTAGAAATCCTATATGCACCACTGTTAGTGTATGAAGGATATCATTTTGTACAAAATATATTTTTCGGTGATTCTTGTTGCGTTGCAAACTTAAGAGATGTATCTGCATCTTTAATGAGGTTATAAAGTCTAGGTTTGCCATTTTCCTATTCAAATATAAGTTACAACATGGGGTACTAGACTGGCCAGAATCATTGTATTGGAAACATAGTCGTATCTATGCAGACTGAGCTTACTTATGATGATAATCCTATTTTATTTCACATTATTGAAATATTAGGAATTAAAAAAGTTATTAACTGTATTTTAAAGTTTGTATATACTTGTGAAAAAGTTGAGGACCTTGATACGTTGGTTGGTCTACGGTTTGAACTCGAGGAGTTGTGTTGGACTATTACTACGCTAAAGTATTGAGGTTTGTGTATAAACTTGTATTTGCACTCTATTAACTACTGGTATACCTGAAATTTGATCTTGGTACCTTGGTTACCTCTTGTCTCTTTGCATTGTTGTGTTGGTCTTATGCTTGTGTAACATGCCCACTTGTACGAATTGTTTGATCACTTGGCACTCTTGTTGGGACCTTGTCCTTCTTGTGGCTGTGGCTTTGTCAGTATTGGAATGCCTCTTGATTCAGATCATTAGCCATCTTGACTCTGGAATTTTAGTCCGTCTTAAGAATGGAAGTTGTCCATTTTAAGTACGATCTAGAAAACCATTTTTAATATGGTTCTTGGTTCTCTTGATTATTGGGCTTTGACCCTTCTTGATATAGGGCGACGACCCTTCTTGATACTTGCTTGTGCCTGGTGTGATGACATGATGTATATATTGGACCAACCTTGCTATTGAATCTCTTGGAAAATGGTGGTTTGAACATTCTTTACATTTGGATCTTTAAATATCGAACTTGATACTCTTTATATATTGTTACTTGATTTATTTATTATGTTTCGAGTATGCTGCTCATTCACTTGAGAAAGGTAGCTTGGTGAATTTTGAGGACTCCGAACCTATAATTTTTACACCACTAAGCTATATGCTTAGCGACAGTTGTTTCTATTGTAGGGGCTAATCGAGAGGAGCCATGAAGTTGGTCATTGGAGATGGAAATTTTGAGAACTTTAAAGAAGATCACATTTGCATATAGGCATCTATATTTTGTATAAACTTTGGGACTTATACATGACCTATGTGTTGTATATTTGCATGAAATTTTGAGGACTAATCGGATCATGTCACAATGGTTTGCAATATAAATATGGCTACTTGTTTGGTTTATTTGGGGTGTGTAAACCCAAGTCAAGTAATATATTAAGCATGAGCCACTTGGTTGGGTACTCAGAAATTGATAATATTTGTTGTATATCATGTTACTAGCGTGAGGACAATATATGCGTAAAAATCTCGTAAGTTATTGGTTTATGTATTTCGGAAGGGTCGTTGCAAAGTATGTTCCAGAAAGGTATCGACAAGAATTACTTTCTAAATCGTACAACTTGAAGCAAGGAAACAAAGTGTTGCGGCCTAGTATGATGAGTTCCAAAATTTGATCTTGAAGCTAGAATATAATGAGCATGAAGAGCATGTTATTATTCACTTCAAGGTAGGGTTGAAAAAACAGATCTCTTCCAAGATGATTATTCTCAAGTTTGCTAGCTTGAATGACAACTTCAAAGTGGATAATGAAGTAGAGCGGGAATTCAAAGAGGATAAAGTACCTAATTACAAGGGTATTTCAACTTCAAGCTCTTGGAGTAAGAACAAGGTGGGAGCTCAAACATCTTTGGGTGGGAACAAAAATAAGGATTTCAATAAGCCTTATGAGAAGAAACCCTTTGAAGGGAAAACTCCGTAGTACCCACAAGGAGAAGGAGGTAATAAAGACCCAACAAAGTTTCCTAAAGGAATTCAATGTTGCAAGTGTAGAGGATAGGGTCATAAGATGCGTGAATGTCCCAATCAATTGAATCTTTTACTTCAAGGAGGGCAATTGTATCTTGGTGAAGGGGTAGATCAATAAGAGGGTTGTTAAGAGGAAAGCCAAGAAGATGATAAATTTGAAGGTGATGAAGATGAGGAACAAGAACCCTGGAGGGAATATATGTTGTCATTCCTAGTGGTTTGATGAAGAGGGCCCCAATTGAATAAGCTTGTCCTCAAGAAGTAGATTTCACCATACCAATGTATGTGGTAAGTCGAGTTATGATTATCAAGGCCATGGCTGATCTTAGTCAAAGAGAGAATTTTTTCCATTCCAAGTGCCTCATCAAAGATAATGTATGTTCCTTGATCATTGATAGTGGAAGTTGTGCAAACGTATCTAGCACCACTTTGGTGAATTTTTTGAAACTTTCTACCACTAATAATACTATACCTTAAAAACTTTAATGGTTGAGTAAGTGTGGGAATTAAGGGTTCATAGACAAGTGTTGATCAAGTTCAAAATTGGGAAGTACGAAGATGAGATCCTATATGATGTGGTCCCATTGCAACATTGTCATGTACTACTCGAAAGTCCTTGGCAATATGATCATTCAACCAATCATGAGGGGAAAACCAAAAAATATTCATTTATGTTGGATGAACAAAAATATGTCCTTCATCCTATGTCACCCTCTCAAGTCAATGAAATGTATCAAAAGATGAGTGAGTTGAGGAAGAAAAATAAAGATGAGGAGGAACATGTAGAGGTCGAGAGAAACGAAGAGGAAGAAATGAGGGCAAAAGCCCAAGTGTTGTTGGCTAAGTGTAAAGATATAAGGGAAGAAGTGAAGGTTAAAAGTTTATTGATCCTTATCACACATAGGATCATGTGTTGCAAACTAACCAATCTCATTCTTCTCTCCCCTATTCTATTTCACTTCCTTTGCAGGATTATGATAATGTCTTCCCAAATGGATTACCACTTCTTCGAGGAATTAAGCACCAAATTTACTACATGCCAGACTCATAATTTCCAAACAAACTAGCTTATGAAGTAATACTAAGGATACCAAAGAGCTACAAAGGAAAGTTGAGCAACTCCTAAACAAAGGCTATGTGAGAGAAAGTATGAGTACGTGCATCGTTCCAGTTCTCTTGGTTACGAAGAAAGATAGAATATGGCGCATGTGTGTTGGTTTTCAGGCCATTAATAAGATCACGAAAAAGTATCATCATCCTATCCCTAGATTAGATGATATGCTTGATTAGCTCAATGGTTCTTGTGTGTTCTCAAAGATTGATCTTAGGAGTGGTTATCATGAAATCCAAATGAACCCCGGTGATGAATGGAAAATTGCATTCAAGGTCAAGTTTGGTTTTTCTGAATGGTTAGTAATGCCTTTCGGTCTCACTAGTGCTCCTAGTACTTTTATGTGTCTCATGAATCATTTGATGAAGACCTTCATAGGCAAGTTTGTGGTTGTCTATTTTGATGATCTTGATTTATAGTAAAACCATGCATGAGCATGTAGATCATTAGAGATGTGTTTTTAATGTGCTTAGGAAGGAACAACTTTATGCTAATATTGTAAAGTGTTCATTTTATGTTGATGAAGTTGTTTTCTTGGGATTTTATGTGAGTTCAAGGGGCATTGAGGTTGATGCATCTAAGATAGACGCTATTAAGAATATGCCAATTTCGAAGTCCTTAAGCGATGTTAGAAGCTTTCATGGGTTGGCTAATTTTTATAGGCGGTTTATCAAAGGATTTAGTACAATAACTGCCCCATTGACTGAGGTAATCTGAAAGGATAAGCCTTTTAAGTAGGGTGAAGAGCAAGCCAAAGCTTTTGAGACTTTTAAATCAATGCTTAGCTCCACTCCTTTGTTGAAATTACCTGATTTTGAGAAAATGTTTGAAGTTGAATGTGAAGCTAGCAAAGTAGGCATTGGAGCCGTCTTAATGCAAGACCAAAAGCCCATTGCTTATTTTAGTGAAAATCTTAAAGGTGCAACTTTAAATTATTCCACTTATGATCTTGAATTACATGCTTTGATTAGAGCATTGGGTAATTGGCAACACTACTTGTGGCCTAAAGAATTTGTCATTCAGACTGATCATTAGTCTCTAAGGCATATTTGAGCTCAATGAAAGTTAAACAAAAGGCAGGACAAATGGATTGAATTCCTTAAAACTTTCTCTTATGTAATTCAAAGGGAAGGAAAATGTGTTGGCCGATACCTTGTCTAGGAAATATGTGTTGATAGCTAC
This sequence comes from Solanum bulbocastanum, assembly GCA_037074985.1. NCBI lineage: Eukaryota > Viridiplantae > Streptophyta > Magnoliopsida > Solanales > Solanaceae > Solanum > Solanum bulbocastanum. The sequence goes on from CM073604.1 coordinate 10,455,246, forward strand.
TTGTCTTCCAAATTGCTTGGTTTTGAATGTTTGAAGGAAATGTATCCCAATGACCCCAATTTTGCTCAAATCTTTCAATATTGTGAGAAATGGGAAAGGGAAATGTGGCTTAGGGATAGATCTTCTACTCCCTATTCTAAATTTGATGGTTTCTTGTTCAAAGGCAAGAGACTATGTGTGACTTGGAGAGAACTATTTGAGAGGGAGGCACACAATGGGGGATTAATGGGTCATTTTGGTGTTGATAAAATAAGGGTATTCTGGAGGAACAATTTTATTGGCCTAAGATGCACAAAGATGTTGCTCGAATTTCTGGCCAATATATTGAATGTCAAAGTGCCAAGTCACGTCTCCTTCCCCATTGTTTATGCACTTCACTTCCCAACCCTCAAAAACCTTGGCTTGATAGTTCAATGGATTTTGTTTTGGGTTTGCCAAGGATAGAAAGAGGTAGAGATAGTATGTTTGTTGTTGTTGATTAATTTTCAAAGATGGCTCATTTCATTCCGTGTCATAAATGTGATGATGCTTCTAATGTGCCTCTTTGTTTGTTTAAAATGTTGTTAAATTGCATGGAATTCCTCAAACCATAGTAAGTGAGAGGCACCCATAATTCCTTAGTCACTTTTGGAATGAATTGTGGGGTAGACTTGGTACTAAGTTGTTCTCAACTTTTTGTCACCCAAAAACCGATGGCCAAACGTAAGTTATGAATAGGACCTTAGGTTCTATTCTTCGTGCCGTGGTACATGGAAAGTTGGCCTCATGGGAGGAACATTTGGCTTAAATTGAGTTTGCTTATAATCGAGTTATTCATAGAACTATTGGCACGACTCCATTTAAGTGGTCTATCGTTTTAATCACCCGAACCCCTTTAGATCTCACTCCTCTTTCTCAAGATGTTGTTTTAAGCTTAGATGGAAACAAAAGAGCAGAGGCCATGATCAAACTTCATGAGAAGGTGAGACTTCACCTAGAAAAGAAAAACCATGAGGTAGCCAAAAAGGCGAACAAGGGTTGCAAGAGGATTGTGCTTAAACCTGGTGAATGGGTATGGGTGCTTTTTCGCAAGGAATGATTTACCACTCATAGGAAGATTAAGTTCATGCCAAGAAGTAATGGCCCATTTCAAGTGCTTGAAAGACTCAATGACAATGCATACAAACTTGACCTTCTTTCGGAGTATCAAGTTCACAACACCTTCAATGTTTGCGACCTTTCTCCAATCCCAATTCTTAATGATGATGCTTTATCGAATTTGTGGAAAAATTCTTTTCAAGAAGGAGAGAATGATGCAACGGATTGCACCAGGGCCGTTCACTCAAAGTCAAGATCGGGACCTTTAAAGAATGAAATGATTGTTCATGAAGCTAGTGGTTCTTGAGCTTGCGTTGATGGTAAAGAAAGGGTTCCATGCCCTGAAGATTGCTTGGAGAGGCAAAGGGAAGATGATTGAAGAAGATGACACTTTAGGTGAGCTTGACTCCTTCAGCGACTCGCCAAATGGCTTAGGAGAGCGATCCTAAGCTCTCCTATAGTTCCATAAGATCCATAGAATCATGCCTAAGAGTCAGTTTGCCAACCCACTCGGTGGCTCACCGAATCCATTCGGTAAGGATGACCCAGCTCACCATTTTACCTATTTTGGGCCTTTTTTGTAATAACTAGTTTAGGATCTCATTTCAGTAGACTATTTTGAATATTGATATTGTGAAACTCTTGTATGAATGTTGAGAGTTTCGTACAAGCTTTGGTCGATTATTGTTTAGAAAAGTTGGTTGTAAAGTTAATATAATTCCCTCGAGGTCATCATAAGAGGTAGGTGCTTATTGTAGGATTAATAGATTAAGGTCTTAAGGTTTAATATACCTTTTGGTTGATTTCTATTTTCTCTTTTTTTGTGTCTATCTATCTATCTATCTATATTTTTTTACTTTAATTTCCGCATTTTTCACTCGTAATTTGTAGTGAGAAATACATTACAATTTGTGACACAATTGTAGCTAGACGAGTATACAGAAATTACCTTTCAGAGTTTCCTAGAAAGTCACCTCAGCAGACCTTGTAGAGTTAGAAATGACAGATTTTGATGTCATTCTATGCATAGATTGACTACATTCTTGTTATGCCTTAGTTGATTGTAGAACTAGGAAATGGTTTCAGTTTCCAAATGAGAAAGTCTTAGAGTGGAAGGGTAGTAACTTGGTGTCTATAGGTCAATTTATCTCTCACATTAAGGCCAGGAAAATGATTTCCAAAGGGTATATCTATCATCTTGTTCAGGTCTTGGATTCAAATTTAGAGACCGCAACTTTTGAGTTAGTACCAGTAGTGAATGAGCTTCGAGAAGTATTTCCATACTATCTTCCCAGAGTTTCTCCCGAAAGGGAAATCGACTTCGTGCATAAGAAAGATGGTTCTCTCAGGATGTTCATTGACTGTCGTTAGTTGAATAAAGTCATAATAAAGAATAAATATCCCATCCCCCGAATTGATGAATTGTTCGATCAGTGATTTGAGGCCAAAAATATATTTTCTTAGCATTATTTTCCTCCCATTTATTATTTATATTTCCCTTTTTCAGCATGAATTTTACGGATTGTGCTAAATAGTGTATTTTATTTGTAGGAGTAAATTGGTGTAAAATTGAAGAAGTTTGAAGCTAAAAGAAAAAAAAAATTAAAGATGAAAAGTTGAAATAGGAAATCAAGCACACAGCTTAATGGATTAACTTTAATATAATATTATTATTATTATTATTATTATTATTATTATTATTATTATTATTATTATTATTATTATTATTATTCTATATAAGAAGCAGTGCACAATTGAAAGTATAAGAATATTGAAGGAAGGGCCATGTGTCATAACCGAAGGCAAAAATAGTAAAAGAATTGTTGAGGCAGCACAATTCACGCGTCCAACTGGGAAATCCAATTCCGTTAGGAATTGGGTTCTTAATTTGATTTGGACTCATTTATTTTAGTTAGGGTTTTCTACATCTATAAATAGTTCATAGAAATAATTATTAGGAGAGATCAATCGGAGGGAATCAAGTAGAAAGTCATCAATACTTTTTAGGGTTCTTTTCTTTTCTTCTTTTCTTAGAGATTAGTGGCTAAACGCCCTAGTTTTGGAGCTATAGCTACGGATTGATTGTTGAATGTTAAAGGCTTTTGAATTAATTATTGGTTATCATTTTAAGTTACTTTTATATTCTTGCTTTAGTATTTCTTTACTGCCCATCTAGAGATAAATATATTGTCTATTTTTAAAATCGAGAGAGGATAAGGTAGATAGACCAGAGAATATAGAAAGCTTGATCTTCCATTGAGTTGAAGTGTGTTTAGGAGTGATGCTTAGACGAACAACTTGCTTGTTTATGAAATAGGATAAAATATAAATGCTCTCCAGTTACGCCTACCTATCCTTGTTCAACTATGTATTTAGACAGCTAATTAGAGTAGGCGACTAGAGGTAGAGACCCGAATCATACAACTAACCCTGCAAATCAGTAACTTGGTAACCTAAATATGTTCATTGCCTAAGATACGATACATGAAATCCAATGCATGCTGTATCCCTAGAATTTTCCAACCATTGTAAGTAATCTTATTATTTAATTCCTGCATTCTTTTCTTTATAAATAAAAATCAAAATCTTTTGACACTCTTAAATAAATAATTAGACAAGTATAATTTTGTAAAAATAGTTAATCCATAAGTCCTTTGGGTTCAATAATCTGGCTCTTTTACGAGCTACTATATTACTTACGCGACCACGTACACTTGTGTGTGCAATTGGGAGCAACAACTAGCTTCTGGGTGCTAGTTGATTTTCTAAGATAGACCTCAGATCTGGCTATCATCAGCTTAGAGTCAGAGATAGTGACATCCTGAACATAGACTTTAGGACTCGGTATAGTCACTATGAAATTGCCGTGATATCTTTTAGACTAACAAATGCTCAAGCAGCTTCTATGGACTTGATGAACAAGGTGTTCAAAAAGTATTTGGACTTGTTCATCATCGACTTTATTAATGATATCCTTGTTTATTCTCAGAATGAGGAAGAGAATGCGACTCATCTGAAAGTTGTGCTCCAAACCCTCTAAGATCGCCAACTATTTGATAAGTTCATCAAATGAGAATTATGGTTACATTCGGTCGCTTTCCTTGTTTATGTAGTATCCAATGAAGAGATCCAAGTGGATTCTCAATTATTAAGGCAGTACAACACTGGCCCAAACCCACTTTTCCAACTGATATCAGAAGTTTCTTGGGTTTTGACGGTTACCATGCATAGGAGGTTTGTTGAAGGATTTTCATCCATAGATGTTCCATTGACCAAGTTGACTAAAAAAAAAGGTCCAATTTCAATGGTTAGATGAGTGTGAAAAAAGCTTCTTAGAACTGAAGACCAAGCTCACTACAACTCTTGTTTTGACTCTACTAGAGGTTCTTGGGTCGGCCTAGGTTTTGTATTGATGCAACAGGGTAAGATCATAGCTTATGCTTCTAGATAGCTTAAGGTTCGTGAGAAAAACTACCTGACGCATGATCTCGAGCTTGTAAACCTCATGTTTGCCCTAAAGATTTGGAGACACTACTTTTATGGTGTTTATGTTGATGTGTTCATAGATCATAAGATCTCTAGTATGTGTTCACCCTTAAAGAGTTGAATCTTCTTCAGAGGAGATCACTTGAATTCCTCAAAGACTATGACATATATTTGCTCTACCATCCGTGTAAAAAAAGTTAATCGACAAGTCCTTTGGGTTCAATAATCTGGTTCTTTTAAGAGAGACTATATTAATTGCACGACCACGTACACTTGCGTGTGCAACTGGGAGTAACAAGTTTTTTGCACCATTGTCGGGGACTTAGAAATGAACTATTATTTTCGGTTATAATATTTCTTTTTATTTATTTATTTATTTGTTTTTTCAATTAGTTTTTCTTCTCTGCATAATAAATTATTATTATTTTTGAATAATTTGATACTCTTATTGATATAGATGAGTGGGATAAATCGTGGTTGGGTGATGAGAATTCTTATAAAAATCCTTGTAATTTTTGTAACAAACACCACTTGGATATCGAGTGTCCTATATGTCATATATGTGGTCGTCAATATATTCATTGGAATGGTTTTCCTAAATCTGATTCCCTTCCCCCAAACCCTATTATGATTCTTCTGTTATTTGTGATGTTGGCACGAGCGATGAAGTGGAGAATGCAAAACAAGCCGTGTGCAATGTGAATTCACTTATGGAATGTGCAGACATATTGGAGAAGGCTAATTCAAAAATCATGAAACAAATATTTGAATGTAGGGAAGAGCAATAAAAAATCATGAAACTGCTGGATAAGGTTGATGCTATTCAATTAGAAATTACATTCCAAGCTTAATTAGAAGAGATTGAAGCCCAACAACGAGAAAGTTATGGAGAATAGTGAGCCAATCTTAGCTACAAGAACAAACTCAACTTCTAAAGTTTCAAGAGTCTATCCGTGATGGTCTAATATAGATGACAACCCAACTAATTGAAGGAAGAATTTAGCTCATGCAAGAAATAGATACTTTTGGCTCAGATATTCATGACTTAGAGGCTCACTTGAACAAAAAAAATTTGGTGTCTGAAGCCCAATTACCAATTTTCATGGATGATGACCAACTAGTGAAGCAAAAAGAGGAATTCCAACTATTCAACTATACCTTATTCCTTAATATCAATGTTGAGAAAGATTACAAAAGTGAGAATGTTGTAAAAAATGCTGCTTTGGAGTTGAGGCAACTTGAATCTCATTCAAAACACTTTTCTATATCATTTGAATTAATGGAGAGTGTATAGATGAGGAACAAGACCCCTACATTCTAAAGTTTTTAGTCTACGTAGACGAAACGACATTCCTCACCTAAGGGCCAAGAAGTGCAAGATACGTCATATATTACTTGGTTCCTTTATCTTTATACCACCTCCCCTTGAGAGGAGCAAAAAAATAGATGTAAAGTTAGGGGTACAATTCATAAGTTCAAAGTGGAAAGAAAACTAGTGAATTTACTTGTGTCGTGCCGCTACGTTAAATTAGACGCTTATTGGGAGGCAACCCAATTTAGAGTGTAAATTCTTATGTTTTAAATTTTTTTTTGTGTTGTTTTTACAGGTTTTGGAGAAGTCTGAATATCTAAAATTTGGAGCTAAGGAGTATGTTTGAGCTTAAGTGTGGGGTGATGAACCCTTGATGAAAATTAAGAGAACATGCTACTAGCTAGGCCTGAAGGTCTCAGGGAGTTTTCCTAACCCTTGTTTTAAATTTTAATTGATGCTTTGGGAACATAACATATTTTTAAGTTGGGGGTGTGGAGGAATGAATTCCTAGTTTCTACTGTTTTATTGAGTCTTATATTTTTTTAGGATGGGTTCCTTGGCTTTTGTTTATGGTTCTTTTCCTGAGGATAGTCTCTTTGAACCGAGTGTCTTTTAGAATTTTTAGAAATGATTTTTCTTTTGATTTTTTGATAGAAAAGAAAAGACCCTTTTGAGTGGTGTGATACTTGCTATTTAGGCCTAATTTGTGAGTAGTACTTTCTTGTGAATGCTTGATTGATAAGGAAATTTCAGACTCTTTAACACCCAAGCTCATAGTTGTGACTTTGTATATAGCGTATTTTAATTTGTATTTGTCATGATCCTGCCTCTCTTAGAAGTGGAATTGATCCATCTTGATTAATACTTGTGCCATGTGTCGTGAGAATTTGTTTATTCCATGTTTTGCATCTCAGTCTAGAACTTGCTCTGCATGTTATTGAAGCAAATTAATAAGTGTTTCTTGTTTAGGAGATGATAATAAGCTTTCGTTGATTTGTCTGGTAAATTTTTATCCTTTTCAGGTAATATATATTACTAGTTAGACCTTTTGAGCATACAATATTTTGTTGGTAGCCATATTTTGCCCTAAACTATTTTGTTAAATCCCTAGTTTTCACACCTTGCTTCCTTGAGCATTATAACATAGAGTTATTCTAATTGTTAATTCTAAAGAAACAGGGATGGTTGAGTGAAAAGGTAATCAATGATAGCTACAAAGTACTTAAAAAGCCCTCTTCAAAAGAATGTGAAGAAAAAGAGAAAAAGAGAAAAAGAGAAACAGAGAAAGAAAAGAATGTGACATGAAAAAAAAAATCCCTTGAAAAAAAAGAAAAAAGAAGACTGAAACATTTTTGAGATGATGAGAATTACTTGTGAAATAATTGTTGAAGAGAGGATTGAAAATAAAGAGAAGAAAATAATGGGTGATGAAGTCTAAAATTGCAAAGTGCTTAAGGAGGTATAAGTCACTATTATATAGTTTTCCAACCCGTCTCATAGCCAACATTATAACCTGTTAATGTCATATTTGATTCTATTCAAGCATGCTTAGTTAGTGGAGATGTACATAATGGGCAAACATATGGTTCTTTGTGCATACATGTGAATTTTATTTCTGAGTGTGAGTTGTTCTTTGATGCTACGTCCTTCATTTATATTCAATCTTCTGAATTGAGTGTGTTGACTATTTCTTCTTGTCTGGGCACTTTTTTCATGATGGATAGGTGATTTTATTTATTTTTCTTCAATGAGAGTGAGTGAGCAAGCTTAAATTTGAGGAGTTCAAAGTCTTTCCTTGAGGTTAGGAGGTTAGAGGTTTGTTGTTTATTTGGATGTCTTGCATAATGATTCAGAAGTGTGTTTGATGTTTTGAAATTGGTATATGGCCTAATTGTTTGCATTAACCAATTTGATGACATTCCTAGTTTGATTTTTTTTAAGATAAGCTTTAATGTTTGCTCGAGGACGAGCAAAAGTTTAAGTGTGGGGTATTGATGTGAGGCCAAAAATATTTTTTCTTTTCATTATTTGCCTCCCATTTATTATTTACATTTGCCTTTTTTGAGCATGAGTTTTATGAATTGTGTTAAATAGTGTATTTTATTTGTAGGAGAAAATTGGTGTAAAATTGAAGAAGTTTGGAGCTAAAACAAATTCAAGATGAAAAGTTGAAGAAGGAAATCAAGCAAACAATTTAATGGATTAACTTTAATATAATAATATTCTATATAAGCAACAGTGCACAATTGAAAGTATAAGAATATTGAAGGAAGGGCCACGTGTCACAACCAAAGGCAACAACATTAAAAGAATTGTTGAGGGAAAATAGTTCACACGTACAACTGGGAAATCCAATTGCATTTGGTTTTAGGTTCCTAATTTAATTTGGACTCAGTTATTTCATTTAGGGTTTTCTACATCTATAAATAGTCCATAGAAATAATTAGTAGGGGAGATCAATTAGAGGGAATCAAGTATAAAGTTGTCAATACTTTTTAGGGTTCTTTTTGTTTCTTTTTCTCTTAGAGATTAGTGGCTAAACGCCCTAGTTCAGGGCCTGTAGCTTAGCTACCCGTTGATTGTTGAATATTAAAAGCTTTTGAATTATTTCTTGGTTATCATTTTAAGTTACTTTAATATTCTTGTTATCATTTTAAGTTACTTTAATATTCTTACTTTAGTATTTCTTGACTGGCCATCTAGAGATAAATATACTGTCTATTCTTAAAATCGAGAGAGGATAAGGTAGACAGATCAGAGAATATAGAAAGCTCAATCTTCCATTGAGTTGATATGTGTTCAGGAGTAATGCCCAGACAAACAACTTGCTTGTTTATGAAATAGGATGAAATATAAATGCTGGCCAGTTACGCCTACCTATCTTTGCTCAACGATGTATTTAGACAGCTAATTGGAGTAGGCGACTAGAGGTCGAGGGACCCGACTTATACAATTAGCCCTATAAATTAGTAACTTGATAACCGAAATTAGTTCATTGCCTGAGATACTATACATGGAATCCAATGAATGCTGCAGCCCTAGAATTTTCCAACTATTGTAAGTAATCTTATTATTTAATTCCTGCATTCTTTTCTTTAAAAATAAAAGTCATAACTCTTTTGACACTTTTTAAAAAAAAATAAAATTACCCAGTATAGCTGGGTCGTGTTGTATTTATGATATAAAAAAAAAGAGGGGGTTGAAGCCTTACCTCCATTACAACACCATGGTGAGCAAGTCACCTCAGTAGCCAGAAGATTAGAATCTCATAGGAGAATATAAATCTTTTGGAAGATTCAAATACATACAAATCAACTAACAAAAAAAATTAGCCTTATCAAATTTTGTTCTAATTCAAATCATTTGACACTTATCCAAAAAGTATGCACCTTTAGCCATTTCGGGAAGTTTCTTGAAAGATGTTAGAATATTCATTTGGTTCAATCTAGCATCCCTTTTTGCTAAAAAGTCTGCAACTTGATTTCTTTCTCTAAAATAGTGAGTCACTTAGGCATTCGATTGATCCACTATCTCAACGATCTTATCGATGATTTGCCTGAGTTTGAGATTATTGTTCCTCTTGTTGTTCACCATATTTACAATGATCATTGAATCTAGCTCAAGAGTGAAATTAGTTAAGCCTTGTTGGCTAGACCATTTTCCACAAAATTTAGCTGCCAATGCTTCCACCATGTTGTTGCTGGTACATGCCATAGGAATCGTAAAGGCCATCACCATCTCTCCGTTGCTATTTCGTGCTATTCCTCCAATTCCAGTGCTTCCTATCTCCAATAAAAAACTTCCATCGGTGTTAACTTTAATGGTGCCTATCTGAGGTGTGCTCCATTTGGCTTGAGTCAATTTTTGTATTGGTTTGATCCTTTCTGCAATATCACAAAAAATCAGTCCACAATGTGATAGTATTAAATGGTGGGAAAAGTTTAGAAACAATGTTTCTAGTACACCATATCCCTTGGAACACTATTGTAGTATTATGAAATTTTCTTTGTGTTCCATATCGACAAGCACATCTTTGTTTCCATAATTCGTAGCATATGAAAATGGGTGTGATGTGCAAGATCCATTAGAGGACTTTGTTCATGGGTATTATGTCCCACCACTTGTTGAAGACACTTATAACAGGCTCATTATTATAGGTGATCCCAAGAGGATTTCCAATAGCATTCCAAAGAAAAAAGGTTGTTTCACTAGCAACAAATACATGTTGTAGTGTTTCTAGTTGTGAACTCCTGCAACAAAAGCAAGTTAAATGTCTGTTAATTCCAAACCTATGTAAAGTATCTTGAAAGGGCAGTTTTTTCTTAATGATTCTCCAAGTCAAAAAGGAAACTTTGAAAGGGACTTTCGAGTGGGAAATCTTGTTCATGAATTCATTCCTTGGTTTGTGGGTTCTTAAAAGTTCCCAGGCAGCCTTGTTAGTAAAGAGACCATTGTCGGTAGTGTTCCACATCGGGTAGTAATTATCATCATTGTTGCCTGTATGGATCCCCGTTATATCGTTTATAAGCTACTTGGGAAGAGTTTGCTTCCACTACACAATATTCCAGCCACCATTAACAATGAATTGTTTCACAAAGATTTTAGCACTTTTTCCACGTCCAAGAGATACCTTGGCTAGAGCACCTTTGCTCGTCCAATTATCCCACCAAAAACTAGAAATCCCAGATTGAATATTCCAAATGATATTTGGCTCAGCCTGGTCTCTAATCTTTAACATATTTTTATAGGCATGAGAGCCACAGTAAACAATGGCTTTAGAGATGGGATGGGATCTTTTACAGTGCTTAGCTCTCAAAAAAGCAGCCCAGAGAGAAGGGTGAGTTCTGAACCCCCACCACCTCTTCAAGGTGAAAGAGTTTGCAATATCTTCCAATTTCCTCACCCCTATCCCCCTTCTACCTTAGGAATGCACAAATTCTCCCAGGAAGGCCACTGATACTTGTCTTTGCCTTCTTTCCTTCCCTAAAGAAAATTTGCAAAGTGTTTTTCAATAAGAGTCACCGTTCCTTTTGGAGGATTAATAGCTGAGAGAGTATATGTAGCCATCGATTGTAGTACACTTTTGATCAAAACCATCTTTCCCCTGTATGAAAGCATTTTACTTTTCCACCCATTCAATTTTTTAACAATCTTTGCTAGAATGCCCTCAAAGTAGCATATTTTTTTCCTCTCATGGTAGATTGGATATCCTAAGTAGGTGAACAGAAAGTTCTTGTCTATAAATCTAGAGGCATATCTCATCCTATCGATTCTACTTGTAGAAGTATTAGGAGCTGTGATGCAAAAGCTCTTTTCTTAGTTCACTTTCTGGCCAGATGCTTTTTCATATCTCTTCTTATTTCCAAACAAGCTTGACTGATTTGGAATTTCCACCTGTAAAGATAATGATGTCACCAGCATATGCTAAATGATTAATGATAAAATTGGAAGAATTAATACTAAAAGGAGTAAAGTTTTGATTGTTTTTAAGGTTGTTAAGGAGTCTAGACAACACCTCAGCACCTATAATAAACAAAGAAGGAGAGAGAGGATCTCCCTATTTAAGGCCCTGAATAGAAGAGAAAAAGCCTATCCTGGCCCCATTAATGATAATAGAGTACCACACGTCTGGCAAAAGTCTCTAAATGATGTCTAACCATTCCTCAGAGAAGCCAAACTTTCTCATAACAACCATTAGGAACTTCCATGACTCCTGTCATAGGCTTTGGTCATGTCCAACTTGATGATCATGTTACCCCCTATATTGTATTGTTTAATCTCTCGAGATAACTCTTGGGCTAGTAGCACATTCTAAGTGATCATCCTACCTTTAACAAAAGCACTTTGGTTATCTGAGATGATCTTGTCTATAAGGGGGTTAGACCTTTTAGAAAGAATTTTAGTGATAATTTTGGAAGAGAAGTTGGTAAGGCTAATAGGTCTAAGGTCCAAGAAAGTGGTCGGTGTTTTGATTTTAGGAATAAGAACAAGGCAGGTATGTGAGAAAAACTTGGTGAGGCTTTTTCCTATAAAGAAGTACTGGACAAAATTTTGAATGTCATAATTGATCACCTCCCAACACTTGTGATAAAATACACTATTGTAACCATCTGGACCAAAGGAGCTATCCGAACTAATGCTAAACACACCATTTTTAATTTCCTCATGACCAGGCATAATGGTTAGTAAAGAGTTATCCTCCTTAGTAATGACCCTTTGTATGTTGTCCAAAATGCTATTATCATTAAACTGATGTTGGAGGTTGAAAATCTTGTTGTAGTGGTGTATAGCAGACTTGTTAATTTCTTCATCACCTTGGAACCAATTATCTCTATGATCCTTAATTCTGTACACTTGCAATCTTTTTCTCCTTTCTCTAATCAAACTGTGAAAGTATTTGGTTTTGAAATCCCCTTGTTCAAAGCATTTGGTCTTAGCCTTTTGTTTGAGAAGGTTTTCCTGTATGCCCATCCATTTTACATATTCTTCTTGACCTCTATTAAGATCTTCCTTGCATTGAACATTATTGTGGAGAATTTCCAGTTCTTCGAGAGCTTGGATTTTCGTCTCCCACTAGATAACCTGATAAAAAACATTTCCAATTATTTCCTTGGACCAATGAGTCAGTTTCTTGCTGAGAGTCTTCAACTTTTGTTGTAGAATCCATATAGAGTTTCCTTGAACATGAGTGTTCCAAAATTCTTCCACTACCTGCATAAAAGATGGTTGATCAATCCAAAATCTAAAAATTTAAAGTATTTAATACCTCCCTGTTGATCCTTCTGACAGTTGATGAACAAAGTTCTATGGTCCGACCCAGTCCTCGTAGGTGTCTGACAACGTTGGTGTTGAAGAACTGAGTCCATTGGTCTTTAACAAACACTCTATCTAGTTTTTTTCCAGATTCTTTTTCTAGGACTTCTCTTTTTACACTAGGTGAAGTTAGGTCCCATAAAACCAATGTCAATGACTTCACAATTATTCATGCAGTTGTTGAATTCTAGACTTTCATTCATCCTATGGGGACTGCCCTCCATTTGTTCATCAGGGATTAATATGGCATTAAAGTCACCCCCTATACACCATGTCCCATTATCCAAATGGTAAACCTCTTCCAGGCTACTCCAAAGACCTCTTCTTTCAACTAATGTGCATTTAGCATACACTGTCATGACATAGAAGTTATCAATTGTTGACCATGGTTGAACCTTAATAGTCATTTGCTATTCGTTATTATTAATGATACTCGTATTGAACATGTCTTTCCAGAAGAACCGTATTTTTCCATTAGAATTTGAAATACAATGATGAAATTTCAAAAAATTCATGTAGGAGTTGATCTTGTTCATACAAACAAAGGGTTCTAGTAACACTACTAGTTCTACTTTGTTGATGGAGATGAGATTCTTGAACCTATGGATCACCTTTTTCGATTTAACTCCTCTAATATTCCAGAAGGTTGCTTTAATCATAAAAATTATAAGGATGGGCTAATTTGTGCATCCCCCTTTCGTAGGAGGATTTTCCTTAAATAAATAATTAGACTTGTATAATTTAGTAAAAATTGTTAATCAACAAGTCCTTTGTGTTCGATAGTCTGGCTCTTTTAAGAACAACTATATTATTTGCGCGACCATGTACACTTGCATGTGCAATTGGGAGCAACAACAATCTTCAGGGTGCTAGTTGGTTTTCTAAGATAGACCTCAAATCCGACTATCATCAACTTAGAGTCAGAGATAGTGACATCCTGAAGACAAACTTTAGTACTCGGTAAGATCACTATGAAATTGTAGTGATGTCTTTTGGACTAAAAAATGCTCCTGCAGCTTCTATGGACTTAATCTAATATTACTTTAGTTAAAAGGTGTAGTTCATTAGCAGAAGGTTAAGGTTTTCTCCCAAGGGGGAGATGTTCTGCTTCATTATCATGGTCACTTATGTGTTCCTAATGTGGGTGAGTTGAGGCAGCAGATCCTTATAAAAGCTCATAACTCCAGGTATTCCATTCATTCAGGTGCCACTAAGATGTACAATGATCTGCAGGAAGTCTTTTGGTTGAACGACATTAAGAGGGACATAACAGATTTTATGGCTTAGTGTCCTAACTATTAAAATGTTAAGGTATAACATTAGAAACCAAGAGGTATGACTCAAGAGATTAACATTACTATATGGAAGTGGGAAGTGATAAATATGGACTTCATTACGGGTTTACCTCATACTAGCATACAAAATGACTACATTTGGGTGATAGTGGAAAGAGTCACTAAGTCCGCTCACTTCTTGGCTGTCAAGACAACCAACTCAGTGGAGGCTACGCTAAACTCTACATCCATGAGATAGTCAGGTTGCATAGGGTGGGTTCCTTTATTTATTATCTCAAATAGAGGTCCTTAATTTACCTCTTATTTTTGAAAATTATTTCAGAAAGGTCTTGGTATTAAGGTGAATCTCAGTACAACATTTCATCGGTCAGACAAAGCATACCATTCAAACCTTGGAGGATATGTTGAGAGCTTCCATGATCGATTTCAAGGGTAGTTGGTATGAGCACCTACCTCTCATAAGGTTCACCTATAATAATAGTTTATATTCCAGCATTTTGATGGCCCAGTATGAGGTAGTATATGGGCGTAGATGCAGGTCCTTTGTTGATTTGAAGTAGGTGAAGCAACCTTGATTGGGCCAGATTCGGTTCCTGAAGCTATGGAAAAAGTTCAGCCCATCATAGATAGACTAAACACAACTTAGAGTCATCAAAAGTCCTATGCAGATGTGAGGAGGAGAGATTTAGAATTCGAAATCGATGTTTGGCTTTTCCTAAAGGTGTCACCTATGATGGGGGTGATGAGATTTGGCAAGAAAGGAAAGCTCACTACTAGATATGTAGGTCCTTACAGAATCCTAAAAAGAATTAGTAATGTGGCATATAAGTTGGACTTGCCAGCAGAACTAGCAGGGGTTCATTCAGTCTTTCACGTTTCCTTGTTAAAGAAGTGTGTGGGTGATCCAGCTTCTATAGTACCATTAGAGATTGTGGCTGTAAAGGATAGTCTTATTTATGACGAGGTTCCAGTTGAGATTTTGACCATCAGGTTCGTAGGTTGAGAAATAAAGAAGTCAATTCAGTGAAGGTTTTGTGGAGTAGTCAGTCCATAGATGGAGCTACTTGGGAAGAAGAAACATCGATAAAGGACAAGCATCCTTATCTCTTTCCTTTCGATTCCATTTCAGCTTCAGGTAATAGTACCTCTCCAGTCTCTTAGTTTACTCTTACGTAAATTCAGTCCCATTATCTTGTTCCTTCAATTGTTCTTACATTTTAGCATATTTGCATGTTCTTGGAATTCAGTTTAGTTAGATATCAGTTTTTAGTATCTTAGTGGTAGGGATTGCAACTCCTTCCCTCCATAATTAGCTTGTTTAGACTTCATTTGCAGATGAATGTTCCCAAGGGGAAGATAATGTAACACCTCAAATCTCAAAATGAAGAAAAATCCTAGCTTCCAGAAAGCTGGTGCCATTACCAATGGAACCACCCACGGACCATAGGTAGAACCTTAGACCATACGTGGAGTTCTGTCATTAAGGTCCAAATTTTGATGGTCTCTGATCCCACCCGCAGTCGATCGTTATGGTGCATGGTTGGACCTATAGATCATAGGTCTTACTGTAGGTGAGGGTTAGTAGTTATTCAAGGGAAGATGGTTGTTGGGTCAACTTCAAATGAGCATATCTTTTAGCACGACATTAATTAGGTGTCCTAATACCTATTAAATTAAAAATAATTGAATCCTCTTTCCAACGCCATAGAGTTTTATAAAATCAAAGCTCGGAGTAAAGCGTTATCCTCATTTTAGTGAAGCCCTGTCGGGCACAACTCCTAACGACGGTTGGTAGGTCAAATGGTGGCCCTCAGTCTTGTAGTAGGTGGCACTCGTCAGATTTAAGTCAGGGTCATTTTGGTCCTTTACACTATGCATTGAGTACTTAAACTACATAATTTGATGCCTGTTTAAGCCTAATAACTTAGTCAGACATACTCAAAATCCTCATTCTCCAAAAATCATCCAAACTTGGAGCAAAAAGAAGAGAAAAAGTTGACCAAACCTCCCAAGAACAAGCAGCAGAGTTCTTCAAAGTTCATCCCCAAAATCCAAAGGGTTTCCCCATAGATTTCATCACCAGGTATGTGTGATTTCACTAGTGGGTTCCTTTCAGCCACTAGGTCCTTAGAATTTAGTCAGATCCTTGATTCTCCTTATCTTGTTTAGACCTATGGTTTCTTAAACCTTGGATAATTATTGGGATTTAATTGTTGTTGTATCCGAAATCGAATTAAGCTTATTTCTTGGAAAGTTTGCTTAGTTCCTTGCATGAAACTTGGAACCCTAAATTGTATAAATTCTCTTAGTTCATAAATTATACTTGCTAGGTCAGATAAACAGATAATCAAGCTCCATATTTCAAATGTTACATTATCAATATATAAATGTTGCATTCTTATATTTGAATGTTACTATTTTAAGCTATTCAGTATTTCACTTACATTTTAATCATATACATATTCAGTTGAGAGTAGACTTAGCACTGAGTTGGACTAGGGTTTAACGTACTCTCATAGTCCCAGAACTATGTGCCCCTGTAGGTTTATAAGTCCCCTCTGTTGGGCAGTAGATTTAGTGATCATGCTAGTCATGCCTTTATACCCTTGGTAAGGTATATTGGGTCCTCTCGATAGGGCGTATACATCGGACTCCACGTGTAACTCACATGGTTTATGTCGGTTAATAGTAGCTCCTACAATCAAACTTCTAGTGCATTTGACCAGTTTTAGTATATAGTTCAGTATTTAGTTAGCATGTCGTGTTCATGCTTAGCACTTGGTCATTGCATTCACTTTAGATTTTTAGCTATGTTTCAGTATTTACATTCTTGCTCAGTTTATGTTATTGCTCAGTTATGCTTTGTTCAGCTCGTATATTTGTTCAACTTATTATCTATATCCTGTATGCTCAGTACATTCCAAGTATTGATGTATACTCTGCGCTACATCATTTCATGAAGTAGGCTCAAGTACTCAGCATCCAAATCATGCATAGATCGATTCTCGATACGCATTCAATAGTTTCAGTGGTTTGTCCTCATACTTTGAGGACTACAGACATGATTTCGATTTTAGTCTTTTAGTTAGTTTTTAGTTTTGTTAGAGTTAGATAGGGGGGCATGTCCCAGCAACTAAACTTAGTTAGAGGATTTTCAAACATAGTAGTAGATGCAACTTGAGTTTTTAAGTGGTGTTTTCAGTTATCAATAGAATTTCATTATATTGTATATATATTTAGACTAGTTGGGCATTCCCCATATTCAGTCATCTATTGTTTTAGCTTCTGCATAGTATATGTTTTATTCAGTTATTCTTAGAATGCTTGATCTATACAAGACACAGGGTTAGCTTTGGGGTCACTCATGATCCTAGGTCCCGTGTTACGCCAAGGGGATAGCCTCGGGGCGTGACACATAGGATCCCTAGTCTATCATTTTAGATAAGGGTTCTCAGTTTACATCTCATTTCTAGAGATTGTTTTAGAAAGGTCTTGGTACTCAGTGCAACTTTTCATCCACTGATTGATAGTCAAGTAGAGTGTACCATTCCTATGTTAGAGGACATGTTGAGAGCTTCCGTGGTAAATTTAAATGGTTGTTTGGATGACCTCTACCTCTCATAGAGTTCACCTATAATAACAACTTCCATTCCAGTATTCAGATGGCCCCTTATGAGGCATTGTATGAGCGTAGATGTAGGCCTCTGGTTGGCTGGTTCAAAGTAGGTGAAGCAACTTTGATTGGGCCAAATTTGGTTCATGAGGCTGTGGAGAACGTTCAAGTCATCAAAGATAGACTAAAGACAACTCAGAGTTGTCAGAAGTCTTATGCATATCTGAGGAAAAGGGACTTGGAGTTTGAAATTGATGATTGGGTTTTCCTGAAAGTGTCACCCATGAAGTGGGGCGATAATATTTGGCAAGAAAGAGAAGCTCAGTCCCAGGTATGTAGGTCCTTATAGAATCATTAAAAGGGTTTGTAATATGAATTATGAGTTAGAGTTTCCAGCATAACTAGCATTTGTTCATCCGGTGTTTCACATTTCCTTGTTGAAGAAGTGTGTGGGTGATTCGGTACTCATAGTACTTTAGAGAGTATGGCTATGAAGGATATCCTCACTTATGAGGAGGTTCAAGTTGATATTCTCAACCATCAAGTTTGTAGGTTGAGAAATAAGGAAGTCATTTCAGTAAAGGGTTTGTGGAGGAATAGGCATAGAGGGAGCTACTTAAGAAGCAGAAGCAGCCGTAATGGCCAAGTATCTTTATCTCTTTCCTTCGGATTCCATTTCATATTGAGGTAATAATTCTTCTCCAATCTCTCAGTTAATCTTGTGTAATTTATTCTCAGTATCTTATTCCCTTAGTTATCCTCAGAGTTCAGCGTATTTGCATGTTCATGAAACTCAATTTAGTTAGATATCACTTTCTAGTACTCAATTGTTAGGGATTGCAACTCCTTCCCTCCAAAATCACCTTGTTTAGACTTCATTGGAGGATGAACAATCCCAAGGGGGATATATTGTAACACCTCGGAAAGTTCAACTTGGAATGAAAAGTAGAAAAGGGAAATCCACGAAGGGATTCACGGGTCGTAAAGGGGTCCATGACCCGTCACCCTGTCTGTAAGGGCCACGAACCCCTAGATGGTCCATAAAGCGTCACACAGACCGTGAAGTCATCCGTGAAAGGGGAACAAAATTCATGAAGGACCACAGACAATTAGACTTCACACAGACTATGAAGTTGTTCGTGAAAGGGACTCATTAGGTTTTGGGTTTTGGGTCAACTTTAAGCGATAATATCTTTCAGCACAAAATTAATTAGGTAGCCCATGACCTGTCAAATCAAAGATCTATGAGCCGTCTTTCCAATGCCACCAAGTTTGCCTAATTCTGAGACTTGGAGACAAAAGTTATGCCCGCATCAGTGAAGCCCTATTGCGGAGGGCAACATCACGACCCACTAGATGGGCTGGGATGCCTTAAATGGCTCGTGAAGCCTCTCGTATGATGCACATCTCTAGTTTTAATTTAAAGTCATTTTGGTCTTTCTCCTATGCATTTGGTAATTAAACTATGTGAAACATTCATTCTCCTAAAAATCATTAGACTTAGAAAGAAAAGAAGAGTAAGAAGTGACAATTTTTGGTCCAAAATTTAGTCCCAATAATTTCGTTAGTTCTTCAACTTCTCTATAAATTGTTCAGGCCTAGGGTTTCTAAATCACATGAATTTATAGTAATTTAGTCGCTATAATTTATATGATATTAATTACATTTTTCTTAGAGAATTAGTACTCTCCCATGTATAAAACTTAGAAACCTTAACTTGTGTTAATCATCCATAGTTTATGAATTATACTTTCTAGGTAGATTAGCCAGACAATCATGCTTCAAAATTTGAATATCATATCTTTCAGTATATGTATGATGCTCTCAGATAATTATCAGTTTTTGGAGCTATCCTGTATTACTATTGAATTTTTAGCTTTATATTCAGTTGGGAGTAAAATTAGCACCAAGCAGACAAAGGGATGAAGGCTCAAACGTTAGTGTAGGTTGATACTGTTAGTAGCAAATCCATGAGTCCCAGAACTACGGTGCCACTGTAGGTTCTGAAGGGGTCACACGTAGATTAGGCTGGACACCCTCATCACTTGTGGACATCACTTAGTGGATCCACGTCAGACCTGTTCATATCCTTGGCAAGGTATGAACACCCTTCCATCCAAGGTTACAGGTTGGCCCCATATTTAGCTCAACTTGGAGTATGTCAATTAATAGTATCTCCCACAGTTAGATTCATAATGCATTGACCATGTATACAATATTTATTACATTTTCATGATTAGTAGTTGGTCATTGCATCCATCTTAACTTTCAATTTTGCTTCAGTATATCTATTTACATGTTCAATTTCTATATTGTTTAGCTTAACACATATCCCGCATGCTCAGTACCTTCAAAGTACTGACGCATATGTTTGTGCTACATCGTTGTATGATGTAGGTTCAGCTGCTCAGCATCCAGGCTGTGCTTAGCTAGACTTCTAGTACGTACTCAACTTCTTCAGTGGTGAGTCCTCATAGTTTGAGGATGATAGACATGCTTTAATCTTTAGTATTTACTTTTAGCTGGGGGCATGTCCCAGCAACTCAAATCAGTTAAAGGCTTTGAGACATAGATTTGATTCAGCTTGAGTTGTTAGTATTGTTGGTTTTTGCTTCCGCGTAGTGCATATTTTAATTAAACTTGCATATATATATATATATATATATATATATATATATATCATTTCATTGGTTTAGGTTTAGGTCACTTGTGACACTAAGCACCGTGTTGTATCTAGAGGGTAGCCTTGGGGAGTGACAAATTTAGTATCACTCTTCATCATGCTATGAAGATACAAGTTAAGTTAGTGTTTCAAAAATTTGGGGTGTTACATGAATGCACAGTGTGTCCTTAAGGAAATTACTCTCCTTAAGTACCTGAGATTAATGGAATATATCTTTTCAGGACAGAATGATTTTACTCACTAGTTTATTGGTACCAAAACTAGAATTTCTTTGTGCAGAAAAAAAAGTTCAGAAATTTGCATTTTTAAGTCTGAGGACTCAAAGGTATTTATAGCCATAAAAGTATTGTTTATGGACATTTTCAACCTTCTAGTACAGTCACTTAAGAATGATGAAAATTTTAAATAAAATTCGAAAAACAAACTGAATCAGATCCACGTTGGGTCATGCAAATCCGGTTGGGGTTGATTAATTTAATTTAATGACTAAATAATTAATAATTAATTAAATTATTAAATAACTAAAAAAATTATAGGAGTCAAGTCGACCGATGACAACGGAGTGAGGGGTTTTTCTTTCTGATCCTTTTAACATATAGCAGTGTTTCCTTATTTAAACACTTGAGTTTTTCTTTCCACCACCAATGAGGGAGAAATTTTTCTCACTAAAGTATATGGGAATACTTTATATTCCCTCCATTTCATATTCCATTTGTTTTTCATTTATTCACTATGCCCAACAATCCTGCACATTAATGGAGAATACCTATAATATAAAGAAATGCATGAATTAGTGTGTACTTTACAGGCAATGATTAATTGCATATGCATAAGTATGTTTTTCTTTGTACTATTCATAGTGAAAGTATCTCAGAGAAACTCGGTCAATCGATAGATTTGATGTCTTTTGAATCTTCAAACCTTGGTGTAGACCTAGACAACCATATATATCTCACACAACCAACCTTTTACTATCTGTGGTTCTTATGATTGTATTCGTTTTAGCCATGAACACCTCTTGATTTTATGAGAGTATAAAGAATTAACTTTTACAATCATTCTCTTCTACTTGTACTTCACACACACATAGGTGATTTCTAATTGTGTTACCGCGTAGATACACTATTTGGTTAAATTTGTCAAACTTCAAAATCACTAAAATAACTTAAGAGTTATTAACTCATTAAAAATTATTAATGGTTTTTCATTGTTTCTAAACATTGTCTTCATTATGAAAAGGGATTGAGTTGTCCTATAATGTCAAACTGTCAGTTACAATTTTGCTTGATCTCCTTGAAACTAGGTCTTGGGATCTCTAGTATACTAGGAAGATTTATCGACATGATGACTTGTCCTAAGTTTTATACTCATCTCCTTAGATGAGGCCTTTTGTAAGTGGATTCGACATATTATCTCTATACTTTACATAGTCAATAGTGATAATTCTACTATAGAGTAATTGTCTTATGGTATTATGTTTTCATAATATACAATGAGATGTGTAATTGTACATAACACTCTCTGCCCTATCTATTATTGTTTAACTATCACAATGTTTAAATATAGGTCCTAGAGTTTGGGATAGAAAGAGATGTATTATCACAACCCGAGCCTAAAACCTGGACGTGGTCGACAATCGAGAATGATCGCTGGTCCCCAAGCGAACCCTCATCTTGGCTAACCACAAGCAGAAGACTAACTTAAGCATACATAATCTTAAAACTGAATTAAATCCATTAAACTCAATTACTCAACTCATAAGGTCGGGAAAATGCTCAATAGAAATACTTATAGTTTGTAAAACAACTCAAAATAAAGTAAATACTAAAAGACTCCTCAACTATAACTATCTAGGAAGCCTCTACTATTAAAGAAGAATATCAGAACAAGACCTATGACATCTCGAAACTACTAAACTGAAAGTAAATGCGAGGTCCTCCAGAATACAAATAGTCTCACCCAAAAGCTAACTGGAGTGTAAAGTGATCTCAACGAAGTGCCTGTTGATAATCTTGAACACTTGTATTTGCATCATAAAAGGATGCAGGTCGAATGACATCATTATATTGAATGTATGATTATGCAAGGAGAACTGAAAAAAGTAGATGACTGAACAGATTGACTGAAAGCACTCAACTGAATCAATACATGAACATGAAGTAAAAATCATCTAACTTTACAACAACATACAAAATTGAAACAATATAAAAATATATTATACTTTACTTGTGGGGAGTTTCTCAAACCGACAACCATTACTATGAGCCTAGCAATGATATAGCATTTCACTCACGTTGCAAGGGCCATCATATACTTTTCCGGGGTATATGTGTATATTGTGACTATGGATCCATCTAATAGGCCTTCTCAGAGGCAGTGATGAGTCATATGAAGAATCAATGCTATCCTATTCTACGTTGGCTATGTAGTTTTATAGGAATTTCGAGTTATAAAAGACTCTAACCCAATTCGGTGCTCGACACTAATAAAAAAGTAATTGATATACTTTATTCTCAATACACCATTACAATGAATGGGCATTTTTACTTCATTGAAGTGCTTTTCAAAACATTAGACATGTTTGCATTATTAAAAGCATGCACTTATGAACTTATCTTTCAAGCCCAATAATAAACGTAGTTACATATGCATATATATATATATATATATATATATATATATATATATATATATATATATATATATATATTAGAAACTCTTAAGTTTTTATGAAATGGAACCTTTAAACTTTTTCTCAAAATTTAGTTTAAGACACAATGATTGGCTTTCAAAGAATCTCAAGACTTATAACTCAAAATAGGGTTTACACTAAAATATAGACATGAGCGAATCAACTAAAGGATATTAATAACAATATAGAAACCCAATACTCAGAACTCAAGAACTCAGAACTCAACGATACTTCTCATCTCAAGAATACTGAATTCATAGGGTTCATGTGGAATTATGGACATGAACGACCCACTCAAGGATATCATTAATGAATACAACTCTTCTCATTATCATACTCATTTACTCAAGATTTGTTTCAAGTCTATAGTTAACTGCCAAAGACTTCTCAAAATGACTATAAAGTGATCTCTAGAACTTTTCTCTTGACTTTACTGTAATTCGATGTGTAAATTAAGAGATGTGATTAGGATATGTAGGATCTCTCAAGGATTAATGAAGACTTTAAGAGTTAATATCAAGAAAAGAATGAAGATACGATTCAAAGGAACACATACAAGATGAAAAAATAGCAGGTGATCCTAGAACATCAGTAGTGTGTTGTGCTAGCCCCAAAAGTACTGGGAGTACTTTGGGGCTCCCTCCAGACTGTCTGGGGATGTATTTCCCCAGCTCGAACCCAGAAAATTTGGTGACTTTTAGTGTTCAATTTTGGGTACTAACTCATCTAGAATCGATTGGTTTCTTCCTAACTCTCTTTGATTTATAAACCCAACACAAATTCAATGTAATATCACTCAAATTCTAACAAAAAACAACACTCATTCCCAAGACCCTCACCTCGAGAACTCAAAACCACCATTGCTACATAATGGGGCTAAAACTCTAGAACTCTTCAAGAATCTTTACGTAAACAATTTCATGGATGAATTAATGGAAGAATTTCATGTTTTATGTGAGGAAAAACAAGTTCATCACTATGGGAAGCCTCACATACCTGAAAAGAACGATTGTTCTTGGTGAAATTCCTCAACTATTGAATGAATGTTTGAAAACCCTCTTTTCCTTCTTCTGGCAAGTTCACTATAAAAATCCTAAGTGTTTTGAATGTGAATAGGTGATTTAGAGTCTGACTAAACCCTCAATTGGGTCAGGTAAAATGTGCTAAGACAAGTTGGGAAAAGGAAAAGACCAAAATACCCTTTTCTAAAATGAATAAAAGTCTCAAATAGAGAGGATTCACTCAAGTGGGCATACCGTTTTACTCCAAGCTTGAAATTTAGCAAACTTGGTTGCATTGGAAAGAGGAATAGAAGGCCTTCAATTTGATAGCTCATGGGCCACTAATTCTTAATGTGCTAACATATATGGTCGATTGAAGTTGAACCAAGAAAAATTTCATAGAAAAACTAAATCAATAAGAAATATTTCAACTGAACTTTATGCTAGGGGATTCTAGTGACCTTAAAATTTAAGAAAATCAGAATCACTCGTTTAAATCTTATCCAAAAATGAAGGATGGTTCAAGTCTTAACTTAGAAATTTTTGGGGTGTTACAATATCTCCCCCTTGGGATCATTCATCCTCGAATGAAAGTTAAACTGAGAATGGTAAGAGGTTACTCTTACTATCTCTCTAACTTCAGAACTTGCCTAGTAACATAGGCAAAACTGATTTTATTAAGAGTTTGGAACTATCTATGGCACATAAGTCAGGAATGATATGAGTTTGAACATAGTTACACTCTCTCTGAAGCTATATTTACTTGAAACAAAGGTACATGGGTATGGATTAAAAATAGAAATAATATGACTTGATTGATATGGCTGGTAGCTTTTAAGCTTAGAAACACTTCTCAACTATGCTCTTTTATTTATTATTACCACACCACATTGGCTGCAACTCATAGCTCCCACAAGGGTATATGACTACTCTTACCAAGGTCTGAGTCTAATTGTATGCTCTCACTATATTCAAGCCTTACTCAAAATCACAAAGTATTTAACATAGGGTGATTATTCTAATCTAAATCACAAGATTCGGGTTCTATACCTCTATAGTAAATCTCATCCCAGGAATATTACTCCTTACCACCTCATTCAACCAACCTCGAGTCTTAATCAATCTATACCTCTATAGTAAATCTCATCCCAGGAATATTACTCCTTACCACCTCATTCAACCAACCTCGAGTCTTAATCAAGAACCACCTAGTGCATCATGCACTCATCCACATTCAAGCCTAGTATTATATCCACTCCATGGACTCATACTAACCAATCCTTATTAGAATTCCTCATTCTTTCGTCACTTCTACCAACAAAATTTTCATTCATTACTACTAGGAATCGACTTATTGCTCATCGTAAAATCTTATCTCCTTTTTCCTCCACATTTATAACCTTAGATGTAATAAGCACATTGATGACGAGTTTGGGATTTCAACATATTTAGAGCTTATTATTTATGGATTTAGTGTCCTCAATACCTATTTTATGCTCATTACTGATGTTGGTATGTAGATATGCAACATTAAAGGCTTAAGAGTGAGGGAAGGATATTATGATGCAAAAAGGAGCGAAAAAGCTAAAAAAGTTTAAGAAAAGCAAAGTTGGAACTCGCCAAAGCCACTCGACCAGTCACTGAGTGGACCTTCAGCTCGCATTCTAGCAAAATAGCCCACGGACAAAACCAATTTTGCGAGAAAATAGGAAAATTGGTGACACACAGAAAGGTCGGTGATGGCGATCTAACTCACCAAAAGTTCCAAAATAATTTAATGAAAGAGCCAAACCAAAGGGCGAGAAAATGAGCAAATTGGTGGATCACCAAACTGGTTGGTGAGCCTGATTTACTTTGCTGAGTTGACTCCATTCTGAAATGTTGGGAATGTATAAATACAAATTTTGAAATAAGAAAAGGAGTTCTCACATTGTTTACCTCTGGGTTTTTCGGCTTTTACATTCTAGAACATTGCCTTTACAATTTTAGTTGAGATTTAAAGATTGTGATATTTTATCTTCGGTTTTAACATTTGGGGATTGCAAATCGTTAGCAAATCAGATGAAAAACTTTGTTAATAACGATTTATTGCTTTTTACTATGCTTAGCTAAAACCCTTACCTTGGGGGTGTGATTAGGTAGTTGAATGCATCAATTAGCTAATGAGTGTCATTAGTTGTTGATTTTAATGTTATTTTGAAGTAGGTCTAATTAATTGTTCATGTTTTAATTGAGGAGTTGCAATTGCAAATGGAATTCTAGAATTAGTTCTCTATGCTTGCTTGAGAAAGAGGTAATAGGGTAGAATCATTGATTGATGGTTGTATTGATTGCGTATTTAAAATCTAGCTTGAGAAATTGGGTTTGATTTGCATCTTTACAAATCCAGCTTGAAAGGGTGAATTAATTAAGGCATTCAGTTGTTTGGTTGTGTTATGCTCGTTGAGGTTCGAAAGAACTCACATGAAATTGATAGTTGATTGAGAAATGGCTATTATACTCAAAACCTAGCCCACCCACTCATATTTAATAACATTGAGCAGCTAGTAATTACTCATTACCCGAAATTATCATTCAACTTATCACACTCCTAAGGTCCACTCTCTACTTGTTTACTTCCCATGTTATTTGTCGTAAATTGGTTACCCAAATTCTTTTATTGAAGTATAGTCGTGAACTAATTTTATTGTAGTTGAATTATCTTATTTGTGTTCTTGTTGGCTTCTCTAAAATAGATGAAGAGATGGGTGTAAATGGGAAAAATGCCAGTCAACTTGGGAACAATGATAACATCGGGGATTTATATAATGTCAATAAGATTCAGTTAGGAAGTGAGGGTGCTATTTGATTGCATATGACTATGGGTAATGTGGTATTTCATATGATTAGTACAATGTTGGAGCTGTTGCAAATGAAGAACCTCTTTTGGAGGACTTTCTCATAAGGACCCTTATGACCACATCCGACACTTCATGGATGTGTGTAATCCATTTTCTTTCAAGAACATCACTCAAGTGTCATTCCAACTCCATTTGTCTCCCTTTTCTCTAACGGTGGAAGCAACGAAGTGGTTGACTAAAATACCAAGGAATTCAATTACTTCTTGGGAGGTGCTCACAGAAGTGTTTTACAAAAGTTTTTTCCCTCCTTCAAAAAAGGTTAAGTTGAGGGATATTATTCAAAACATCAAGAGAGTCAATGGTGAACCAATCCATAAGACATGGTTGAGGTTTCGAAAGCTGCTACTCCAATGTCCAACTCATGGGTTACCAGATAATGTACTCTTGCAATGTTTCTACCGGAGCCTTGACACAATCAACAAAGGTGTAGCTAATCAAATGAATAGAGGTGGTATAATGACTCAACCTTTTGCGATGGCTTTGGTATTTCTCGACGAGATGACTAAAATTAATTGTGCATGGTATACAAATGATGATCAAGTGTATCCTCTAACTTTGGGTTGACCAAAAAGATGTAGGAGAAAAACCAAGAACGTGATGAAAACACCAAAATAGATCAAATGATTTTAACAAAACATGTCATAGGGGTGGTTATGAAGCTATTAATCTAGTTGATGTGAAAATTGAAAAAGAAGAGGTGCATTTTGTGTCAAGACTAGCGGAGGATTCTCAATAGAGATTTTTAAGGCCGAATGGGTGTCACGCCTTGAGGCTACTCCCAGGACGTGGACACGGGACCTAGGATTGCTAGTGACCCTAAGCTAACCCTGCTAGCATATCATAAGTATACTTAAATATTTTTTGAATAAAATATGCTATGCCGAAGCTTAAAACTATAATTAACTGAAAGTGGGGAATATCCAATGTTGATCTGAATCTATAAAAGACTATGAGTTTAATAACAACTAGAAGATCAAACTCCAACTAAAATCTGAATCTAATACTATGTCTGAATAAAAGCCTCTACTAATTAGAGATGCTGGGAAATGCCACAACTAACTCTAGCAAAACTCAAACTAAACAAAATGGCGGAATAAAAGACATGTCAATCGTCATGGAAGAATGAGGACTCACCTCTGATGCTGCTGAATTGGAGATCGAGAATCAATCTATGCATGATTTGAATTCTGAGGACCTGAACCTACATCAGGAGATGATATAGCACAGCGTATGCGTCAATACTTGAAAGGTATTGAACATGCAAGATAGGATAAAGTTGAATAAAACATATAACTGAACAAAGCAATAAAGTAATGCTATAATTTAAACATGAAATACTGAAATGTAGTGAATACTGAACTGTCTGAATGGAATGACCAAGTATATGACATGATGAGATTGAATACTAAATTGTAATTGATAACATGGTCAATGCACTAGAATCTAACTGTGGGATCTACTTGTAACCAACATAAAACCACGAGAGCTATTCGTGGAGTCTGATGTATCGCCCCATTGAGAGGACCCAATATGCCTTGCCAGCATTATAAAGGCATGACTAGCGTGATCACTAAATGCGTTGCCCACAGAGGGGACTTATCCTATGGGGGCATGTAGTTTTGGGACTATGAGGGTGACTAACCCTTAGTCCATTTGGTATTAAGCCTACTCCCAACCGATTATGTAAGTAACACATTATAACTGAATTTCTGTAATACTAAATAGCTAAAAATACTAACATGCTAACTGAAAATGCAACATTAATATACTGATAATGAAGCATTCTTAAGTGGGGCATGTATAATTGAATAAACTGACCTAGCCAGTGTAATTCATGAACTAAATGAATCCACACAACTAAGGTTCTGAGTTTCATGCAAGAACTAAGCAACAATTCCATGAAAAACATGATAATCTGATTTGGATTAGTCTAACAGTTGAATCACAATAATATTTTGAAGTTCTCGAAACCCTAGGTCTAAACATGATATAGAGAATCAAGAATTCGACTGAATTCTAGGAACCTAATTGGTGAAAAGAAGACACTAGTGAAATCCCACATACTTGGTGACAAAATTCAAGGAGAACTCTTTTGATTTCTGGGTTGGAACTGAAGAAAACTTGTTGCGTTCTTGGAGAGGGTTTGGTCGACTCTTTATCCTTTGTTTTGTTCAACTTAATGAATATTTGGTGAATGAGTTGACTAGGGTAAGTTCTAATTAAGTTACTAGTCTAAAACGGACTAAAACGATGTAGTTTAGGCGATGTAGTTTAGGGGTCCAACGCATAGGGAAAATACCAAATGACCCCTGACTTAAAAGTTGTTGTGGCCAATTGACTGATTTACCGTGGACCGTGGATGGACCTATGGTCCGTCTTGTCAACCATCGGCTGGATTCAGAGAGGGGATTATAGGATCTCTATAAATGGACATGGACCACGACCCGTGGTCTGACTTATGGTCCGTGGGTTCGGCCATGGGTTGTGACTTAGAATATTTTGTCTAAGTTTTCTGGGGAGGGTTGCAGCTGGTCATCCACGAGCCCCACCTATGGTCTGTGGGTCACCCTATGGTCCATGCATGGTGCCCGTCAGTAGACCTACAACTTATGATTTCTACAAACTGGTCTTTGTAGCATACAGGGTGCTACCGTGGGAATCAAGTTTGGAACATAATTTGTGAGAATGGATGGAGAGAAGAGATCAAGATTGAGATTGGTTTGATCGGGACACATATTGGAGGAGAGAATATGAAGATGATGTTTGCTATGTGCATACTTATGATAGTCAAAAGTCAAAAGAGGATTCCGAAATCTTTTGGACCAAGGATCAGCTGGCTCGTATTTGAAAAAAAGTGGAAGGATCAAATGAAGTGCTTAAGGAAATGAAGGCATACTTCTCATCTTTAAATGAGACGGTAACCTCTCACTCGGCTTCCATAAAGCAACTTGAATCCCAAATGAGTCAACTTTCCGCTCAATTAAATTCAAAACCACAAGAGAGTCTTGCTAATGATATTGTGGTTATTTCAAAGATTAATCATGACAAATGCATGGCAATGTTGACTCGGAGTGGTAAAGTAGTGAGTAGTGATGTGAAAATTGATGGCAATAAAGAATGGAATGATGCCATTGACATTGATGGATTTGCCGAAGAATCGATCAATGAAATACCAAAAGAGACTTATGAGGTACCGAAGAAAGGTACCACTATTTTGGTGCAAACATCAAATGAAGGTGCTTCTTCTTCTTCGATACCTGCAAAACCGTTGCCCAAAGTCAACCCACCATTCCCTCAAAGATAGAAAAAAAGGGATGAAGATGGAAAATTCTCAAAATTTCTTTCGATTGCCATTATGTCGAGCAATGTGGTTGTAAAGAAAGCTGATCCAGGGGCATTCACTATTCCATGCACTATTGGGATGTTTCAATTTTCCAAAGCATTGTGTGATTTGGGGGCAAGTATTATCTTGATGCCCTATGCCATTTTCAATTAACTCAGGTTAGGTGAGCCTAAGTCAACTACGATGCGTCTTCTCATGGTCGATCGATCTATCAAGCATCTTATTTGAATTCTTTATGATATTTTGGTGAAAGTTGATAGGTACATATTTCTTGCCGATTTTGTTATTCTTGAATGCGAGATTAATGCCGATGTATCTATTATACTAGGTAGGCCATTTTTGGCTATCGGAAGAGCTCTTGTGGATGTTGAAAGTGATGAGTTAAAGTTTCGGGTAAATGATGAGGAAGTTCTTTCAATGTGTGCAAATTGATGAAGCAACCTAGTGACATTTAAATGGTATCAATCATTGATATTATTGACGAAGCAGTTTCTAGTGTGAGTGAAGTGTCTTGCATGTGTGAGCCCCTAGTTGTCGTCCTTTTGAACTATGATGGTGAAGAAGTTCAAGATTAGTATGAGGTCGTTGCTGCTCTATCGAGTTTGGGTTCTTATTCTAAAAACCCAATGAAGCTTGATATTGATCTAAAAAATTTGGAAAGTCTTCCGGCCAAACATTTCACTGAAGAACCACCAAAACTTGGGTTGAACATGCTCCCACCTCACCTTCCGTATGTATTCTTTAAGCAAACAATACCTTGCCCGTAATTATCGCTGTAGATTTGCTTAAATGGCAATTGTAGTTACTTGTAAGTGTGTCACGACCCAAGGCTACACCATGGACATAACACGGTGTACAAGACTCTGAAAAACGTCATACAAGCCTCATATCATTCATAACATAAGACATAAGAAAATGGTACGAAATTTAAAGCTTTTAATCCATACAATTGAAAACTTTATTTAAAAACAAACAACACAAGTCTAACTTGTCTCACATGGCCATCTAATAAAACATGAAACAAAGATAGGGTCACATTCCTTTAGCATAGTCCGGAACGTAAAATGACGTGAAAGAAACTACTGAAGACTCTTATATGTCCTCGAATCATAAGGACTCACCACTAGCTTAGAGATTAGTTAATCCAAGCTTTACTCCAAAGAAATCACCTTAAGATCTGGAACCTACACTTTGTAAAAATGTAGAAGAAATATGAGTTAGCTCACAAAAATGTACTAAGTATGATAGCCATGCAAAAATCATGCTTAAAAAGGACATTTTGGTTGAAAACCATTCTATATTCCAATTTTGAGAAACATCATGAACTTTAGTATAAAAGGCATAAAATACAATGATATTCAACATATAAGCCATTACAACATATTAGAACCATCATCTTAAGTAACTGTAAGCTATACTTGTGCAATGTAGAAATGACATCCCATACTAACATGCATACTAAGTATCACTTTGAGGCCACCATAGACGTACTTACCATTCTTCATTCTCATATTTAGTCAATAATCACAGATAAGGAACATTCATATTTAGTAAGGCATGACAAAGAAAGTAACTCATAATAACATTTCCAAGAAAAGCATTCATCGTTACATTAAGCCTTCAAGTCAACATTATCATTAGCTTCATTATGAGCACATTCATTTCTTTAGACATTAAGACAATAGAGAATCACACTATAGCCCTCTAAATGCTTGCTCGTGCAATGCATGAATGGCATCCATACTACCACCCATACTTTATAGAAACTCTTGAGTAACCTTAGTACGTATCTCACATGATGGGAATAAGCATTAACCGACATAGACCATGTGAGCTTAAAATGGAATCTGTTGTCTATCCCACACCATAAAGGGTTGTTCTACTTGCCTATGGTAGGATCGGTAACATTTTAGATTAGGTGGATCTACTAGCTAATAACCTATTTGGGCACATAGTTATGGGATAAGAAAGATGTTCATTGAAACCCGGACTATGGTGGGGAGAGCTTCTATCCTACCATATCTACTCGGTGCTAAGGTTTAAATTCCCATAAGAGTAGTTCATTATTTGTAACATTATTACACATGAGAGGGATACCATTGGCAACAAACCCAAGGTACATTATTACATACATGAAAGGGTGCTATAAGCCTATCGATTCAAGGTACATTAGTTAACACATGAAAGGGTGCCATAAACCTACCGATTCAAGGTACATTATTAGGATAGCTCGTTGATTCCTCGTGAAAGGGTGCCATAAGCCTACCGATTCAAGGTTCATCATTGTCATTTATGGAAGGGTGCCATAAGCCTTCCGATCCAAGGTTCATTATTATCATGCATGAAAGCATTTTCCTACCGATCCAAGCCACATCATTAGAATAGTTCATAGACTCATCATGCAAGGGCTACCACCATTAGTCTACCGATTAAACACAAAGTCTAGAATACTTCATTAATCATTTATGAAAGCGCTACCACCATTAGGTCTACTGGTTCAATGTTCATTTATTCAAGATTACATTAGTTACACAAGAAGAAGATGTCCTAAGCCTACCAATTCAAGATGTAACAATCAAGATCATTTTCATTTACACAAGAAGAGGATGCCTTAAGCCTGCCAATTCAAAGTATAACATTACATTGAAGAAACTTTTCACATTACATCATCATCATTCACAAGTGTAGCACTGAGAATAACCTTTCAATCAATACATAATCATTAACATAATCATGGAAACTTCATTCATTCTTCATTAATTAGTATGTGTGTATGTGCGAATAACCTTTCAACACCACCACCATTGCATTATAGTCATGACCACATTACTTTCATTGAAATCACAAAGCATATACCTAAGCATCATGATTATACCTCAATTCTTCATAAATGGCCCTTCAAGGCCATGAATCACAATTCACCAACACACCTAGAATTACTACAATGTAGGCATGAATAATGACATAATTCAAGTAACTAAAGTATTACAAGATCAATTGCATAACATTCAACTTATTACAATTCACCTACATCAAAGTAATAAATTAGGGTTATGGGGAAATCATGGATTCATGGGAGATTTTATCTTAAAACAACCATAATACAATAATTCAATCTTAATATATGATAATTAAACCATTGAAAATATTTTGAGAAAGAATCCACGACCTAGAATGAAAACCCTTAGTTTTGGAGAAATCCCAACTTTGAATTTGAAGATTTGGGGACTTCATGGATGGAAAGTTAACCATTAATCAAAACTACCATACCTTAATTGAAGATTCCTCACGAACTTAAAGAGAAAATATCAACTCTTGAGCTCCAAACCTTGACTTCTTCTCCGATAGAGGTTTCTAAAGAGAGAATTATTTGGAGAGGAGGTGGTTTCTATTTTTGGGTTTGGGAATTAAGAGTTGTAAAAAAAGGGTAGTTAATAGTTTAAAAAGTCTTAAAAAGCTCTAAATAATCAATATAAACTGACCCCTAACTTAACTAGCCACCCTAGGAATTTACCACTTAGTCCCTCATGACCCACGAACCGTGAGTGGAATCACTCCCGTCCTGCATGTCCATGGGTGGGTTCTGCAACTTCATATTTAAGGGTCTTGACCTACGACCAAGATGTATTTGGCATGGATGGACCTATGATGTTTGCGTAATCAAGAAACAAGTTCCAATACAAGTGTCTACAATCGTACAAAAGCAAATTAACCCAACCAAAGGTTGGGGTCAAGTCCCAATGGAGTGGGCTTGAGAATTAATAGAAAAGTAAAATTAAGTTCTAATTAGTCATAGCTAAAAACATTGTCAAACACAAAAATACTAAATCTAAGGGGTGACACAAAAGTATCAATTAACAATGGGGGTTTGTAACAAGTAAGCAAAAATCAGCGAAAATGCAAAAAGTACTAATCAAGGAGATGAGATTTTTGGGATGTGATAGGAAAATGAGTTAAACTAGATCATGGGGTACATGCTTTGATAGTAAATTTGGTGAATATTTTTTACTAGGATAGACCATAGTGGGGGTAAATTCTCTCTCGAGCAACTTACCCTGGATCAACTCAGTTTCTCTCGAACATTGAGTTGCCGCATGAAGAACAACCTCCGCCTTAGCCCACTTACTCTCTCTAGCTGAGTGTGTGGGAGAAGAACTAGGGTTCACTCTCTCTAGCTGAACCTCATATCAACCCAGTCCCAGCGGCCATCAATTTAGTAGTCTTAGTTTTACAACCTCTCTCTCGAACAAGACAAAAACATAAAGGTGAAATCATATTTGCAACTACAATTTCATTCAGTTCCAATACAACTACTAAATGAAATCAGATTTAAACAATGATTAAACTATCAGCAAGCAAGACCTGACAATTAACTTAACCCATATTCACAAAATCACACCCCAAGAATTGGGATTTTAGCTAGACATGTGTAATAGATAGAAATTTATACCAATATGAGTTTTCATTCTAATGGGTATGAAGATTTAAGTCTCAAAACAAGTCAAAAGTGAAGAATCCATAAGACCCAAATCCAAAATCTTGGAGTTGAAACCCTTTGAACCTTCCAATTCCTCAAAACCCTCTCCAAACTTAGAACTCAAAAATCGAAGAAAAGTCTGAAAAAATTATTGTTCAAAGCTAAAAATTCAATCCTCGAATTATAATTCTATATTAGAATTTATAGTTTTCAAAAATATGTGTTGTGAAGGATCACTTGGCGAAGTTAGTCAGAATCACCGATCAACTCGGCAATCCTTCTTTTGGTCTAGTTCATCACTGTCTTCCATTAGCCTTTAGCACCGTCGTATTTTGGATCATTAGGCGACATAGTACTGCTTCGTGAAATTGTTCAACGACACACCGATTGATCCTCTTTACCGCCGATTTGATCCTTTCCTTTAGGGCTCAACACACTGGAACAAAAGGTGAGGATAAGACCTTTTGGTGACTCTCCAAACAGATTCGGCAATTCTCAGATCTTCATTTCTTCAATCTTTCAGCTGCCTTTGTTCATTTTTGCTAAGTAGTGTCCATGTTTTCCCTTAAACTCCAAATACCTGAAACTTAAAGGTTTTCATTAGATATTGAGATAAAATATGCATTTGAGGACACTAATTCTATCAAAATATAGCCCTAACTGAGTCCAATTTGTGGACACATCAACACCCCAACTTAATCTTTTGCTTGTCCTCGAGTAAAACTCAAGTTCGGTAGTTCAAAAAGAATGTCTCGAACAGTGCTACACAAGACTCAATCATGATTGTGCACACAAGACTCAATTTACTCATGCGAAGATCAAATGTGTACTCAAAGTTTCAAGTTGTGACACACCATTATCAAAGAATCTCAAGCTCACCATACTTGCTTCAAATGCAAGTTCAAGCTCAACTAAAGTGTTCAAATGCCTTCACACAAAAAATGATTGCATATGCGCACACAATGGTTCAATAATTTAAAAGCTCGGAATCAAATGCAACGCTCACAGTCACAAAGATGAACATAATGCATGACTTCACCCATAGGTTTGCCCATATTT
Source organism: Solanum bulbocastanum (assembly GCA_037074985.1). Taxonomy (NCBI): domain Eukaryota; kingdom Viridiplantae; phylum Streptophyta; class Magnoliopsida; order Solanales; family Solanaceae; genus Solanum; species Solanum bulbocastanum. Next base: position 10,490,997 of record CM073604.1, read on the forward strand.
TCCAATGGACACTTGCTTCAGCTCACTTAAGATCAGAAAGGTCTTTTCAAGGCTTGAAATGGGGTTGAGTGCAAAGGTATGGCCATTTAGACTCAGTGACTCTCATTCTCATGAAATGTGGTGCTCACAACACTTCATTTCCTCTTATTTCATCATTTTCTTTAGTGCTCATAAGTCATCCCATTATTCACTTTCCATGGATTGTTCGGAAACCCCATTTCTTTTGTAGTTTATTACATGACTTTTTCTTTTTCATTCTTTTCTTTCCTTTTCTCTCTCTTTTATTTGTATGGAGGGGTTCCATTTTTCTCAAAACCATGGGTTAAAGGAGGCTTTTCTTGCACTTCTTGACTTGGCCTTCTCTTTTCACTACACCCCCAACTTAGTCTTTTAGCCTAAGTTGGCTATTTAATCAACCTCAGGATTATAGGTAATGGATTAAGGGAGGTCATGTTTTCATCAAGTTTCTTCCAAAGAAAGGTAAGGCTCAAGGGGTGTTCAAAAGAAATTCACACATTCACAAGGTAGGCCACCAAAGAGGTATATGTCAAATTGGCTCACACTCTTCGAAGTTGCCTAAGATGATATCAAGAGATAGCCTTACTTAGCCGACCGGACCAATGGGGCAAATTCTAGGTATTATCATGCATGGTTCTGATGTTTGTGTAATCAAGACACAACTTCCAATGCAAGTGTCTATGATCGTACAATAGTAAAGTAACCCAACCAAGGGTTGGGGTTGAGTCCTAAGGGAGCGGGCTTGAGAATTAGTAGAAAAATAAAATTTAATTCTAATTAGTCATAGTTAAAGATAATATCTATTAAAAACATGGTAAATCTAAGGGGTGACGCAAGCGTTAATTAACAATGGGGTTTTGTCACAGGTAAGTAAAAACATCAAAAATACTAGAAATACTAATCAAGGAGATAAGGTTCTTGGGATGTGATAGGAATACAGGAAAAACTAAACTATTGGGTACATGCTTTTGACAATAAATTTATTGATTATTTGTTACTAGGCTAGACTATAGTGGGAGTAAATTCTCTCTTGAGCAACTTACCCTGAATCAAATGGGTTCCTCTTGGACACCCACTTTTCGCATGAAGAGCAGCCTCCGCCTTAGCCTACTCACTCCCTCGAGCTAAGTGTGTGGGAATGAGACTAGGGTTCACTCTCTCAAACTGGACCTCATGTCGACCCAATCCCACCGGCCATCAATTTAGTAGTATTAGTTTTACGACCTCTCTTTCGAGCAAGCCGAAAACAAAAAGGTGAAATCATATTTGCAGCTACAATTTCATTAAGTTCCACCACAACTACTAAACGAAATCACATCTAAACAACAAATCAATCATGAACAAGCAAGACCCAATAGATAATCTAACCCATATTCACAAAATCACACTCCAAGAATTGGGGTTTTAACTAGACATGTAACAGAGATAGAATTTTATACCAAAATAACTTTTCATTCAAATGGGTATGAAGATTTAAGTCTCCAAACAAGCCAAGATTGAAGAATCCACAAGACCAAAGTTCAATTTCTTGGAGTTGAAACCTTCTGAATCTTTAAATTCTTCAAAACCCTCTCCAAACATAGAACTCAAAAGTCTATATTTAAAATTCTATATTAAAAAATCTAATACTTGATTACAACTTTTCAACGAGTATTTATAGTTTTCAAAAATCTGTGCTGCAGCAGATCATTCAGCATCATTAGTCGAGATTGTCGTTCAACTCAGCGATCCGCCCTTTGGTGGGTTTCATCGCCATCTTGCTCTATCCTTGAGCATAATCATGTTTGGATCATTAGGCGATATAGTATAGCTTTACGGAACTACTCGGTGATACGCCGACTACTCCTGTTCACTGCCAATTTGATCCCTTCCTTCAAGGCTCAGCACAGTGTAACAAAAGGCGAGGATAAGCCCTTTTGGCGACTCGCCGAATGGGTTCGGCAATTCTTAGATCTTCATTTCTTTGATTGTTCAACTACTTTTGTTTCTTTTTGCTAAGTAGTGTCTATGCTTTTCCTCAAACTTTAAATACCTGAAACTTACAAAATATGCATTTGAGGACACTAATTCTATCAAAATATCGGCCAAAATGAGTCCAATTTAAAGGCTCATTAGGTTCACAGTAAGCTCATCACACAAGGCATCAACACCAAAGTCAAACAAGACTCCACACTTTTGCTAGTGTGCAATGTTTATCACGAGAGACTTGATCTAATAATTGGCTAGTCACAACAAGATGCAAAGAGTTCACATTTTGTCTATGCAACTTCAATTGGCCTCGTCGTAGTCGCGAATTCATTTATGTTCGATTAAGAACACTATTCAAGTCATTGCTATTGATTAAAATCGATACTCAAATTTGCAAGAGAACAACATTCTACACATACAAGAGGTGGCAAAAAATTTTCAGAAAGGTAAAAAATCATTTACAATTAAAAGCAATGAGCCATAAGCTCAAACCTTCCACAAAAAGCAGTGTATAATACGAACTTAGCTCAAAGCCCAATATATAAACAAAACTAATATGCACAAAGGTGGGCCTCACCCCAGCATAAATAAAAATAATTTGTCCTCAAATGAAAATAACAAAATATCCAGAATGTAAAATAAAGTAAGACAGAGAAGGAGGTAAAGAGGGGATCTTGTTTACGTAGTCACTCCATCTCTCTAGGCATCAGTGCCCAGTGCATAAGTCAGGACTCGGGCCTCTATACCCGGTTCACCTCAGAAGGACTAGTAGTATCACATCCACTAGGAGCCAGCAGCATCTACCATGGCCTCATCTGTCTCAATAAGGCCCTCATATCCTTGCCTTTATCTCTTGGTGGAGGTTCTTGTCTGCCTTTCTTTGGAGGATTTGATCCCCCTGCATTTATAGTGATACCATGTACTCTTTTCCGAGGTGGCATGACAATATTGGTCTTTACCATATCTTCAGGATACTCAGACTTCTCCCTACTAGACTCAACAACATGCAAGCACAACCCCACAATATTTAATCGATTTTAAGGCATAAAAATATTGTATTTTAACAATATAAACACTACAGGCAAGATTTTTGAATTAAAACAGGCATTCAAGTAACTTAATCCTATTAGAGAGGCCCAGTACACATCAACAAGATATAATCATTTGCATAAGAGTTCAAATTCTCAAAAATACATCTGGGGTTCAGGAAATCAACCTTAGATGCAGTATAATAAAGACTAAAATGCTAGGCAACAAAGTAATCCAAATTCGAGCATAAATCAGTGACCAGAATACTATAGAAATGCAAAAATATAGAGATTAAAGTGTGGGTGTGAGTTTGTGAAGTTCAAAAGTGAGGAAAAGTGAAAGAGTTGGAAGTTAAACCTTTGGCCTTTTAAAATTGTACTGTTCTCGCCCATTCGGTGACATTAATCGTGCTCGCCGATCCACTCGGTGACACGCTAATCGGTCACTTACCTCGCTGAGTTTTATAGACTCCACTTTGAAATTGTCTTGAGTCCAACGACAGTCTAGGTCGGGTTCGCTGACTGAACCTTTAGCTCATCAATCTGCACTTTTCAAACACTTTCCACACTTTGTCCTGCACATTTAGCACACCATTATTTCAAAGTTACAAACAAATAAAAATAAAACTTGGGTTACCTCCCAAACAGTGCCTTAGTTAACGCCGTGGCACGATGTAAGTCCTTATTCAAATTTCATTCATGAGGTTTGCCATAGTGTCACTAAGCAACCCCCCTTGTTGTCTCGGGACCTCAAATATTGTATTCCCATCAGTTGGTGGTAGGCAAATTGCACCCATTTCTCCCAATTGGGTTAGGTTGCAAACACTATTAATATTATTGATACCATCTCGATGACCTACCATGCTACCATTTACCTCTTCCTCACTCATTTCCTCTGTTTAAAATGGCAACACACAAAACAATACTACATATTAAGTAGGTATCATTATAACTAACAAGAACAAAATTTAACTTAACTAAAAATTATCAAGCAACACCCCTCCCCAAAAGTGGATCCATTTTGATGTCTGCGTAATCAAGACACAACTTCCAATGCAAGTGTCTACGATCGTACAATAGTAAAGTAACCCAACCAAGGGTTAGGGTCGAGTCCCAAGGGAGTGGGTTTGAGAATTAATAGAAAAATAAAATTAAGTTCTAATTTGGCATAGCTAAAAACATTGTCGAAAACAAACATACTAAATCTAAGGGGTGATACAAAAGTGTCAATTAACAATGGGGTTTTGTAACAAGTAAGCAAAAATCAGCCAAAATGCAAATAGTACTAATCAAGGAGATGAGATTCTTGGGATGTAATAGGAATACGGGTTCAACTAGATCATTGGATGCATGCTTTTGATATTAAATTCATTGAATATTTGTGACTAGGCAAGACCATAGTGGGGGTAAATTCTCTCTCGAGTAACTTACCCCGAATCAACTCAATTTTTCTCGAACACCGAGTTGTCGCATGAAGAACAACCTCCTCCTTAGCCCACTCACTCTCTCGAGCTGAGTATGTGGGAGAAGGACTAGGATTCACTCTCTCGAGATGAACTTCATGTTGACCCAATCCCACCGACCATCAATTTAATAGTCTTAGTTTTATGACCTCTCTCTTGAGCAAGCCGGAAAAACAAAGGTGAAACCGTATTTGAAACTACAATTTCATTATGTTCCAACACAACTACTAAACAAAATCACATTTAAACAACGATTAAACTATCAGCAAGCAAGATCCAACAATTAACTTAACCCATATTCACTAAATCACACCCCAATAATTGGGGTGTTAGCTAGACATGTATAAGAGATAGAAATTTATACCAATATGTTTTTGCATTCAAATGGGTATGAAGATTTAAGTCTCAAAAAAAGTCAAGAGTGAAGAATCTACAAGACCCAAGTCTAAAATCTTGGAGTTGAAACCCTTTGAACCTTCAAGTTCTTCAAAACCCTCTCAAAACTTAGAACTCAAAAATAGAAGCAAAGTCTGAAAAGCTACTATTCAAAGCTAAAATTTGATCCTAGAATAATTATTCTCAATGTGTATTTATAGTTTTCAAAAAATCTATGTTGCGAAGGTTTACTTGGTGAAGTTAGTTTGAATCGCCGATAACTTGGTGATCTGCCCTTTGGTCTAGTTCATCGCCATCTTGCATTAGGCTTCAACATCGTCGTGTTTTGGATCATTAGGCTAGTACTACTTCGCGGAACTATTCAACCACACATTGAGTGCTTATTTTAACCACCGATTTGATCCTTTCCTTCAGGGATCAGCACATTGGAACAAAAGGCGAGGATAAGACCTTTTGGCGACTCGCCAAATGGATTCGGCGATTCTAAGATCTTCATTTCTTCATTATTTTAGCTTCCTTTGTTTGTTTTTGCTAAGTAGTGTTCATGCTTTCCGCAAACTCTAAATACCTGAAACTTAAAGGTTTTCATCAGATATTGAGACAAAATATGCATTTGAGAACACTAATTCTATCAAAATATAGCCCTAAATGAGTCCAATTTGTGGACTCATCAACCTACACCCAGTAGGTCCTATCCATTAGTCCTAAGTTTTTTGCAGCTTTTTGGTTCTTGTGGTTAGACTCTAGGGTCCTCCTTAAGGACCTTGGTTGGTCCTTGGGGAGTCGTACCTTGACATTTAACCCTTAAACCCCTCAACCTAAGCTCAGGAAACTATTTTACAACATAAAACCCCACATGAAACTCAACAACACACTCGTAAGACTCTAGTTTCACCTTCTAGTTTTTTTTGAGGTGTTACAAAATGTGTTGAAATGATACATTAAGGCCATCGGATAGACGATTGATGATATTGTGGGAATTCCTCCCGAAATTTAAATTCATAAGATCCAATTGGATAGTGAATGCAAGCCAACTGTTGAGCACCAAAGGAGGTTAAACCCTCAGATAGAAGAAATGGTGAACAAAGAAATCTTCAAGTGGCATGATTGGGTGTTGTCTACCTTATTGCGGATAGAAAGTGGGTGAGTCCCATGCAATATGTACCAAAGGCTGGAGGTATCACCATAGTCCCAAATGAAAAGGGGGAACTTCTACTAATGCGATCGGTCACTAGTTGACGTGTATGTGATAAGAGAAAAACATCATATATATACTAAGTTGTTATTTAATTTTAATACTAATATTTTTAATCTTTCTTTGTAGAAAATGGCAATAAAATAAGAGAACGTCAATAAAGAAGATATTTGGCAAAAAAAAAAAAAAACACAACTGCTGATTTACAAGAAATTATCCAAAACAAATGGAGATATTAAAGAATTATGAAAGGAAGGAACGGGAAGTTGAGCAAATCTGAAAATGAGTTGGACATATTTTTCTTTGTGTAGAACCCACAAGCTAAGAATGGAAAGCAGAACAAATAAGAAAGAAAGATGCAGAAAATATGGAAAATAAAAGCAAAAATATGTAGTAGTATGGTAGCCACCAAATTGGAAAATAAAGTAAAAGACAAGTTAGAATGAAAACTTTGTCAAATGTTGGTATACATTTGACTTTCCATTTTAATTTTGTCAAAAATATCAACTTTCAAGTGGACAAATTAAGAGAAAGGGTGATTTACATCTATAGAGAATGGCTATAAATAACACAAGGAATAAGTTGTTAAAGAAGTAGAGAGGGGCAGAAACAAAAAAATCCATGTGTTTCTTTATGTTCTTCTTGTGTATTTTTTAGTTATTTGGTGTTGAAAATTATTCTAGTTCCTACTTTTAATTAAATAGTGGAATTACTCTTCTTGAATATTTCTTCTATTTTCTTATTTAACGGACAAGAATATTTTCTTTAGTAGTACTTTTCTATTATGGAGTAATTACTTTTGTGTTGGGAAAATGATTGATCTTGATATTTTTATACAGTAGTAGTATCATTTAAAAATTTTATTTGTGTGAGCTTAAGCTATAGATTTCATTTTTATTTATTTTGTAGTTAGATATTTTTAAATTTATTAACGTATATCCATTGCTTACTACGTATTAACATATCACTCATTTTGTAATTGAGAGAGGTGGAAGAAGTAATACCATTAATTGGTGTATTGATATATTGTTAATATTTTAGTGATATCTATCTATTTTATGTTATAATGAAATACACTTATTTTTAATCGAGAGAGGCGAATAGCATAATAAATAGTTATAACAAGTAACATAATTGAAAGAGACATAGTTAGAAAAATATGTTTTAGTCCAAGTACACATTTCTTGTTCTTAAATATTACCATTTGGCAATTAAGTTGTATAACCGAGAGGAGTGCATTAATTGTTCAATTTCAGTAATAACATATAAATATAATCGTGAGATTTATTTATACTTTTATGGGAATTATAAATTTAGGAATAAATAGTTTACTTTATATAGAAATATTTAGTGAAGTCAAGATCCCCAACACCTTTTAATATATTGTGAAAACTAAAGTATTTTCTCTACTATTTGTATTATTATTAATTCACCATTCAACTATTCTAGATTTTCTTAAAATGTAATTAAAACAAGAAACATCTGTAGAATAGACAAACAAATCTCTTTGGGTTTGACATCTTTCTATACTATTATTTGACACACTGTGGGTTAAAAATATATACATTCGGTGACTCGTCAATTTTTTTGGCGCCACTGTCAATCTACTACAAATTAATTGGTTTTACTACTAATTTTAGTTTTTATTAAATATATATCATTTTTCAAATTTTATAGTGAAATTTCAAGAAGTATATGACCCATTCTTCTTCAAGAAAATTGGTTACATACAATCCTGAAATTAAAAAATCTCTACGATTATTACAAAAAGAATAGGGCTCTCAATCTTGAATATCTTCACAAAAAGGAATGGAGAACAACGAGCTTAATAATAATAACAATCCACTTCCACCACATCAAGTGGAAGAACAGTTTGATGAGGTAACACCACAATGTGATAGGATTCTTAGAGATTATGCAAAACCTGATTACTTTGAAGGAGAATCAATTGTGAGGAGGCCACCAATAGAAACAAATAACTTTGAGATCCGCACAGGCTTAATTCAGACCATCCAAAATTTGTGTCAAATTACAAGTGATGTAATTGAAGATCCTTACACTCACCAATTTGAATTTCTTGAGCTAGTTGAAACTTATAAGTGCAATGGTGTCACAACTGATGCAATTAGATTGCAAATTTTTCCTTCTTCACTAAAAGGAGAAGCCAAGACATGGTTATGAAGCTTACCAAGATACCAAGAGGTTCCATTAGTAAATGGGATCAAATGACCCAGAAATTTCTTAAGAAGTACTTTTCACTTACGAAAATAATTGCAATGAAACAAGAAATCAATAATTGTATGCAAACAGATACTGAATCTGTTTACAAGGCTTAGGAAAGACTAAGTTCAATGTTAAGAAAATGTCCACACCTTGGAATCTCAGATCCCGATATATTATACATTTTTTTATCATGGACTCAAACAATCTGCTAGAAATGTAATTGATGAAGCATCAGGAGGATCTGTATTGAGTAAAACAACTTCATAAACAATACAACTACTTCATGAAATTTCAAAAAATGTAGTTCAGTGGCCATCTGACCGAGTGATTATCAAGAAAGTAGTAGGAGTCAATGAAGTCGAAGCTTTAAATTCATTGGCATAATAAATTACAACTCTTACACCAAAATTTGAGGCTTTTTAGGTAAGTTCTCAATCATTACCTTAACATAAAAATGGTGATGTTTGTGGAGGTAATCATCTAAATCATGAGTGTCAAGTTTCACTTCAAAATGATGAACATGTAAATGCTATTGGGTATAATAATAATTATCCATTTAGTAGTTCTATTGCACAAAACATCTAGGATTTCAATGGAGTAATCCTAATGGTGCTGAGAATCCTCAACGGTTTTTTAATCAAAAGCAGCAACGACCACCTAGTCTTCAAAATCAAAACACAGGGCAACTGAACTTTCAGCAGTTCCAACAATAGCCTCAGATAAATCAACAATAAAACATTGAGGATTTGCTCAATAAACATCTGAAGGCTACTGATGAACTGATACACAAACACATTAGGGTTACTAATGAGAGGTTGAAAGCCATCATTCAACTATCAGGAACTTGGAAATTCAGTTACGTCAAATAGCAACACTTGTATTTGGACAAATTCAAGGTGATCTACAAAGAAACACTTAGAAAAATCCAAAGGAACATCTCATAGCTATCTCCTTCCGCTCAGTTAAAAATCTTAATGATCCACATGCATGTGAAAAAGAAAATTCACAAAATGTGAAATAGGTAAACGGAGGTGAGAATAAACAAAAATCTGAATTTATAGAAAAAACAAAAAGATAAAGAAAAATAGTTACAAGAAAATGTATTGATGAAACATCCTCAGTCTGTACCTTTTTCTTTTCCCCAAAAAATTGAAAGAGAAAAGCTTAACAAACAGTTCTCAAAGCTTCTTGAAATTTTAAAACAACTTTACATTAACATCCCTTGCATAGATGCTTTGAATCAAATAGCTTCATATGCTAAATTTCTTACGGATATTTGTGAAGTAAAAGAAATTGGAAGGAGTTTCTATAGGTAAGCTTGCAGAATAATGTAGTGATATACTTCATAATAAGCTTTCACAAAAACTCGATGATCCAAGAAGTTTTACAATACCTTGTACTTTAGGAGGTGCTCTTTTTGAAAAGGCATTATGAGATTAAGGCACTTCAATTTATTTGATTCCTTTTTAATCTTTAGAAAATTAGAACTTGGTAAGATGAAAGATATTGGGGTATCTCTTCAATTGGCTGATAAAAGTACTAAAAACCCAAGAAGAACAATTGAAGATGTTCTTGTAAGGGCTAATAAATTTGTATTTCCTGTGAATTTTATAGTACCTGAAATGGAAGACAACATTGAGGTACCATTAATTCTAGGTAGACTATTTCATGCAACAGGAAGAGCAATTATTGATGTTCATCAGGGAGAATTGGTATTGCGAGTTGATGAGGTAATCTTTGACATGCAGAAACTATTGAAATTTCCCAAGGATGTATTATTATCTTCTTGTTTTCATATTGACTTGATAGATGATCTTGCAGATGAATACAAGGATGATCAGTTGATTTGTGATTCATTGGAAAGATGTTTGGCCAAGTCAGGAACCACAAGTGATGACGATTTTACAATAAGAAAAGAAGCAGAAACACTAGAAAAAGATATAGAAAATAAGAAAGTGTCACCAGAAGAAGTTCTACCAAAAATTGAACTCAAAACTCTTCCATCTCATTTTGAAGTATGTTTTTCTTGAATATGAATTATTTCCGGTCATCATTCCTCTTCTTTGACTACAGAACAAGAGGGAAAATTGATTAGAGTGTTGAAAGAGCACAAATGAGCCCTAAAATGGACTATAAATGACATCAAAGGAATAAGTCAGTCTATTTGCATACATAGGATCCTCATGGAAGACAATTATAAACCAATAGTCCAACCCCAAAGGAGATTAAATCCAAAAATGTAAGAAGTTGTCAAGAATGAAGTGGTAAAGCTTCTAGCAGCATATATTATTTATCCAATATCAAACAATCCTTGGGTAAGTCCTATGCATGTAGTACCAAAAAAAGTAGAAATGACTGTAACAAAGAATTAAAATAATGAACTCATTCCTACAAGAACATTCACCAGATTGAGAGTTTGTATTGACTATATACAACTTAATAAGGCCGCAAGAGAAGATAATTTTCCTCTTCCTTTTATTGATGAAATGCTTGAGAAAATTGCATGTCATGGTTTCTATTATTTTCTTGATGGGTATTTTGGATACAATCAGATATCAATTGCTCTATAAGATCAGGATAAAATCACATTTATATGTCCCCAAGGTACATATGGTTATTGAAAAATGTCATTTGGGCTAGGAAATGCTCCTACTATATTCCAACAATGCATGTTGGCCATTTTTGCAGACACGAAATGATAAGTTCCTCGAAATATTCATGGACGGTTTCACACTCTTTGGTAAGACATTTAATGATTGTCTCTGTCATTTAACTTTGGTACTAAAAAGATGTGAAGAGACAAACTTGGTTCTTAATTGGGAAAAATGTCATTTCATGGTAAAAGAGGAAATTATTTTAGGGCATAAAATTACTACTAAAGGAATAGAAGTTGATAAAGACAAAATTAATCTAATAGTAGGATTGCCTCCTCCAAATACTGTAAAAGGCATTAGAAGTTTCTTAGGGAATGTAGGTTTTTACAAAAGGTTTATAAAATATTTTTCTAAAATTTTAAAACCACTTACTAACTTATTAATGAATGATTTGAAGTTTAAATTTTTACATGAATGCAGAAAAGCATTTGAGATACTCAAGGAACAATTGTCTGAAGCTCCAATAGTTGTTTCTCTTTATTGGAGCCAACCATTTGAAATAATGTGTGATGGAAGTGATACATATGGTGGTGCAGTATTTGAGTAAAAAAAGATAAAATTTCCAGGCCCATTTATTATGCTAGTACAACACTTAATGAAGAGCAAAGGAATTATGCCACAATCGAAAAAGAACTACTAGCAGTAGTATTTGCGTTTGACAAATTTAATTCTTATTTAATTGGAAATAAAGTTATTGTATTCAATGATCATGCATGTTTAAAGAATCTGTAAACAAAAAAGGTTGCTAGACCTATATTGTTAAGATGTATACTCCTTCTACAAGAATTTGATCTTGAAATAAAAGATCGAAAGGGATCAGAAAACCAGGTAGCTGATCATTTGCCTCGCTTGGAAAATTCTCCTACTAAGACAACATTTATTAAAGAGGAATATCCTGATGAGCATATATATGCAATCACAACAAATGTAAAGCAACCACCATGGTTTGCTGACAACGCCAATTATTTGGCTAAAGGATGGATTCCAAAAAATTTTTCTTATGAACAAAGAAAAAAACATAAGAAATATGCAAGACATTACTATTGGGAAGATCCTTACTTGTTTAAATTTTGTGCAGATTATATGATTAGGAGATGCCTACCAGAGATAGAAATGAACATCTTAAGTCATTATCATGATGGACCTGTTGGAGGGCACTATGATGGAAAAAAACAGCCGCAAAAGTACTTGAAGTACATCTTTTCTGGCACACTCTATTTAAATATGCAAGAAATTATGTTGCCGCTTGCAATAAATGCCAAAGAAGTGGTAACATTTCAAAAAGGGATGCAATGCTCTTAATTCTATTTAGGTATGCAAAATATTTGATGTTTGGGGAACTGATTTTATGGGTCTGTTTCCTCCATCAAATGGATGTGAATACATTTTTGTGGTTGTTGACTATGTTTGAAGGTGGGTAGAAGCAATAGCTACTAGAAAAAAATTATAACCACGCTGTTTGTGATTTTCTTAAGAAGAATATATTTTCTAGACTTGAAACTCCATGAGTTATCATAAGTGATTAGGAAATTCATTTTATAAATAGACAATTCACTAGTTTGTTGTCAAGATATGGAGTAACTCATAAAATAGGAACTCCATATCATGCTCAAACAAGTGTGAAAGTAGAATAATCTAATAGGAAATTTAAATAAATTTTAGAGAGAACTGTTGGATCTTCTCGAAAAGATTGGATAGATTAGTCTTTGGACAAGCTTGTTATTTACCTGTTGAATTGGAACATAAAGATTATTGGGCTATAAAAATGTTTAATTTGGATCTGTCAGATGCAGGTAAAAATAGTTTATTGCAACTTAATGAACTTGATGAGGTCAGACTTGAAGCAAATGAAAATGCTAAATTGTACAAAGAGATGACGAAAAGATAGCATGATAATCTTGTTCGCACTAAGGAATTTAAAATTGGAGATCATGTTATATTGTAGAATAGTCGATTGAGAATATTTCCAGGACCATACATTGTAACAGAAGTGGCCCCTTATGGTGCAATCAAAATACAACATATTAATGGGGGATAAAAATTCAAAGTAAACGATCATCGGTTGAAATCTTATGTCACCAGAATTTTTTACAACCAAACGTCAACAATTCTTTTTGGTTAGAATAATATTAAAAAGTCGAGCTGGCGACATTTAATTCAGAACTATTTTCTTCATATATATATGCATGTTTTCCTTAATTAATTTTTCTTTATAACAGAGGAGTCCCAATAAGCGAGAAACAATGGAATAATTTCAAAATTGGGGATGCAGTTCACAACAAAAATATATTAAAAAAAATGAGGAAAACATTTTTATCTTCTTTTTATGTAGTGTGTCATGGGGACATGACGTTGTTTAAGTGTGGGAGTGGGAGTATATGAATATTTTTGTGTGAGTTTACATTATACATAACATTGTGTTGTTTTTTTTTATAAAATATAAAACAAAAGTGTGTGTATTTTTTTTATTTAAAAAATAAAAGTAAAAAGAAAAATAAAATAAAATATATATATATATATATAAACACACACACTCTTTCATGGATTTCTTGTTCGGTTCTTTGCCATGATTGTAATATTTAGAACCAAACACCTTTTAGGACTTTTAGTTGTTTTCTTTATTTTGATAAATAAACTTGGCTAAAATTGATTTAATTTGAAAAGCACGAGACACAAACAAGATAAATCTAACCGAATGTCATTCATGAGTTGTATTACTATCTTTCCAAACTCATATTTGTTTATTGGTAATTGAAAGTATGGTGTTCACTAGTCCCAAGTGCATTATGTGGAATGTGTATAATACCTAGTTCTCATGTTTATTTGAAAAATCTAGATCTTGTCTTGAATGTGGTCTAGGTGAAAATTTAGGTAGATTTTGAGTTGAGAAATGCAAATAGGCCTTCCTTGTTTAAACATGCCCTGAATTGACCTACCTTTTATGATTCATATCCCTAGAAAATCCCCTTGAGCCTAAATGAATGACCCTTTTTTTTTCATCACCAAACTTTAATCGTTTGCCTTATCTTAATCACCACTTAATATTTATGCGTCCTATATTCCTTTTAGGCACTGTCACGATCCAGATTGCCGTGATAGACACCCACACTAACCCTCTAATAGGAGAACTATTTCTACAACCCGTCTAAGCATTTTTAAGAATCTAAAGCATTTAAAGAAACAGAAGCAGGTTTAAATGACTAAATAAATACGGAGTTCCCATAAACTATGAAGGTCTTAAAAAAACAACTAACATAATCATCGTAGAAGTTCAACCCCTAGAACTAAAAGTCATTGAACCAAAACTCTACCAGTCAAAAAAACTAAGAGAGAGGGGGTGCAACCCCAGAAACTAAACATAAGTAAAAGTCTAATCATATAGTCTTAGTCCGAAAAGAAAGGACTAAACTAACGATGGATCCAAAGTATCTTGAAAGAACTGGCTCACCCTTGAATTAGCTCTCCGTCCAAGATCTCCTAACTAAGCTCGGTCAATAGCCACCTGAAAATGTCTTGCACTCAACAAAGAAAGAGCAAGTGCAGTATCAATACACAAACCATGACGTACTGGTAGGATCACACGGCTACTCCAGTAAGCACAATATATGCAAGCAATTACAACACAGTAAACACACATATACAAAATTCATGTTTCAGTTAACATTTTAGGAGCAACATACAAGTTCCCAATTTCAATGATAATTAGATATGAACGTAGTTATCAGAAATGGTCCTCTCATGAAACTCACACTGTTAGTGGGTCAGAACGTGACACCCGATCCAATATACAAATGTCGAAACGTGAGACCCGATCTAATATATGTGTTGAAACGTGACATCCGATCCAATATATGTGTCAAAACGTGACACCTGATCCAGTCAGCACAACCATTGTCATAATCACACCCATAATGAATAATACTAATAGTCACAAAATCAAGTAATAGGTTCATGGCATGTAACTGTTCACACATAATCATTCCATTAAATTGATTCATATTTCCCTATTCATATACATGCATGCATATGATGAAGCAATTAACCCGCATAGATCACACCATGTGAAATAGAACCATCACTACTTTGAAATCAAGCCTGAATACTCCTAAGACACATGAGCCATCCCTTTGCGAAGTATTTCAGCCCGTTCTTGATCTAAAACAATCAATTAATGCATGGATCACTAAACAAGGTCTAATTTACCCGGATAATAACAAACATATTAACCCAAGACCAAACTTATGATCCTAATGTTCAACTAGGGCTTTCCCCATCATTAACTTTACTCAACCCCCCCCCCCCCCCCTCCCACAAATAATTACCCAAGATTCTAAGCTTTAAGAATTGAAGTACGGATTAGGGGAGCAATTTTCTTACATTTAGCACTAGAAGTCATGGAAATCTATCAAGAAACTGTCCTAGGTCATCCCATAGATTTCAAGAATGATGTTTTGCAGAAAACAACGAAATTGGGGTTTTTCCTAACAAACGTCCGCGACTGGCCCTCCACGACAAACCCTATCCCGCCATAGTGGCCCTGCTCAGGTGGGATTTCTTCCACCTTGATGGCTTGCACAGAGATAGAACCTTAGAATTTGAGTTCCAAGCTTCCATTTCAAAACACACCTTCAAAACGGGATGTTCTAAAACTACCCTTTTATGCCAAAATCAGTTTTGGGAGTTCTACTAGCCCAAATTTGATTCTGTAAAGTCGTACATGCTTCTTAACATCTTGGAAATCCACTCATGTGATCAAATTCATAAGTAAATTCCCCATTCATTACCAGATTTCTCTAGACATTACCTGACTCAGATTTCGTCCAAATTTGGCCTTGGCTAGAAATTTCCAAGTTCCTACTCAGAAGTTTTCTAGCCCAAACTCCTTCTCCATTGGCTTTCTATAATGATGGGAACAAGTCGTTACAATAGATACTAATTTACCGATCACTTATTCCTGAGTGACAGACTAGGAGAAAAGGGCTAAGGCAAAAGTAGAGTAGTACTTAAATCATTGAATAACTGGGGCTACTTGTCTCGCATGTTCTTTTTGGTTTCCAAGGTAGCTTCCTCAATTGGATGATGCTTCCATTGAAATTTCACAGACTTTATCTCCTTGGTCCTGAACTTTCGAACATCAGGATCAAGAATTGCAACTGGTTCCTCCTTATACTGAAGGTCTTTTTCTAACAACACTGAGTCCTATCTTATGATGTAAGCTTCGTCCCAGTGATACTTCTTCAACATGGACACATGAAACAGTAGATGGACTCTAGATAGGCTAGGAGGTAAAGCCAACCTATAAGCCACTAACCCTACACAATCAAGAATCTCAAATGGACCAATGTATCGAGGACTAAGCTTGCCCTTTTTGTTGAATCTCATCACCCCCTTTATACATGAAACTTTAAGAACAACTTATTCACCAGCTTGAAATGTCATGTTTCTTACCTTACAGTCTACATAGTTTTTATGTCGACTCTGGGCTGCTAGAGGCTCAGCTTGGATGCTTTTCACCTTATCTTGAGCATATTTCACCAAATCAACCCTTAAAGGTTTCACATCTCTAGCCTCAAACCACCCTATGGGTGATCCACATCCCCTCCCAAAAAGTTACTCCAACGCTGCAATGTCAATGGTGGAGTGGTAACTACTATTGTTGGAGAACTCACACAAAGGTAGAAACTTATCCCAATGCCCTCCAAAGTCAATCACACATGCCCTCAACATGTTTCTAAAACTTGAATAGTTCTCTCTGACTGCCCGTCCATAGATGGATGGAAGGCTGTGCTAAAAGTGAGTTGCGTGCCCAACTCCTCATGCAATTTTCCCCAAAACTTAGATGCAGTCTATATACAACGGTCTGAAATAATGGAAAGGGGCACCCCATGCAGCCTCACTATCTCGTTCACATAAATTTTAGTCAACATCTAGGCATTGTAGTCTACTCTGAATGGATTGAAGTGGGCTGACTTTGTTAGTCTGTCAACCACTACCCAAATGCAGTCAAACTATCCCAAGGTCTTGGGAAGACCAACCATGAAATCCATAACTATCCTTTCCCACTTCCATTCAGGGATTGGCATTCGTTGAAGAAAACCTGTAAGCCTTTGATGCTCATACTTTACCTGCTGACAGTTTTGGCATCTAGTCATAAAATCAGCTATGCCATTCTTCATGCCAGGCCACCAATAAAGTCATTTAAAATATCGGTACATCCTAGTCACACCCAGATGAATGAAATACCGTGAACATGGGATTTTGTTGACATCTTCTTTATCAAGTCATCCATTCGGGGAACACAAATTCTTCACTTAAAACTGAGCACACCACCTATATCAATAGTGCATCTTGTGCCTTACCCAAGATTGTCTTCTTTCTGAGCTAATTCAAACTCTCATCCTCAAACTACTTGGACTTGATCTCCTCAATGAATGTGGGCCTAACATCAATGCTGGCTAATACCCTACCTCTCTCTGAGATGTCTAGCTGCATGAACTTAGACTCTAAGGTTTGAATGTTCTTGGCCAAAGGTCGCTTTGAAACACTCAGGCAAGCTAAACTACCCATACTCGCTGCCTTCCAGCTTAATGCATCTACCAGCATATTAGCTTTACTCAGATGATATTGGATGGTAACATCATCGTCCTTGAGTAACTCTATCCACCTTCGCTGCCTCAAATTAAGATCCTTCTGGGTGAATACATGTCGTAGACTATGATGGTCAGTAAATACCTCAAACTTGACACCATAAAGGTAATGCCGCTAGATCTTGAGAGCAAACACTAATGCTGCCAATTCCAAGTCATGCATAGGGTAATTTCTCTCATGCAACTTCAGTTGTCGCGATGCATAAGCTATAACATTTCTTTCCTACATCAATACAATGCCTAAATCTGAATATGAAACATCACAATAAACAATGAAATCCTTACCTTCTCCATCGGCAATGCCATAATAGGTGTTGTGGTCAGAAGAGTCTTGAGCTTTTGGAAGATCTCTTCACACTTGTCAATCCACTCAAAAGACACCTCCTTTTTAGTCAGCCTTGTCAAATACATGGCTATAGAAGAAAATGTTTTTGTTGGCGAGCCCCATGAAACTCTTAACATTAGTCACAAAGCTAGGCCGGACTCAGTTCTTGACTGCTTCGATCGTTTGGGGATCTACCATTACCGCTTTCTTTGAAACCACATGCCCCAAAAAGCCAACTGAAGCCAATCAGAAGTCACACTTCAAAAATTTTGCATAAACTTTTGTTTTCCAATGATACCTAAAACAATATGAACATGGACAGCATGATCTTCCTTACTCTTCAAATAAACCAAAATGTCATAATAAAGCAGATTAAAAAAGAATCTAGGAATGTTTTGAACACACCATTCATCAAACTCATGAAAGTTGCAGGCGCATTGGTCAACCCAAACGACATCACTAAGACCTCATAGCGCCTATAGCAAGTCCTGAATACTGTTTTGAGTACATCCTCAAGCCTAATCCTTAGCTGATGATAACCAAACCTTAGGTCAATTTTAGAGAAAATTGAATCACCGTGCAATTGGTCAAAGAGATCATCTATTTGAGGTAACAGATATTTATTTCAAAATGTGACCCTATTAACCTGCCGATAGTCTATGCACACCCTCATACTACCATCCTTTTTCTTAACAAACAATACAGGGGCACCTCACGAAAAAGCACTAGGACGGATGAAACCTTTTTCAAAAAGCTCCTGGATTTGGGATTTAAGCTCCATTAATTCTATCGAAACCATACTATAAAGAGGAATGGAGATGGGGTGACTGCTTGGTTCCAATTTAATGCAGAAATCTATATATCTATTTGGAGGCATACCAGGCAAATCGGTAGCTTCTGTGAACTCAAAAACTATGGGAATAGACTAAATATTGGAAGACTTAGAATCAATATCCCGAATATGAGATAAATATGCTAAATAACCTTGCCTCTCCAATTTCCTAGCTCGAATGAAAGATATGACCTTAGCTGACTTAGGCTTGTACACCCTTTCCCACTCTAACTTTTCCCTACCCGGGATCTCTAGAGTCACAAACTTAGCATTACAATTAAGCACAACATAATAGGAGGACAACTAGATCATTCCTAAGATTATATCAAAGTCAATCATATCTATAATAACCAAATCAGCCCAAGTTTAAAAACCCATAAAGAGGACAGAACAAGTACGATAGACATAGGTGACTATCCAGTCTCTCTAACTAGGGTAGAAACATTGATGGGGCATAAAGTACATCACAAACTACACAAATCCTAAGGAAAATTAAACTCACACATATGAATAAGTAAAACTCGGATCAAACAAAACATTAGCCATCTGGTCACAGACAAGAATAGTACATGTGATCACTACATCAGACACCTTGATCTTGCCCGAAGAGGCATAAAACTCGTCCCTATCATCTTGACGGGCAACCTCATTGCTTGGTTGCATTGCTCCTTTACCTGCATTACCATTTCCTCAGCCTCCATCACCTCACTGATGTCCTTCTTGCCCATCTTGTGGACGTTCTCTACCATGACTCTCGATGCCCGCTGGTACCACTGCTCTAGTTTGCTGCTGCATCGGGTCAGACATGCGCGGATGGGGACAATCTTTCATCATATGCCTAGGTTCTCAACAATTGTAATACACTTAATAACATAATCAAGTAATCGCTGCTATTCTAGTAGTCGTATCATGACCCTCTTTGATATGCACTCAATCTAGGAAGTTGTAGAAGAGATTCTAGCCTCAATTGTCGTAACATAGTTTCATCATTTACTAAGCAACCGAGCAACCGATACATGTTATGACAACAATACTAAATGCATTTTTCAATGTAAGGGTGTTCATTATCTAGCCGTCTCTTACAAAACATCTTGAATGTTATCACCTATAAGGTTGAATATGCAATTCTGACCTTAATCCCTTCACAAAGTGACAAATTTGCTCTTTTACACTGAGCGAAGTGGAGTACCATATTTGGATAAAACACAAAATTTGGCCTTATAGGATGCAACAAATATATTATGTTGCTCTATATTCAAGAACTCATCTGTTCTCCCATCCCTCAAGGTTTAAGGTATATATTTCTATATAAAGAAAGTTATAAAAATGTTTCCCATGTCATGAGTAGTGCATTTACTAGTCGCCACTCAACATGAGACAGCCACTACATTTTGGTATCTCCCTTGAACTGGTATATCATAAATTCAACACCAAATTGATCTACCATATCCATCTTATGAAGCAAATCAGGACAATCAACAAGGAAATCATAAGCATATTCAGATTCAGTACCCTCAAATAATGGGGATTTGAACTTTAAGAACTCAAATAAAAGATTATATTGGTCACTAGTCTTTAATGCCCACATTGAATGGGGGGAACATGTTTGTTTGGAAGGACACATCCTCTCTTGCTAGTGTTGGTGTTACCACTTCTGTTACTCTAATTCTGACTATAGAGTGAAGGAGGATAGATACAAATTTGTATTACCTAGATACCAATTGGATTCAAGTAATAGCACACAAGAAAGAAAGAAATGAGTTTTCCTAAAGTCCTATAGCCTTTCGAAGAAAAATACAGACGTCTCTGTACCATTCCGCTAGAATACTAGACTCATTTTTGTACAATGAGATCAACAAACCTAGGGATCTAATACAAACTTTGTCACAAACCAGACCACCATGATTGGAACCTATACTAACCCTTCGATGGGAGAAGTATTACTACAACCTGTCTAAGAAAATTTCAGAAACTAAAGCATTTAAAGATATGAAAGCAGGTTTAAATGACTAAATAAATATAGACTTCCCATAAACTTGGAAGTTCAAAACAAAACAACTAACATAATCATCGTGGAAGTTCAACCCCTAGAACTAAAAGTCATTGTACCAAAACTATACCAGTCAACAAGTCTAAGAGAGAGGGGTGAAACCCTAGAAACGAAACATAAGTAAAAGTCTAAACATATAGTCCGAGTCCAAAAAGAAAGGACTATACTAAAGATGGATCCGTGGTAGCCTGAAAGAAATGGCTCACCCTTGAATCTGGTCTTAGTGAAAGATCTCCTAACTGAAGTCTGTCAACGGCCGCCTGAAGATGCCAATGACTCAACAACGAATGAACTAGTGTAGTATCAGTACACAAACCACGGTGTACTGGTAGGATCATGTGGCTACTCCAGTAAGCACAATTTACGCAAGCAATTACAACATAGTAAACAGACATATACATAATTCATTTTTCAGTTAACATTTTGGGAGCAACATACAATTTCCCATTTCAATGATAATAAGATATGAACGTAGTCCTCACAAGTTGTCCTAGCATGGAACCCAGACCCAAACTGTTAGTGGGTTGGAACGTGACACCCAATCCAATATAAATGTGTCGGAATATGCCACCTAGTCCAATATATGTGTCAGCACATGACACCCAATCTAATATACGAGTTGAAATGTGACACCCGATCCAATCAGCACAACCACAATCACAAATCACACCCATAATGAAAGTACTCATAGTCATAAAATCAAGTAATAGATTCACGACATGTAACTGTTCACACATAATCATTTCATTAGATTAATTCATATTTCCCTATTCACATACATACATGTATATGATGAAGCAATTAACCGACATATATCACACAAAAGGAAATAGAACCATCACCTAGCTCGAAATCAAGCCGGATTACTTTTAAGACACGTGAGCCTTCCCTTTCTAGAGTCTTTCAGCTCATTCTTGATCTAAGACAATCAATTAATGCATGGATCACTAAACAAGGTCTAATTTACCCAAATAATAAAAAACTTATTAACCCAAGACCAAACCCATGATCCTAATTTTTAGTTAGGGCTTTTCCCCACCATTAAATTCAGGCCAAAACCATTCCCCAATGATAATTACCCAAGATTCTAAGCTTTAAGAATCAAAATACAGATTAGGGGAGCAATTTCCTTACCTTTAGCACTAGAAGTCGTGGAAATCTTTCAAGAAACCGCCCTGGGTCGTCTCTTAGCTCTTAAGAATGAAATTTTGCAGAAAATAATAAAATTGAAGGTTTTCCCAACTTAAGTTCGTGAAGGGTGCGCTACAGTGGACCCATTCCGCTACAGCGACCCTACCCTGGCGGGATTAAACCCGCCCCAGCGGTATGCGCAAAGACAAAACCTCAAAATTTCAGTTCCAAGCTCCTATTTCACAATACACCTTCAAACTGAGACATTCTAAAACTACCCTTTCATGCCAAGATCAGTTTCGAGAGTTCTACTTGCCCGAATTCGATTCTGTAAAGCCGTACAGGCTCCTTAACGTCTTGGATATCCACCTATGTGATCAAATTCATAATTAAATTCTGCATTAATTACCATATTTCTCTAGACCTCACTTCACTCAGATTTCGTCCAAATCTAGCCTAGGCTAGAAATTTCCAATTTACTACTCAGAAGTTTTTTGGCCCAAATTTTTTACCCTTTGGCTTTCCATAACGACAGGAACTATTCATTACAAGAACATTGAGAGTAAATTTGAATGCATAAAGGTAAGAGTTAATGGTTAAAAGAACATTTAAAAACAAAAGTCTCTTGAGATTTTTTTTTAAAAAAAAAGAACTTATGGCTCAAAAGGAAATGGCCAAAAATAGTTCCTGAGCTAGAGAATAAAATGTAATGTCTAAAAGGAAATTCAAGTCACTATTTTATATATATATATATATATATATATATATATATATATATATATATATATATATATATATATTCTACCCATCCTTAAGCCTACACTACAATCTTATGATTGCCCTACACGATCTCAACTCAAAGACTCCTACATTAGTGGAGAATCACATAAAAGTCAAGCTTATGATTATTTTCGGCAACATAAGATACTTCTTTATTGAGAACTAATGAATTTTCTTTATAAATGCCCTTCTTTATTCTATATTGTGTGATATATGGGCATCTCTCTTCATTTGGTAAGGAAAACTTGGGATTAGGAAATATTGTTATTTCACTTTTCAATTAGTGATTATGAGTGAGGTTAAAGATTGTTGAACTCGTTGAGACTTTTTAGTCGATTATTCTCTCAATGTTTTTCATGATTATATTTCAAAATATTTTAACCATTATAATTATAAATTATCTTTGCTTGAGGACAAACAAATATTTAAGTATGGGGGAATTTGATAAGAGAAAAATATCATATATATACTATGTTGCTATTTAATTTTAAATGCTAATATGTTTAATCTTTTTTTGCAGAAAATGTTGCAATACAATAAGAAAACATCAACTAAGTAGATATGTGGAAAAAGAAACGCAAGTGCTAATTTAAAAGAAATTATCCAACACAAATGGAAATATTAAAGAGTTATGAATGAAGGAACTGGAAGTTGAGCAAATATGGCAATGAGTTGGACATACTTTCTTTGTGTAGAACCCACAAGCTAAAAATGGAAAGAAGAACAAATAAGAAAGAAAGAAATGAAAGAAAGATGCAACCAATATGGAAAAGAAAAGTTGAAAAATGAAGTAGCATGGTAGCCACCAAAGTGGAAAAAAAATAAAATGACAAGTTAGAAAGAAAACTTTGTCAAATGTTGGTATACATTTGGCGTACCAATTAAATTTTGTCAAAACTATCAACTTGCAAGTCGACAAATTAAGAGAAAATGGTGATTTCCATCTTTGGAGAATAATTATAAATAACACGAGGGATAAGTTGCTGAAGCAGTAGAGAGGGACAGAAACAAAACAATCCATATATTTCTTTATGTTCTTCTTGTACTAATTTTTTAGTTATTTGGTGTTGAAAATTATTCTAGTTCCTGCTTTAAATTAAATAGTGGAATTATTCTTGTTGAATATTTCTTCTATTTTCTTTTTTAATGGAGAATAATATTTTCTTTAGTAGTACCATTTCTATTATGGAGTAATTTTTTTTTGTGTTGGAAAAATGACGGATCCTGATATTTCTATATAATAGTAGTATTATTTTTAAATTTTACGTCTGTGAGCTTAACCTATAGATTTCATTTTTATTTATGTTATATTTAAATATTTTTAAATATATTAACATATATATCTAGTGTTTACTACATATTAACATGTTACTAATTTTGTAATCGAGAGAGGCGGAAGAAGTAATATCGTTAGTTGGAGTATTGGTATATTGTTAGTATTTTAGTGACATCTATCAATTTTATGTTATAATTAAATCTGCAATTATTTGTAATCGAGAGAGGTGAATAGTGTAATAATTAGTTATAATAAGTGAGGTAATCGAAAGAGACTTACTTAGAAGAGTATATTTTAGTTCAAGTACACATTTCTTATTCTTAAATATTACTATTTTGGCAATTATATTGTATAACCAAGAGGAGTGCATTTAATTATTCAATTTCAGTAATAATATATAAATATAATCATGAGAGATATTTATACTTTTATGAGAAATATAAATTTAGGAATAAATAATTTACTTTATATATAAATATTGAGTGAGTCAAGATCCCCAACACCTTTTAATATATTGTGAAAACTAAGGTATTTTCTCAAAATTTTGTATTATTAATTAATTAATTCACCATTCAACTATTCATGATTTTCTTAAATAGCATTTAAAACAAGAAACGTTTGTAGAATAGACAAAACCAATCTCTGTTGGTTTGACATCTTTCTATACTATTATTTGATACACTGCAAGTTAAAATATATACATTCATTGAATCGTCAATATGCATGAACTACCGAAAATTGAATGCATTAATCGAGAAAGATCATTTCTCGATGCCTTTTATGGATCAAATGCTTGATAGGATTGCGTGGTGTGGATGGTATTGCTTCTTAGATGGTTATTCCTAGCACAATGAAATTTCCATTGCACCAAAAGAACAAGATTAGACAACCTTTACATGTCTCTATGGTAAATTTTCTTTCAAAAGAAAGTCCTTCAGGTTGTGCAACGCTCTGACAACTTTCCAATGATGTATGCTATCTATTATGGAGGTTTTCATGGAAGACTTCTCGGTTGTGGGTGAAACATTTGAAGAATGTCTTGAACATCTTGGGAAAGTATTACAAAGGTGCGTTGAAACCAAACTTGTTCGCAATTGGGAGAAATCCCATTTCATGGTCTAAGAAGGTATTCGTCTTGGGGCATAAAATTTCAGAAGAAAGTATTCAAGTGGATCAAGCTAAAGTTGAAGTTATTTTCAAGTTACCTCCTCCTATTTCTGTAAAAGGTGTTCGGAGTTTCCTAGGTCATGCAGGCTTCTACTGATGATTTATAAAGGATTTCTCTAATGTAGTGTTTCCTATTTGGAAGCTAATAAAAAAAGAATGTGTTTTCAACTTTGATGAAGCTTGTCTTACGGCATTTTTGTGCTTGAAACAAAAACTAGTGTCGGCTCCAATCATTGTTGCTCCTGATTGAAACATTCCATTGTAGCTAATGTATGATGCAAGTGGTGTGGCTTTGGGAGTTATTCTTGGTAAATGAAAGGGAAAACTATTTCACCTGGTTTATTACGCAAGTAAGAATTTTAATGTATCTCATAAGAATTACACTGTCACCAAGTAAGAATTGCTAGTTATAGTTTACGCTTTTGAAAATTTTAGAGAATATTTGATGGGCACTAAGGTGGTGGTGCATACAGATCATGCTGCAATCCGATATTTGATGGCTAAGATATATGCAAACCCAAGGTTGATTCGGTGGGTATTGTTGTTGCAAGAGTTTGATTTTGAGTTCAAAGATCAAAAAGGGTGCGAGAATCAAGTGACGGATCACTTGTCAAGGCTAGAAACCAATGTTATTGTTTTCGGTGATAGGGCTATAGAGGATGCGCTTCTCGATGAGTCACTAATGGTTGTATCTCATGCAAATCCACTTTGGTAGCGTATTTCACAAATTATGTTGTGTGTGTGGTTCTTCTCGATGTACTAAATTTCTACCAAAGGAAGATGTACTTGTTTGATGTGAAGAAGTATTTTTGGGATGAAGCTTATTATTCGTTAATGCACAAACCACATAATTTGAAGGTATGTATTTGAAGTGGAGGTAAATGCAATTCTCGATGATTGTCATGTGTCACCAGTTGGTGGGCATCATAGCGGGGTGTGTATGGTTGCCAAAGTAATTCAAAGTGGTTACTATTTACCAACGTTATACCAAGATGCACACTCTCTTGTTAAACAATTCGTTCAATGCCAAAAGCAAAAGAAGAAATGAATTACCTCTCAATCATATTCTAGAGGCAAATTCTATGCCTAGGGAATCGATTTTATTGGACCTTCTGTGAGTTCATAAAGCAATAAGTTTATCTTGGTGGTTGTTGACTATGTTTCTAAATGGGTAGAGGCTGTAGATTTTCCCAGCAACGAAGGAATAAATGTTCTGCAATTCCTTAAGCAATACATTTTCAAAAGGTTTGGCACTCCGCGTGCAGTTATTACCTGTAACACCCTGGAATTTTGTAGATTAAACTAGAGCCATAAGCTAGGGTTCTAAGGTTTAATATATGTGGTTATGAGTCGTAGATAAGACTTTTTTTGCATTGAATCAGGGGCTTAGTAGTTGAATGTTAAGTTACATGTTAGACCTTGTAGTCTAGCAGACTATCTATGAAATGGTATAGGGTTGCAAGGACCACAGGTAGAAAGATAGAGTGAAAGAAACCATGTTCTTCAAGGGGACTTTTGGCGATGGGCACATTTGGTCACCTAAGGAGATGAGCGAGTCGCCCAATGGTTCCCCACCTCACCTAGTGGACTGCCCAACTAGTGAGCTGAATGGAAAATTGGGTGAGCCAAGGGTACACTTGGTGAGTCGCCTAGTGCACTTGGCGAGCCCAAGTGTCTAAAGGGCGACCTTAGATGGTCAAGGTCTAAATTTTTAAGCTTTCACTTAAAGGGTTTTCATTTGACTTAAAGTGTAGGGTCAACTTCAAATGATGATATCTCTTAGCTCAAAAAGAATTAGGTGGACCTTTACATATTCAATTAAAGGTCTCTGAGTCTTCTTTCCAGCGCCACAAAGTTTTCCCAATTTCGATCTCGGAGTAAAAAGTTATGCCCGAAATAGTGAAGCACTATTAGGCTGGAAAAATGGGCAAGCCAAGAGAAGCTTAAGAGTTGACCATGTATAGATGTTAAGGTTAAAATGACATGAAGACCTAAGTCTTGATGGTGAAGGTGGACTATAACCAAGAATGACCAAAGAGAGATACTTAGCTTGGATGGTAGTATGGGATGCTATCCTTGCATTGCACATGTATACTTGGAGGTGACTTGTGAAGTAGTTCTCTTGTAACATAACGGATTGAAGGTTGAAGTATGTAACCATAGAATTCTAAGTAAAGACTAGGCCATGAACATGATATATATGATGCTTATATTGGAGACCATGCTATTACTATGATGATTATATTATGTTATTTTCTCTTATGCTTATGTCTTATGTGGATTAACCATTTGAGATGCTCTTATGATGTTATGCTAGCTTTCATACTTGGTACATTTTGTACTAACACATATTTTCTACATTCTAACCATATGTAGGGTTGGAGGCTTCAATTGCTTTGGTGTCTAAAGTTGCAAGGATTTAGTAGAATTGAAGAATTGGTGAGTCCTCATAGTTTTAAGGATGAACCTTTATTTCTTTATGTTTAGACTTTGTATGGGCTGCGTCCCAATGACTTTTATTCAAGAGATTTAATAGATGGTTTGAGACATGGTAATGGAAAGACTTCCGCTTGATTTTTATATAAAATGACTTTGATGGTAAAATTTTTAAATTTCTCGTATTTTCTACTATATTATGTTATGATTATGTTAAGGTCTTGTATGAGACCCCTTCGGGGTCAAGTACGTCGTGTCACATCTAGGGGGTGCTCTCAGGGTGTGACAAACTTAGTATCAGAGCATAAGTTTTGGGATAAGTTTTAGGATGTCTCAAACTACGTCTAAGTAGATTCTTATTTATGGGTGTTAGTTGCGACACATTTATGGATAGGAGGCTATTGGATGCTTAGGAAAAATCTCACTTCTTCATTCTCCAAGTCGTGTCATAGATCAATAAGTTCTCTCTCTTATCCTTTGTCCGATAGTTTTTAGGATGTGACTATTAGAAGGGTTTATGCTACAAGGAGTGAGGGAGAAAGGTTGGTTGAGATTCTAATTATGGCTATGCAACTTTGTAAGATTTGAGATGTTAGACTTTGATGTTGTCTTTAGTATGGATAATGCTTTATTGTTGCCTTTATGTTATGAAAGATGTTCAGAAGAGTTTGTGTAGGCTTACTCCCAAGGGGGGAGATAGTGTGCCAACCTAGCAAGATGATTATGAGGTTTTGCTTGGTTGTTGTTAGAATCCAACTTAGTCATGTTGAGTTTTCAAGTATGTTTATGATTTGGTTTAATAGGGTGTTTGAATAATGCCTAGATGGGTTAAGTGAATAGACTCCTCTATGTAGGGTAGAAGTGCAATTCACCATGGTTTAGAATCATTTTGTGTGATGGATGTAAAAGCTTAAGTGTTGACTTACTCTGGCCTTAGAATTGAAATAATTGATGCTTTGAAAAATTTGCATAGGCTTGCTCCCAAGGGGGAGATATTGTGTTTAGATAGCAAGGTCGTTGAGTGTTCTTAATGTTTATGAGTTAAGCTTGCTTGAAATTCTCACCTTGAGGGGTGTAGTGAATGTGCATGTGAGATCTTGAGTGGGATTAGTAAGGTTGCTTGTGAGCTATAGTTGCTTAGTGAGAACCTCTTTAATTTAGAGGTACGGGTAGAGATCTTAGACCAGCAAGTTAAGAAATAGAAGATCAAGGAAGTTGTTCCATGATGTAGTATGGAGTGTAGTTTAATGAGGGATTTAGGTGAGGGTTTTACTTTGGAGGCCAAGGGCCAATGAGATGTCCCGATGTCTTCATCCTTTACCTCTACTTCTATTCAAGCTTGAGATGATAAGTTCCTCTTGATTTGCTTTTATGTGAAGTTGTGTGTGAATTGTATGTTTCCATCATCTCGTCATGTCCATTTCGGTATGTGTTTTATGCTTTAGTAGTTTTCCCGGATTTCTTGTCTTTTGTGACTTGTTATTTTGGACTTGATATTGTCCTTGCTATGAATGACGTTTAGGAAAGCATGTGTCCGTTTGCTCCCAAGGGAGAGATAGTGTGCCTACCTAATAAAGTTATATGTGAGTATGTAATTATATGATTGCTATGAATTCCTTGTATGTATTGTTATGAAGAGTTGTAGGTTATGTTAGAATTGACCATATTCCATTGTGTGGCCTTATGTTATAGTATCTTTGGTCATTGTGCATTTTAGGCTCCATGTAGTGTGTGTTGAGCATGTTGTAGCTAGTATATGGTAGTTCCTCCTTGAAATTTAGTAGATATAGAAAATAATGCATGTTGGGTTGGTAGATGTACTTCCTACTCCCTTGTGTTGCATTGATTATGCTTAGCTTGGAGTGGAAGTTTTCCTCCATGGTTGTGTACAATTTAGATAGAGTGCATGCATTTTGGGCTGCTAGTCTAGAGTTGGTTCCTTTAAGAACTGCTTAGAAAGTTCATTCGAGGAGATATTGTAACACCCTAGAATTTAGTAGACTAAACTAGAGCCACAAGCTAGAGTTCTAAGTTTTGATGTATGTGGTTAAGAGTCGTAGATAAGATTTTTCGTGCATTGAATGAGGGGCTTAGTAGTTGAATGTTAAGTTATATGTTAGACCCCGTAGTCTAGAAGACTATCTATGGAATGGTATAGGGTTGCAAGGACCTAAGCTAGAAAGTTAGAGTGAAAGAAACCATGTTCTTCAAGGGGACTTTTGGCGATGGGCACACTTGGTCACCTAAGGAGATGAGTGAGTCGCCCTATGGTTCCCCACCTTGCCTAGTGGACTGCGTAACTAGTGAGCCTACTGGAAAATTAGTCGAGCCAAGGGTGGACTTGGCGAGTCGCCCAGTGCACTTGGTGAACCTAAGTGTCCAAACGACGAGCTTAGACGGGCAAGGTCCAAACTTTTAAGCTTTCACCTTAAGGGTTTTCATTTGACTTAGAGTGTAGGGTCAACTTCAAATGATGATATCTCTTAGCACAAACGAATTAAGTGGACCTTTACATATCCAATTAAAGGTCTCTGAGTCCCCTTTCCAACGCCACCAAGTTTACCCAATTTCGATCTCGGAGTAAAAAGTTATTCCCGAAATAGTGAAGCACTGTCAGGCTGGAAAAATGGGCGAGCCAAGGGCTATTAGGCGAGTTGCCTAGTGCCCTTGGCAAGCCAAGGAGTGCAAATGGCGAGCTTAGATGGGTTTGGTGCAAAGTTTTAAGTTTAAACTTTGTGGGTCCTTTGTTCTTTTCCCAAGTTGAGTCCTTATTATTCTATTCCTTTCCTAGCAACTATATAAGCTTATTAGACCTAAGTTTACTTCAATTAAGTCATTCTCCCTAGAATCAAAAGAAAACCCACTTCTTTCTCTCCATAGAATATTTGTCTCTCTAAGGAGAACCTCCATTGAAGAAGAAGCTAGGGTTGAAGCTAAGGTAAAGAACGAAGTCCATTGTTGAGAGCTTGTGCTAGGGCTTTGATTAAAGGTATGTTTAGCTTTTCATCTATGGGTTTTTCTACCCATAGAGTCCCTTAAGATTTTCCCCTAATTTGTGTTGAAGAACCGCAATCTAAGCTAGGGTTTCTTCCAAAGTGTGGGTATAGTTGGGTATGACTCCAAATGGTTGGATAATAATTATTTATGGTTGATTTAGCATTGAATTGAGATATTATGATGAAATTATGTGATTTCAACGGTTAAACCTAGTTTAATTGATAAATGTGATGCTTTATGAGTTGATGCCATTAGAGGTGAAATCAAAAGTTCATGAGCAATCTTCCTTAACCAATGTCATGAGTAGTAATTGATCAAAGTTAGGGTGATATAATCATGAATTGAACACCTAATTGAATAGGATTGATCTTGGCTTGAAATGTTGAAATGCGAACCTTTAGGATGAATTGTGGCTAATATCACCTAGTAATGAAGAATGTGGTTGAGTGCCTTGAAATCTAGGTTCATAAGAGCTTTTCATGTTATAGAGTTGTTAAGAGTGAAGACTCCTGGTTTTGAATGTTAAAGGCTAATATGATTGATTATAGATGTAAAGGCCATGAGAGTAAAGTCTAAGTGAAAATATAGTTTAATAGGTACAATCATGGTGAAAGGACTATACTCACCTAACCTATCTTATGAATGCTTGAAATATGAAGTGATAGAATCACTTGAACATGGTTTGATTGTCAAGGACATCCTTCCATGAGTTATGAGTGTTAATCAAGGCTTAACAAGTAAAACTTGGGTTTTTATGCTTGGCTCCAAGTGGATATTGACAATGAGATGGAGTGTAACACAAGATAAGGTACGAACTCCAAGAAGAAAAGAGAGTCACACCTAGTTGATGTGAGGACTATCCAAGTTAAAGGGGGAACTCTTACGTAGTAGAGTATGGGTTTTCCCATTAGGTCTCATGAGATGGGGGCCTTCACATAGTTGAGTTAAGTTCCCTAGTAGCAATCTCCATATCCAATGAACTAAGACATGCTGGAAGAAGCATCTCATAGTGTTCTAAAGCATAATTGAACTAAGACTTACTTAATAAAGTACCTCGTAGTGTTCAAGAGCATGAATGGACTTAGACATACTTAAGGCAGTATCTCATAGGGTCTATGTTAATGATATAGGTGAATATGACTAGGATGACTTTAAGGCTATACTTAGTGTGAAGGGTAGTATAGGATGCCTTTCATGCATTGCACACGTGTGTCTTGAGGTTACTTGGAAGTATAATACCCTTATGGCATATAGAAGCTTAAGAGTTGACCATGTATAGAGGTTAAGGTTAAAATGACATGAAGACCTAAGTCTTGAAGGTGAAGGTGGACTATGACCAAGAATGACCAAAGAGAGGTACTTAGCTTAGATGATAGTATGTGATGCTATCCTTGCATTGCACATGTATACTTGGAGGTGACTTGTGAAGTAGTTCTCTTGTAATATGAAGGACTGAAGGTAGAAGCATGTAACCATGGAAGTCTAAGAAAAGGCTAGGCCATGAACATGATGTATCTCCTATGTTCATTAAATATATCTTATGTGACTTGTGTTTATATGATGCTTATATTAGAGACCATGCTATTACTATGATGATTATATTATGTTATTATCTCTTATGCTTATGTCTTATGTGGACTAACCATTTGAGATGCTCTTATGATGTTGTGCTAGCTTACATACTTGGTACATTTTGTACATGCGCATATTGCCTACATTCTAACCAAATGTAGGGTTGGAGGCTTGAGTTTCTTTGGAGGCTAGAGTTGCAAGGATTTAGTAGAATAAAAGAATTGATGAGTCCTCATAGTTTCGAGGACGAACCTTTATTTCCTTATGTCATTTCTTTATGTTTAGACTTTGTATGGGCTACGTCCCAATTACTTTTATTCAAGAGTTTTAATAGATGGTTTGAGACATGGTAATAGAAAGACTTCCGCTTGATTTTTATATAAAATGACTTTAATAGTAAAACTTTTAAATTTTTCGTATTTTCTAATATCTTATGTTATGATTATGCTATATGAGACCCCTTCAGGGTCAAGTACACCGTGTCACATCTTGCGGGTGCTCTTGAGGCATGACATTACCAATGGGGGATCTCATTTTTGTAACTGTATGTTTGCATCGCTGATGAGAAAATGTGGAGTTAAGAATAAATTTGAAACCCCTTATCATCCACAGAAAAGTGGACAGGTTGAAGTGTCAAATCAGGAAATTAAGGAGATTCTGGCAAAAATAGTCAATGCGAATCGGACAGATTGGTCTCAAAAGTTAGATGATGCTTCTTGGTAATACTGCACCACAATCAAGACCCCAATTGACATGTCACCATACTAATTGTTGTTTGGAAAGTCTTGTCACCTACAGATTTAGCTTGAGCATAAGGTATTGTGGACATTGAAAGCATTGAACTTGAATTAGGAGGATGCTTCAGAGGATAGAGTCAACCAACTCCATGCGTTGGAAGAGTTTTGGCAGCAAGCTTATCAGAGTTTAGCCCTTTACAACAACAAAACGAAGAAGTGGCATGATGCTAAGATCCTTCAACGAGAGTTTAAAGTCGGCGATCTTGTCCTGCTTTATAACTCCCGCTTGAGACTTAAAGTCAAGTCAAAATGGTTAGGCCCATTAAAAGTAACTCATGTGTTCCTGAATGAGGCAATTGAATTTGAAAGCAAAGAGGCGTCGCTGTTCAAGGTAAATGAGAAACACTTGAAGCTTTACTTTTGAGAATGCCTGGACTTGTCACTGATTGAAGTGGTGTATTTGGAAAATGCTTAAATGCATTTTCATGTCTTGCCACGACTTTAAATAAGGAGCTTCTTGGGACGCAACCCTAGTTTTAGTTGCTTTTTAATAATGTTTTGCTGAATTTGTAGGTTGGTAGCCCTTATTTTAAAAGAAAGGAAATTGGGCAAGGGATATACCCATTCGGCGAATCACCAATCGAGCCCTCAGATCGCCCAAATGCATCACAGTTTCTAAGGCCAGGGTTGATATTTGTTCTGTAATATTTGGTAAGACGGTAGTCATTTTGGTGGTTCATCGAGTTGAATCGGTGAGGTCGACTAATCTTGCCTTTTTGCTTAAACAGTAAGGCTGACTTTCTTTAAATTTCAGCGAGCAAAATTCTACTCGTTGATCCACCGAGTGGTTCGTCGTCACCGCGCTATTTGCCGATTGGCACTTGAATTGAAGAGTCTCTTCTGCTTCAATCCTTTTCTTTAGTGACCCTTACTTTTTTTGTAATTATTTCAATTAGTTCTTAGTTTTTCTCAATGGGGTGAAGTTCTCACCATTTTTTTTTTTTATCTCATTGGTCCGTCTCTTGAGTACTTTTATTTGTGAATGTTGTGGATGTTGTCTTGTATATTTAAGTGTCACTTGTCATAATTACCGATCACTTGCATAGTACTTTTGATGAAAAAAATATTGTGCTAGTCCAAAGAGGAAATTATAATCGTATAAGTTTTATGTGAGGTCTTAGCATCTCATTGTGACTAGCCGATTTTTCCAGATGAATTTTTGCAATGACTGTTACACGCGAGCCGATTTGTCGAGATGAAGTTTTGCAATGATCATTGCTAGCGAGCTTAACTTGTAGAGTCATGATCGATTATTATGTTGAATGCCTTGTGTGGTGAGGTTTACTTGAAATATATGCATGGTGATATCTAGAACTTGCCCCGTTGGTCCAATTAACTAGTTTTGGTGAGTGATGGAAATGATCTTCGACATAAATCTTTAAGAGTGAATCAAATTACTATACCTTTTGTGTACCATTTGAGCCTAACCTTTTCTTTGGATGAAACATGAACACAAGTGGCCTTTTTACTTCCCACCTAAAACATTCATCAAGCATTGGTCTGTTTGAATAGTCAACTTAGGCTAAAGGCCTAAGTTAGGGGTGTGGTAAGAATGAGGAAAGAAATTGAGCAAGAAGTTTATGAAATCCACCCTTGAAGACTTGTTTTGAAGAAAAAGATGAAAAAGATGGAACCCCTCCATATAAACAAAGAGAAAGAAAAGCAAGAGAAGAGTATTGAAACATTGTATCAATTATGCATTGGTGGAAAGAAAAGGGGTATCCGATGAGCTACCAAAATTTTGTCTTTGAATAGACCAGGGGTGGGTTGTGAAGATGAAAAGAATAAAATAAAAGGAAAAGATGTGAAATTTGAGACATACTTCATGAAGGTGGAAGTCACTAAGCCAACATGATCATACCTTTATCCTCAGCCCAGTTACAAGCCTTCAAAGACCTTGGTGATCTAGGATAAGATGAATGATGTCTTCATCGGTAAATACAGGCAAGACTATGAGTAAAATTATGCATGTGTTGATCATTTAAAGTGTGAGAGTTGATTTTGATTCCTTAAATTGAAATCTTTGATTGGATTTGGGAGAGCTTAGAATCATTCCTGGCGTGAGGGCATTCGAATACTCGTGTTGAGCATGTATTTGCATTTGGAGTGAGCATTGTGAGCTTGAACTCTATTTGATGATGGCTAGTCATAGTTTGAAACTTTTAGTGCACAATTGAACATTGCATGTGTTGATTGAACCTTGTCTGCATTCATGTTGAGTCTCAAGTAGCACTATTTGTTGACATCCCAATTGGCCTAATTGATCTTCTATTTTGTTTGAGTTAAAACAAAAGTTTAACTTGGGGGTGTTGATGAGTCTGAAATTTCGAATCATTTAGGGTTTATTATTCAAGGATTTAGTGTCCTCAATATCTATTCCATGCTCATAATAATGTTAATATGCTGATATGCATAAATGAAGGCTTTAGAGTGAGGTAAGGACATTATGATGCAAAAAGAAGGGAAAAAGTTGAAGAAAAGCAAAGCTAGACCTTCAGCTTGCATAAAGTTCTAGCAAAACAGTCCATGGACAAAAAAAACTTAGAGATCAAACGGGCAAATTAGCGATACAAAGAAAGGATTGGTGATGGCGATCTAGCTCGCCAAGAGTTCCAAAATAATTTGACCAAAGAGCCAAACCAAAGGGCGAGAAGAGGAGCATCTCGGAGGATTACCGAACTGGTTAGCGAGTTCGACTTACTTCGCTGAGTTAACTCCGTACTCAAATTTTGGGAATGTATAAATACAATTTTAGAAAGAAGAAAAGGATTTCCCACACTATTTACATCTGGGCTTTTGATATTTTACATTTTAGAACATTGTCTTTTAATATTTCAGTAGAGATTTAGAGATTGTGATATTTTAGCTTCGATTTAAATATTTGGGGATTGCAGATCGTTAGCAAATCTAATGGAAATCTTTGTTGGTAAAGATTTCTTATTTTTCACTATGATTAGCTAAAACCCATACCTTGGGGGTATAATTATGTAGTTGAATGTATTAATTAGATAATGGGTGTTGTTAGTTGTTGATTTTAATGTTGTTTTGAAGTGGGTTCAACCGATTGTTCATGTTTTAGTTGAGAAGCTATAGTTGTAAATGCAATTCTAGCATTAGTTCCCTATGCTTGCTTGAGAAAGAGGTAATAGGGTAGAATCATTGATTAATAGTTGTATTGATTGCATCTTTAAAATCTAGCTTGAGAAACTGTGTTTGATTGTCTTTACAAATCCAGCTTAAAAGAGTGGATTAATTAACAAATTGGGTTATTCGGTTGTGTTTTGCTCGTTGACGTTCGAAAGAACTCAATTGAAACGCAATAGTAGATTGAGAAATAGTTATTGTACTCAAAACCTAGACTACCCACTGAGATTCAATAACTTTGAGAAGCTAGTAATCACCCATTACGCGAAATTAACATTCAACTTATCACACTCCTAAGGTCCAATCTTCACTTGTTTTATTCCCATGTTATTTGTCGTAAATTGGTTACCCAAATCCTCCCCTATTTGATATTAATCGTTGAAACTGATTTGTTTTAGTGTTTCAAAAACGTCACCTCTACAAACGATTAGGACATATCTTTACTTCTTAATTGAATTTTTTATTGTATCACTCTCTGTGGGATTAACCCCCAGTCTTTGTTGGGTTTTTACTTGTTAGAGAATGTCGACACTTAGAATTGGATGAAGTGTAGTTGAGTGTTATCAACTAGCGCTATCACAATAAGAAAATAACAATCTTCTTTTGTATCATCACACAACTACTATCAACAAAATCACTCACTCTAAAAAGGATCACTGAAAGAGTTTTAGGGTGAAAGATCATAAGAACAATTCATTCAAGGATTCTGATATAAGAGTATGCATAACATAACATTATTTTTCTAGCCATTAAGATTAAATCATGAATTTGCAAGACTGAGAATACTATAAGTCTGGAGAGCTTATATGAATATGTCCTTATCATGAGGTTGATATCCATTACTTTATTGATTAGAATTAAGATCAATCGGCTAAAGTCTTTGCCCCTCATTCAGGAAACTGAGCATAGATGTGAACCTCTCTAAAGTGTATGAGCATAGGTCATGAACACAATTCTTATATTTGAGACATCAACCCAATGTTGAAATGACAGACTTTAAGGGATGCGCTAGAGTATGAATGGATCGACATACCACTTTAACTCTTTCCAAAGACATCACTATCTCATTCTAACTCAAAATAAAGTAAATATTAAAAGACTCCTCAACTATACTATCTATGAAGCCTCTACTATTAAAGAAGGATATCAGGATAAGACCTACAATATCTTCAAACTACTAAACTCAAAGTAAATGTTAGGTCCTCTAGAATACAAATAGGCTCACCCAAAAGCTAAGTGGAGTGTAGAGTGATCTCAATAAAGTGCCTGTTGATAATCCTGAAAACCTGTATCGGCATGATAAAAGGATGTAGGTCGAATGATATCAGTACAATGAATGTACGAGTATGCTAGGAGAATTAAAAGAGTAGATTACTAAAAATTGAAAGGCCAAAAGCACTCAACTAAATTAATACATGAACATGAAATAAAATCATCTAACTTTACAACAACATAGGCAATATAAACAATATAAAATATTATACTTTACTACTGAGGAATTTCTCCAACCGACAACCATTACTGTAAGCCTAGAAATGATACAACATTTCACCCCTGTAGCAAGGGACATCCTATAATTTTCTAGGTATAGGATGATATTGTGAGTATGGATCCATCTAATAGGCCTTCTTAAAGGAAGTGAGGAGTTGATGAGTCATGGATTTCAATTCATTTAGGGCTTAATATTCAAAGATTTGGTGTCCTCAATGCCTTTTTTATGCTCATTACTGATGTCAACATTTTAATTTCGAGCAATGAAGGCAACAAGCAAGGTCATTACGAAGCAAAAAGGAGGAACAAGCTTAAAAAGTTAAAGGGAAGCAAAATTGGTACTCGTCAAAGCCACTTAACGACTTGCTGAGTGGACCTTTAGCTAGCCTAAAGTTCTAGCAGGCCAGCCCATGGACAAGACCAACTTTGAGATAGGATAAGTATTTTAGCGAGTCGCCGAAAGTCTTCAACGAGTCATAGAAAGTGTTCAGCAAAGCCAATGTAGCTCTCCAAATGTTATAAACAAAGGTGGTTCAAGGCCATGTCATGAAAGCAATAAGAGAGCACTCAGTGCGTCATCGACTAGGTGGGTGAGCCTAACCTACTTTGCCAAAAATTACAGAGAAATTGGTAAAAGTACAAGCCAGAAAGGCGAGAAACAGAGCACTAGGTGTATCACCGATCATGGCGGTGAGCCCAACTTAGTTCATCGAGTGACTCCGATGCTGAAATTTTTGAAACGTATAAATGCAATTTTCAAAAGAAAAAGTGCAGTTCCCACATTATGCAGTTTTGAGTTTTTGATCATTAACATTCTAAGACATTGTTTTTGGACTTTTGAGTAGAAATTTAGGGTTTGTTTGAATTTTAGCTGAATTTTGAGCATTTGGAGACTTGTGGATTGTTGCCCAACCAGATAGAAAACTTTGTTGGTAACGATTTATTATTCTTTATTATGTTTGGCTAAAACCCTCATTCTTGGCGGTGTGATTATGTAGTTGAATGTTAATTAGCTAATGGGTGTTGTTATTTACTAATTTTATTATTAATTTGAAGTGGGTTCAATTAATAGTTTGTATTTTAATTGAGGAATTATAGTTGCAAATGCAATTCTAGCTTAGTACTCTAAGCTTGCTTGAGAAAGAAGTGTTAAGAGTTAAATTATTAGTTTATGATTGTCGTAATTTTTTTGTTACGAATTTATCTTGAAAAAGTGGGTCTGAATGCAATCTTACAAATCTAGCTTGAAAAACAGATTGATTAAGGTAATGGGTTGTTAATATGTGTTGTGCTTGTTGAGGTTTGAAAGAACACACTTGATTCTTAATGGTTGATTGCGAAATGATTATTGCACCCAAAGCCTAGCTTACCTATTGTGATTCAACGACTTTTAGTAAATAATAATCACCCATTTTGCGAAATAAGCATTCAATTCATCACAGTCCCAAGAAACTCTCTGTATTTGATTACCTCTGCTTTTAGTAGTCGTAATCCGGTTACCCAAATCTTCCCATTTGACATTAATTGTCAAAACTTTGTCATTTACTTTATTGTTGCAAAAATGTCAACATCTACAAATGATTAGAACACTATTTTACTTCTTAAATATTTTATCGTATCACTCCCTGTGGGATTGACCCCAACTCTTAGTTGGGTTTATACTTGTTAGCGACCACCTACACTTAGAATTTGATGAAGTGTAGTTGAGCGTTATCAGGAGTCACATGAAGAATCAATGTTATCATATTCTATGTTGGCTACATAGTTTATGGGATTTTCAAGTTATAAAAACTCTAACCTAATTCGGTGCTCGATACTACTCCTAAAATAATTGATATACATTTTGCTTTATACACCATTTAACAATATAGACTCATGAATACAACTCTTCTCATTTGCATATTCATTTACTCAAGACTTAGTTCAAGTCTATAGTTAATTGCAAAAGACTTCATAAAATGACCTCTTGAACTTTCTTCTTTTCTTTACTTTAATTCAATGTGTAAATTAAGAGATGTGATTAGGATATGTAGAATCTCTCAAGGATTAATGTAGACTTTAAGATTTAATATCAAGTAAAGAACAAACACACAAGTCAAAGGAACACATACGGGATGAAGAACAGAGAAGAAAATGGGCAGGAGACTCTAGCGCATCAATGGTGCATCACTCCAGCCCCAAAAGTACTATGGGCACTTTGGGGTGCACTACTGGAGAAGGGAACCAACCTCCTGACGCTATGGGGGTGCATTGCCCCAGCTTGATCCCAGAAAATCTGACAAATTTTAGTGTTCCATTTCGGGTCCTAACTCATCTAGAATCGATTAGTTTCTTCCAAAGTCTCTTTGATTCATAAACCCAACATAAATTCAATGAAATCTCACTCAAATTCTATCAAAAAATACCACTCATTCGCAAGACCCTCACCTCAAGAACTCAAACCTCCATTGTTAAAGAATGGGGCTAAAACTCAAGAACTTTTGAGGAATCATTACATAAACAATTTCATGGATGAATTAAAGGAAGAATTAAATGCTTTGTGTGAGGACGAACAAGTCCATCATTATGGAAAGCCTCACATACCTGGAAAGAACGATTATTCTTGGCGAAATTCCTTAACTCTTGAATGAATGCTTGAAAACCCTCTTTTCCTCTTCTTAAAACTTCGCTCTATAAACCCTAAGTGTTTTGAATGTGAATAGGTGATTTAGAATCTGACAAAACCCTTAATTGGTACAGAAAAAAACACGTGCTAAGACAAGTGGGGAAAAGTAAAAGATCAAAATACCCTTTCCTAAAACGAATGGAAAGCTTCACTCAAACGGGCATAAATTTTTACTCTGAGCTTGAAATTTAGCAAACTTGTTGGCAATGGAAAGAGAACTCAAAGACCTTCAATTTTATAATTCATGGACCACCTCATTCTTTATGTGCTAAAAGATATGGTCGACTGAAGTTGACATAAGAAAAGTCTCATAGTGAAACTCCATCAATTAGAAAGCTTTCAACTAAAATTATGCTAGGGGATTCTAGTGACCTTAACACCTAAGAAAATTAGAATCACTCGGTAAAATCTTATCCATAAATGAAGGATGGTTCGAGTCTTAACTTAGAAATTTTTTGTGTGTTACATGTATTCTAAAAAATTCTGAAGACATTCAGCTTCTTCACTGGAGTTATCTCAAATAATAAATTTAGATTTCATTGTAGAGAAAACAATATATGTCTATTTGGATGATTTTCAAGAGACTGCTTCTTAACCAATGATAAATACATATCAACTTATGGATTTTACTTCATTTGACTTGGTAATCAGTTTGCATCATAATATCCCTCAATCTCACTGAGATATTTATTATAATACAAAGAGCATAATTTTGGTATATGTTTCAAATACCCCAAATCCATTTCATTGCCACTCAGTGATTTGGGTTGGGATTACTAGTGAACTGACTCAAATTGCTAATAGCACATGCTATATCTGATCATGTACAATTCCTAATATATATATATATATATATATTAAACTTTTCAACACTCTTGCAAAATCCAATTGTGAATCACTTTCACCTTCATTCTTTAGTCATGTTAAACATACATCAATTGGAGTCTTGACAACACTAAAATTCAAATACTTGAATTTGTCAAGTACTCTTTTAATATAATGAGACTATGATAATGCTAGGCCATGTGTATAGTGTTATGAATTCTGATTTCTAAGATCAAATCACATCTCCTATGTCCTTCATATCAAATTTGCTAGACAACATGTGCTTAGTAGCATTTATATCATCAATTTCTTTACTTATTATCCACATGT
Organism: Solanum bulbocastanum; assembly: GCA_037074985.1. Lineage (NCBI taxonomy): Eukaryota > Viridiplantae > Streptophyta > Magnoliopsida > Solanales > Solanaceae > Solanum > Solanum bulbocastanum. The sequence goes on from CM073604.1 coordinate 10,532,407, forward strand.
CATGAACATATAAATAAATAATGACTTTATGATTCAGAGTATTTTTAATGTAAATAAATATATCACCCATGCAAATTGATCTTAAATTCGTTTGTCAACATTGTTTGGTAAAACATAGTAAGACATTGTTTCGGTGCTTGTTTGTAACACCCCATATTCAAAAGAGGGCATTATGGCTGACTTCAGAAAACTGCAGGTGGCAACCATGAGGACCACCCACGGCCTATGGATGGGGCCACAGACCATAGGTGAGGTTTGTGGATGGCCCTCCTAGTAAGGTCCTGAAGGTCAAGAACCACGGCCTGACCAACGCACGGTCCATGTTTGGGGGCCAGTAGTTTAATACTCTAAAAACTGGTTTCTGACCATGAATGACAGCCATGCAGAAATGCCCATCGTCAATGGTCTATCGGTGGTGCGTGGTAGTTAAGATCATGGGTAGTTAGGTCATTTCCTAATTAATTAACTCCTATACTACGTAGTTTTACCCTTCATTATAACCTCTACTTAAGTGATTTCAACCCCCAAACCAGCCTATTCACTCATTCTCTCTAAACTCACCAAAAAGAAGAACTCTCAAATAATTCTCTCCTAAGAACTTGAAGAAGAAGATGGATTTAACTAGGGTTTCAAGCCAAAGTATCAATTCCTCCATTGAAGATTAGAATTTGGCTATAAGGTATGCTAGATTTCATCCATGGATTCCTTCCATTTATGGAGTTCCCAAATCTTTCTATTTCAAAGTTAGAATTCCCTAATTGAGTTAGGGTATTCTTCAATTACCATGGGTTCTTATGATTATTGATTTAAATGATTGAATTATCATCTCTTATGCATGAATTGATGAAATACTATGATTCTATGATGTTTTCCCCTATGAACCCATGTAATCCTCATGGTTTCAAGTTATGACCATATGATGTGGGGTTTTGATTATGAAGGATGAGTTTTATGAAATTAAGCATGTATTGATTGATTTACATGATTCTATTATGAAATCCATATCTTACCCATTTTTCTAAACTTTGATGATTGAGAGTGGGTTTTGAGCCTTGAAAAGTAAATTATGGAACTATGTATGTTCTTATGAAATCTATGAAAATGTTTAAGGATGCTTTGAGAGTAAAGTATCAATGATGATGTTAATGTTGTGTTATTGAAAGGATTTTTCTCATAAACACATGAAAGCATGATGTGAAAGATTCTCTCACATATTATGGATTCTAAGGTTGAAAGGTTTTCTCATCTAAATGAATCAATGATAAGCAGCTATCCTAATGAAACTTAGCTTGGATTGACAAGATGACATGACCTTCCATGGATAATAAGAATAAGTTAGAAAAGACTATTCCATAGGATTTATTCTTAGCACCAAGAGGATATTGAGATGGAAGCTCTCCCATTAGTAGAGGTTAGGTTTCTAGTAGAAATCTCCTGATCCCTTAGGTATGTGCCCCCATAGGATGATTAGCTTGTGGATCCACGTAAGCTAGAAGTTCATGGTCCTTACCTTGGCAAATAGGACAACCCCTTTTGGTGTGGGAGACACTAGGGGATCATGTTATAACTCACAGAGTCTATATGTCGGTTAAGTTTAATTCCCCATATTAATAATGAACTAATAGTATGATGAGTCTGAGATTTAAACACATTTAGCAATTTATGCCATAAACTGATATTTAATCCTTGATTTTCAGGTATATGGATTGAGGAACAAACCAAGGACACCAGCATGCAAAAAAGAACAACACAAACTGAATAACTGAAGAAAGGCAAGCTTGGTGATTGCCAAGAGAATTTGGCGAATCGCCGAGTGGCTAGTTCCACCGTTTAAAGTTCCAGTGCGCCAGCCCTGAGGGAAGAGACCAAGTTGGTGATAGAAAGGAGCAGTCGATGAATTGTCGAGCAGTTTTGCGAAGTAGTGATAGATCGCCCAAGTTTACAAAACCTAAGGGTGCTAAATTCCAAAATGAAAAAATGATGGAAGAGATCAAAGTGGTTCTACAAGCCTTAATTACCTTGCTAAATGTCCATTCCTAGCTTATTTTTGGTGACTATAAATGAGATTTTAACAATTTATTTCAGTATGAGAACTTATCCTGATTTGCAGTCAAATTTGCTAAAGTAATTATATCCTTGTATTTGTCTTACTTTTAATATTTTATTAGGTATGGGGAAACTAACTTAGTTTTAGAAGATTTTTTTCTATAGTTTTTCTTAGCTTAGAAGATTTGAAAAATTCAATTTGGAGAATTTGGAAGTGGGTTTCTAGGATTCAACAAATTCGTGCATTATAAAGACAAAATCACTCTTACCGAGTTGATGGATAATTTATTCGGTAATGATTTTTATCTTTTTATGAATTTTAGCTAAAACCCTAATTCTTGGGGTGTGATTATATGATTATGGGCTTAAATAATCTATCGATATTGCGAATTGCTAGTTTAAATGCTATTTAAAACTAAGTTTGATCATTAATTGTGGTTTAATTTAAGAATTGTAGCTACAAATGCAGTTCTATATTGTGTTCTTGGCTAGCTTGAGAGAGAGGTTTTAGAACTAAGATTATAGATTAATGGTTTGTGGGTATTAGGTTGACCTAGGTTTAGCTCGAGAGAGTGAATCCTAAACCCAATCCCCAACATGTAGCTCGAGAGAGTGAATGGATTAAGGTGTGGATTGTTTTTCATTGTCATGCTTGTTGATGTTTGAAAGAAATCATCTAATTCAGAGTATTTGTTCGAGAGAAAAATATCTCCCTTATAGTCTGGCCTACTCACTGATATTTAGCTATTTACTAGTAGTTGCAATTACCCATATGCCAATATTTTCCTATAATCGATCACATCTCGAGAATATTTCTCCCTATTGTTATTTCATACTTTTTGTGACAGTTTGTAATTGATAACTAAAACCAAAACCCCCATCTGACATTTGTGTCACCCCTTTACTTGATTATGTTATTTTCGATAATTTCTATTCATATGGATGGTTTGACCACGTTTGTACTTCCTATTTGAATTTGAAACACATACCACTCCCTGTGGGATTCAACCTCCACTCATTTAGTTGTGTTTTATACTGATTTACGATCATTGAACACCTAGAATTGGATGAGGTGTGCTTTATACGTTAAAAATCAGAATACTTCAAGAAGCATCTCATATGATTTCAAAGGTTTTAAAGATGTTAGCTAGCATTGACCATGGTTTTATGAATTACACTTTCTAACCCTTTTATATCATGCTTTTAGCTTGGTCAACTACATGTCATGAAATGTTCCCTTTAAGCATAATTTAAATGTTTTATGCATGGCTATCATACTTGGTACATTATTTTGTACTAACGCATACTCTTGCCTATATTTCCCCAAATGTAGGGTCCAACAGTCAAGGTCCTTGATTTCGTGGCGAGTGGTTGATTTTGAGATTCCCGAACTTGGTGAGTCCTATGGATCGAGGACAGGTTTCCATTGTTTAGTTTCTATCTTGTATTTCACTTTTGAACATGATGTATGGGCTAGGCCCAATTTCACTATATTGTATTAGGTTGCTTTTGAGAAAAAGTGTTTAGACTTCCGCTTTCTTTTATAAAAACTATTGGACTTGAAATGTTGTTTTACTTCTTATGTTTATTTCTTATGTTATGGATGCTAAGTGGCTTTTATGGGTCCTTCGATGTCTTAGACGCCATGTTACATCTAGGGTGTGCCCTTGGGTCATGACAAACTTGGTAATTAGAGCACAAGGTTTAGAAGGATCCTATGATATCTCATAAGCCATGTCAAGTAAAGTCTTGTTCATAAGTGTGAAGCGCGACACATTAAGAATGAGAGGCTACAAAATGTTTACAAAATTCCATTTCTTTCATTACTCTTAAGTCGTGCAATAGAGTTTAACTCTATAAGGTCTCTCTTGTAATCCTTATCCGATGTTGTATGAGTTATCGCTACACCAAGAGCTTATGCTAGAAGGAATGTGAGGGAGAATGTGGAATAACAAGCTCCTTCCCAAGATCCTCAAGTTCAGGTCGATCTTTTGGCCGAACAAGTGTCTAAGGCGGAGTTTAGAGTTGCTTTTAGAGTATTGGCTCAAGCCATGACAGCCCAAGACAATAGAGAGGTTATGGTTCCCATAATCCCAAATATGAGTACAGCGGCTTCTAGAGTGAGGGACTTCACTAGGATGAATCCTCCAGAGTTTCATAGTTCTAAAGTTGAGAAAGATCCTCAACAATTCATTGATGGGGTTTATAAAGTTTTGATGATCACGAGAGAGATGTCGGTGGAACAGGCGGGGTTAGACTCTTATCAGTTGAAAAGTGTTGCTCAAACTTGGTTCAACCAATGGAAAGAAGGGAGACCGGAAGATGCGGGTCCTCTTGATTGGGAAAAGTTTAAAGTTGCTTTTATTGATAGGGTTTTTTCCCCTAGAAGCTAAGGTGCTTGAGTTCATAACCTTCGACAAACAAGTATGATTGTGAGGAAATAAGCTCTAAAGTTCACACAACTATCTAGATATGCTCCAACAATGTTTGTCGATTATAGGGCAAAGATGATAGAGTTACTTTCTGGTGTGTCTGAAATGGTGGTTAAAGAGTGTCATACCGCCATGCTCATTAATGACATGGACATCTCTCGTCTCATTGTTCATGCACAACAGATTGAAGTAGATAAATGTCATGCCCCGAAGCTACCCCTAGGGCGTAAACACGGGACCTAGTATCACGAGTGACCCTAATCTAACCCAACCGGCATATCATAAGCCTACTTAAATAGAAATATTATGCGAAAGCTTAAACATGAGATAAACTAAATGCTGGGGAATACCCAATCTAAGTTTGAATAACTAGACCGTAAGTTTAGTGAAAACTGAAACATCAAACTCCAAAAATAAAACTGAAATTGACTATGTCTAAAATAAAGCCTTTAACTGACTAAAGATGATGGGACATGCCCCATCTGAATCTAGAAAAACTGAAACTAAAGACTGAAAGTAGAAAGATAATCATGTCAATCATCCTCGAAGAATGAGGACTCACCACTAATGCTGCTAAACTGGAGATCGAGAACCAATCTATGCATGATCTGAATGCTGATGACCTGAACATATATGACGAGAAGATGTAGCACAGAGTATGCATCAGTACTTGAAAGGTACTAAGCATGCAGGATAAGATAAAGTTGAATAACATACATAATTGAAAAAAGCATATTCAGCAATTATATAAGGTAACATGATATTATACTGAACATGAACTAACTGAATGCAATGACCAAAGTTTATAACAAGCTGAATCTGAATACTAAACTATAACTGGTAACCTAATAAATGCACTAGAATCTAATTGTGGGAGCTACTAATAACCGAAGTAAAACAGCGTGAGCTAAACATGGAGTCCGATGTATACGACCCATCATGAGGACCCAAAATATACTACTAGAGGTATAGAGGCATGATTGGTGTGATCACTAAATTGATGCCTACAGAGGACACTTATAAAGCTATGGGGGCACATAGTTTTGGGACTTGAGGGATGCTAACTAAAAATGCAATATTAATGTACTGATAATGAAACATTCTTAACTAATGCATGTATATCTGAGTAATCTGAACTAGCAAGTGTAATTTATGAACTAAACGAATCTACACAACTAGGGTTCTGAGTTTCAAGCAAGAACTAAGCAACAATTCCACGAAAACATGATAATCTGATTTGGATTAGTTTAACAACTAAATCACAACATAAATTCTGAAATTCTAGAAACCCTAGGTCTAACATGTTGTAGGGAATCAAGAATTTGACTGAAATCTAGGGACCTAATGAGTAAAAGAAACCCACTAGTGAAATCCCACATACTGGTGACAAATTTCACGAAAAAATCTTCTGATTTGGGGGCTAGAACTGACAAAATGTTGATGCATTCTTAAACTAGGGCTGCTCGAATTTTCCTCTTGTTTTACTATAAGATAGATGAATTTTTGGTGAATGATTTATTAGCTTAGATTCTAATTTAGTTTCTAGGCTAAGACTGACAAAAACTATGTAGTTTAGGGGTTAAATGACGTATTTTAGGGGTCCAACCCAGAGGAAAAAGATCAAACGACCCCTGACTTAGAAGCTATCGGGGCCAACTGATAGATTGACTGATGGTTCGTGGACTGACCCACAGTCCATCCTGTCAACCGTCATTGGCTTTCAGAGAGATGTTTTATGGGGCCTCAATCTACGGACCAGGACCACGGCCTATGGCCTAACCTACGATCCGTGGGTCGATCTTTCAACAAATCTTTTGCGTTTTCTTGGGAGGTGATACACGTGGCCAACCACAACTTTTGATTTCTTAAAACTGGTCTTTCTAGCATACATGATGTTATATTATCTTCCCCTTGAGAATATTCATCCTCAAATGAAGACTAAACTAGCTGAAGATGGAGGGAAAGAGTTGCAACCCTACCACCAAGTACTGGAAGCTGAAATCTGACTGGATTAAGTTCTAAGAACATGTAAATATGCTAAAAATTCAAGTATGAACTAAAGGAACAAAATAGTAAGAATGAAGCTATGCGTGAATGACTGAAAAACTGGAGAGGAACTATTACCTCAAGTTGGAATGGGATTGGAAGGAAAGAAATGAGGATACTTAGTCTTCACAGCTACTTCTGCTTCCCAAGAAGCTCTCCGTACGAACTGACTCCTCTAGTGGGTGGTGCCTATCAGTGGCACATGTAACATCTGATTTATGTAAATAGGTCTTTCTAGCATACGAGCACCACTTATTATCTGTGGGTGGTGCCCGTCAGTGGCACCTGCAACTTATGATTTCTGCAAATTGGTCTATCTAGCATACGGGGTGTTACATTATCTTCCCCTTGAACATTCATCCTCGAATGAAGACTAAACTAGCTGAAGATGGAGGGAAAAAGTTGCAACCCTACCACTAAGTACAATAAATTGAAATTTGACTGCACTAAGTTCAAAGAAAATGCAAAGATGCTGAAAATTCAAGTATAAACTGAAGGAACAAAATACTTAGATTGGGGCTACACATGAATGACTAAAAAACTGGAGAGGAACTATTACCTATAGCTAGAATAGGATAGGAAGGAAAGATATGAGGATAGTTTGTCTTTATGGCTGCTTTTGCATCCCAAGTAACTCTCTCTTCGAACTGACTCCTCCAGAAAAACCATCACTGAAGCACTTCTCATTTTCTCAACCTTCGAACCCGACGATCAAGAATCTCAACTGGCACATCCTTGAAAGAGAGACTATCCTTCAGAATCAAACTTTCTAATGGTATTATAGATGCTGGATCTCCCACACGCTTCTTAAACAACAAAATGTGAATGACCGGATGCACAACTGCTAGTTCTGCTGGCAAATCTAACTCATAAGCCTCTTTACCAACTCTTTTCAAGATCTTGTAAGCAACTACATATCTAGTAAGGAGTTTCCCTTTCTTGCAAAATCTCATCACCCCTTCATAGGTGACACTTTTATGAAAACCAAACCATTAATTTGGAACTCCAAGTCCCTTCTCCTTACATCTACATAAGACTTCTGGTGACTCTGGGCTGTCTTAAGTCTATATCTACTGAGTTGAACTTTTCCATGGCATCATGAACCAAATCTAGTCCTATCGAGGCTAATTCACCTACTTTGAACCACCCAACTAGAGGTCTATATATGCGCCCATACAATGCCTTATAAGTGGCCATCTGAATGCTGGAATGGAAGCCATTATTGTAAGCGAACTCTATAAGAGGAAGACGATCATCCTAACTACCCTTGAATTCGATCACACAAGCTCTCAAAATATCCTTTAAGGTCTAAATGGTATGCTCTGCCTGACCATACAATGCCTCACAAGACATTCAACCACATTCTTCATTACTAGGTGATTTTAGTCATAACACATCATGTAAAATAAATCTCAAGCATTACTAATCAAGACCCATCATGTTCATATTATTCTAGTTCAATTTCTGCATATAGGTTCCTAACCTTAGACAATTACTAGTCAAAGCATTAATTCCAGAAGATCACCTTGTGACCTTCAATTTCACCTACCATGGTGATAACCCACATAACTCAACTTCATCAATTAGACTAGGGTAATCATGGAAATCACATAAATTCATCATAATATCATGAATGAACACTAAATTAATCATAAATAATTATTATACAACCAATTAAAATCATACCAAACTAAACCCACACATTAGAAGAAACCATAGCTTAGATTTGGGTTCTTCTTCACAAATTTGGAGAAATCTAGGGGAGTCTATGGGAGGATGATTTCACCTATCAGGAAACTTGTTCCAATACTAAGTGCTAACGATCGTTAGTCGGTAATATAACCCAACTAAGTTAATTGGGGTTGAATCCCACATGGAGTGGTACATGCTTAAGATTCAAGAGCCAAGTGCAAATATTTCCAAGTCAATCATAAGTAAAGACATTTACGAATAAAAGCATATTTCAAATTAAGGTTGACACAAGTGTTAAATTTTGGGGGTTTGGATTGTATTTATTTGTCACACCCCAACCCTATGTGAGGCGGACAAGTACCACATGAACACATGTTTTACAAGTGACCTATGATGAGAAAGTAAACTACTATGCAAATGGATTTACCAATGAAAAGTTTCGTATACAATACATGTCGACTAGCTGAATTGATAAATGTGACAAGTGAAACTACGAATACAAATGATAGCTTTACAATATCTACAAAACCTCTACTACAATCCATGATTGTACCACTAGGAAAATATGCATAGTAAAGACTCGGCAAAGCCTCGAATCAACATGGACCTCACCAGCAACCACTGAGTATCATGTGCTTCTATTGGAGAGATCTATTAGTTGAGCATTGCCCCTAATAAGGGACGTCAGTATGAAAGAATGTACTGATATGTAAGGCATAATACAACCATATGTAAAATGAGAGCTAAAGTGAAATCAAATACGAATAAATAAGGATTAGCGACCACCTTTGCTTATACTTATGGAATCGTGTATGTTACATTCTTTTCTTTACTTTGATCTACGTTATAATCTTTACAATGCATATAATACAAATGACCAGCTGATCAGTGGTAGAAGAGGATGACCCATGCTAGGCATTTTAACCCCTGGGATGTTGTCCTCATAATTCCACAATTTGGGATCTACCCATGCTAGGTTTTCGCCCCTGAGCTGCCACCCTTCTATACCAATTGGGATCGGCCCATGCTAGGCTTTCACCCCTGAGCTGCCACCCTTCTATACCAATAGGGATCGACCCATGCTAGGCATTTTCCCCTGGGCTGCCACCCATAATTATACAGATTGCTTCACTTAGATTCTTTAATCTTTGAGATTGTTGTTTTTATATTCGTAACTCTTTTGAGATTGTTTTTTTGATGATCATAACTCTTTTGAGATTGTTATTTTAGTGGTCATAATAATTGTTGAGATTTGGAACTATGGAGCAGAAGTAGAAGACATACGAATATGGACTTACGATAAGGATAATGACGTGGGAAGAAAATGTGACACCAACGTAATACTTAGGAGCTTATATGTCACAGTAAGCATTTTGACATCTCAAATTGAAGCACATATCAAGTGAAGACATTTAACATTCAGGCAAGAGATTTGAACTATATATGATAGCCAAATACTCGCTAACTAATATCAAATACAAGGTATACATGAACGTGGAACCAAGGGAGAATTTGGACAGATTCAACTTAAGGATGGATACATACTCCAAGTAGGTATATATAAAATGTACAGTAGAGCAAGTACGGATATTGTGAGATAACATTATAGTCTAACACAATGGGAGTAATAACCAATAAAATAAATATATGAACACTTGAAAAGGTAACATCTATGTATATCAAACATATAAATATATGTATCATGTGTAATCTAGGATCATTTTGATTTATATAAGGGAAATACGTGGCAAAGGTACTTTGACGATGAAATGAATTTAAACATTTCATGTAAATACTTGGTAGAGTAAGCAGGTACATTTAGTAATAAACTCATATTAGAGTATTCACTTTAATGCTCTAGGGAGTAGGAACTACAACTATGGATCAGTCACTACCAAGGCACTTAGAAAGCTTACTTTGTAATACAAGTGTTCGATTCATGCCAAAGAAATAGGAAATCAAATAGCCTTACATTCCCTATCCTCTGACCAATACGACTATCATGAGTCAGCCTCTCCCTTTTAGGTTTTAATCTACAATATAAGTCATTATAAACTAAAATAAGCAGCTATCACATCGTCAGGCTCGTAAAATAGTAGCAAACTTTGTTGGAAAATGAGCCCATACAACCCTTAAAATAATGTGTATCGCCACACCCTCCTTTTCTGCCCAATACATACATTATATATTCTTTTTCATGATTACCAAATTGTACCAAGAATTATACACATAAAACAACCTCAAATATTCTTTATCATACAACCAATTGTTGAACTCACCACCCCATTGAGTTATTTATAACAACACATCCATAATTCCTCACTCAAACTTATAGATAAAGATGAAGTAAATGGAGCAGTCACCTTACCTCAATTTCTGCAACTTCTCCTTATATCTTGAATTCTTCTAGAATTTCAACTCCCCTTCACACTTAAACAAAAGAATAAGAGAAAAGAATCCGAATAATTAAGGAAAGTGAATAGTAGCTTGTGGGAACTTTTGCCTTGTACTTAAAATTAAGCATGAATAACATGTTTTCTTGTCTTCCATGGGAGAATTAAGCTAAATCCACAAGTTTTTATCTTACCTTGGTTTGCAGATATGAGGGTTGCTTCAAGAAGCCTAGAAGGAATTTTTAGGCTGCCCTGAGAGAAAAGAGAGAAAAATATCAAGTAAATAGTGAATTTTGTGTATTAAAATGAGTGAAAAGATCAGTTCATATTGGGTTCATATGGATCGTTCTTGACCAGATAAAAATAATCCTCTAGAAGCTCTCTTTTTTGGTCCATTTTCAGCCACTAATTGGTCAAGTAGGTGATGCACCTGCTTATGTGCATCAAGTAGCTCAAAAGGTCAAACTAGGTAATGCACCTACTTGATTTCACTTGGGCTTAAATATATTGGGCTTTGGTAGATTTGGCTGCTGGGCTTTAATTTCATTTTCATTTTATTTAACTTAGTTTGGGCCTAAAGGAAGTCCATTAGCATAGGCCCAAATCTGATCCATAAACCTTGACCTTTTTAACTAGATCCATATAGCTCAAGCAGGTGATGCACCTACTTGGTCCTTTAGACTGGTCAATAAGTCAAAGTATGTGATGCACCTACTTGTCACCTACTAGATTAGTTAAGTCAAGTAAGCATCTCACTTGTTTTATTCCATTTTCTAAATATTAAACCCTTTTAATTTAACTTAGCATTAACTTTCAACTTTAAGCTCAATTACCACCTTACTTTCTCGTGTTTAGATACTCTCGTTGGAGCTAACTTGCATTACACATGCTGAAACATGTAAGACATCACATCACCTTCCGAGATAGTTTAAACCAATGCTAATCATATAAGAAACATGGTCCCTCACATATACTATAAGGCTCTATCAAGTATCACAAGAATAGAACAAGCATATGCATAATACGGGTTGTTACAGGAAATCGTATCCATAACAAATACCACAAAGAAATTTATAAGCGTCGTATAAATAGAACTAGTACACGTAGAATATGGGGTGTTACATCCTCCCCCTCCCCTTATGATCATTCTTCCTTGAATGATAAGTGTAGTTGGTAGTTGGGTCGTGGAATTTCATTTGGAGATTTGCGTGAGTTTTCGTTGTGAGTAGGACTATCCAAAATCTATAGAATAACCTAAAACACCTATAGATAAGTCTTGCGGGATGTCTCAATAGATATGGTTCATGAATAAGAATATTAAAAATTAAACCTCTTTCTTGACCATGTAACCTACTGAAGACACACAAGTAGAACTCATACTAATAAGGAATTTAATATACCTAAACATAGGACATGCAAATGACATATCAAATGAACAAATGCTAGTACGACTTATGATCATATAAGGGGACCAAATAATCTCAGATATTTATGTTGTTGTTTAGAATGAGGGTGGCTATTTAGGATCTCAACCATCATCTATTTCCAAGTATCTTATGTTATAGACTAGTCCTTCCACAATACTTCAATGAGTGTTACACCTTTTGTGCTTATCTTTCGAGCCTAACAATCAAGAGTAACTATAGTATCTCCCAATTTTTTTATATGGAATGGACATATAAAATCATAGGCCTAACCTATCGAGGCTCTACTTTACCTTCTCTTTTATCTTATGATGCTTTTTAGAGATGAATCTTATAAGAATGCATAGTTGTTAATACAAACATTAAAGTTTTTTGCTGCACATATGTATAAGGCATTATGCTAAGTTATTTATCTATGGTTTTGATAAAACTTACATATATGCCCCACTTTTTTCTAGTCAAAATCTTCACTACCTAATGATACAAGGAAATATTTTCCCAAGATGTTCAAAACTCAAGTCGATAAGCATAGAGAGGCATAGTATACTGATAAATAAGTCACTTTGGGTATGGCACACAGGCATACTAGCACAAAAGGAAGCATATGATATATTGGCATTAAGCTATAGAAATATGTGGTGTACGCGTGAATATGGTTCATACTGTAGCGTGTGGGTGAATGAACTATAAGGAATATCGGAAGTGGATTAGATGAGCACATGATGCATGAGTACTAAAGTTACGAAATATATAATACGTAGGTAGAATATAAACAGAACACAAATCACATTGAGCAAGTGTGTTATATCTCATGGATAGGTGGACTAACATGTCAATAAGTACACATGTAATATGAGCAAGTCAGCACATCACACGTGACTAGAAAAGCTATAATTCCTGTACTTTTTAAGAAAATAGGCTATGAGGCATGTAATATATATAGAAATGGTTTATGATGCATATGACATGTAAAGATGTGATATGCGAGTCGTATAACCTACAAACACTAATTTTTCCCATAGCATATGCTCAATTAGCATGCAGTACCCACACAATATGGACAAGTGACATATGGAAAGTAACTAGTGCAGTAAATAACATGTAAGGAAAAGGTCCTAGAAAACATATAGCAATAAACAAGGGTGCTTTGAATTGGATAGCACTTACATGCAAGCAATCTATGACATTAGGTAACATGTGAGAAAGTAATCCACAAAGGTCAAATGACATACAAATAGATAAGTTATAGAACATGCAACATGTATAATTATATAATAGACCATCTTTTGAAACTACGAGATATCCTATAGAACCACTCTACCATATTAATGGCAAACACATTGTCTTAAGCATTAAGGCATGGGTGGGACAATTCTGCTCATATTCCTAACTCACCTCAACACACATATAATTGATTTCCCCATCTACTCTCTTCAATCCCCTAATAAATCTTATAGGTGTTTTGATATTGGGACTAGGCTTCCATCTAGGTCAATATAAATAATACAGTTAGGATAGAAAAAGAAAATCCTCCATAGTTCATCTTTTGGAGTAGGATGCTGAGGTCAACTTTGCCTTCATTACTAGCTTGTGTTATATCTCACTCAATGTCTGGTGCCCTTTGAAGGTTGAAATAGAAAATAAATTGTGAATCTTGAACACACCATAAAATATGAACTCTAATAACAAGTAAATGTCAGGTACCTATAAAGTTCTATAATTATTCATAACGTCTCAGAGTTAGCCATTTTGGGCTTAACAAGATAGGTCTGGCCATACTAATAGACTTTTTTTATAACATGTGAGGGTGATTCGACACTTTTCCCAAGCAAAGTAGGGAATAAGAACAACTAGCATATGATCAATTTTTCCTCTCCCCTAACTGGATTATGATTGATAAATTACTGCAGGCATATATATTAAATGAATCCTGTAGTAACTCTATTCAATTTGATGGAAGTTTATACATGTGTGTAATGCTCTACTTCTCTTTTGTACTAATTATGTGGATGAACTAGGTCCATGTATCTTCTATCTAGGTAACCTTTCTATTCCCCTTTTTTTTCTTGTTGTTATCAAGACCAAATATCAAGACTTGAATCAATACTAAAATGACTTTTTTGTCTAACTAAGGTTCACAAAGTTGTTCCAGGGTGTGCCTTTATAACTCATTAGGGTTGAAGAGTTGATACCTTATTCTTGCCTCTTGCACTTAGCAATCACTCTTTCGTTGCCACCTATCTCACTCCTCTATAGCATCCTCATATCACCCCTACTCCTATATTTAAGGGATTTGACATACCCTATCTCTTTCTAACTAGAAAATATATCTACATATTCGGCCTGTGTCATTCAAGCTTCATTCTCACATGCTTCTTATCTAACAAGTACCTTTATTCAAAATTAGTAGTTTCATGTACTCCAGTCCCACTATGTACTACCTAACTAATCACAACTTAGGTCTAACTAATCAATTTCCCTTTTGTTAACCTTACCGTTTATTCACATACTAATCCGCTATAGCCAAAACATAGATTATAGCATGAACTATCATACATATATCATTTGCAGCAATTAGCACAATTATTCGTAAGTTTTATAGCCATGAAAAGAATACAAATATTATTAGTACTTATTCAGGGTGGTTGGTACATACAATATAAGCCAACTATTAACATATTCGGGATGATATATGGTGAGAATTTGAGCCTTGCCAGCCAATTAGGTACTTCTCTATTAACACTATTGCACTGTTATATTTACCTTTCGAATTGTGCCACTACTTTCTTCCAACTAAAAGAAACTAGTTCAACAATATCATTTTCGATTACATGTGTAACGCTGGAAATTCTATGTATATCATATACACAAAGAATGAGTGTCCTATATAGGAACAGATCCTACAAATATGGAGGAAATATAGAACTTAAGAGTTGGTTACATCCTCCTAAGAAGATGCGCTTGGAAATACTACAGCTCATAAGTGTAACTTGGTAACCCATCATTTTTTAAGCATATACTATATCTTTCAAAGTTGAACCAAGTGATACAAATGGTACAAATGCAATTTTAGATGCATATAACATAAAAGCTTTTATATACCTTGTGGAGTGGCATGGTCGAATAAAATGAGCTAAATCTATTCTATTGACATTTTAGCTAGCATTATCGTTAACCACATCAAGCATAATATGAATAACATGATCAGGTTAAAATGGAAATTGACGTCTTAACTTTTCTCTATCACACGATCTGGATTATGAAGGAAGGTAACATTTCCTAAATGTCCAAGCATCTCCCTAATTATAAATGTGGCACACAACACATTCATAAATAAGACTACTACACACGACTTTGTAGACTCCCTAGGATGAACTATTCTGATACAATTTTTGCCACACCCCAATACTAGGTGAGGCGGACAAGTACCACATGAACACATGCTTTACAAGTGATCTATGATGAGAAAGCAACCTACTATACAAATGGATTTAGCAATGAGAAGTTTCGTATACAATACATGTCGACTAGCTGAACCGATACATGTGACAAGTTAAACTATGAATACAGATAATAGCTTTAAAATGTCTACAAAGCCTCTACTGGAATCCATGACTAGGAAAATATGCATAGTAAAGACTCAGCAAAGCCCCGAATCAACCTAGACCTCACCAGCAACCGCTGAGTATCATGTGCTTCTATTGGGGAGATTTATTAGTTGAGTACCTGTACCTGCAACATGAAATGCATTGTCCCCAATAAGGGACGTCAATACAAAAGAATGTAATGAATATGTGAGTCATAATACAACCATATGTAAAATGAGAGCTCAAGTGAAATCAAATAACAATAGATAAGGATTAGAGACAACCTTTGCTTATACTTGTGGAATTGTGTATATTACATTCTTTTTTTTTACTTTGTTGTACGCTATAATATTTATAAGGCATATGATACAAATGACCAGCTGATCAGTGGTAGAAGATGATGACCCATGCTAGGCATTTTAACCCCTGGGATACTGTCCTCATAATTCCATAAATTCGGATCGGCCCATGCTAGGCTTTCGCCCCTGAGCTGCCACCTTTCTATACTAATTGGGATCGTCCTATGCTAGGCTTTTGCCCTTGAGTTGCCACCCTTCTATACCAATAGGGATCGACCCATGCTAGACATTTTCCCCTAGGTTGCCCCACATAATTATAAAAATTGCTTCAGTTCGATTTTTTAATCTTTGAGCTTCTTGTTTTAATGTTCATAACTCTTTTGAGATTGTTCTTTTGATGATCATACCTCTTTTGAGATTGTTGTTTTGGTGGTCATAATTATTGTTGAGATTTGGAACTATGGACAAGTAGTAGAAGACATGCGAATATGGACTTATGATAATGATAATGACGTAGGAAGCAAATGTGACATCAACATAATACTTAGGAGCTTATATGACACAGTAAGTATTTTGACATCTCAAATAGAAGCACAAATAAAGTGAAGTCATTTAATATTCAGCCAAGAGATTTAAACTCTATATGATAGCCAAATACTCACTACCTAATATCAAATACAACATATACATGAATTTGGAACCAAGTGAAAATGTGGACAGATTCAACTTAAGGACGGATACATATTCCAAGTAAGTACATATAAAATGTACAATAGAGCAAGTACGGATATTCTGAGGTAACATTATAGTCTAATGCAATGGGAGTAATAACCAATAAAAGGAACATATGAACATCTAAAAAGGTAACATATATGTATATCCAACATGTAAACATATGTATCATGTGTAATCTAGGATCATTTTGATTTATATAAGGGAAATACGTGGCAAGGGTACTTTGACGATGAAATGAGTTTAAACCTTACATGCTAATACTTGGTAGAGTAAGCACGTACATTTAGTAATAAACGCATATTAGAGTATTCACTTTAATGCTCTAGGGAGTATGAACTATAACTATGGATCAGTCACTACGAAGGCACTTTTAAAGCTTACTTTGTAATACAATTGTTGAATTCTTGTCAACGAAATAGGAAGTCGAATAGCCTTGCATACCTTATCATCTGATCAATACAACTATCATGATTCAACCTTCCCCTTTTAGGTTTTAATCTACAATATAAGTTATGATAAACTAAAATTAGTAGTTATCACACCGTGAGCCTCGGAAAATAGTAGCTAACTTTGACGGATAATGAGCCCACACAGCCTTAAAATAATGTGTATCACCACACTCTCTTTCTCTACCCAATACATATATTATATATCATTTTCCAAGATTACCCAAGCTGCACCAACAACAATACACGTAAAACAACCTCAAATATTCTTTATTATACAACCAATTATTGAACTCAATACCCACTTGAGTTCTTTATAATAGCACACCCATAATTCCTCACTCAAACTCATACATAAAGAGGAAGAAAATAGAGCAGTCACCTTACCTAAATTTTTGCAACTTCTCCTTATAACTTGAATTCCTCTAGAACTTCAACTTCCCTTCACACTTAAACCAAAAATACAAGAGAAAAGTATCTTAATAGTTAAGGAAAGTGAGCAGTACCTTGTGGGAACTTCTGCCTTGTACTTTTAATTAAGCATGAATAACGTGTTTTATAGTCTTCCATGGGAGAATTATGATAAATCCATAAGTGTTTCTCTTACCTTGGTTTGCAGATATGAGTGTTTCTTCAAGAACCCTAGAAAGAATTTTTAGGCTGCTCTTGAGAGAAAAGAGAGAGATAGCTGAAGTAAATTTTGAATTTTGTATGTTAAAATGAGTGAAAAGATTAGCTCATATTGGTTTTATATGGAGCCTTCTTGAGTATAAAAAAAAATCCTCTATAACCTCCCTTTTTTGGTCCATTTTCAGCCACTAATTGGTCAATTAGGTGATGCACCTATTTATGTACATCAAGCAACTCAGAAGGTCAAACTAGGTGATGCACCTACTTGCTTTCACTTGGGCATAAATATATTGGGCCTTGGCAAATTTGATTACTGGGCTTTAATTTCATTTTCCTTTTATTTAACTTAGTTTGGGCCTCAAGTGAGTCCATTAACATAGGCCCAAATCTGATCCATAAACCTTGGCCTTTTAAACTAGATACATATAGCCCAAGTAGGTGATGCACCTACTTGGTCCTTTAAACTGGTCAATAAGTAAAAGTAGTGATGCACCTACTTGTCACCTAATAGCTTAGTTAAGTCAAGTAAGAAACTCACTTATTTTATTCCATTTTCTAAATATTAATCCCTTTTGCATTAACATAGCACTGAACTTTCAGCTTTAAGCTCAATTACCACCTTAGTGTCTCGAGTTGAAATACTCCCATTGGAGTTAACTTGCAGTGCACATGCTGAAACATGCAAGGCATCACATCACCTTTCGAGCTAGTTTAAACCAATGTTATTCGTATAATAAATATGGTCCCTCACCTATACTATAAGGCTATGTCAATTATCATAAGAATAGAACAAACATATGCATAATACGGGCTACTATAGGAAACTGAGTCCATAAATATACCACAAGGCAATTTATAAGTGTCATATAAATAGAACTAGCACACGTAGAATATGGGGCGTTACGTTATCAACTACAATAGCAGCAAATAACATGAATAAGCAAGTAAAGAGATGGGTTTGTGGGATGTGATTGGATTATAGGCAGAGGTAGAGAAGTAGGTGATTGCAACTGATAGTAAATAGTTGTAATCAATGATTAAGCTAGACTTTAGTGGGAGTAAACTTTCTCTCAAACAATTGATCCCGAATCAAATTGGTTTCTCTCGAACACCAATAAGCAACAATTAAGAACACCTTCGCTTTAGTCCATTCACTCTTTCGAGCTGAATGTGTGGAGAAGGGTTTAGGATTCACTCTCTCGAGCTGAACCCATGACAACCCAATACCCACAAACCATCAAATCAATAATCTTGATTTTAAAACCTCTCTCTCAAGCAAGCCAAAAGCAAGAAGTTAATTAGAATTGCATTTGAAACTACAACCCTTTAAATTAAACCACAACTACTGATCGAAATCACTTTTAAACAACATTTAAACAATCAATTAACACCAGCTAAATCAACCCATAATCACATAATCAAACCCCAAGAATTGGGGTTTAAGCTATACATCATAAAAAGATAGAAATCATTACCAAATTGTGTTTCCATCAATTAGGTACGATTAATTTCGTCTTTACAAAGGTCCAGGTTGAAGAATCTCAAAGACCTATTTCCAATTTCTCAAAAATGGAAATCTTCAAACATAAGGAAAATATTGTCTCAATACTCTTAGTTCTAAGTTCCAAACTTGAAAACTAAATAATAATAAATCTTGGATAATAAACTAAGAATTCAAAAATGTATTTATAGTCACCAAAAATATGCTGCGAAGGACCATTCAGTGCAATAACTCGGGATCGCCGATCCACTCGGAGATCCATCCTTTGGTCAATTCCATCGCCTTTTTGCTTTGGCCTTCAGTATCTTCAAGTTCTGTAAGTTTGGGTGATGTAGCACTGCATAGCGGAACTATTCGGCGACTCACCGGCTGGTCTTTTCTATGGCCGACTCAATTTTCTCCTTCAGGGCTTAGAACACTGGAACTTTAGGCGAGATCATGGCCATTCGGTGACTAGCCCAATGGGTTAGGCGATCAGCCCTCTTTTCTTCATTCTTTCAACTGCCTTGTTCCTTTTTGCTCATTAGTGTCCATGCTTTGTTCCTCAATCCAAATACCTGAAAATCAAGGATTTACATCAGTTATTGGCACAAAATATGCATTTGAGGACACTAAATCTATTAAAATAAAGCCCTAAATGAGTCCAAATCATGGACTCATCAACACCCCCAACTTAAACTTTTGCTTGTCCTCAAGTTAAACTCAAGTTCAACAGTTCAAAAAGGATGTCTCAAATAGTGCTACACAAGACTCAATCATGAATGCACACAAAAAGACTCAACTTACTCATGCAAGTATCAATTGTGCACTCAAAGATTTAAGTTGTGACTCACAATAATCAAAGAATCTCAAGCTCACAATACTTTCTTCAAATGCCAGTTCAAGCTCAACAAAGGTGTTCAAATTCCCTCACATAAAGGATGATACCATATCCACACACAATGGTTTAACAATT
This sequence comes from Solanum bulbocastanum, assembly GCA_037074985.1. Classification (NCBI taxonomy): domain Eukaryota; kingdom Viridiplantae; phylum Streptophyta; class Magnoliopsida; order Solanales; family Solanaceae; genus Solanum; species Solanum bulbocastanum. Next base: position 10,552,593 of record CM073604.1, read on the forward strand.
CAAAGCTTCAGAATAAAATGCAACACTCACACTAACAAAGATGAACACAATTCATGACTCCAACCATAGGTTTGCCCATATTTTCCAATCAACAATTGTTTAAGCTCACTCTAGATCAAAAATGTCTCTTCAAGGCTTGTAATGGGGCTGAGTGAAAATGTATGGTCATTTAGGCTTAGTGGTTGTTATCCTTATGAAATGTGGTATAAACAACACTTTCTTCCCTTTTATTTATCATTCTCATTCATGCTCAAAGGTCACCCAATTATTCACTTTCCATGGACATGTTGGATACCCCATTTTCTTTGCACTTTCACAACTTTATTCCAAACCTCTTTCATTCCTTTTATTTTTTTTTTATTTTTTATTATTTTTTTTTAATGGAGGGGTTCCATTTTTCTCAAAATCATGGCTCAAGGGGACTTCTTTGCATTTCTTGATTTACCTTCTCATTTCACCACACCCCCTTCTTAGGCTTATGGCCTATGTTGGCTATTTAAAACACCACAAATCATGAGGATTAAGGTTAATGGATTAAGAAAGGTCACAATTTCATCAAGTTTCTTCCAAGAAATAGGTAAGGTTCAAAAGGTGTTCAAGCGAAGTTCACACACTCACAAGGTAGGCCACAAAAAGAGGTATAATGTCAAATTGTTTCACACTCTTTAAAGTTGCCTAAGATCATCTCAAGAGATTGCATCACTTTACTCAACCGAACCAATGGGGCAAATTCTTAGTGTCATCACATTTGGTTCACGGTAAGCTCATCACACAAGGCATTGACACCAATGTGAAACAAGACTCCACACTTTTGCTAGTGTGCAATGTTCATCACAAGAGACTTAATTTGATAATTGGCTAGTCACAACGAGATGCAAAAAGTTCACATATTGTTTATGCAACTTCATTTGGCCTCATCGTAGCCACACATTCATTTTTGTTTGATCATGAGCACTATTCAAGTCATCGGTATTGATCAAGACCGATACACAAATTTGCAAGAGAAAAACAACATTTAAACAAAAAAAGAGGTGGCACAAAAGTTTTTGGAAGGGTCCAAAAATCATTTCAATTAAAAACAAGGAGCCACAAGCTCAATCATCCACTAAAACATTGCTAAACACAATTTATACCACAAAACCCAATGTACGAACAAAGAAATAATCACAAAATATGGGCCACACCCCACTAGAAACAAAAGCTATTTGTCCTCAAATGCAAAAAATAAAATATCCAAAAATAAAGATAAGATAAGACAGTGAGGGACGTTAAAAGGGATCATGTCTAAATAGTCACTCCATCTGTCTAGGCATCAATACCTGGAGTCACATAGGGAAGGAGTATCAGTTGCACTAGGGTCAGCCAAGGGTGTATCCGCCAAAGAATCTTGCACAGCCAAATCTACCATGGCCTCCACAGTCTTAGTAAGGGCCTCATACAGAGCCTCCTCAGCAACCCCAAGATCTCCTCATCCGTCTCTGCCTCTAACTTAAGATCAGCTATCTCCTCTACTTTAATCTCATCTCCGGTGGTAGTTGAAGACATCTCTAGCACATCTGGAATCTCCACCGTCCCAAAAATCATGGACATGTCGGTGGATTTCAGCTGATCTACATCACTCCTCAGCATAGCAATAGCGGCCTTTAAAGTTGTCACCTCTTGTGGCCCTTGGCCATGCTCACACACAGCTATCCTAGCCGCAAGGGCATCAATGGTAGCACTCAACAGTGTCACAGCATCAACAAGGGCTATCAAAATCAAGCCAAAAATGGAGGCCTCAAGTCTGGCAGCACGACAATCGGCGGAATGAGCTAGCTTCCCCATTCGGAGTAATGCAGCCTCAGTGAGTGGGGTCCGGGAAAAGCAACAGCAACAACTCTGAGAGGCAATGCAACAGTAGAGGAGCTAGGGGGGCGTCAGAAATAGCAGTACTAGATGTACCTGAAGGCAAAGATACCTCTGCAGGTAATGAGTTTGTATCCACAACTGGGGATGTATCCACCCAGGTTGGTTTCTTTTTCTCCGCTTGATCGTTTAAATATTCTTACTCAATCCTCCGTATATTAGTGTAAGATATGGAAATTAGTTCGACATCCTTCTTTGCATCTATAGGAACTCAAGCCCGTCTACATAGCTCGGTGGTCAACACCAAAAAGGAGAGGGAAGTCTGGCGCTGCATGGCCCTCATGACCATCTCCTGTGCCATAATCATACCTAAATTGATCCCTGTCCTATAAATGATGCAACCTAGATAGGCAGCCTTGGAAAGGCGAAGAATGAAATCGTTCTGGGATGGAATGATAGTACTGCTTATGAAGCCAAACTAGAACCTAACAGCTACATTTAAGTTTTTCTTTTCTATTGGAGCCCCTGCCCCCAACCACTTCGGAGTGCCATCAGATATCAATGGGGCTAACAAATTCTTCATGTTATCCAGTGTCTTTGTGCTGATCATATATAGGCAGTCTTAATCAAGTCTCGTTGTGCGTTCTAGGACAACATTGATGGCAGTAAAATCACATTGCACCCTCTTCCCCCTGACAACTATATAGTCAAATGGTTTAAATGCTATTGCCTGCTTCTTTCTCTGTAGTATCAATGCCCTATAAGTAGTGTAGAAGTCCTGAACCCAATTTTGAATATACAAGCCATGGGGCTTGGTGAAGATCTGGAATTTATGAGACTCCAGACAGCTCATAATCTCTTGGTACTTGTCGATGACACCATTAGTGGACAAACGCTTCTCCTCAATTATTGACCTCATTCCCTCAACCTTCAGTCTATTCATAGACTTGGGAGGAGGACTTTGTACTGGTGGTGCTAGGACCACGACCTATGCCGGAGATGGAGGAGGAGTAGTGGTGGCCTAAGGAGTCCTGCTCCTAAACAGATCGTTCATCCTTTTGGATTGCAGCTCAGCCCTCTGTGCTGTTATTTCATCATCCTCAGGCTCTGAAGCTGCAGCCTGCAGCTCCTGGTGTTCACCCTCACTCTCAGAAGTGGAGAGGTGAGTGGCGTACATACTGTCACTATCGGAGTTGGCCTCCGGTTATGCAAGTGCCTTCTTTTTACCTTTCCCTTTCTTACCAGATGTGGGAAGTTTGGTTTCCTTAGATATGGATGTAGTGGAATCCTTATTGATAGTTATCCCCTTAGCCTTCTTATGAGGTGGCACGTTTCTACCGACAACTTTTGGTCTAGCCATGGCTGTAAAAACATCGAAAAGAGTTAGAAATAATTCAATCAGATGTACCAAAAAAGTAGTTGCAAACAGACTCGTCGAACAAGTTGGCGAATCATCGAATATCTTTGGCGTGCTAGATCAGGCTCGGCGAAAAATCTCAAAATAATTTGGCATGTTGGAGATAGGAAGGCCCTTTCGGTGAATTGCTGATAGCATTCGGGGAGCAAGGATTAACCCGCCAAAAGTTATAGTGCAATTAAGGGTCAGGGGAGCAAACAAAGGGCGATTAAGACTTTCGACGAGTCGATAAATGCATTCGGTGACCTCAGGCATCACGGCGAAAGTTATAGAATAAAACTTCACATATAGCATGAAATGAAAGGCGAGATGGGGAGCTTCAAACAACCCAACGTGCCTACTTTCAACCCAACTCCTCTAATTCGACCCCACAACCCCAGTAAACAAAATCTAAACATGCACCTATCAAATTAAACTAAGACCCATTACACCCATGCCCCCGGGATACTCAAACTTCTCCCTGTTTGACCAAATTTGACCATTTGATGACTTTTGCCCTTAAGAATTACGTCAACCTCTCCATCATTGGGCAAAATAAGTTATTTGACACAGATACAATCTACATAGACTTCACCTGACTAAACCCAACATGAAAGCACAAATCCACAAAATCTAAACCAATTTTAAGGCACAAAATCATGGGAATTCAATAATAAAGGCATTACGGAAAAAAATTTCAAATTAAACTAGGCCCTCACATATACAATTATGATCAGAGAGGCCCAGCACACATCACTAAGATAAGATCATTGAAAAGGAGTACAAAATCGCTAAATTAAGATTTGGGGTTTGGAAAACCAAGCTTAGCCAATTAAACAAATTGAAATGCTAGGCGGCAAAGTACTCCACTCCAGACATAACTCCGACGACTAAAATGTGGTAAAGATGCAAAAATATTGAATACTAAAGTGTGGGTAGGATTTTGAGAAGTTCAAAAATGAGGAAAAGTGGAAGAGTTCGAATGTTTAAACCTTTGGCCTTTAAAAATGGTCCAGTTCTCGCCTATTCGGCGACATTAGTTTTGCTCGCTGACCCACTCAGTGACACGCTGACTGAGAACTTACCTCATTGAGTTTTATAGGACCTCCAATTAATGTGGGCGTCCAAATGGTGGACTAACTCGTGATCGCCAACCTAGTCAGCGATTTGCTATTCAGCTCTTAGGTTCGCCGAGTTTTACAGACTCTAATTTGAAAATGTCTTGAGTCAAACGGCGGTTCAAGTCGGGTTCACTAACCTCTTCGGCGATGCACTGAGTGGACTTTTGGATTGCCAACCTGCACTTTTCAAACACCTTCAACACTTTGACCTACACAATCAACACACCATTATTTCAAACTTAAAAAGAAATAATATAAAACTTGGGTTGCCTCCCAATCAACGCCTTAGTTAACGTCGTGGCATGACGTAAGTCCACACTCAAACCTCATTCTTGGGTTTGGCCATAGTATCACTAGGCAACCCCTCTTGTTGTCTCGAGTTTAAATGAGACAAGATATTTCCAATTTCGATCTCCAATTGTTTGATCGAAACGGAATGGGAGGTAACAGTCTAGCTAAGGGTCGACACATCTTCTTTCATTTCTTTCAAAATCTTGTTTGACCCCTCAACTTTGTTGAGGAAACTAGAAATCATATCGTTCGATTGGCCACTTTTCGAATCCTTTGGCTTGTGGTGCTCATGGGGAGGCACATACCTTTCCTTCTCCCCTTCCTTGCAATTGGGATTTAGATCCCTTCATTCTCGATCACGATCCTTCGAACTTTCATTCCTATTCCAACCTTGGTTAACACCCTGCCTCGGGTAGTTTGAATGATAACCACAACCTTGGTTGGCTAGGAAATTCACCTTTCCCTGTACAAAGCCTCAAGCTTTGCCTCATTAGGATTAGCACACCCGACACCCACAACATTGACACTCTGAGCACCAACTCCCATTATATTTTTGGACAAAATGTCAAGTTGTGTCATGATCTTGGCCATTTTCTCATCCCTCTTGTGGTCTTTCTCCATCTACTCTTTGGTCAATTTGAATGTGGACCTGATCTTCGTGGGTGTACCAAGCCCGATTGATTGTGGTCATGCCATCCAAGAGCTGAGTCGCTATCACATAAGGTTGCTGCATCAAACCTCCTGGAGAAAGTTGGTCAGCAATACCTTTGTTTACCGAGTGAAGGCTCTGGTAAAAATACCGCAACAACACTGTCAGGCAGGCCATGAGTTGGGCATTGGAGCACCAGCTTCTTGAATCGCAGCCAAGTTTTATGAATTGGCTTGACCTCCAGATGCTTGAAGCTCTGATTGCTATCCCGAAGAGTCATCATCTTTGAATGAGAGAAAATTGCACTTGAAATGTGGTAACCAACTCCTCCCATGAACTGATTGATTCATGTGGCAATTCAGCCAACAACTTACATGTTTCTCCCATCAAAGAGAACAGGAACAATCTCAACCGGACCGACTCTTGGGATATGTTTTTGAAGGTGAACGGTCCGCATACATCCATAAAGTTGCTAATATGCTCATGGGGATCCTCATGAGCCAAACCACCAAACAACTCTTTCAATTGCAAGAGCTGCAACATAGTACTTGTGATGTGGAACACCTCATTCCCTTTGACTGGGGGCAAGTGAATGGCACCAATACCACTAATAAGATTGGGGTCATTAGCATTAGGCTCGTTGACATCACTAAGGTTATCGATGTCATCTTGATGGGCTACTTGGCTGCCATTCACACTCATACTTCCTATTTCAAAACACAAACAAGCAAAACTAACCTAAAATTAAGTAAGTTCAACTATGACTAACAAGAACAAAATTCAACTTAACGAAAAAATCTTAACCAACACCACTTCCCGGCTGCGACGCCATTTTGATTTCACGTATCAGGACACTTCTTTCAATACTAAGTGCCAACGATCGTTAGTCAGTTATATAACCCAACTAAGTGAGTCGGGTTCGAATCCCACACGGAGTCGTACGTGCTTAAGATTCAACAACCAAGTGCAAATATCTTCAAGTCAATCATAGGTAAAGACATTTATCAATAAAAGAATATTTCAAATTAAGGGTGACACAAGTGTCAAATACGGGGGGTTTTGATTGTAATTATCAACTACAACAACAGCACATAACAAGAATAATAAAGAAAAGAGACGTGTTTTTGGGATGTGATTGGATTATGGGCAAAGGTAGACAATTGGGTGATTGCAACTGATAGTAAATAGCTATAAATCAGTGACTAAGCTAGACTTTAGTAGGGGTAAACTTTCTCCTAAACAATTTACCCCAAATCAAATTGGATTCTCTAGAACACTAATAAGCAGCAATTAAGAATAGCCTTCACTTCAATCCATCCACTCCCTCAAGCTGAATGTGTGGAAAAGGGTTTAGGATTCACTCTCTTGATTTGAACCCATGACAACCCAATACCCACAACCATCAAATCAGTAATCTTGTTTTAAAACCTCTCTCTCGAGCAAGCCAAAAATAAGAATTTAGAATTGCATTTGCAACTACAACACTTTAAATTAAACAACAATTACTTATCGAAATCACTTTTAAACAACATTTAAACTATTGATTCACAATGCCCAATAGCTAAATAAACCCATAATCACATAATCACACCCCAAGAATTTAGGTTTTAGCTATACATCATAAAAATGATAGAAATAATTACCAAATTATGTTTCCATCAACTGGGTACGATTAATTTCATCTTTACAAAGGTCAAGGTTAAAGAATCTCAAAGACCAACTTCCAATTTATAAAAAATGGAAATCTTCAAATATTCAAAGCTAAGGAAAATTGTCTCAATACTCTCAGTTCTATGTTCCAAACTTGAAAACTGAGTAATAATAAAACTTGGATAATCAACAAAGAATTTAAAAATATATTTATAGTTGCCAAAAATATGTTGTGAATGGACATTCGGCGCAATAAGTCGGGATCACCAATTCACTCGGCGATCCACCCTTTGATCAATTCCATCACCTTTTTGCTTTGGCCTTTAACATCTTCAAGTTCTGTAAATTTGGGCGATCTAGCACTGCATCGCAGAATCATTAGCTGACTCACCGACTGCTCCTTTCTATCGGTGAATCGATTTTCTCCTTTATTTCTTGGCACACTGGAAATTTAGGCAAGATCATGGCCATTTGGCGACTCACCCATGAGTTAGGCGATCAACAGACCCACTTCTCTCGTTCTTTGAATTGCCTTGTTCCTTTTTGCTCATTAGTCTCCATGCTTTGTTCCTAAATCCAAATACCTGAAAATAAAGTATTTACATCAGTTATTGGCACAAAATATGCATTTGAGCACACTAAATCTATTAAAATAAAGCCCTAAATGAGTCCAAATCGTGGACTCATTAGTGGAAGAAGCCATAGATGAATAAGCTAAACATACCTTAATTCAAATCCCTAACACAAGCTATCCACAATGGAGGTTGTTCTTGGTCCAAGCTTCAAGCTCTATCTTCTTCTTTAAATCTTGGGTTTTCTAGAGAGAGAAATACTTGAGAGGAGAGTGTTTTAGGGTTTTGATTTGGCTCTTGTGATAAAGTGACTTAAATTGGTGTTTAAAAGTTTAAAATATCTTATATAGGGGTTTTAGGACTAGGTAATATGACCCCACCCAATAACTCCCACCTGTAGAATTTTTCATTAACTCCCACACTTGGCAGCCCACTGCCCAAGCTTCACGAGAGGCACCACGAGTCGTGCTCCTCACCACTGATCGTGGTCCTGCTCATGGTCTTGGACCAGTGTCTAGAACTTTGTCTCTTGGCCTCCACAAGACCAAGGGATGTCAAAGAGATCTCCCATGATCCGTGGTCAAGACCACAAGTCGTGGTGATGGCGTGGTCCCTAAGCAGTGGCTTGGTCTCAGGGCCTTGCCTTCGAAAAGTGTAAAGGGACATCACAAGGCCCTTCACGAACCATGGTCAAGACCATTGGTCGTGAAGGTAGTCTTGAAAATTTGACCATAGATGGCTCTAAAAGGTCTTGGCTTCCCTCCCCTAAGGCATCTTCACGAGCCTTCCCACGATTCGTGAAGTGGCTGTAAGCCACATTAAGGCAGCCCTTAGGGAGCAACTGCCTTGGCCTCAAGAACCACACCATGAGTCGTGGTGCTGGTCATGGACTTGAGGCAGTGTGCACCAAGCTTGGGGCAGCCTTGGCCCTTGGCTTAGGCTTTGCCTCTTTGATTTGGCACTTTCCTTTGCAACCCTCAATAGAATACTAAATGGTCTTCTAAACTACAGGTCTAACACGTACCGTGACATTTAGCCATTAAACACCTCATTCTATTCACGGTAAGTCTTATCTACGACTCTAACCCTCATATATCAAACTCTAGAACCCTCGCTTGAGGCTCTAGTTAGGTCTACTAGTTTACGGGGTGTTATAACATCTCCCCCTTGGGAACATTCATCCTCAAATGACATATATAAATACTTCTTAAGGGAATCAACTCTAGACTAGCAGCCCATCATGCATGCAACATATCTAATGCACAAAACAATACATGAAAACTTCAATCCAAACTAAACATACTCAATGTAACTCAAGAAAGTAGGAGCTATATTTAACAACCCATTTATTCATGAAGTTCTCATGACTAGTCCTATTCAAGGAGGAACTACCATCTCCTAGTCATAACATGCTAAACATACTCTCATGGAGGTCATTTGCAATTTACTCTCAACAAGCATTTATTTAAGAAGGAACCTTTAAACTATAACTAAGGCATGCTCATTAATTAATTTCATGAAGTCTATATGCAACTCTAATCAAATGCACTACATCATGAGGCAAAACAATGCATATAAATCATTTCTAACAAGACCTAGGCATTTTAATAAACATTCATATAAGGAAATCATGGCAACATATAAACTCACAATAACCTTGCTAAATAGGCTCCCTATCTCCCCCTTAGGAGGAAGCCTACACCAATTTTTTTTTTGAACAACCTCTATCACATGAAAGAACTAGTGAGGCTCATTCATACTAAAGACAACACCAAGGTCCAACATAACAAGTCACAAAAGACAAGAAATCCAGAAAGTTACTAAAGCATAAAACACATACCGGAAGGGACATAAGGAGATCACTCTTGATCTTCTCTAGATTTGGGAGGATAAAACATATTCTTCTTTTGAGAACTATCATTTGGACCACTAGAGGCAAGTTTCTTATCCTCCCTTCCCTTAGCCTAAAGAACCGGAGAATCTCATATCTTGTGCCCATCCTTCCCACACCCAAAGCAACCATCCATGTCAGCTAAGCACTTACCATATTGACTCCTTCAACATTCAGTGCAAGTAGGCTTAGGTAATGGAGACCCACTACCCTTTTCTTGGTCAAACCTAAGGCGTTGGAAGAATCTTGGCCGGAATACCTTGCTTTAGACTTAGGCCTACCTTGCTCATCGGACTTAACATTAATAATGTTCACATCATTGGTTATAGCTCTTTTTACCTCCCTATACATTTTATTGAGCTTTTGTTCCTCAATTTGTTCGGCATGAACCATAAGATTTGAAATATTTATACTAGGGATAAGCATTACCGAATGACATGCATTCTCTACCAATTCAAACACTCCCATCACAAATTTATTCATTCTAGCCCTTGAGTCCACCACTAGAGTTGGAGCATACTTGGATAGTTGGGTGAACTTAAGAGCATATGCCTTCACACTCATACCTCCAAGACTAAGGTTAATGAATTCTTGCATCCTTCATTCCCTCAACTCTAGGGGAAAAAACCTATCTAGGAATGCTTTTTTGAACCGTTCCCACTCTAAGAGTCTGGTTCTACCGACCTATTATCTTTTCATTGTTCATACCATATTTGAGCTATATACATCTATTGCTAAGTGACTAGTTCCATTTTCTCTACCGTAGTCAAGCCCATGATGGAAAGCACCTTATACACCTCATCTATAAAACATTGAGGATCCTCCTCCACCTTAGACCCATAAAAATCTGGAGGGTTCATCCTCAAAAACTCCCTCACCCTTAAATCAGTGGAATTCACATTTGAATTAACCCGAGCAACAACTTCCCTATTAGCTTGGGCCGTCAAGGCTTGGATCAATATTTGGAGAGCTGACCTTTTCTCCACATTTGTCATAGACCCTGCATCAATAGGAACTTGAGGAGGAGCTTGGAGAGGAACCTCTTGCTCCTCATCAACTCCCTTATCTCTCCTAGAATTAGCCTTTGTATTAGTGATACCCTGAAAAACCATAGGGAATAAATTATCTTTTTTAGAGAAAACATGTCGAGTGACATCAAAATCAAGAACTCGCTCCTTTAAATATCATTCCAATTGTACTTCGATATCATAGCACAAAGTTATCCACATCCGCATTTTTGTCTACCATATTTTCCTGATCCTCTTATTTATTTGTGTCCTTCAGGACACCACAATCGGGAGTCTTGTGATTGAAGTTTTTTCTTGGCTTACTCCTTATGTCCAGTGGACTTATTTTCTTTCTTGCCTTTTGAGGGAACCACTTAAACAATATTACTCCCATAATTGTTAAATTTTCACATAATCTCTTTTTTGTAGCTTTGTTATCCTCTTTGATTGTCATTCTTACATTGAGATCTTTGATTGTTATATCTTTGCGCTTAGACTTCAAGTATTTTTTGAAGTCCTTCCATATAGGGGATAACTTCTCAATTATAGTAAAGTCACTTGAAATTTATCAATCACAATCTATCATACATCAAAGATTATGTAAATGTCAATAACAAACTTAGTATGTTCAATACATGTATTACAAAAAACTATATCTTTGATAAGGAGATCATAAATTCTTATTTGTAACTCCTGGACTTAAGTAATCATAACTTTATTATCTATCATCTTGTAGTCTGAAAACTTTGCCATAATGAATTTCTTCATTCCAATGTCTTCCATTATGTATTTCTTTTTAGAAGCTTCCTTGTCACGACCCAAAGTATACCCTGGGCGTAACATGTCTTATAGAACCCAAGTAGGTCCTACACAAGTAATTTATCATACATCATATAAAATAATCGAATTAAAGACTTCAGAAGACAACATTTCATACAAAAAAAAATGACAAAAGCAAAAGTCTAAAAATAAGTCTAAGCTATATTATACATCATAAGGAATGCTATTGGGACGTAACTCATATATCACATGCAAAGTCCAAATTGAAATAGAAGAAAGCAACAAAAGAGTCTCGGTCCTTGGAACATGGAGACTCATCAATCTTCAATATCTATGAAGAATCAACTAGCCACAAGTAAGGGAGGTAGGAGCATCGGACACTACATTAGTTAAACAATGTAGGCACAAGTATACATTAGTACTTGGAATGTACTAATTATGAGGCAATATGCATAAACATAGGCATGATGGAATTAATTTCTTAAAATAAGTAGGCATTATAATAATGAAACATTGAAAAGCTTTTAGAGAAGAAATGAGATAAAGATCATAAAACATAGTCAAATAAATTAACATAAAGGACATCAGAAATTTTTTGAAGAAAAAATAATCATTTTGTGGGATACATTAAAATAAACCCATGTTTATAATTTCTCATTAGCTCCCACACTTGGCAGCCCACTAACCAAGCTTCACGAGAGGCACTATGGGTGGTGGTCCTACCCACAGACTATTGTCCTGCTCGTGGTCTTGGACCAGTGGCTAGGACTTTGTGTCTTTGCCTCCACAAGACCAAGGGAATCCACGATACCTCCCATGATCTGTGGTCAATACCACGAGTCGTGGTGATGGTCGTGGTCCTTAGGTAGTGGCTTGGCCTCAAGGACTACCTTTACTTCCAAAAGTCTAAGGGGACTTCATGAGGCCCTTCACGAACCGTGGTCAAGACCACTGTTTGTGAAGGTGGTCTTGAACATGCGACCATAGACGGCACTAAAAGGTCTTGGCTTCCCTTCTCCTAAGGCATCTTCATGAGCCATCCCACAATCCATGGTCAAGACCACGAGTCATTAAGTGGCTTGTGGAGGTAAGCCACATTAAGGGAGCCCTTAGGGAGCTACTACCTTGGTCTCACAACCATACCACGAGCCGTGGTCCACAACATTGGTCGTGGTGGTGAGGAAATGTGCACCAAGCTTGGGGCAGCCTTGGCCCTTGGCTTAGGCTTTTCCCTTTTTCTTTAGCACTTTCCCTTGCAACCCTCAATAGAATACTAAATGGTCTTCTAAACTACGGGGTCTAACACGTACCTTGGCTTTTAACCTTTAAACCCCTCATTCTATGCACGGGAAGTCTTTCCTTATTTATTCTTGTTCATGAAAAAGCTTAAGTTTTGAAAGAAAATGAGTTATATGATTGATTTTCCTCATGTTGTTGTGCATTGAGTATGAGTTGCCTATAGACTTCATAAGATGATTTGTTGAACATGCATTAACTATGCTACTGAGTGTGAATTGTATAAAGGCTCCATGAGAGGATGTTGAGCATATGTTTAGCTTGGAGAAGGTAGTTCCTCCCTGAACATAAGAAATATTGAAATTTTTTGCATATTAGGTTGCTAGGTCTATTTCCTATTTCCATTATGATGCATTGAACTTGTTAACTTGGAGTTGATATTTTTCCTCCTCGGATATGTGCATTTGAGATTTGCATTCATGTTGGGCTACTAATTTCCATCTTCTTTATGATGTTGAGTATGCCTTAGCTTGGAGTCAATATTCCTCTTTGGTTGTGTGCATTTTTGTTGAAGTTGCATGCATGATGAGTGGCTAGTTAGAGTATGTTTCTTCTAAGTGATGTGTACAACCTCATTCGAGGATGAATGATCCCAAGGAGGAAATATTGTACCACCCCATATTTGAAAGAGGACATTATGGCTGACTTCAGAAAACTACAAGTGGCAACCACGAGGATACCCATAGCCCATGGATAGGGTTATGGACCGTAGGTGTGGTCAGTGGATGGCCCTCCCCAGTAAGGTCCTGAAGGTCAAGAACCATGGCTTGACCAACGGACCATTAGTCAGACCATAGTCCATGGTTCAAGACCCCAAAATGGGTTTCTGATCAAGAACGATGGACGTGCAGGATGGCCCGTCATCCTGACCACAACCCGTCATCAGTGGCTGATGGCAATTAAGTTCAGGAGTAGTTGGGTCTTTTTCTAATTAATTAACTCCTATACAACGTCCTTTTACCCTTCATTAAGACCCCTATATAAGTGATTTCAACCCCTAAATCAGCCCATTCACTCATTCTCTCCAAACTCACCAAAAAGAAGAACTCTCAAATAATTCTCTTTCTAGAACTTGAAGAAGAAGAAGGGTTCAACTAGGGTTTCAAGATAAAGTCTCAATTCCTCCATTGAAGATTAGTATTTGGCTTCAAGGTATGATAGTTTTCATCCATGGATTCCTTCCTTTCATGGAGTTCCCAAATCCTTCTATTTCAAAGTTAGAATTCCCCAACTGAGTTAGGGTTTTCTTAAATTACCATTGGTTCTTATGATTATTGATTTAAATGATTGAAATATGATCTCTTATGCATGAATTGATTAAATACTATTGTTTTCTAATGTTTTCACCTATGAACCAATGCAATCCCTATGTTTTCAAGTCATGATCATATGATGTGGGATTTTGATAATGCAGTGAGTTTTATGAAACTAGCATGTATGGATAGATTTATATGATTTTATGATGAAATTCATAGCTAACCCATGTTTTCTGAATGTTGGTGATTGAAAGTGGGTTTAGAGCCTTGAAAGGTAAATTATGGAACTATGCACGTTCTTATGAAAGCTATGAAAATGTTTAAGGATGCTTTGAGAGTAAAGTATCAATGATGGTGTTAATTTTGTGTTATGGAAAGGATTTTTCTCATAAACACATGAAAGCATGATGTGAAAGATTTTCTCACATAATAAGGATTCTAAGGTTGAAAGGTTGTCTCACCTAAATGAATCAACGATAAGGAGCTATCCTTATGAAACTTAGCTTGGATTGACATGATGACCCTTCCATGATAAAGAAAATAAGTAAGAAAAGACTATTCTGTGGGATTTATGTTTACCACCAAGAGGATATGGAATCTCTCCCATTAGTAGAGGCTAGGTTTCTAGTAGCAATCTCCTTATCCCTTATCTAGTTGAACCCATAGGATAATTAGCCAGTAGATCCATTTAAGCTTGAAGTTCAGGGTCCTCACCTTGGCAAGTAGGACAACCCTTTTCGGTGTAGGAGACACTGGGGATCATGTTGTAGCTTACATGGTCTCTATGTTGGTTAAGTTTGATTGCCCACATTACTAATGAACTAAGGTTACTTCAACAAGTATCTCATATGATTTCAAATGTTTGAAAGATGTTAGCTTGCATTGACCATGGTTTTATGAATTGTGCTTTCTAACCCTTTTATATCATGTTTTCAGCTTGGTCAATTGCATGTAATGAAATGTTCTCTTTATGCATGATTTAAATGTTTTATCCATGGCTATCATACACGGTAGATTGTTTTGTACTAGCACATACTCTAGCCTACAGTTCCCCAAATGTAGGGTCCAATAGTCAGGGTCCTTAGTTTCGTGGCTAAGGGTTGATTTCGAGATTCCCAAGCGTGGTGAGTCCTCATGGTTCGAGGACAGATATCCATTGTTTATTCTCTATCTTGTATTTCACTTTTGAATATGATATATGGGCTAGGCCTAATTTTATTCTATTGTATTAGATGATTATTGAGACAAAGTGTTTAGACTTCCGCTTTCTTTTGTAAAAACTATTGGACTTGAAATGTTGTTTTATTTCTTATGTTCTACTTCTTATGTTATGAATGCTTAGTCACTTGTATTGGATCCTTCAGGGTCTTATATACCATGCTACATCTAGGGTGTTCCCCTAGGTCGTGACATTGGTGGAGCTCATAGAGTGACTTAACAAGTTTACACACTTTCCATTATTTACCAGGAACCATAAATCCCGCAGGTTTTTCCATGTAATTTTCTTTATCTACTTCTTCATTGAAGAAGGTTTTCCTAACATTCATTTTGTGGATTTCAAGCTCATGTGCAAGATCTAATTCCACTAACACCCTAATAGATATTATCCTTTCTACTTACTAATATGCGTCAAAGTAATCGATAGATTCTTTTTGTCTTTAACCTTAGACCACAAGTCTATCCTTATATTTGTCAATAGTGCCAAGAACTTTCATTTTATTTTAAAGATTTATTTTGATCCTAAAAGTTAATTTCAGGAGGAAAATCAATCTGTTCTCATGTATGATTATTCAAAATTGACTATATCTTATTATTGAATGCTACTTTTCAAAATTATAACTTAGAAGACATATCATTGTTTTTAAATATTTGATGCTCATTTTCAAGTAGTAATGTTACAAAATTTGGTCCAAAAGAAGTAGACGTCCTTTGATGTTTGCTTTGCCTTAGATCCGCCTTACTTGGTGTACTTTCTTTTGGTTCTATCTGCGATCATTTAAATCTTTCACTTGATGAATCACATTTGATACAAATAGATGTGCTCAAAGAATTCAGCATTACTTGACTCAATTATTTTATTGACATAACTTCTAAATTTTTTTAATTTGTGAACTAAAAGTCGACAGTCATTGTTATTTCTTATATATCTAAGGATGCCACAATCCACATTTTTTAATTCAATATTTTACTTTTTTGGATAAAGAAATTTGTACTTTTGCTAAAGAACCCCACCCTTTGAAATATTTCAAGTTGGATTTTTTCATTTCCATAGTTCATAGGGAATAGATTGAGTTTTGTTGTGGGGTACCCTATTGAGTATTCGATTAGCCGTAAGTATAACTTTCCCCATAAGATTTACGGTAAATAAGAAATTATCAATAAAGCATTTATCATCTCCTTTAATGTTTGACCATTTTTCTACAATTTTATTTGGTTGTAGTGTGTAGGAGACAATAGTTTGATGAATAATTTCATATTCTAAACATATCTCTGCAAAAGAAGATTTGTATTCTCACTCTTATCACTTCTAATCATTTTTATATTTGTATGCAATTGATTTTCCACTGTGTTCTTGTATTCCTTAAATGTGTCAACTGTTCCATCCTTACAATTAAGCAAATACACAAAAAAATATCGAGTACAATTCTCGATAAAAGCTATAAAATAATTTTTCTTATTGCTAGATGATATTGATATTATTTCACATACATATGTGTGAATTAAGTAAAAATATTTTGAATTTCTTTCTATAGACTTATATGTTTGTTTAACAAACTTAGATTCAACACAAATTTGATATTTTTATTTAATACACTAAAATTTAGGAAATACTTTTAAGTTTATAGTTGACATGTTCTAAATGAACATATCATAAAATATTTGACTCCAATAAGTATATAGAGGTTGAATTCTCATTTTACATGTCAACAATTACTTTATTTGACTTGAAACGACCCTCGGTAAGGTGGTTTTTTATGAAAAAAAAATCCATTGTTACTTATTACAGTTTTCTCACTAACAAACACACACTTGAACTCATTTTTAATGATTAGACCGACTGAAACTAAACTCTTCTTATTTGTAGTAACTTGCAGAGAGTCAAACACCTTGTCAAAATTCATCTTCAAAAGAACTTTTTCACATCATTCAATCATGACCATTGCAGTGTTTTGCATGAAAAGCTCCCCATTGAATTCAATGAAAGTGTAGCATGCATATGCTTCTTTTTTGGAGCAAACATGTCGAGTGACATTAAAATCAAGAAACTACTACTTTAAATTTCATTCAAATTGTACTTCGATATCATAGGACAAATTTATCCACATCCTCATTTTTATCTACCATATTTTCCTGATCCTTTAATTTATTTGTGTCCTTCAGGACACCGTAATCAGGAGTCTTGTGGTAATATTTTAAATAATTCTAGAAGTTGCCATTGAAGTTTTTTCTTGGCTTACTCTTTCTTATGTCCAGTGGACTTATTTCCTTTCTTGCCTTTTGAGGGAACCACTTAAAAAATATTAATCCTATAATTGTTAAATATTCACATAATCTTTTTTTTTGTAGGTTTGTAATCGTCTTTTATTGTCAGTCTTACGATGAGATCTTTGACTGTTACATCTCTGCGCTTTGACTTCAAGTATTTTTTGAAGTCCTTCCATATAGGGGATAACTTCTCAATTATAGTAAAGTCGCTTGAAATTCATCAGTCACAATTTATCATACATCAAAGATTATGTAAATGGTAACAACAATCTTAATATGTTCAATGCATGTATTACATAAAATTATTTCTTTGATAAGGAGATCATAAATTATTATCTTCAACTCCTGAACCAGAGTAATGATAACTTTA
This sequence comes from Solanum bulbocastanum, assembly GCA_037074985.1. Classification (NCBI taxonomy): domain Eukaryota; kingdom Viridiplantae; phylum Streptophyta; class Magnoliopsida; order Solanales; family Solanaceae; genus Solanum; species Solanum bulbocastanum. The sequence goes on from CM073604.1 coordinate 10,570,203, forward strand.
TTATCTATCATCTTGTAGTTAGAAAACTTTGCCATAATGAATTTCTTCATTCTAGCGTCTTGTGTTATATATTTCATTTTAGAAGCTTCCTTGTCACGACCCAAAGTATAGCCTAGGCTTAACATGCCTTTTAGAACCTAAATAGGTCCTACACAAGTCATTTATCATAGATCATACAAGATAATCGAATTAAAGACTTCAAAAGAGAGCATTTCATATAAAAAAAATTGACATAAGCAGAAGTCTAAAAATAAGTCTCAAAGCTATATTATACATCAGAAGGAATGTAATTGAGACGTAACTCATATATCACATACAGAGTCCGAACTAAAATAGAAGAAATCAATAAAAGAGTCTTGGTCCTTGGAACATGGAAACTCACCAATCTTATCTATGAAGAATCAACTAGCCACAAGGGAGGTAGGAGCGTTGAACCCTACATTAGTTAAATAGCGTAGGCACAACTATACATTAGTACATGGAATGTACTAAGTATGAGGCAATATGCATAAACATAGGCATGATGGCATGAATAACTTAAAATTAGTAGGCATGATTATAATGAAACATTTAAAAGCTTTTAGAGAAAAAATGACATGAAGATCGTAAAACATAGTCAAATACATTAACATAAAGGACATAAGAACTTTTTTGAAAAAAACATAATCATTTTGTGGGATATTATCTTTAACCGACAATGAGACTATGATAGCTATATTGAAAAATCCGGTATGTTCATCATAGGGAAATAAGGGGAAACTACTTGTCAAGGTAGAATCCGTACATATCATCATTTGCTAAAGTGGATCCAGTAGATAGATAATTTAAGATAATCCTACGAGGGCACATAGTTTAGGACTAGAGGTTGCTACTAGAGACTATCATATTTGAGCCTCCACCTAAAATCCCTCTCGGTGCTAAGTCTAAATCTCAACGGAATAGATAAAAGTGAAATATCAATTTAACATAGGGAAAAACAATTATCAATACAAATCCACATATTTCAAGATCAAAACATAGAATAGTTTTTTAAATATACTTCAACATGGATGAGAAAATCTTTCACCAGTGTGAATTTATTTGTGAGAAATTGTCACGATCCAAGACAACCCTTAGTCATAACATGGTGCTTAGAATCACAAGTTAATCCAAGTTAACCCTTGATGTTGACATAGTTTTGAGCAACTAAATATGAATATGTAAAAGAATGAAAATGACTCAGCGGAATCATAATTATGTAAAATTGTTTCAGCATATTATTGGACAAATATGTGTATACAATAACTATAATGTGAAAAGAATCTGAAACAAAAAACACTGAATACAATAACTCTAAGTGACTATCTATGATGCCTTTACTATTACTAATTATAGTTAGTAGGACATGACTCCCCCACTTACCTTAATTAATATATGTGAATAGAAATAACACACTAGAACTACAAATTTACTTGAATGCTCAGAATAAGAGAACTCATCACCTTCTAACTGAAAGCTGCAATCCAACTGGCCAGGATCCTAATAGGATGAACCTGAATCTACATCACATGAAAAATATAGGCATAAGGGGTATGTGAATCAGTACTTTGAATGTACTGAGTATGAGAGATATGTATGATAATTTTTAAAGCTAGACACGATGAATTAAATATGATATGTAGGACCAACTAAAATGTGATAAGAACCTTTGTAAAGAAATCACATATCACATAAAAGGTCAATTCATACTTAAAACTATTTGACAAACTTTCATAAAAGCTTTGAAGAAAATGTAGTTCTCTTGGGGGATATTAGCTATAACCGATAATAACCTCATGAAAGTTATATCATGGAATCCTCTATATCCCTCATACCGAAAGAAAGAGAGTTCAATTGCCAAGGCAGAACCCATACATGTTATCTTTTTGTAACACCTCATATCTAAAAGAGGCCAAATAATAGTTTTTTAGAAGTTACAGGTGCCAACCACGGTCTGTGAAGTGGACCATGGACCATAGGTATGTTCTGTTGATGGGCACACAAGACTGGTTCAGGAAAGTGGGGAACCACAGCTTGACCAATGGACCATTGCTTAAACCACGATCTGTGGTTGGGGGCCCCATAATTGAGTTACTGACTAGGAACGACGGTCGTGCATGATGGCTTGTCATGGGGTCGCAGCTGGCAGTTAAGTTTCAAGGATAGTTGGCTCTTTTCCTAAATAATTATTTCTTATACTTCCTCATTTTACCTTCACTAAGAACCATATATAAGTATTTTCAACCCCCAAATTAGCTCATTAACTTCATTCTTCGAAAATCACAAAATAAGAACTCTCAAATAATTGTCTCTCTAGAACTTGAAGAAGAAGAAGGATTCATCTAGGGTTTCACGCTAAGGTCTTATTTCCTCCATTGAAGGGTAGCATTTTGATTAGAGGTATGATAGTTTTCATCCATGGATTCCTTCCATCCATGGAGTTCCCGAATTTCTTTATTTCAAAAGATAGAATTCCCCAATTTAGTTAGCATTTCTTCAATTGCCATAGGTTCTTTTGATTATTGATTTAAATTAATGAATTACGATATTCTATGCATGAATTGATGAATGAACCCATGTAGTGCCAATGTTTTCAAGCTATGAATCATATGATCTGGGATTTTTTATCTTAAAGGAAGAGTTTTATGAAATTAAGCACGTATTAGTAGCTTTACATCAAATTATGATGAAATCTATATCTAACCCATGTTTTCCAAGCATTTATGATGGAAAGTGGGTTTTGAACCTCAAGAGGTAAATTATGGACTTATGCATATTCTTATGAAATCCATGCAGATATTTTAAGGATGATTTGAGAGTAAAGAATCAATGATGATGATCATGATGTGTTATTGAAAGGATTTCATCGTGTACACATAAGAGAAAGATGTGTATGCTTTTCTCACATAGAAAGGATTCTTAGGTTGAAACGTTTTCTAACCTAATTGAATCAAAGATTCAGAGCTATCCTAATGAATCTACCTTGAATTGGTTATCTTAGGATACCTTTCCATGGATAATGAGAATAAGTAAGAAAAAACTATTCTGTGAGATTTATGCTTAGCATTGAGAGGATATTGGCATTGAGATGGAAGCTCTCCCATTAGTAAAGGCAAGATTTCTAGGAGCAATCTCTTGAGATAGAAGCTCTCCCACTAGTAGAGGTCGAGTTTCTAGTAGCGATCTCCTTATCCCTTAACTATGTGCCCCCATAGGATGATTAGCTAGTGGATCCACTCAAGCTAGAAGTTTATGGTCTCTATGTCGGTTAAGTCTAATTCCCCACATTAATAATGAACTAACGTTACTCAAGGAGTATCTTATATGTGTTAAAGATGTTAGCTTGCATTGACCATGTTTTATGAAGTATGTTTTCTAACTCTCTTATATCATGTTTTAGATTTGTCAATTGCATGTCATGAAATTAAATTTCCCTTTTAGCATGATTTAAATGAGTTATGGATGGCTATCATACTTGGAACATTGCTCTTTATCAACGCATACTCTTGCCTAGATTTTTCCTGAATATAGGGTCCCATAGTTAAGGTTCTCAGTTTTTTGGCTAGAGGTTGACTTGAGATTTCCCAAACTTTGGCGAGTCCTCATGCTTTGAGAACGGAGTCTAACTATTTTTAATTTCATTCATTTATTTGTGTTTTGAACATAATGTATGGGCTAGGCCCAATTTCATTCTATTGTATTAGATTTCTATGATGAGACGAGGTTTTAGACATCCGTTTTTCTCTTATAAAAACTATTGGACTTGGACTATTGTTTTAGTCGTATTGTTCTATGTCTTATGTTATAAGAGCTAAGTGGCTTGTATGGAGTCCTTCATGTTCTATACTCCATGTTACATCCCGGGTAGGGGGTACCCCTAGGTCGTGACAAACTTGGTATCAGAGCACAAGGTTTAGAATGGTCCTAGGATATCTCATAAGCCACGTCTAATAGAGTCTTCATCATAAGTGTGAAGTGCACCACATTTATGAATGAGAGGCCACAAGATCATTAGGAAACTCCACTTCTTTAATTACTCTAAAGTCATCCAATAAAGTTTAACTCTATAAAGTCTCTTTCCTAATCCTTACCTATGTTCTTCAATATATGCCTACCCAAAGAGCTTATGCTAGAATGAATGTGAGGGAGAATGCGAAACAAAAAGCTCCTTCCCAAGATCCTCAAGTTTCGATCGATCATTTAGCCGAACAAGTGTCTAATGTGGAGTTTAGGGTTGTTTTTAAAGTGTTGGCTCAAGTCATGACAGCCCAAGCCAATAGGGAGGTTGCGGTTCCCATAAGCCCGATTGTGAGTACGATGTCTTCTAGAGTGAGGGACTTCACTAAGATAAATCCTCTAGAGTTCCATGGTTCTAAGGTTGAGCAAGATCTTTAAGAGTTCATTAATGAGGTCTACAAGGTATTGATGATCATTGGAGTGATGTCGATGGAAAAGGCGGAGTTGACTGCTTATCAATTGAAAGGTGTTGCTCAAACTTGGTTTAACCAATGGAAAGAAGGGAGATCGGAAGATGTGGGTCCTCTTGATTGGGACAAGTTTAAGGATGCTTTTATTTATATGTTCATTCCCCTTCAAATGAGGGAAGATAAGGTGCTTGAATTCATTAACCTTCGACATAGAGTATGGATGTTAGGGAATATGCTCTAGAGTTCACATAACTAATGATATATGCTCCAACAATTGTTGCCAATTCAAGGGCAAGGATGAGAAAGTTCATTTCAGGTGTGTCCGAAATGGTGTCAAATACTATTGAACTGCAATGCTCTTTAATGACATGGACATGTATCTTCTCATGGTGCATGCACAAAAAATTGAGAAGGATAAACTTAAGGAAAAGTCTAGGGAGGTAAAAAGGGCTATGCCCAGTGATGGTAATTTCTCTCATGCAAGGTCTGATGGACATGGTCGTCCTAGATTTCGACAAAGGTTTTCCGATCAAGGTTCTTCCAATTCTCCACCTAAGTTAAACAAAGATAGGGTGGCTAACCCTTAGCCTCAATAAGGGAATGGTAGTGGATCTTTATTGCCCATGTCTACTTGTGCTAAGTGTGGAAAGAAGCACAAGGGTAAGTGCCTAGCCGACAAAGATGGTTGCTTCAGTTATGGTAAGAGTGGTTATAAAATAAGGGATTTCCCAATGTTGTAGCAAAAGGAAGAGAGGGAAATAAATCTCCTCCTAGTGGTTCGGGTTCCAATGCTCCTAAGAAAAACCGATTCTATGCACTTCAGACTAGTGGTGAGCGAGAAGGTTCCCCCGATGTGGTTACCGGTATGTTGAAAGTTTTCCAACTTGATGTTTATGTTGTGCTTGATTCTGGTACTACTTTGTCTTTTATGACTCCATATGCGGCTATGAGGTTTGATGTTCTTCCGAATGTGTTATTAGAACCTTTTTCTATCTCTACTCTTGTTGGTGATTCTATTGTGGCTAAGAGGGTCTATATAAAATGTTTAATTTCCTTGTCCCATATAGTCACTCTTGTTGACTTGGTAGAGCTTGATATGTTAGAATTTGATGTTATTTTTGGTATGGATTGGTTGCATTCTTGTTATGCTTCTATTGGTTGTAGAACTCATGTAGTCAAATTTCAATTTCTGAATGAGCCTATCCTAGAGTGGAAGAGGGGAAATTCTATGCCTAAGGATCAGTTTGTCTCTTGTCTTAAAGCTACAAAGGTAATTTCTAATGGTTGCATTTATCATCTAGTTAGGGTGAGGGATGTTGATTCCAAAACCCCTACTCTTGAGTAGGTCCTAGTTGTTAATGAGTTTTCAGAAGTTTTCCCATATGATTTGCCTAGTATTCCTCCCGAAAGGGCAATAGACTTCAGTATTGACCTTCTCCCAAATACATAACCTATTTTTACTCCTCTTATAGAATGGCTCTGACAGAACTTAAGGAGTTGAAAGAACAATTAAAAGATTTGTTGGATAAGGTTTTCATCTGATAGAGTATCTCTCCATAGGGAGCTCTGGTTTTGTTTGTAAGAAAGAAAGATTGTTCTCTTTGTATGTGTATTGACTATCGTCATTTGAACAAGGTGACTATTAAGAATAAGTATCCTCTTTCAAGGATAAATGATTTATTTGACCAACTTCAAGGAGCAAGTTACTTCTCTAAGATTGATCTTCGATCGGGTTATCACCAATTGAGTGTGAAAGATGATGATATTCTAAAAAAGGCTTTTAAAACCCGGTATGGTCATTTTGAGTTTTTCAAAATATTGCTTGGGTTTACTAATGCTCCGGTGACATTTATGGATTTGATGAATAGGGTGTTTAGAAAATACCTTGATATGTGTATGATTGTGTTCATTGATGATATATTGATCTATTCAAGAAGTGAGAATGACCATATTGATCATTTGAGGATTATATTGCAAATTCTCAAGGACCAAAAAATCTTTCTGAGTTTTGGCTAAGTTCTACAGCTTTTCTTGGGCATATTGTTTCAAGTAAGGGTATTAAGGTAGATCCTAAGAAGACGGATGCAGTCAAGAGTTGTCTTAGACCTCTAACTCCTTCGGATATTAGCAGTTTCTTAGGTTTGGCAAGTTATTACAGAATGTTTTTTGAGGGATTTTCTTCAATTGCCTCTCCTTTTACGACTTTGACTCAAAAGAAGGCTAAGTTCATGTGGTCCGAAGTTTCTGGAAAGAGTTTTGAAGAATTGAAGGATAGACTTACTTTCACTTCGGTGTTGACCTTACCAGAAGGGACGGATGGTTTTGTGGTTTAGTGTGATGCCTCGAGAATTGGGCTAGGATGCGTGCTTATGCAAAATGGAAAAGTCATTGCCTATGCTTCAAGAAAACTTAAGATCCATGAGAAGAATTATCCTACCCATGACCTTGAATTAGTGGCAGTTGTTTTCGCCTTCAAGATTTGGAGGCATTATTTATATGGAGTTCATGTGGATGTTTTTACCGACAACAAGAGTTTACAATATGTTTTTAACCAAAAGGATCTGAATCTTCACCAAAGAAGGTAGCTTGAGTTATTGAAATACGATGACATGAGTTTTCTTTGTCACCCCGATAAAGCAAATGTGGTGGCTGATGCTCTTAGTCGGTTATCTATGGGTAGTGTTGCTCATATTGAGGAAGATAAGGAAGATTTGGTTCAAGATGTTTATAGATTTTCTGGATTAGGTGTTTAGTTAGAAGACCCCACCAAGGGTGGTGTTATGGTTCACAATGGCTCAGAATCGTCTTTTGTGGCGAATGTGAAAGCCAAGCAAGGTCTTGATCCAATTTTGGCAGAATTGAAAGAAGCGGTGCTTAAGAAATCCGTTAAGGCTTTCTCCCAAGGGGGAGATGATATACTTAGATATCAAGGTCGTTTATGTGTTCCAAATATTGATGACTTGAGGGAATAGATCTTGTTAGAGCCCCATATGTCACGATATTCCATTCACTGGGGAGCCACCAAGATGTACCATGATTTGTGGGAGATCTATTGGTGGAATGGGATGAAGATAGATATTGCGAAATTTGTGGCTAAGTATCGTAATTGTCAATAAGTGAAAATTGAGAATCAGAAATTGGGAGTTTTATCCCAAGACATTGGTATCCCTATTTCAAAGTGGGAGATGTGAATATTGACTTTGTTGTTGGTTTGAATCACACCCAACGACAATATGACTCGATTTGGGTCATAGTAGATCAGATGACGAAATCGGCTCATTTTATTCCCGTCAATGTTTCCTATTAGGTAAAGGATTATGCTAAGTTGTACATAAGAGAAATGGTAAAGTTGCATGGAGTGCCTTTATCCATTATTTCCGATCGTGGTATCCAATTCACTTTCTCAGTTTTGGAAGTCTTTCCAAAAGGGTATTGGTACTCGTGTTAAGCTTAGTATGGCTTGTCACCCCCAAAATGATGGGCAAGCAAAGAGTACTATCCAAACTTTGGAAGATATGTTGTGAGCTTGTGTGATTGATTTTATGGGTAATTGGGATGACCATTTGCCATTAATTGAGTTTGCCTATAATAATAGATATCACTAGAGTATTGATATGGATCCATTAAGGCACTATATGGTAGGAGTTGTAGATCTCCTATAGGTTGCTTTGAGGTAGGTGAAGTTGTCATAATAAGTCCCGACTTGGTACATGAAGTCAAAGAGAAAGTTTGACTTATAAGGGAAAGGTTCAAAACGACTTAAATTCGGCAAAAGTCTTATTCCGATGTGACAAGAAGGGATCTTGAGTTTCATGTTCATGTTTGGGTTTACATGAAAATTTCACACATGAAGGGTGAAATGTGGTTTGGTAAGAAAGGGAATCTTAGTCCCCGATATGTAGGCCCATATCAGATTTTGAGATATGTTGGTAAGGTTGCTTATGAACTTGATTTTCCTAATGAGTTGGCATCGGTGCATCCAGTTTTCTAAGTCTCTATGTTATAGAAATGTGTCAGAGATCCGACATCTATAGTTCCCTTAGAAGGTTTGGGAGTTCAGGAGAATCTTTCTTACGAGGAAGTTCCAGTTGAGATTTTAGACTGGCAAGTTAAGAAGTTGAGAAAAAAGGAAGTAGCTTTCGTGAAAGTATAATGGAGGAATCAATTAGTTGTGGGTGATATTTGGGAGGCCGAGGCCGATATGATGTACCAATATCCCCATCTCTTTTCTTCTACTCTAACTCTAGCTTGATGTAATGAGTTTCTCATGCTTTTATCTTTGTTTTGGAGTCATATGTCTTATGTGTTTCCAGGATTTCCTTATTTATGCATGTTCATGAAAAAGCTTAAGTTTTTCTTAAAATAACTTATATGATTTATTTTCCTCATGTTGTTGTGCATTGAGCATGAGTTTCTTATAGACTTCATGAGATGAGTTATGGAACATGCTTTAGCTATTATTTTTGAGAAAGAATTGCATATAGGCTCCATGAGATTGTGTTGAGCATGCTTTTATCTTGGAGAAGGTAGTTCCTCCTTGATCATGAGTAATTTTGAAATTTCATGCATATTGGGTTGCTAAATGTAGTTCGTACTTCCTTATGATGGATTGAGTATGTTTAGCTTGAAGTTGTTGTTTCCTCCTTTGTTTGTGCATTGAATGCATGATGGCTTGTTAGATTTAGTTCCACCCCTCTTATGATGTTTTGAGAACATCCTAGCTTGCAGTCGATAATTTCTCCTTCGTTATATGTATTTTGATGAAGTTGCATTGTAGGTTGGGTTGTTAGTTCCTCTCCTACTCTAATAGAACCACTTTGAACCTCATTCGAGGACGAATTATCCCAAGGGGGAGATTTTGTAACACCCCATATCTGAAAAAGACCAAATAGCGGTTTTTAGAAGTTATAGGTACCAACATAGTAGCCAACCACGGTCCATGAGGTGGACCACTGACCGTAGGTATGGTCCATGGATGGGCATCCATGACTGGTTTAGGAAAGTGGAGAACCACAACCTAACCAACAGACTATTAGTGAGATCATGGTTTGTGGTTGGGGCTCATGGTTCAGACATCCATAATTGAGTCGCTAACCAAGAAAGACGGCCATGCAGGATAGCTCATCGTCCTGACCACAATTCGTCGATCGTGGTCATGGGTGGCAACTGGCAGTTATGTTCCAGGGGTAGTTGGGTCTTTTCGTAATTAATTATTTCCAATACTACGTCGTTTTACCCTTCACTAAGACACCTATATATGTATTTTCAACCCCTAAATTAGCCCATTCACTTCATTCTTCCAAAATCACAAAAGAAGAACTCTTAAATAATTCTCTTTCTAGAACTTGCAGAAGCAGAAGGAATCATCTAGGTTTTAAAGATAAGGTCTTCATTCCTCCATTGAAGGATAGTATTTGGATTCAAGGTATGATAGTTTTCATCCATGGATTCTTTCCTTCCTTGGAGTTCCCAAATTCCTCTATTTCAAAAGATAGAATTCCCTAATTGAGTTAGGGTTTTCTTCAATTGTCATGGTTTTTTTTCATTATTGATTTAGAATATAGAATTACGATCTTTTATGCATGAATTGATGAAATACTATGGTTTTATGATGTTTTACCCTATAAACCCATGAAATCCTCATGTTTTCAAGTTATGAATCATATGATATGGGATTTTGATTGTAAAAGAAGAGTTTTATGTAATTAAGCATGTATTACGAGATTTACATGAAATTATGATAAAATCCATATCTAGCCTATGTTTTTTAAGCATTTATGACTGAAAGTGGGTTTTGAACCTCAATATCTAACTTACAAACCTATGCATTTTCTTATGAAACATATGCAAATGTTTTAAGAATGCTTTGAGAGAAAAGTATCAATGATGATGATTATGATATGTTATTCAAAGGATTTTCTCATGTACACATAAGAGCAAGATGTGAAAGGCTTTCTCATATAGAAAGGATTCTTAGGTTGAAAGGCTTTATCACCTAATTGAATAAAAGATTAAGAGCATCCAAATGAATCTAGCTTGGATTGGTTATCCTAGGATACCTATCCATGGATAATGAGAATAAGTAAGAAAAGACTATTCTTTCTTAGCACTGAGAGAATATTGACATTGAGATAGAAGATCTCCCATTAGAAGATGCCAGGTTTCAAGAAGCAATCTTTTGAAATGGAAGCTCTCCCATTAGTAGAGGCCGGATTTCTAGTAGCAATCTCCTTATCCTTTAACTATGTGCCCCCATAGGATAATTAGCTAGTGGATCCACTTAAGCTAGAAGTTTATGGTCCTTACCTTGGCAAGTAGGACAACCATTTTCGGTGTGGGAGACATTGGGGGATCTTGTTATAGCTCACATCGTCTCTATGTCGGTTAAAGCTAACTCCCCACATTAATAATGATCTAAAGTTACTCAAGGATTATCTCATATATGTTCAAAGGTTTTAAAGAGGTTAGCTTGCATTGACCATGTTTTATGAAGTATGTTTTCTAACTTTCCTATATCATGTTTTAGCTTGGTCTACTGCATGTCATGAAATGAAATGTCCCTTTTAGAATGATTTAAATGTGTTATGCATGGCTGTCATACTTGGTACATTGTTTAGTACTAACATATATTCTTTCCTACATTTCTCTAAAATATAGGGTTTGATATTCAGGATTCTCAGTTTTATGGCTAGAGGTTGACTTTAGATTTCTTGAGCTTTGGTAAGTTATCATGCTTTGAGAATTTCACGCCCCGAGCCTACACCCTGGGCGGGACTGGAACTCGAGAACTATTATTGGCCCCAAGTGAACCCTTGGCCTGGCTTACTTACTCAGTGGAACACTTAAACATAAGAAAGAGAATCCTAATACAAGATAACTCAATAGTCCCAAAACAAAACTCAAAATGTTTCAGAAATCAACATTTAACTTAGCCAAAGTGTCAACTCAAATCTAAACATAAGCCAATAATAAGATAATGACGAATGAACTAACACCTGACTTTCTATCTATGAAGCCTCTAAACAACTGAGATGGATGTCGGGATAAGACCCACGACATCCTAACAAACTAATAATAATACTAAAATTAATAAAAGGGATCCTTTGGAAAACAAGGAGGCTCACCACAGACTCTGAGTGCTCAACTGGATCAACGATGCACTGGATGCTGATCCAGGTTACCAATGTTTGCATCATAAGAAGATCTAGGCCCAATGGCATCAATACATTGATTGCACAAGTATGCGTAGGGAATTCTAAAAACAAGACATAAGCTTGAAGGAACTGAAGAACTTACCTGGCTTAACTCAACTCAACTTAAATGAACTCATTTCAATATTAAATAGTATAAAACATGTGCAATATAAAGGAAAGTTGTTTAAAACATAAATGTCAATTCTATGCATTTTAGAAATGCAATAATACTATGTATGTATGCAAAGATACAAATATAGCTCTAAAATGTATGTAAAAATACAATTAAATTGTGTATATAAGAATACAATTACTTTTGTGGGAGTTTCTCTAACCGACAACCATCACTTAAGAGTTATTGTGATGATACAACATTTTGCATGACGCTGCCAGAGTCGTCATATACCTTGCCGAGGGTATAGAACCCGGGCAACTAAGTGGACCCACTAGTCTATGCTAAAAAGCAGTAAGGAATCATCTAAAAAGTATGACCCTTTTCTACCCATGGTGGCTACATAGTTTATGGGGGCTGTGAGTTGTCGTAACTCTCCCCCATATCGGTGCTAAATACCTCTCCCAAAATGTGATACTAGCTCTTATGTTTAAGACATACTTCTTTCGGTGATTTGAGATAATTGCCCAAAAACTTAGCTCAAAGGCTATCTTGTAAATCAAAGTTTCCTCTCTTGCTTAATTGTGAAAGTGTTTACTCTTTTCTGAAAACTAACTCAAATGCTCATTGGAAATCAAGGTTTCCTTACTTTTTTAAATTTGCAAACATTTTAAACTCGTTGGGATTACATAGTGCCCATATACTTTTGAAGAAATGAACTTCAATCTTTACTCCTTACTCTTTACTCAACTTGAACTTTATGTCTTAAAACAAAGTTAAAAGCATTTGCAAAAGAATTGCTAAAAGGACTCTAAGAACTTCCAAGACTTGGCTCTTAACTTTTCTTGAATTTGAATTTATGGATTCAAGGTTATGATTCATGTTTCGTGAAGATTTCTAGATGTTTAGAAGTCATTTAGAGTTGTTAGAATCAATAGAAAGTGTTAGTACGCTTTAGAAGGACTCAATCGCGATAAATGATGAAAAACGGGTGGGGGGAGACAACCCGGGCGCGTCCATGGTGAACCGAGCTAGCCCCTATGTTACTGAGGCTCATTTGGCACACTACAGGTGCAGCGCCCTGCCTCTCTAGCGTAAATGGGGCGCGGCACGCCAGACCCTCCCTAGGTGAATCTGACAAATTATTCATCTCGATTTTAGACCTTAATACGATTAAACCCAATTCCTTTTCTCAATATCTTCTTAGATTCAGATACCCAAAACATGTGAACTATAATCTAACTCGAAAAAACTCTTAACATCACTAAAACATCTTAAGAAAACCCATCAATCCCATATAAGTTCAAGAATGTAAACAATTCAACAACACAACTCAAGAACATCAAATTCTCAATCATTTTGGAGGAAAATCACTCTGAATTAAACATTTTTGGCATGTGGGTGAACTAACCCAACACTATATTATCTCACATACCCCATAGGATTGAATTCTTGGCGAAATCCACAATCAAATTTGAACGTTCTTGACGAATCTTGCCTTTTCTCCTTCTTTTCTCCTTTTTCCAAGCCCCAGCTAGATTTCCAGTTTTCTAAACTGACCAAATTCTGATTTAACCTCAATTAAACTCCTAAAAACGGATTAAAATAATTGGGTAAGGAGAAGACTAAAATACCTTTCCAAATCTGGTTTCAGACTTTCCTTATTTGAACATATCTCACTCATACGAACTCAGAATCGCACAAACCCGCTGGTGTTGGGAAGATTATTCCAAGGTCTTTTTTACGATATCTATAAATACACCTAACTCATCCTGATATAGAAGTTATAGTCGTTTGAATTTGACCAAAAATCCAACTTAACATACTTAACAAATTTTCCAGAGTTTTATATTCTTTCCAAAAATGACTATTTCCACTTTTTAACTTCTTTCTAGTTATGGGGTGTTACAATATCTCCCCCTTGGGAACATTCATCCTCGAGTGAACTTACTATTACTAGGCTAAGGGTGTAATAAGTAACATTCAGCTCAAAAACCCAACAAGCAATGCAATTACAACATGCAAACTTATAAATGAAAGAGTACTAAGAAGAGAATTAGTACCTTGGTCTGGAACTTCTCTGGTTTCAAAGAGGTGTGGATACCTCTTCTTCATATCTTCCTCATATTCCCAAGTAGCTTCGTCAAAAAATTGGTTCCTCCAAAGGACTTTGGCTGATGCTATTTCCTTAGTCCTTAACTTGCAAACTTGGCGATCTAGAATCTGGACTGGAATCTCTTCATAAGATAACCTATCCTTGATCCCAATATCTTCAGTTGGTATGATCCATGAAGGATCGCCCGTGCACTCCTTCAACATGGAGATGTAAAGAATCGGATGAACCGCGGCTAACTCTTGTGGTAGCTCCAACTAATAAGAAATATTACTTACCCTTTTCAATATTATGTGAGGGCCAATATACTAGGGACTAAGTTTCTCCTTCTTACCAAATCTCATAACATCTTTCATGGGTGAAACTTTTAAGTACACCCAATCATATACTTCAAACTCTACTCTCTTCTCCTAACATATGTGTAGGATTTTTGATGACTCTGAACCATTTTCAACCTCTCTTGAATCACTTTCACCATCTCTATAGCTTGATGAACTAAATCTAGTCCTATTAACCCTGCTTCACCAACTTCACCAACTTCAAACATCGAACAGAAGATTTGCATATTTTCCCATAAAGAGCTTTATGAGGAACCATTTGGATGCTAGAGTGGTATATTATTGTAAGCAAACTCAATAAAGGTAGGTGATCATCCCAATTACCTTCGAAATCAATCACACAAGCCCTCAACATATCCTCTAAGGTTTGAATAGTGCGCTCTGCTTGACCATCTATCTAAGGATGAAAGTAGTACTTAAGTTCACCTTTGAACCCAAGCCTTTCTGAAAAGATTTTCAGAACTATGCAGTAAATTGTGCACCTCCATCTGAAATAATTGAAACTAGCACCCCATGAAATCTAACTACCTCTTGAAGATACAACTTGGCATACTCCTCCATTGTATGGGTAGTCTTTACCGGCAAAAAGTAGGTTGATTTTGTCATTCTATCAACAATCACCCAAATCGAGTCATTCTACCTGTGAGACCTTGGTAAACGTATGATGAAATCCATATTAATCAGCTCTCACTTCCATTTCTAAAGTTCATATTCTAAGCTATACCGCCTGACCTTTGGTTCTCTACTTTAACTTATTGGCAATTCGGACAGTTGGCCACAAGCTCTGCAATGCCCCTTCTTCATACTAGTCAACCAATAAACTTCTATCTAATCGTGATACATCTTTCTGGAACCTGAATGAATGGAATATTTGGAGCTATGAGCTTCCTCCATTATCCTTTCTTAGAGTTCATCCACCCTTGGTAAACACAACCTACCTTGATACATTAACACACAATCTCCCCCTTGTTCAAAAGCCAATACTTTTTACTTATGAACATTTGATTTCAATTTAAGCAAAAAGGGATCTTGGTCTTGCTTCTTATTTACCTCTGACACTATTGATGGTTCAGCCCCATTCAAATCCACCATTCCTCCTTCTGTGGAATCCATTAGTTGGACTTCCAAGCGTGCAAGTCTATGCACATCTCTTGCTAGCTTTTTCTTATCTTTCTCAAAATGGGTGATACTACCTATAGACAACCTACTCAAGGCGTCAACAAAAACATTAGCCTCACCTGGGTGATAAAGAATACTCATGTCATAATCCTTGAGTAATTCCAACCACCTCTTTTGACTGAGATTCAGCTTTTTCTGAGTAAACACATACTGAAGGCTCTTATGATCAGTGAATACATCCACATAAACACCATAAATATAATGGTGCCATATATTCAAGGTAAAAACTATGGCAACCAACTGTAGATCACGGGTTGGGTAGTTCCTCTCATGAACTTTCAACTATCTAGAGGCATAAGCTATAACCTTTGCCAATCTGCATTAATATGCAACCCAAACCAATTCTAGACGCATCACAATAGACAACAAAGCCTTGCGTACCTTCTGGTAAGGTCAATACTGGGGCAGTAGTTAACCTCATTTTCAATTCCTGAAAACTTTTCTCACAAGCTTCAGACCATTGAAACTTCACTATCGTTTGAGTTATCTTGGTTAAAGGGGATGAAATAGATGAGAAACTCTCTACAAACTTTCTATAATAGTCAGCCAAACCTAAGAAACTCCTAATATTAGTTGGAGGTGTGGATCTAGGCCAAATTTGCACTGCCTCAATTTTATGAGGACAACTTTAATTCTCTCTTGAGACACAAGGTGGACTAAGATTACCACAGACTCAAGCCTAAACACATATTTAGAGAACTTGGCATACAACTGTCTATCATTTAGAGTTTGGAGAACTCTTCTAAGATGACTAGCATAATCTTCTTCATTCCTCCAATAAATTAGTATATCCTCAATGAAGACGATAACAAGCATATCTAAATAAAATTTGTATACTCTATTCATAAGGTCCATGAATGTTGCAGGCGCATTGGTCAAACCAAAGGACATAACTAAGAACTCATAATGACCATAACGGGTCTTGAATGTCGTCTTTGGGATATCACATTCCCTTACCCTCAATTGATGGTAGCCAGATCTGAGATCTATCTTAGAGAAACAAGTAGCACCCCAAAGTTGATCGAAAATATCATCATTTCTTGGAAGAGGTTATTTGTTCTTGATAGTAACCTTGTGCAACTAACAGTAATCTATACACATCCTAAGGGAACCATCTTTCATTCTCACCAATAATATCGAAGCGCCCCAAGGTGAGACACTTGGTCGAATAAAGCCCTTATCAAGGAGATCTTTCAACTGTTCTTAAAGCTCTTTCAACTCTTCTAGTTCCATTCTATATGGCGGAATAGATATAGGACGAGTATCTTGAAGAATGTCTATACCGAAGTCTATTTTTATCTCAGGAGGACTCCAGGAAGAACATCTAGAAAGACTTCTGAAAACTCTTTTACTATCGAAACTGACTGAATAAGAGGTATCTCAACACTACAGTCATTTGGACCAAGTGATAGACACACCCCTTGCAAAATAACTTCCTTGCCTTAAGGTCCGAAATGAAATGACCCTTAGGCAATGATAAATGACTTTTCCACTCTAAGACTAACTCATTTGGAAACTGGAACTTGACAACTAGAGTTCTATAATCAACTGAGGCATAATAGACATGAAGCCAATCCATACCAATAATGACATCAAAATCTACCATGTCTAAATCAACTAAATCAACCATGGTACTCTTGTGATTAACATAAATGGGACAATCACAATAGAATCTCTCTACTAGAATAGACTAACCAATAGATGTAGAAACACTGAAGGGCTCACTAAGTTGCTCATAAATAATATCAAAATTCATCGAAACATACCTAGTTACAAAGGATAAACTCGCTCCTGGATCTAGCAAAGTATAAACATTAGAGTTAAAGTCTTGGATCATAACAGTGACAACATCTGGCGAATCCTCTTACTCTTGGCAACTGGTGATAGCGTATAGGCAGATTTATCCTCCGCCAGTACCTGAAGTGGCTCTTCTAAGTGCAACTCTGCCTGGGGGAGCAATTGAAGAAGATTGGGCTCTATTGCCCCATTACCACTATCCTGCTTGTTCTTTGGACACTCTCGCATGAAGTGACCATTTTGGCCACACTTAAAGCAACCAATGGAGCCATCACGACACATACCTGAATGGTTCCTACCATACTTAGCACATGCAAGATGCTTACTATACCCTTGTGCCACACTACCATGAGAATATGCAAGTTTGGCTCTGAAATTCTGACTATTGTACTCAATTTTTTCATAGGTTCAGGTGCATTAGAATGGAGCAGGTCCCTTCTGTTTCTGTTGGAAGGATGACTAGTTGGCATTATTTTTCTACTGCCCGAACTCATTCCCTGTCTTAGCTCTCTTATTCTTGAGCTCTTCTCTATCCCTCAGCTTCTCTTCCTCAACCTGCTGCACATAGACCATCAACCTTGCTATATCCATGTCACCTATTAGCATTGTAGTTGTACCTTTCTTAATTGATAAATGAGACAATGCAGCAGCAAACAAACTCATTCTACCCCTTATGTCAGCAACCATCTCTGAAGCATACCGGGAAAGTTGTGTGAACCTCATATTATACTCATAAATGCAAACTGTGAGGAACTCTCATACCTTAGCCTCTTACAGTTTTCGCAGGAAGAAACGCCCCAAGAAGGCCTCCTTAAAACAAGCCCAACTAGCAGGTGGTGCTTCCTTAACTCGATTCTTCTTTCATAGGTCGAACCATATCCTAGAGACACCCTTCATTTGGTATCACTATCAGAAACATGCATGATTTATAAAATATTGTAGCTCTTCAACCAAATTCTTTGGGTCCTCAGTAAAACAGGAACCTGTGAAGCATGGAAGATTCATCCCTAAGAACTCACGGATCCTCGAAGTGTCAGCTACTTCCTGTCGATTCCCTCTCTACTACCCAGCTTGGTTGGTCACAACTTGGCTCAACATCATAAGTGTTGCGGCCTTCTAATTATAGATGTGGTGCGCTTCACACCGATAACTAGGACTCTATAGACACCGCTTCATAGACTCCCTAAAAATCATAAACTCTGTGCTTTGATACAAATTTGTCATGCCACGAGCCTACACCCTGGGCAGGACTGGTACTCGAGAACCATTGTTGGCCCCAAGCGAACCTTTGACCTGGCTTACTGACTCAGCGGAAGACTTAAATATAAGAAAGAGAATCCTAATACAAGATAACTCAACAGTCTCAAAACTAAACTCAAAATGATTCAAAAATCAACATTTAACTTAGCCAAAGTGGAAATTCAAATCTTAACATAAGCCAATAACAAGATAATGACGAATGAACTAACATCTGACAGTCTATCAATGAAGTCTCTAAACAATTGAGATGGATGTTTGGACAAGACCCACGACATCCTAATGAAATAATAACAATACTGAAATTAATAAAAGGGATACTCCAAAAAGCAAGGAGGCTCACCACAGACTCTGAGTGCTCAACTGGATCAACGATGTGCTTGATACTGATCCTAGTTACATGTGTATGCATCATAAGAAGATGCACGTTAAATGGCATCAATACATTGAATGTACGAGTATACGAGGGGAATTCTAAAACTAGACATAAGCTTGAAAGGAACTAAACAACTTATCTGGCTCAACTCAACTCAACTTAAATGAACTCATTTCAATATAAAGCATTTTAAAAAAGGTGCAATAAAAGGAAAAGTTGTTTAAAACCTAGATGTCAACTCTGTGTATTTTTGAAATACAACAATAATATGTATGTATGCAAAGATACAAATATAACTTTAAAATGTATGTAAAAATACAATTAAACTGTGTATATAAGAATGCAATTACTTTTGTGGGAGTTTCTCTAACAGACAACCATCACTTAAGAGCTATTATGATGATATAGTGTTTTGCCTCAAGTTGTTAGGGTCGTCCTATAACTTGCCGAGGGTATAGAACCTGAACTACTAAGTGGATCCACTAGTCTACGCTAAAAAACACTAAGGAATCATCTAAAAATCGTAACGCTTTTCTACCCATGGTGGCTACATGGTTTATGGGGGCTGTGAGTTGTATGAATTCTCCCCTATATCGGGTCTTAATACTACTACCAAAATGTGATACTAGCTCATATGTTTAAAACATACTTCTTTCTGTGATTTGAGATAAATTCTCAAAAACATAGCTCAAAGGCTATCTTGGAAATCAAAGTTTCCTCTCTCGCTTAATTGTGAAAGTGTTTACTCTTTTCTAAAAACTAGCTCAAAGGCTCTTTGCATATCAAGGCTTCCTTACTTGTTTAAATGCGAAAACATTTTAAACTCTTTGGGAATACATAGTCCCCATATACTTTTGATCAAATGAACTTAAATCGTTACTCCTTAATCTTTACTCAACTTGAACTTTAAGTATTAAAACAAAGTTAAAAGCATTTGCAAAAGACTTCTTGAAAGGACTCTAAGAACTTCCTAGACTTGGCTCTTAACTTTCCTTGAATTTTAATTTATGGATTCAAGGTTATGATTCATGTTTCTAGATGATTTCTAGATGTTTAGAAGTCATTTAGATTAGAGAGAATCAATAGAATGTGTTAGGAAACTTTAGAAGGCCTTAAACGGGCTAAACGATAAAAAATGGGTAGGGGCAAATGACTTAGGCACATCCCTGGTGCGCCACGCCAGCCCCCAAGTTATTGGGGATCGTTTATAGTGCACTTTAGGCATGCCACCCCAGCCTCTCAGGTGCAGATGAGGCGCGCAGCACCAGACCCTCCCTAGGTGAATCTGACGAATTCTTCTTCTCGATTTCAAACCTTAATTCTATTAAACGCAATTCCTTTTCTCAATAATTTCTTAGATTCAGATACCCAAAACATGTACACTAGACTATAACTCAAAACAACTCTTAACATCACTAAAACATCACAAGAAAACCAATCAATCTCATATAACTTCAAGAATGAAAACAATTCAACATCAAAACTCAAGAACGTCAAATTATCAATCCTTTTGGACAAAAATCACACTGAATTAAACATGTTTGGAATGTGGACTAACCCAACTCTATGTGATCTCACATACCTCGTAGAATTGAATCATTGGCGAAATCCACAATCAAACTTGAATGTTCTTGACTAATCTTGCCTTTTCTCCTTCTTTTCTCCTTCCTCCAAGCCCTAGCGTAGATTTCCAATTTTCTAAACTGACCAAATTTTTATTTGACCCCAATTAAACTCCTAAAAATGGATTAAAATAATTAGTTAATAAAAAGACATAAATACCCTTCCAAATCAGGTTTCAGACTTTCCTTATTTGAATATCCCAACTTCAAATGGTCATATATCACTCATACAAACTCGGAATCGTGCAAACCTAACGGTGTTGGAAAGATTATTCCAAGATATTTTTTTACGATATCTGGAAACACACCTAACTCATCCTGAGCTAGGAGTGATAGTCATTTGAAGTTGACCAAAACTCCAACTTAACATACTTGACAAATTTTCAAGATTTTTATATTCTTCCCAAAAAATGACTATTTCCACTTTTTAACTTCTTTCTAGTTCTTTCTAGTTACGGTGTGTTACATAGGATACAGTTTTATTGTTTTCAGTTTATTTTGTGTATTTCTCTTTTGGTCCAAGATGTATGGACAAGATGGCTATGATGAGACAAGTGTTTTAGACTTCCACTTTTCTTTTATAAAAACTATTGGACTTGGATTATTGTTTTACTCTTATTGTTCTAGTTTTTATGTTTTGAGAGCTAAGTGGCTTGTATGGAGTCCTTCAGGATTCTATACGCCATGTTACATCTAGGGGGTACCCCTGGGTCGTGACAACGTTGCTAAAGTGGATCCACTAGCTAGGTCATTTAAGACATATCCTATGGGGGCATGTAGTTTCATATTAAAGGTTGCTACTAGAGACTACCATATTTGAGCCTCCACCTCAAATCCCACTCGGTGCTAAGTCAAAAACCCAATGGAATAGATAAAAATCAAATATCATTTTAACATAGGAAAAGAAATCATAAATAACAGTCCACATCTTTAAAATAAAAAAATATGTAGAATAGCTCCTTTAAACAAAATACAAACATAGGTGAGAAAACCTTTCACCAATGTGAATACATATGTGAAAATTACCTTCGAATATCATAATCATATTCGTATGTAAGAAAACCTTTCACAATAACACTGATACTTTCATCAAAAAACACCCATTAAATCATAAAAAATCTTTTCCTAAATCATAAAACTTTCATAAAACATCATCCATATGTTCATCACTTTCATGAAATTCTTCTAAATTCATGCACTTTAAATTTAAGTGAATAATACTTTCTTGAAATATTTCTTGAAATTAATGTATTTAAAACTAAACATACTTTCTTGAACTCTCTCTTGAAAAACTTATTTAAAATATTGAACCTACTTTATTTGTGAAATTAATGGATATAAAATACTACCACAAAATTTTTAAATAACTTTGATTAGAAAGGGAACCATGTAAGAGCATGAATCATAAATCAAAAATAATTAATAACATAAAGTACCATAATTTTGATGATAAAAATCATGAATTAATGATAGGAGATAAAGAAAATTATATATCATAGAATCTTGGGTAAAAATCTTAACTTTAATCTTAAAACCATATTTTGTAGGAGTAGGGCATGAGAAAGAACAAAGTTCCTCACTTTAATAATCTTAACGCTCCATTAATCTTGAAGAAAAACTTTATCTTGGAGAAGAATGATCAGGAAATCCTTTCTTGATATTCTTGAATTTGTTTCTTGAAAATTCTTTGGTTAAGATTTCTATTAATTATCATGATTATATGAAGTAATTTGAGTTAAAAAGATTGAAACACTTGGATAAGAACTTACTTTGAAGAAGAATCTTGAAAAGAATTTGGAACCAAATTTCTTGAAAAAGAATCTTGAAAAATATTTGAAAGAATCTTGCTTGGAAGCTTATGCTTTGATCTTCCATAGAATTTTGTATTAGGGTATGAGAGAGGAGAAAAAGGAATTAAAAAGATGGAAATAGGATTTCTTAGAGTTTTACAAGAGTTAAGAAATCCGTTTTAAAGGTTTTCTTAGTGGTATAAGGAGAATAAAATTACCTTATTCAGAATTTTGACACGGCCAAAACAAAATTATACTACATTATTAAGTAAAATGATCATAACTCTCTACTACAAACTCGAACTGACTCAAACATGGTGGTGTTCGAAAGGAAATTCACATACCTTTAATTTGATAAGTTATACATCACTTGATTTTTCATATGCTAAAAGATATAATCATTTGAAGTTTACCAAAGTAAAATCTTATATGAAAACTCAACCAATTAGGAAACTTTCAACTCAACTTTGAGACTTTCGGGGTGTAACAGAAACACCTTTCAAAATTATGATCATCATAGTAAGTGAGAAATCCTTTCATCATAGCATCAATATTTTCCTTTCAAAGTATCATCGATTCATTTACAATAACTTCATGAAAACATGCATATCTTCATAAATTCATAATTTTAAGTTCATGTGTTCATCTCATGGTTGAAAAGCATAAATTAGGCATGAAGAAATGTAATTTCAACAAAATATCATAGATAACCATCAAATAATGCATTAGAAGACTTAATCAATCATAATTGAATTAAACCCACATTTATTGAATTGAAACCCCAAATTTGATCAATTAGAAATTGAATTGAGAAGTTGAAATCCTTATGAACGCCATGGAGAAAAGGACATCATGGGTGAATAGGCACATACCTTGATCCTTTAACCCTGAGAAATTGGAGAATTTAAAGACTTGAATGGAACCCTAGATCTTCTTCTTCTACTTTAGACTTGAGAGAATTTAGGAGGATGAATTTGGTAAAGTTTAGGAAATTTAAGAGAATGAACTGAAATGGGTAAATTTAGGGCGTAAAACGTTCATACATGGCTTAGGGTAGGAGGTAAAATAATGTAGTCTTTGGTTAAAAGAATTAGGAAAATGCCCAAAAGTCTTTTAAAAATTTATTGTCGATCCTCACCTATGGTTTGGACCTACGGTCTGTAGCTCTTTCTACGGACCGTACTGGTCAACTCTAGATAAGTTTAGAAACCATTATTTGGACCAATTTTTGACAGAACGCAATGTAAGGCTCGTAGGTCATCCTACGATCCATAAATGTCAACCGTAGAAACCAATTTTACCCTTTAAAATTTCATCCAGTTTGGGACTCACCTACAAGACATACCTATGACTCGTACAATGGTTGACGAACTATCCTAGTGAACCGTAAAAAGGGCTACTGGATTTTACAAAATTATTTTCCCACTTCCTATGGTTACCATCTATTGCCCGTAGAAGTTTCTATGGTTTGTTGATGGGACCCATAAACTAGAGTTCAGTTCAAGAATTTATTTTTCCTTTTTCCCTGTTCTGAGGTGTTAATTCCTAGAGCTCTTTTGTGGTTTTAATCTTACTATACACAATTGTACATATCATCTTAAAGGCCCCTAAAAATGTAGTTTTAACATTAAAAATCTGCATTTCTAAGTTTCTATCACTAAGAATCATTCATCATTCAGAGTTTCTCCCAAAAATACAGGATCATTCTCAGTGATGAACAACCACAGACTTTAGATAGTCAGGTACAAAAACATTGTTTTTTGCCATCTCTTAAAATCAACTCCAGAATTTTTTTAGTCAGCACCATGATATTGGCAACATTTCAACAATTTAAAGGTGCGGTAGTTGTTGCTGCAACATTCACCATTCTAACATTGACTTCATGGACATTAGTCAATGATATGTACGTCATCGTAGTTAGGCAAACAACTTAGTATTTAGAATACTAACAATAATAAATACTGAATTTATATACACATTGTTTTTAGTTAATGATAAAGTTTTTATGTTCTTCAAGTCGTCAACTAAACAAACTTTAATCCTAACGAAGTTATTATGTCTTAAAATTAAAAACAACTTCAAATGGAGTAGAAATAAAAAGATTTTAATCTCCACAAATCAATAACTGCAAATATAACATAGTTATTTCCTTAAGATTGTTATTATTTTATATTTATCATAAACTTATGACCAATAGCTTTGCGACACTTTTAAGAAATAAAAAGTTTAAAGCATATATATTTTCAAAACTAGAAATTCAAAACGAGTAATGGAAATAAAATCTTTAACAAATAGAAATAATATGATAAGAAGAAAATCGAGTCCATTAAACACACAATGTGTCCTTAAGGAAATTATTCACCTCAAGTACTTGAGGCTAATGGAAAATGTACTATCAAGATAGAACGATTTTACCCATTAGTGTATTGATACCAAAGCTAAAATTTATTTGTGCAAAAGTCTAAAGAATCTAAGGTATTTATATCCACAAAAGTATTGTTCTGAAAGATTGCAACCTTCTAGAACAGTTACTTAAGAAATGAGGAGAATTTCAAATAAAATTTGGGAAAGAAATTGAACCAAGTCACGCAGATCTGATTTCAAATCTGGTCATGTAGATTTGATTGAGGTTGGATAATTTAATTTAATGATTAAATAAGAAATAATAACTAAATAATAAAACAACTAAAAAATTATGCAAAATAATATCTTGATCGATCATTTTTCAAAGTCGAAGTTGAAATCGAGCTGAGCAATTACAACGATGATGTGATGGAGTTCCTCTTTTCAACCCTTATAAAAACATGTATAAGTGTTTTTTTATTTAAATACTTTAACTTTTATTTTCACCACTAATGAGGGAGAAATAATTTTCAGTAAAGCATAGGAAGACACTTCATATTCCCTCAATTCATATTTCATTCATGTTCCATTTATTCTTATTGTACCATGAATTTAATGTATTATGTGAATTGCAGGTGAAATAGTTATAAAATCAGCTAAATGTGAAATAAATAAAAGAGCTTCGTCTGGTGAGAAGAACATTTTTGCATTGCGGCCCAAGGAGCGAAGTTGCTGTCAAAAATATGTTGTATATAAAGAATAAAAATAGTCTGAACACGTGTATAAATAAGAAAAAATATGACAATTGGAATAACTGAATAGCCAACTGGACAGAATCAAATAATAGATACTGATCGAGAAAATTAGGAATAGATCATACTATCATATTAGTAAATCGCATTAGAAGAATATCTTAGCTCGAAGAAACTCAATCAACTTGCACTAATGTGTTGGTCGTCATTACATAAGTAATCAGTGGAAAACATCGAGTGTTACTCCTTTATTATTTATAAAATTTGATTAGACATAAAAAAGAGTTTAACACATAATATTCATTCATTAGAAAGTTGCACCCATATATAAGAAAATGTTGTCATTGTACTAAATATATACAATTCAAATGTCCAACACAATTCTGCTTTCTAAATAATATTACGTTTTTCATTATTATTTAAAAGTATTGTAATTTTCTCAGATATTACACTTTTGACTCCCATTCTGACAACATATACCAGGGTATATCAATGACTTTGTGATCTCGAAGCCCTTCTTAGCTCTAACTCCGTTGTTCTTTATTTTATTTACAACGGAGAATGATGAGTCTCACCTCTTTTTTAGATCGACTTCGAGATTTTATGCTTTTAAATTGATCTTATATCGCTAGACCCTTTTATATTGCTCTTTCTTCACTTTTAAACACTACACTTTGTTATGTTATGTCCGATTGAATCAAGACCTTTTATTCTTTAAGCCTCATTAACAAATTTTGCTGTATTTTCTTTTTTTTTTTTTTGGGGATGATTCAAGCCCACCATGGGTGTAAGGATAATTATGATACTAACTTGATCCCTTTTACACCCTTATTAACAAAATGATATATTATTTTTATGAAGTAAAAGCCTCTTCGGTTAGACAACTAGAACTGAAAATCAAATTAAATAGTTATTTTGGTTATTATTGACTCGATAACAGTGAATTTGAGTTATATGAATAAAAGCACCATCTGTTTGTAGAGAGTAATGATGCTTTTCGCCTGGTGATATTTTCAAATCATCAGAAATATTATTTTGATTTACCTCATGAATGGGTACATCGATACGCCTAATATGAGCATCTTGTGAGTTGAAAAATCTCAAAGCTCCAACCCAATAAGGTTCTCTATGATCATGCTTGAACTAATCAAGTGTCTTGTAAGTTGACGATAAAACAATTAGCAAAGAAATTAATCGAATAATAGCAAGATGTTGTAAATTTTTGCATCCTTAAATTGATGGAAGAACAAGTACTATAAAAAAAGCTCGTCTTAAAAAATCATGTTATTTTTCTAATGAGAATATTGAAGACTTCTATCTAGATGATTATATTTATATTTTTTAATTTATGATAATATCATTAATCTAAAAAAATAGTGGGTTTAAATTTAAGGTTATTCTTATATTATTAATACTGTTTAAACAAATTAAATTGACAAATGACAGTTATTATGTACATAAAAAAATAAAAAGAGCATTTCATAAACTAGACTAGAATTCTAATATCCATTACATAATATAATTTTAGTCATTACATATACAATAATAATACATAAAAGGTGCAACGTTACTATTACAAACAAACAAATCAAATGTTACATAAAATCTAATAAATATTACCAATTATGTAATATTTCCAAAATAAATATAATAAGAAGGGATTATAAATCAATCTCAAACAATTTGTTGTTTTCTTATTTTCGTTCAATTTTTTTTTTTTTCAAAACATCTATCTCAGTGATACGCTCAAATTACACTTTCTAAAGAAGTACAACAAATCGTTATCGAGTAAAGAACCCAACTTGTAGGTTGGGGTCAATCCCACAAGGAATATGGTTTAGACTTAAACTTAACTCACTATTATATTAGTTTAGTCAACTTATATCCGAGACAAGTAAAGGGAGGGGGGAGGGGGGGGGGGTGGGGGATTTGTGAAACAAATACTTGATTGTTATTTAAGTAACAAGTGAGCAAGATTCAAACTTTGTTGTTATCAATGAGAGAGAGAAACTAGGGTATATGTGTTCCCCATAAGCTCTTAACACGGTAATCCTAATAATAGTAATCATTTCCTAGTGTTTTACATGCAAAGTTGGTAAGATAGATATCCCTAAGTGATTGGTCCTCCAAATAGGAAATTTTACTCCTCACCTTCGTCCAGCTACGAGTGTATACTTTACTAACCCTTACCTTTAGCACAGATTAGACATCACATCAATGTATGACTTAGTTTTCACCCTCGCACCAATCGACATTAGACTATTAGATAGTATCACACTAAATCTCTGTCAATAATTCTTTTCTTATTAACTACCTCGTTGTTACGAGGCGAGTTCTAACGTTGGCCACAGTAAAAAAGACTTCTAAGCGAAAGAATTACCAATGCATGAATCAACACTATTCAAGAATTACTTATTTATTATTCATACGTTGTTAATTGCTCACGGTTCTCAAACCCTAGTTGTGGATTTAGTTACTCATTCTTGAAAGAACACAATTCAAATTTTTGTAAAGAGAATTCATGAATTGACATTTAGAATAGAAGAAACCCATAATCTCCAATAGAATTTCAAAGCAAAAATCTTATAAATCAAAATTCGAAAATCAAATTGCGAAAGTTTGCGAGTTAATTCCCAAAAAAATGTCAATAACTAAAAGTAAACAATAGTGTCTAACCCCCCAAAAACGAGGTTTATATACACTATTTATAGAAAAACATGTCCTAAACAAAAAGGAAACAAAATAAGGAAATTAACTTTCTGGATGCGACTTTGATCAACGACTCGACCTACTGACTGTGGGTTGACCTACAAGTTCGTAGGTCCCCTCTGTTAGTCAACACTTGGACTTATTCTGCAAGGCGTGTAACCTTCAATTCCCAGTTCATCACTGATGAACGTGTAGGATGGACCATAGTTTGACCTCTTTCGTGGCTCCACGCTTAGGATTTTCATCAGACACTTGAAATTCAATTCTTTGAACACCTTCTACAAATGTGCAGGACGGCCCATACGTCAACCTACGGTCTGTAGGTTGCTTCGTTGTTCCACATTTGGATAGACATCCCATCAGGGCCCACCATTGACGAACCATCATAGGACCTACGCTCCGTAGGTTCCTTCGTAAGGGGCTACTTCTGCAAATTTTCTAGTTGTCATATCACGCAATCGCATCCAAGCTTATTTCTTGAAAATATGATACAAAACATATTATTTCTAATACAAAATGGCCCTAGACACACACAACTCTTAAGTGAAATGTATTAAAAAAATATCGTAATCTCACGGTATGGCAACACCCTCGACTTAAAGATGTTGTTTGTCCTTAAGCAATACACTAACACTCTAAATGACACTTGTGCAGAAGCAGACATACAAACTCAAGCAATCACATGGCCATTTCAATCCACTCCATTTTCTTAGTGAAGATCTTTTCTTTTAGAATCAACAAGCTAACTCATGCGGATCAAGATATGACAGAGATCGACCAATAGACACCACAACATACACTTTTCACAATCACCAAGGCACCAACTTTCCGACAATGTAACTAGTGCCCTCACTTCAAACGAAATCCTTTTCACATAGAATATATGAATTTTGAGTTTTTAGGATTCATGCAACACTCATGCTCAGAAGTGACTTCAAGTACAGTTAGTGCTCAATACCATAGGCTTGTCCTTATTTTCACTACTTAGACTCTTCAAACAAGTTGCTAGAATCACTATAGGACTTTCTTAGCTTCTAACGTAGGCTTAGGGTCAGGTGTGGTACATTTGAGTACTTTTTAGTGACTTTTTGCCCTCCTTGAAATTACATTGGCTTTTTACCTATTTTCTCAACCTATTTTTGACATCCTTTCATTTTACTTTCTTTCCCTTAACTCTTTTCAACATGGATGTGACTTTTGATTTTGTGGCTCTTATTTTTCACTTTCTTCTTTTTCTTTCACTTTATTTTTATTTATTTTATTTTTTTCAACACTTTTTTCTATCCTCTTTTTTGCTTCTTTTGCACAAAATCACATCCTCTTCTATCTTTTCTTTTCCTCTTTCAACAAAAAACTCTCTTCATACCCTTTTTTATTTTGGTTCCCTCTTTCATAGCCACCTTCAACTTATGGAATTTACATTAGTTGAGGTGCACAATATCCGATGTTGGACCAGGGCCAAGATTAAGGTAACTTTTTGCATTAGCCACCCTCAACTTAGGATTTTGGCCTAAGTCAATGTTCACATGTCCAAGGAGGGACCGGGGCCAAAACACTTATTTTAAGGAAGGTGAATTAGGTGAATCAAAAGAAATGGTCTATTTTAGGCTCAAATATTTGGATCAAAGGGAACATTGATTTCATTTGGTTGGATCATTTTAGGCTTAAGTGGACTAATTTGAACAAGGGCCTATTATCACTTCCCAACTTTTAGCCTAGATCATCTTAGCAAGACCAACAGGGAAAGTTCTAGATTGGCACATACTGTCTGAACATTCAACTTTTCTCACACACTCCTGGCACATAGCTTCATTATCAGTTTATTAGATTACCCAGTTCAAGTTTTAGCTTAAGTCATGCAGTCACATCGGTTTTTATCATGTCACATTAAGATCGAACACATTTAACTCATCAAGACTATAGATCTAGCATAATTCAACATTTTTGGACAAGGATCATTTTTATCATGCTTTTCATGTTATCATGCTTTCATTTTTCTACTTACTCCTGCACATACATTCCTAAACATGCCGGTTCAACATAAAGTAAACAGTCTCTTGGGGGGAAATAACACAGGCAAAAAAACCCCAAGAGAGGATTATAAGTTGGGTTACTCAAACTTCACCCTATCACTCACAATGCATTTACCTCACCCTCAACAAAATAAAGTGCAATTGTCCCTGATGTACAAAAAAGTAAAAAGCAAAGAATCGGGTGAAGCAAACCTGTGGTGCATATGCGCTGAAGACTACTCAAACAGCGGGTGGGTATGGTTTCCCTGAGCCTGCTGGATCAACATGTGGAACGCCATTAGTAGCGCTCCCATCTACCATTTCAGCATCCTCACTAGATGGGCCAACACCTACCTCTCTATCCCTCTGCTGTCTAAACTCCCTATCAACTATGGATTCCCTTCGAGCCACCTCAATCTGCTGGCGCTCCGTCTTCCTCTCTCTCTCAGTCTCTATGTCATCAGAAGTATGACCAGAGTGGGAGGTGTTTCCCAATTGTACGGGAAGAATCTTGTAATGGCATACCATCTTCGAATAGGGCACTCAACACCATATCATCAACCGGTGTTGTAGGGGCAGACTCAGGCTCAGTCTTTAGTGGAGCGATAAGTAGAGTGACATTAGCACGGAGGCTCTCTATCTTCTTCTAGAGGGTGGTCACATCAACAGTTGGGGCTAGCCTTTCTAGGACTCTCAACTCAAAGGCATCCAGGCGCTGATGAACGGCCTAGAACTTCTGGTTTATCATATGTCCATCTGTTATTCATCCCTAACCTTGACTCCACTATAGCACACTGCATCTTTGGCCTCACATGCTGAAGTAGAGTAGCCATCTGTTCCTCTAACCTCTGCACTCAAGCTAAAGGGATGGTGATGGAACTGGAGGATGAGTGGATCTGAATGAGCTAAGGGCCTGATTGGCGGCCAGAGATGGAGGGGCAGTATTATCATCCTGCATCTGCTCCACATCCTCTACAAGATCATCGCCTAACGGTGGCACCTCAACTAGTGGCTCCCTTCAAGGTACAACTGCATTAGCCTCATCCCGAATAAGGCCTCTATCAAGAGTCTTTGTTGCATAAAGAAACCGGTCATAATGCCATACTGGTACACCAAAATCCCTGCAAAGCTGGAAGATGAGGTAGGGGAATGACAAAATGGTGGTGGCCTTGAAGGCCCTCTCATGGATCACCTTGATTAGTATATGGATAAAATCAACCTCAACTCCCGCTACCATGGTTGCAACTATAACCGCTTGGTCCCATATGACCACATTATCCGCCTGAGTAGGGGACATCATATTACGTACCAACAACTAGAAGAATTTTGCAGAAAAATTTAAAGTGGCCTTCTTGATGGCCATGCTCGGAGTACTGACCCTCTATGCTTGATCTCCATTCGTGGGAAAATGCCGTGCTAGCCACCTAAAAAATTACTTTCGCTGCTCAAATTTCCTCTGAAATGCCCTACTGCTGATGATGCCCATGCGATAGTCTAGCTCTGCTGTATTGATGGGCAGAGTTTGATTCGGGCCTTAGATAAACCTGCGGAGGGTGGTCTCAAAGATGTCCACAGAAAAGACCTGAACTAGTGTAGCCTCAAGATGAGATGGACCCTCTAATAGTTGCCGTATAGGAGTGTAGAACTCCCTGACTATATACTCATTGTACGTGCTTATGGGGTGGGCCATCACTTGCACATGTGTCTATGAAACAGCCCCTAAATGACTGGAGCAGTGTGCAGGATACTTGTGAGAGCCCGACACTCCTCGGTGACTTGTCAAGCCATCTTCTCCTTCTCATTCAGCATGCGACAATCTCTGTATATATCTTATACTGGCCTTCCACATACCATCGATTTGGTTCCTTAGCAACTGGTGCAGGATCAATATTTGGAGGAACTGGAACATCACCCGTCCTATCAGGAGGCTGATGAGGCAGTGATGCCATTAGAACTGGAGTCTGAGCTGGAGCCAGATGTGGACTCAGAGCCTGCTGGTAATTCAATCGATGTGGCCTCCTCATTAGATTAGGGGTCATTGATCATGTTGAGAATCACCAGCTGAGCTTGGTTTCTCGTAGTGCGAGTGGTAGTAGAGGAATTCCTAATGTTGGGAGGAACATAGTCAGAGTCCTCATCAATCAAACGTAAGAAAGGTGCCACAGATTTTTATTTACCCTTCGCGGCGTAAGTCGGAGCTTGCTTAGAGGCCATAGTACCTGTGGAAGCTTAGTTATTACCAAAATGTGCTAATAGAGCACTTGGAAGAATTTTAGAACAAGAAATGAATCAAAATGAAAAACCAAAAAAATTTTGGGTAGTAGCTAAACTACCGACCCACGATAGGTACCTACAGTCCATGGGTAAGAGTACCAAAAATTGGATCTCTGATGTGGGAACCACGGATGTGCAGAATTGTCAGTTGATGGAATGACAGACCATAGTCCACACCGTGGTTCAACGCTTAGTCAAAAAGTTGTATGCTTCTAGCTCACAGACCTAACCTATGGTCCGTAGACGGGGTCTCGTGGATCAGTTCTCTACAAGATTTCAAATGATTTACTTTGTGTCATTTCTTTTAACACATACAAACACATTAGGCCGCGCATGAATTTCAACAAGTGATTAGGTAGTTAATCATCTTTCGGTTCCATTTTCACAAGAATTTATAGATTACCATACCAAAACCAATGAACCCTAAGTCAAAACTTCCAATTCGTCCTATTAACTAATATATTTTTGTTAAAAATGAACAACACATTCACATTCTATCATCCCAAGGGTTTTTCCAACTATAGTTTAAGATGCAATTAATAGATAAACAACCCAAGGTCAAGATCCACTTCGTGACTTCATGATTTAAACAATGAACAACGACATTCAAAGTAAGAATATAGTCATTTTACCTTACAAGTAAGCAAAGTGGATGAGTGTGTGATTGCAATGATCTTCGTAGACCTTTGCTAACCCTTTGACACCGAACCCAGACCGAGAAATTTTTGTGAGAGGAGAATGGGGTGATTTTGGAAGAGAAAAGAAGAATTATGGGAAAAGAGAGTGATATGGGGGAATTAAAATGGGAGTTTTGGTATTTGGAGGGGTTAGAAATAGTTAGGAGGGAATTTGGGTAGTAGGGGATGAATTTGAAATGAAGAGGTTTTATTAAAAAGGGGTTCGGGTCGAGTCTCTAGAAACCCTAGGTTGGACCCACGAGACTCTGTCTATGGTCTGTGGGTCAACCTACGGATAGTAGGTCCAGTACGTAGGTCACTCTGACACTTAGAATTTTAGAAGACTTACCTAGGGATCTATGGACACCATTCACGATCCATGGATGGACCCACGGATCGTCGATAGGGTCCGTAGACCTCTTCACAGCCTTTTCCTGCAAATTCCACTTTTCATCCCTGCACACATAGCAACAATGAGGACTCTATTGTTACATTTTCTAGACACTTTTTAGACACAGACCCTATTACATATCTAGGCAACACTAATACACAAAATAAAACACCTCTCTAAAGAGCTACAAAAATTAAAATAAAGAAGAAAACTCCTAAATCGAAAAGAAAACCCTATAATTGTCTAGATTGTACATCTTGGGCTACCTCCCAAGAAGCCTTGATTTAATGTTGCTGCATGATGTAGAACCCTTGATTACTCAGACTTCATCAAGGTAATATGCCTCAATCACTTCTAGCACATTCTCCAACTGCCCCATGTAGACTTTGATCCTTTGCCCGTTCACCTTGAACCTTGTTCCCTCCTTGTTCTCGAGCTCGACTGCTCTATGTGGAAACAATTGAGTGACTTTGAATGGCTTGGTCCACTTGGACTTGAGCTTGCCAGGAAACAAGCGCAACCTTGAGTTGAATAGAAGCACCAGATCACCCACAACAAATTCACGCTTCTCAATCTTTTGACCATGATACTTTTTCATCTTCTCCTTGTACAAGGCTGAACTTTCACAAGATTTTAGGTGAAAATCATCAAGCTCATGCATGTCTGAACTCTTTGACTCGATGCGGCACCCCAATCTAAATTCAAA
Organism: Solanum bulbocastanum; assembly: GCA_037074985.1. NCBI lineage: Eukaryota > Viridiplantae > Streptophyta > Magnoliopsida > Solanales > Solanaceae > Solanum > Solanum bulbocastanum. The sequence goes on from CM073604.1 coordinate 10,604,289, forward strand.
TTCTATAGTGCCCACATAGCCATATGCTCTAGCTCTACCGGTAAATGGCACGACTTCCCATATACTGGTTGGTAGGGGCACATACCTATGGGAGTCTTGAATATGGTGCGATAGGCCCATAATGCATCATCAAGCCTCCTTGACCAATCATTTCTATTTGCATTCACAATCTTTGCAAGGATTTGTTTTATCTATCTGTTTAACACTTCAAATTGCCCACTAGACTGCGGATGCTAAGCAGTAGCTACATTGTGACGGACTCCATATTTCTCTAGCAACCCCTTGACCAACATATTATAAAAGTGGGAACCTCCATCGCTGATAATAGCCCTAGGTGTACCAAATCTGGAGAAGATACTCTTTTTCAGGAATGTGGTGACACTTTTCCCTTCATTGTTTGAAAGCGCAATTGCTTCAACCCATTACGATGCATAATCAACCGTAACAAGAATATACTTCATCCTATGTGAACTCACAAATGGACCTATAAAAGTTAAGGCCCCATACATCAATCACCAATATGGGATTCATAGGAAGCTCTTGCCTCGTTGAAATTCCTCATTATCTTTGGCAACGATCACATGACTTGGCAAAATCATAAGTATCTTGGTGGATCATAGGCCAGTAATACCTACACAACAAGATTTTATGAGCAGTCTGAATACCACTATGATGCCCACTAATAGGCGATGAATGACACGCCTCTAGTATACTCATCATCTCAACCTTAGGCACACAACAATGAATAATCCCATCAGCAAAAATACAAAACAAATACGACTTATTATAAAAGAACTTCTTCACATCATGTATAAAATTTTTCCTTTGGTGAAAAGACAAATTCGATGGAACCAGATCAATTTCCAAGTAGTTAGGAAAGTCTGCAAACCAAGGAATAATGTCAGAGAAGCACCCAATACCTATTCGTCTGGAAAAACATCATTAATTTTAGCCCCCATCTCCTAACATGAGCTTAGCTTCCTTCTCTAATCTAGACAAATGATCAGCGACTTGATTTTCTGTACCCTTTCTATCATTCACCTCAAAATCGAACTCTTGCAACAACAATACCCACTTAATCAACCTTGGTTTTACATCCTTCTTAGCCACTAGATACCTCAATGTAGAATGGTCAGTATGCACTATGACCTTAGTACCAACCAAGTATGATCAAAATTTCTATAATGCAGAAATCACTGCAAGGCGTTCCTATTCAGTCACTGTATAGTTATTTTGAGCCACATTTAGAGCTTTTCTGGCATAATAAATAGGATGAAGAATCTTCTCTCGCCTCTATCCCAATACCACACTAAGCGTCACCCTAATCGCATCGCACATTACTTCAAACAGTTGCCTCCAATACGGTGAAATAATGATAGGTGCAAAAACTAGCATTTCTTTCAACTCTCTAAATGCTCTCAAACAAGCATCATCAAAATCAAACTTACACTCCTTTTCGAGCAATTTGCACAAAGGATGTGAAATTTTGGAGAAATCCTTCATAAACCTCTTATAAAAGCCTGCATGCACAAGAAAGCTTCTAACACCTTTAACACAAATAGATGATGGAAGCTTTTCTATTACCTCGGCTTTAGCTCTATTAACCTCAATAGCCATCTCAGAAATTTGATGACCCAGAACAATCCCCTTTCTCACAATGAAGTGGCACTTTTCCTAATTAAGCACAAGAGTGCACCTTTCACACTGTTTCTGTACCTTGGCCATTGCATCAGACAACCATCAAACGAGTCACCTACCACAGAGAAATCATCCATAAATACCTCAATAGTTTGCTCCACCATATCTGAAAATATCGACATCATGCAACGCTAGAAGGTCACTGGAGCATTACACATCCAAAATGGCATCTGTTTGAAGACGAAAGTCCTATAAGGGCAAGTGAAGGTGGTCTTCTCTTGGTCTTCCGGAGCAATGGAGATCTGATTGTAGCCCGAATAACCATCAAGAAAACAATAGCGGTCCAACATCTGATCCATGAACGACATAGGGAAATGGTCCTTTTATGTCCAAGCATTCAATATCCGGTAGTCCATGCATACTCTCCATCCAGTCACTGGTCGCATTATAACAAGCTCATTTTTCACATTAAGAAACACATTAATCCCAACTTTCTTAGGAACACACCGAACAATACAAACTCAACTACTATCTGCAATAGGATATATGACTCTAGCGTCCAACCACATGATGATTTCCTTTTTCACTACCGTTTGCATATGCAAATTTATTCTCCTTTAGTGCTCAATACTAGGCTTGTGATCCCACATGAGTTGGATTTTATGAGAATAAATGCCAGGAGGAATCCCAATAATGTCCGTAATAGTCCATCCAATCGCCCTCTTGAACCTCTTAAACACAAAAATCAATGCCTCAACTTGTACCTCACTCAAATCGGCCACAATGATGGTCGGTAAAGTACCATCTCTCCCCAAGAATACCTACCTCAAATGCTATGGTAGAGTTCTGAGCTCCAATTTTAGAGCCTGTTCAATAAATGGTTTTTCGGGTGGAGAGTCGTGAATCTTCTTATCTAACTCCAATCTCTTTGGTTTGGAACGAAATTCGAACCTATCAAGTGCGGCAACTAACTAATCATAATCTTCAATACTATCACGCTCAAAATTCATCATTACCATTGCAAGTGCATCAACACCCAACCTCTCTTCAATAGACATATCAGAACCTCGGTCCATAATATGATTAACCACTGACAGTGACTTGAGATCACTTTCCTTTTTCTTGGAACTACAAATATTAAAACTTACCTTTTCACTTTTCAATCGAAACTTCATCTGCCCTCTCTCCATATTGACCAAGGCGTCCCCAGTAGCAAGGAATGGTCTCCCTATGTCACGACCCTAGGGTATACCCTAGAAGTAACATGGCGTACTTGACCCCGAAGGGGTCTCATACAAGCCCTTAGCAGATCATAAACATAGGTAATAGAAAAATATAGGAAAATTTAAAACTTTTACAATCGAAGTCATTTTCATAAAAACAAGTGGAAGTCTTTCTATACTTTATCTAAAACCATCTAATACTGCTTTATAATAACTCTTGGGACATAGCCTCCACAATAGTCTCAAAAACATGAAATAAAGGCATAAAGGAACAATGGGTTTGTCCTCGAAGCTATGAGGACTCACCAAGTCTTCAACTCCTTACCTCGTTAGAAATAGCTTCATGATAGCACTCAAGTCTCCAAACCCTACTTTTGATTAGAATGTAGGAAAAGTATACGTTAGTACAAAATGTACTAAATATGTTAGGTAGAATAACCTTAAGAGCATAAGACAAGGGTTAGTCAATATAAGACATAATCCAAAATCATATGAAATACTTAATGAAACACAAGTCATAAGCATAAGAGAAAATGTCATAATCATAATAAGCAAAGTCTCCAACATAAGCATCATGTAAGCATAATTTGACTCTTAGTCATTTATATCATAAGATAACCATTCTCAAGTAACCTCAAAAACATACATGTGCAAAGCATGAATAGCATCCCATAACACCACCCAAGCGAAGTAACCCTTTTTGGTCGTCTTAATGATAGTCTATATACATGGTCAAGTCTTAAGTTCTTCTACCACAAGGACACCATACTTCTAACTAACCTCAAAGCACACTGTGTAATGCATGAAAGTCATACCATAATACCCTACACACTAAGCATAACCTTGAAGTCATCCTAGTCACATTCACCCTCCTTTGCTCTCACTATTATCTTACTTCATGTAGACAAGGTAAATACCACCTTTAGTCAATCACATCTTGGAAGGCATCTATAGCAACAATCCATCAAGCATAACTTATGTAAGACAATACTCATAAGGCAACCTTCAGTCATACTTGTGCAATGCATGAGTGGCATCCCATACTACCCTACATATTAAGTACTTCTTTAGGTCATCATACTCATGTCCCTTAATTAGGGATTAGCCCCTTTTTGAAAGCATAGGAAAACTAGGAGACCTTTCACTAAGTCTAACTTAGTTCCCCATTTTTTGAACCCTAAGATATACTATACTAGGTACATCTTAGTTCATCATGTTGGAACTCTAGGAGATGCTACATTAAGCATAATCTTAGTTCACCTTTTGCTCCTCATTCTAATGCTTCTTGGGTTGGAACCTAGTTCCTCTCTTTAGACCTCAGAACACTATGAGGTACTACCTTATGCACATCTAAGTTCATTATTTGGTTGAACCCTATGAGATACTCCTTTTAGCATGTCTAGGTTCATTAGTAACATGGACCCTATAAGATACTACCTTTAGTATGTCTAAGTCCATTTATAATTAGGAAAACAATAAGGTACTTCACTAAGACTATCATAGTTCCTTATTAATTCGAACCCTAGGATGTACTACATTAAGTACATCTTAGTTCATCAAGCTTGAACTCTAGGAATGCCACTTAAAGCATAATATTAGTTCACTAAGGTTTAACTCTAGGAAACACTTCCACAAGCATAATCTCAGTTCATTAATTTTGATCCCTAGGATATGTTCCTTCAAGAACAATATTAGACCATTACTTGTATTGGACTCTAGGAGATGTTACTTTATGCATAATCTTATCCCATGAGGTATGAACTCTAGGAGATGCTCCATTGAGCATAATCTTAGTTCATTACTAATCTTGTTTGCATTAGGGTATTGCCTTAACCAACAATGTAACGTTTGGGTTATTATGACTTTAAGTGGATGTATGGGTTGTTTAAGTACCTTAATGGGGTGAGGATAAAGTCTAGGGTTCAAATAAGGACCTAGGCTAGCAAGTTAGGATGAAGAAAGTCTTGTTCTTTGGTGAAACTTTTGGCAATGGGGCTCTTTGGTCGTCCAATGGAATGGGTGAGTCGCCCAATGACCCCCCACATAGCCTAGTGGACTGCCCACTTAGTGAGCCTACTGGAAAAAAGGCAAACAAGGGGCATCATCATCAAGTTGGTTGGCGTGTCGCCTTTCTCCCCCTCCAATCGCCCATTGGTCATCCCCTTTGAGTAAGCCACTAGAGAAAAGGGCAGACTAAGTGTGAATTTGGTGAATCTCATAGTTCACTTGGCGAATCCAAGTGTCCAATAGGCGAACTAAAATTGGCAAGGACTGAAATCTTAAGTTTTAACTTGTAGGGTCAACTTCAAATGATGATATCTCTTAGCTCAAAATGAATTAGGTGGGGCATTACCTACCCAATTAAAGGTCTCTGAGTCCTCGTTCCAACGCCACTGAGTTTGCCTAATTCAGATCTCGAAGTAAAACATAATGCCTAAAATAGTGAAGCACGGTCAAAATGGGCAAGCCAAGGGCCATTAGGTGAGTCGCCAAGGGGTGGAAAGGGCGATCTTAGATGGGTTTGGTGCAAAATTTTAAGTTTTAACTTTGTGGGTCTTTAATTCTTTTCTAACTTGAGTCCCTATTATTTTATTCCTTTTCCCTGCATGTATAAAACCCTTTTAAGACCTAAACCCTTTCATTTTAGTCCCTCCAAATAGAATTAAAGGAAAACCCTTCTCCTCTCAAATATTTCTCTCTCTAGAAACCCTCTATTAGAGAAGGAGACAAAGGAAGCTATTGAGGCTAGGGTTTGGCGATTTCAAGGTCATTTCTTATCAAATTTCTTGTGGATTCTTTAGATTAAGGTATGATGGCTCTTTATCTATGGTTATCTCTCACCCTAAAGTCCTATCAAAGTGTTTTTCAAAGCTTGCAAAACATCAGAACCTAGATCTTTCACTGTTCAACATGGGTTCAAACTTTTATTGTTTTAAATGGCTTTATAATGAAATAATGTGGTTGCATTGATGTTGAATGGTGGTTTTATGAAAAACCCTCTCAAAGAACCCATGTTTTCCTAAAGCCTTTAATGATTCCCTAAGAAGTGGGTTTGTGGATTTTTCAAGCATGAGATTATGAGATGTTTATTGAAGTAATATGATTATGCATGCCTAATTATGAAGAATTGTTTGTATGTGGTGACATATTGTTTATGGCCTTGCAAGGCAAATTCATGATATAACTTATGTTGATATAGAATTGTGGTCTATTGATGTGTGATCCACTTATGGTGGAGGTGGTTACTTCCTATGTACATTGTGGTAATTAAATTGATAGAAGTCTTCTTATTACCCTAATTGTGAATAGTATATGCAAGAATATGATATGAAAAGGGTAAGCTTGAACATGATATGAAGACTGTGTGTGTTGTCTATGCCTAGAATGCAAGTGTGCAATTATTCAAAGGACATTCTTAATTATGCACTTATGAATGAATATGGTTGCATGTGGAAGGTCTCTTCTTTATGGTGTATCTTGAATTTGTAGACTTAGGTTTCCTTTTCTTGAAAGCATGTATGAAGTTATATGATCATGAATGTAATGATGTTTTGATTTGAAAGATTATTCTCAAATCTTCACTAAAGTATGTTAACGGATTCTTATATGAAAGGTTATTCTCATGTTTGAATCTATGAGTTATCCTCATGTTGGGAGATGATGGATGTTCTCACAATAGTTGTGGCGAGGTATTTAGTAGCAATCCTTGGAGATGGATACCCATACATTAGTTGAGGCGGGGTTATCTAGTAACAATCTCTATCCCCAAAGGACTTATGCGAGTTGGAATGAGATGGATATGCATATGTTAGTTTAGGCAGTGTTATCTAATAGCAATCTCTCTTCCTTAATGAACAAATGACATGAACTACTTTATGGGAATGAAGGCTGAGCACCTAGAGGTCATTGAGTGGGATGGATGCTCTCATGATAATTGAGGCGGGGTATCTAGTATCAATCCCTTGTGATGGATGCCCTCACGATAGTTGAGCTGAGGTGTCATGTAGCAAACTCTATGTCCCTTAACTATGTGCCCATATTGGATAGCTAGTAATCCATTAGGCTAATCACCAATCGACCTTAGGCAAGTTGATTACCTTCTTACGGTGTGAGGTTTTATGACACCAGATTCTATGATTTCGCTCTCATTCTCTATGTCCGTCAAATGTTTATTCTGATCATGTGAGGTGCCCATTATGGTTTCTTGAGAAGTTCTATGACGTGTGGGTAGTAGTATGGGATGTTATCCATGCATTTGCATGAGTACGCTTGAAGAGGGCTATAGTGAGAATCTCTACTTCCTAATGAAAGAATGTGTTCTAAATAAGCAAATGAAGCAAATTGCCTTTATGTCTACATGAATTGATGTATGTCTCACATGTCTATATGAAATGATGCTTGTTTTCCATGATATGATGCATGTCGTAGTTGAGTAAATGATATGAGCTTGTTTTACTTAAGTTAGTGATATGAGTTTTTTAGCATAATATGTTGAAATGTAAGGAGTCTTATCTATGGTGGCCTAGAGGAACACTTAGGTATGGTGTGAAGAGGTAGTATGGGATGCCACTTCATATCTAACTATCGTGTGTCTTAGGGCTATTATAGATAGGGACCCTATGATGATTGAGACGCCTTGCTTGATGTATATGTTCTTATATTGTGTCTTGACATTGAAGAAGCATGAGGAGAATGGTAAGTTCACCTTTGGTGGAAATGTGATGATAATGACTTTGTTGTTGGTAATACTTGTATTTGATGCTTCTTATTCTTATGTTCATGAAATATCTTGAAATTGGTATCATGCATGGTTTCCAAACCAAAATGTCCGTTTTAGCATGTTTTCGCATAGTCATCATACTTAGTATAATTTTTGTACTAACTCCATATTTTCCTCTCTATGTCTACAAGTGTAGGTTCCGGCAAGTGACTTGCTAATTCTAGTGAAGACTTGGATTGAGACTCCCACGTTAGAGTGGAATGTCCTCATCATTCGGGGACATGTTTTAGAAGCTTTATGTTTTGTTCTACTTCTTTGTATTAGACTCTTTGTAGACTTTTCAAGTTTAAAAGGGTTGTTACCCTACTTATGTTGGTTTCTCAGTTTGTAGTAGGATGGCCATATGAGACTTCCGCTACAATGTTTTAAATGTTTTAAATGTTTAATATGTTTTGAATTTTATGATTTTTAAATAAAAACTTTTAATTCCGTGCAATTCTATTATCGATGCAATGACATGAAATATGAGGCTTGTATAAGACCCCTTTGGGGTCGAGTACGCTGTACCGCTTCGGGGCATAGGCTCGGGTTATGACAAACATGGTATCAGAGCAATGATTTTTGAATGGTACCTTTAGGATGTCGTCTCACCAGTCAGGTCTAGTAGAGTTTTGTTCTTCAGTGTGAGTCTCGACGCATCTATAAGCGAGAGGCTATAGGATGTTAGGATGTTTCACTTTTTTCATACTCCTATGTCGTGCCTTAGAGTTAGATCTATAGTTTTCATTTTCCTGACCCATCTCTTGTGTTTATAGGATATGAATACAAGAAGGAATATCACTAGGAGGGTGGAAGGAGAGGGTGTGAATAGAGGAGTTCCTCCTCTAGAGAATCAAGCTCCTCATGGGAATCAAGTTCCTCTAGGTGGTCAAGTTCCCTAAGATGAGAAAGTCCCTCAAGATCCTCAAGTTCTTATTGATGAAGGGGCTATGACTAATGTGGAGATAAGGATGACTCTCCAAACCTTGACTCATGCTTTGATGACTCAAGTGACTAAGGATGCTATAGCTCATGAGAACCCTAATGAGATCACTATGGCTTCGAGGCTAAGGGATTTCACTAGAATGAATCCTCCTAAGTTCTTTGGCTCTCAAGTGGGTGAAGACCCTCATGAGTTCCTAGATGAGGTTTATAAGATTGTAGATGCTATAGGGGTGACTACTAGGGAGAAAGAGGAGTTGGCCGCTTATCAGTTGAAGGGTGTGGCACAAGTGTGGCATACTCAGTGGAAAAGGAATAGGCCAGAAGAAGCAGGTGCTATAGGTTGGGAGGTGTTCAAGAGAACTTTCCTTGATAGATTCTTTCCTAGGGAGAAAAGGGAAGCAAAGGTAGAAGAGTTTATCAACTGTTGTCAAGGAGGTATGGGTGTTGAGGAGTATTCTCTTAAGTTCACCGAGTTGTCTTAATATGCTTCTTCTATGGTTGCGGATCCTAGAGATGAAATAAGTAGGTTCGTGATGAGTGTGTCTAGCTTGGTGAGAAAAGAATGTTGTTCGGCTATGCTTCATGATAACATGGATATATCTCATTTGATGGTGTATGCTAAGAAAATGGAGGATGAAAAGCTCCAAGAAAAGAATAGGGAATTGAAGAGGTCTAGGTCCAATGATCAAGGTCAACCTAAGTTCAAAAAGAGGTCAAACAACCAAAATTCCTCCTATGATTCTTCTAAGGTGAGCAAAGGTGATGTGTCTATCCCTAAAACTCAAGGAGGAAGTGGAGTTGGTTCTCCTTATGATAGGCCTACCTGTGCTAATTGTGGAAAACACCATTTGGGTAAGTGTCTTTCTGGTACAGATGGTTGTTTTGGGTGTGGAAAGAAGGAACATAAGATGAGAGATTGTGTTACACTAATGGACAAGGGGAGAGAGGCCAAGCAAGATTTTTATAGTTGCCCTGATCATAACGCTCCCAAGAAAAATTATTTCTATGTGCTTCAAGCTAAGGAGAGTAAGGAAAGTCATCCGGGTGAAGAAACTAGTAAGTGGTGGTTTCCTTTGATTTAGAATGTGATGTTGAGGTCCTTATGTTGTGTTCATGTTAGCCTAGTATGAGTATGAGTTCTTCCTTAAGTGGGGGATAGTATGTTGATTATGAGGTTGTGAAGAATTCCGGTATATCCTTATCACTTTCTTCTATTCTTATTCAAGCTTGAGACTTAGTGTTCTTAGTAACTTATTTCATTTTTTGGAGTCATGCATGATTATGTGTTGCATGGCTTCCTTATGTTATTCATGCTCTTGGCGAGATTATGATAGAATGACAAAAAAAAAAAAGAGTAATTGATATATATTCTCTCATGTTGTTGTGCAATTAGTATGAGTTGCTTGTTGTGAATTCAAGAAGTGAATGTATCATCATGCCTATGTGTGCTTTTGAGAGTAATTGCATATCATGTCTTCATGTTGTTATAATAAGCATGTTTATGATCGGAGAACGTAGATCCTCTATTTAAATTAGGAAATGATGAAGTATGTGTGCCTAATGAGTTTGTAGATTGCAATAAATACATGTTGAGATAAATTTGATGTTTCTTTTAGTTGGTGCATGAATTATGATGCTGTATGTTTGATGGGTTGCTAGTTTTGAGTCATTACTTCTTTGAATGTTTAAAGTGTCATTTGAGGACGAATGTTCCTAAGTGGGGGATAATGTAACAACTTGAAAAATGATAGGATGACCTAGAGCCTTGATGTTTGGGTTAGTATGACTTTCAGTAGATGTATGGGCTTTTTAAGTACCTTAATGGGGTGAGGATAAAGTCTAGGGTTCAAGTAAGGACCTAGCCTAGAAAGTTAGGGTGAAGGAAGTCCTGTTCTTTGATGGGCCTTTTGGAGATGGGGTTGTTTGGTCGCCCAATGGGATGGGCGAGTCGTCCAATGACCTTCCACTTTGCCTGGTGGACTGCCCACTTAGTGAGCCTACTAGAAAAAAGGGCGAACATGGTGCATGATCGCCAAGCTGGTTGGCGTGTTGCACTTCTCTGCCTACAATCGCCCGTTGGTCATCCCCTTTGAGTAAGCCACTGGAGCAAAGGGCGGACTAAGTGTGCATTTGGCGAATCGTCTACTGCACTTGGAGAGCCCAAGTGTCCAATAGGCGAACTTAAACGGGCAAGGACTGAAATCTTAAGTTGTAACTTGTAGGGACAACTTCAAATGATGATATCTCTTTGCTCAAAACGAATTAAATGGGGCATTACCTACCCAATTAAAGGCCTGTGAGTCCTCTTTCCAACGCCACTGAGTTTGCTCAATTCCAATCTTAGAGTAAACAATTATGCCCAAAATAGTGAAGCAATGTCAAAATGGGTGAGCCAAGGGCCATCAGGCGAGTCACCTAGTGCCCTTGGCGAGCCAAGGGGTGCAATGGGCGATCTTAGACAGGTTGGGTGCAAAATTTTCAGTTTTAACTTTGTGGGTCTTTAATTCTTTTCTTAATTGAGTCCCTATTATTTTATTCCTTTCCCTATATGTATAAAACCCATTTTAAGACCTAAACCCTTTCATTTTACTCCCTCCAAATAGAATTAAAGGTAAACCCATCTCCTTTCAATTATTTCTCTCTCTAGAAACCCTCTATTAGAGAAGGAGAAGAAGGAAGCTATTAAGTCTAGGGTTTGGTGATTTCAAGGTCGTTTCTTCTCAAATTCCTTGTGGATTCATTGGATTAAGGTATGGTGGCTCTTTATCTATGGTTATCTCTCACCCTAGAGTCCTATCAAAGTGTTTTTCAAAGCTTGCAAAACTTCAAAACCTAGATCTTTCACTCTTCAACATGGGTTCAAACTTTTATTGTTTTAAATGGCTTTATAATGAAGTAATGTGGTTGTATTGATGTTGAATGGTGGTTTTATGAAAAACCCTCTCAAAGAACCCATGTTTTCCTAAAGAATTCAATAATTCCCTTAGAAGTGTGATTGTGGATTTTTCAAGCATGTGATTATGAGATGTTTATTGAAGTAATATGATTATGCATGCCTTATTATGAAGAATTATTTGTATGTGGTGACGTATTGATTATGGCCTTATAAGGCAAATTCATGATATAGCTTATGTTGATATAGAATTGTGGTCTATTGATGTGTGATCCACTTATGGTGGAGGTGGTTACTTCCTATGTACATTATGGTAATTAAATTGATAAAAGTATTCTTATTACCCTAATTGTGAAGAATATATGCATGAATGTGATATGAAAACTGTAAGTATGAAAATGATATGAAGAATATATGTGTGGTCTATGCCTAGAATGTAAGTGTGCTGTTATTGAGAGGACATTCTCAATTATACACTTACGAATGAAGATGGTTGCATGTGGAATGTCTCTTCCTTTATGATGTATCTTGAATTGGTAGACATAGGTTTCCTTTTCTTGAAAGCATGTATAAAGTTATATGATCATGAATATTATGATGTATTGATTTGAAAGGTTATTCTCAACTCTTCACTAAAGCATGTTAAGGGATTCTTATATGAAAGGATATTCTCATGTTTGAATCTATGATCTATCCACATGTTGGGAGAGGATGGATGCCCTCACGATAGTTGAGGCGGGGTATCAAGTAGCAATCCTTGGAGATGGATACCTATACGTTAGTTGAGGCGGGGTTATCTAGTAACAATCTCTATCCTTAAAGGACTTATGCAAGTTGGAATGAAATGGCTACCCATACGCTAGTTGAGGAGGGGTTATCTAGTAACAATCTCTCTTCCTTAATGAACAAATGACATGAATTACTCTATAGGAATAAAGGCTAAACAATAAGAGGTCATTGAGCGGGATGGATGCTATCACGATAGTGTGAGGTGAGGTATCTAGTAGTAATCCCTTCTGATGGATGCCCTTATGATAGTTGAGGCGGGGTGTCATGTAGCAAGCTCTATGTCCCTTAACTATGTGCCCACATAGAATAGCTAGTGGATCCATTAGTCTAATCACCGATCGATCTTAGGCAAGTTGATCACCTTCTTACAGTGTGGGGTTTTTATGACACCAGATTATATGATTTAGCTCTCATTATCTATGTCTGTTAAATGCTTATTTTCATCATGGGAGGTACCCACTATGGTTTCTTGATAAGATCTATGACGTGTGTGTAGTAGTATGAGATGCTATCCATGCATTTGCACGAGTACGCTTGAAGAGGGCTATAGTAAGAATCTCTACTTCCTAATGAAAGAATGTGTTCTAAATGAACAAATGAAGCAAGATGCCTTTATGTCTACATGAATTGACGTATGTCTCACATGTCTATATGAAATGATGCACTATTTCCATGATATGAATGTTGTAGTTAACTAAATGATATGAAGCATGTTTCAGTTAAGTTAGTGATATGAGTTCTTTAGCATGATATGTTGAAATGTAAGGAGTCTTGTCTATGTTGGCCTAGAGTAACACTTAGGTGTGGTGTGAAGAGGTAGTATGGGTTGCCACTTCATATCTTACTAAAGTGTGTCTTAGGGCTATTATAAATAGGGACCTATGATGATTGAGATGCCTTGCTTGATGTGTATGTTCTTGTATTGTGTCTTGACATTGAAGTAGCATGAAGAGAATGGTAAGTTCACCTTTGGTTGAAAAGTGATGATAATGACTTGGTTGTTGGTAATACTTGTATTTGATGCCTCTTACTCTTGTGTTCATGAAATATCATGAAATTGGTATCATGCATGGTTTCCAAACCAAAATGTTAGTTTTAGTTGTTGCATAGTCATCATAATTAGTACATTTTTGTGTACTAACTCCATATTTTCCTCTGTATGTCTACAAGTGTAGGTTCCGGCAAGTGACTTGCTAGTTCTAGTGAAGACTTGGATTGAGACTCCCACGTTAAAGTGGAATGTCCTCATTATTCAGGGACACGTTTTAGAAGCTTTATGTTTTGTTCTTCTTCTTTGTATTAGACTCTTTGTAGACTTTTCATGTTTAAAAGCGTTGTTACCCTACATATGTTGGTTTCTATGTTTGTAGTAGGATGGCCATGTAAGACAAGTAGACTTCCGCTGCAATGTTTTAAATGTTTAGTATGTTTTGAATTGTATGGTTTTTAAATAAAAAGTTTTAATTCTGTGCAATTCTATTATCGATGCAATGAAATGAACTATGAGGCATGTATAAGACCTCTTTGGGGTCGAGTACGCCGTGTCACTTCAGGGGCATAGGCTTGGGTCGTGACACGACATAAGAACATATTATCTATCACATGATCTCTTCAAGGTGTTACCCACTCCACAATGGGTTGGTCCACTAGCCTAAGGTAGAATCGGTTTGTTAGCTTAGTTTGATCCACTAGCTAAGTTTCCTACGGGGCACGTAGTTATGGAATACGAAGATTGCTACTATAAATTAAAAACTCCTCTAGCTGAAGGCTTCCATCTCATGAGACACACTTTGGGAAATCCAGACTCTTCTAGGTGAGAAATCCTATGTTGGAAGCCCAAACTCAACTAGGTAGGAACCTCCATAGAAGCTCAACCTCTACTAGGTGGGAACTTCCATCTCATTTCAATATCCACTCAGTACTAGTCCTTAATACCACAAGGTAATCATTAAGTCACTAGTTTGACTCCAGTTTATGGAAAGATGTCCTTGAAGGCCAATCCATGCTAATACCTCTTTTAGACCATATGTGAGCAACTATCACCATCTATGACCAATGTATGAAGGCTCTATATCCTTAGGTTTAACAAGGTAAGAGAAGCCCTTCAACCCTAGAACCATTACTATGTGAGAAGTCTTTCATGTTAAGTTCATCTTCATGCCTAACATCATGTCTAGAATTCTACATTAGATAAGGACATCATCATGACTCAAGTGATTCTATCACTCCCTACCATCTATGATTCATAAGGTGAGTTAGGTAGGTAAAGATCTTTCATCACAACTCTATTCATTGGTCGTGTATTCCTATGTAGATTTTACTCTTAAAGCCTTAGCATCTATAGTTAATCATATTAGCTTCACTCTAAATCCCTACTGATCAATATTTAAAACTATGAGTCTTCATTCTCAATAACTCTACATCATAGAAACATGTTATGAACCTAGATGACAAGGCGTTCAATCACTTGCTTCATTACTAGGTGATTCTAGCCACAATTTATCCTAGAGGTTCAATTACAAATTTAAAAGTCAAGATCAATCAGGTAGTATAGAGTCTAGTTTAATTCATGTCTAGGTATTCCTAACCTTGAACAATACTACACATGACATTGTTTTAAGAAGATCACCTATGAACGTTGAACTTCACCTCTAATGGCATAAACCCATAAAATATCCCATTCATAAAATAGACTAGGTATACCATAGAAATCACATTAATTCATCATAATATCATAATTCAAAGCTGATACAATCATAATTAGGTATTATCCACTAGATTGGAACCATATCTAAACCCTACCCACAATATAGAACGAAACCCTAGCTAGATTGGGTTTTTGATTTCACAATTGGGGGAAAACCTAGAGGGCTCTATGGGTGGAAGAACCCATAGATGATTAAGCCAACATACCTCTTTTCAAAGCCCTAATCAAGCTTGAATCAATGGATGAAATTGACTGAGGTTGCTGCCCTATTCTTAGATGAATGAGTTAAATGATTTAGTTTAGGGGTCTATTAGGTATTTATAGGTGGTTAAATAACTAACTAACTGACCTGGATCTAAGAAATTTGCAGGCCAACTCAATTTATGGGTATTGGAGCTAAGGATTTGCATGCCAACTCAATTTATGGGTACTTAAGCTAAGGATTTGCAGGACAACTCAGTACTTGATCCATGACCCCAACCCACAAGGCGTGGGTCCACAAACGGCCAGTAGGTGCCAAACGTAGGTGGGCTTTTTTTTGACATCTTTTTGGGCTGTTTTGAGGTCCTCCTCAAGAACCCCTTGGGTGGTCCTTGGGGCGTCGTACCTTGACGCCCTAACCCTTAAATCCATATTCTAAGTACAAGATTCATTTTTATGACTTTTAATCCTCATACCATACTCCAAAACGCTTACAAAAGGCTCTAGAACTCTCTAGTTCAACTTACTAGTATTCGGGGTATTACACCATAGGATGATGGGAACCTCAAAATCAAGTATCACAAAATGCTCCGAAAAAATAAATGACTCCACCTTCACATGTATATCTTGGAGAACACCAATGGTCTTCTTCACAGTTATATCTGCCATTAGTAATCGCATGTCATGACCCCGGGTACCCCTAGATGCAACACGGCATACTTGACCCCGAAGGGGTCTCATACAAGCCCTTATCATACATAAACATAGGAAATATAAATGATGCAGAATTTAAAATTTTAGAATCAAAGTCCTTTTTTAAAATGCAAAAGTGAACTCTAGACATTGTCTCATCAACCATCTACTACAATAGAATATTAATAGGGTCATTTCCCTTTACAATAAAAAGTCTCAAAAGTAGTCTATAAGAACAACAATTAGAAGTGAATGACATCTTGTCCTCGAATGGTGAGGACTCACCATAAGTCTTGGAGATAAGCAATACAAGCCTTTGTCAAGAAAGGAAGTACACTTCACCTAGCCGGAACCTACACTATTCAAAAATGTAGAAGAAATAAGGGTTAGCACAAATATGTACTTAGTATGGAAGTATGCATAAAATTCCTTGAAATATGATAGAAAGGACATTTTGGTTGAAAAGTATGCAATTGCCAAGTTTGAGAATCACCATGCACTTTTAATGTAAAACACAAGTCATGAGCACCTTTATCATCTAAGAACATTATAACACAATAAAACCATATTTTTGGTAACCTTAAGTTATATTTGTGCGTTGAATGATTGGCATCCCATAATACCAACTACACTAAGTACTCCTTGAGTCCACCCTAGTCATACATAACATACATAGATCTTATCACAGTCAACACTCATAAAAAAGGAAATAGTCATTTACATTAACTTGAACATAAGGAGAGTCATACATAGCAACAATCCATTCAACATACATGCATACATTCATATCTTATCATAGCATAAGAAACCATTCCATAACCTCTTTCAAAGTCTACTTGTGTAATGTAAATGTGAAGTCCCATACCCCTACTCCTACTAATTAAAGCTTATCAACAAGTCATAAGTATAGTTCGTGTCATATTCATTATCTTTTAATGTAGGTAAAATTAGCCATAACCGACATAGACCATGTGAGCTACATGGAATCCGGTGTCATGTTACCCTACACCCAAAGAAGGTGTCCTACTTGCCTAAGGTAGAACTAAATGTATTTGCTTTTAGATGGATCCACTAACTAAAGACCTATGTGGGAACATAGTTATGGGATAGGGAGATTGGTTTTAGAAACCCGACCGATTGTACTGGCGGACGAGCTTCCATCTCATGAGAATAATTTAGATGACCCGACCGATTATATTGATGGGAGGGCCTCTACCTCATTTTCCGTATCCACTCTGTGCTAAGTATTATGTCCCAAATTATACATAATTAGTCTTCAATTGTATTTACATGTGTGAAGGAATATCTTGCCCTTCATTCAATACAACTCATAAAATAGCTCATAGATTCAATTAGGTGAGAATGGACTTTCAACCTTAGAATCATCATTAACATGTGAGTGAACCTTTCACATCATGTTCACAGTGTTTCGTGAGAATAGCCTTTCAATCAACACAACAACAGTATCATCATCCTAGAAAACTCATACATAATTATGTGTAAGGGTAAGGGGAGAATGATCATTCAACAATACAACAATTTACACAATAGTCATAGGATCTTCACTTTCTCTAAGTGAATCATAAATTCGTACACAACTTTCATCAGCATGTACAAACCTTCATAATTTACCCTTCAAGGGTCATGAATCATGTCTCACAATCACACCTAGAAATACTACATTAGGCATGGATAAAACAAGATTCAATAACTAAAATATCATAGACACAATTCATAGTATTCATCTTGCATCAATACACCCATCACAATTCATGAAATTGGGTCATGGGGGAAATTCATGGGTTCATGGGGGACTTTATTATAAAATCACCATAAAACAACCATTCAATCATAATATAAGAACATTAACTCATTGAAATCATTTTTAGGAAGAATCCATGACTAGATTGAAAAACCCTAGGTTTTAGGAAAATCTACTAATTGAATTAGAGAACTTAAGGGCTTCATGGAAGAAAGTTTTCCGTTAATCAAGACAACCATACTTTGATTGGAGATCCTTCACGAAATTGAAGAAGAAAGTCTGCTCCTTGAACCCTAAGCTTGACCCTGTTACTGGAGTCTTAGAGAGAGAAATATTAGAGAGGGGAGTAGGTTTTTAGTTTTGAGTCTTGTGAGTTATGAGGTGTTAAAGAAGTGGTTAATAGTTAATAATTACTTATACATGTCTAAATAACTAATATAAAACGTCCCCACACTTGAATAATTAAAATAGAATTTACCTAAATTAACTCACCCTAGGCCGAAACTTGAGATAGCTTTATAGACCCCATCCACGATCACCACCTACAGGGCGTGGATGGACCCACAGACCATACTGCTCACTGGTGGATTGGGTTTGAGGATTGTCATTTTTGCCAAGGTTCAGGCCTCACTGACGAGACACCACCCATGGGGCGTGAGTGGATCTACGGACCGTACTGCATGCTCATAGTTTTTTTAAGAGACTTGGAGAATTGGGGAGGTCTATCCTCGACTCATGACCTCCACCTATAGGGCCTGAGTCCACCCACAGGGCGTGGGTGCCCATTTCGTCAGTGACTACCTTCAGGCTGCTTTTTGGCTGCAAACCAAGGCCCTCCTCAAGGACCCTTGGTTGGTCCTTGTAGGGTCATGCCTTGATGTTTAGGGAGGTTATTTTGGGACTCTAATCTTTACGTTCAACCCTGTTAAGGATACTAACTTACATGTTAGTCTCTAGCTAGTTCGTTAGATTTTCGGGGTTTTACATTATCTCCCCCTTAGGTACATTCATCCTCGAATGATCATCTAGACACCAAACTAATTTAAAAACACTCAAGATCAGCGGCCCATTATGCATGAAACATCAATAATGTGCACAACTTACCAATGCACTATTCAGTTCATGCACTATTCAAAAGGAGGAAACCTTAACCTCATTTCAAAACATGGCCAATGCAATACAAGAAAGTAGGAACAACATCTACCAACCCAATATACATGAAATGCAACATTGCTCTTGTTCATAGGAGGAACTACCTTCTCCAACTAAAAGCAAGCTCAACACAACATCATGGAGCCAATATGCTATTTCATCACAAGCATAACCAAGCATGTTCAACAAATCACCTCATGAATTCAAATATGCCATCATCACACTAAAATTCACAGTCAACATGAGGGACACATAAAAATCATAAAACTCATTTTCTTACTAAACATGAGTTTCATCAAGAACATGCATAACATAAGGAAATAATAGAAAAACTCATACAACACACATGATTCCCAAAACACTAAAACTCAAGAGGAGCTACTAACCTCAACTTGAGTAGGAGTAGAAGGAAAAAGATGAGGATAGTGGGACTTCATATCGGCCTCAGCCTCCATGTAGCACCCTCAACTAAATGATTTCTCCATAAAACCTTAACGGAAGATTCTTTCTTGTTTCTCAAACTTTTCACTTGGCGGTCTGAAATTTCCACCGAAAATTCTTCATAGGATAGACTCTCATCAACTCCTAAACCCTCTAAAGGAATGATGAATACTGGATCCCCAATGCACTTCTTAAGCATGGAAACATGAAACACCGGGTGAACTGGAGCTAACTCATTTGGTAAGTCTAACTCATATGCAGCCTTCCCAACACATTTCAAGACTTGGTATGGGCCCACATAATGGGGACTAATCTTCCCCTTCTTACCAAACCTCATCACACCTTTCATAGATGAGATTTTTAAGTAGACCCAATCACCAATCTCAAATTCTAGATCCCTCCTTCTAACATCGGCATAAGACAATTGCTGACTTTGGGCCATCTTCAACCTCTCTCTAATGAGTCAAACTTTTTCAATGGCCTCATAACCTAGTTCTAGACCAATTAGATCAAATTCACCTACTTCAAACAAGCCAACCGGAGTTCTACACCTCCTACCATATAGTACTTCAAATGGAACCATGAAAATACTTGAGTGGTAATTATTGTTGTAGGCAAACTCTATCAATGGTAGATGGTCATCCCAATTACCTTGAAAATCTATGACACACGCCCTCAACATGTCCTCTAAGGTTAGAATAGTGTGTTTCGCTTGACCATTTGTTTGAGGGTGGAAAGCGGTGCTAAGCTTAACATTGGTACCAAGCCCTTTCTGGAATGCCTTCCAAAAGTGTGAAGTAAATTGAGTACCCCGATCCGAAATGATAGGCAAGGGAACCCCATGCAACTTCACTATTTCCTTGATGTATAAGTTGGCTTAGTCTTTGTTTACATCCCTACATTATTCAAATAGGGTGAAACGTCATGGCGACTCAAAAAATAATCAATTAATTCAATTTAAAAATAATTTTAAAAATAAACAAATTTTAAAATGAGCCACCAACTAGTTTTAGTAAAAAAACTAGGAAACCAATTAAATGATCTACGAAACCAATAGATTCTAGGTAAGGGGTTCAAGTTATTCCTAAGAGAATGTATTTGGCATCCTTCGAAATCCACAACTGTGGGTCTCAACTAAATTCATTTTTTTTAAATTGAGAAGAAGATATAACAACATACAAGTAAAACAAACATGCAATATACACAAGTAATAAAATAAGCAATAATATCAAAAGCAGCCAAATGTTTGTCTAACATCGATAACATACAAAATAATGAATAAAGGATATAATCCGAATTTCATTTAAATAGCTTCAATGGGAAGCAACTGTGTACCAATATAGACACTTAATAAAAGTGTTAGTAATAAATAAATACGAATAAAAATGAACAAATCAGATAATAATTTAAAAATAAAAATCCGTCTTATTAGCATGGAAGGCCTTGGAAATTGACGGTAATTTCTTCATCGGCCAATATTAACATACAAAATATATAAACTTAAGCTAAATTTTCGTCATTTAATATTGGAGAGGCCTCGGAAACCAATGGAGAGATTTTTTCATTGGCCAATTTTAACTTAAAATATATAAAATTAATACGCAATCATATGAAACTAACAAAAGAAATATAAAATAACATGCAATATGAATATGCCAAAATAATAAAATAAATAAAATACCAATAATGACCACATAACAACAACTCTTGCTGGAAATACCTTTAAAATGCATGCAAACAATTTTAATAAACGACCATGTAGGAACAAAAAATGGGGCAACAATAATAAAATAATAAAATCAAATTTAAAGATTAAGAAAATAGAACAATAACATAGGTTATCCAAATCCTAGAATAAAATTAATCCAAATAGAGGGGTATATCATAAACACAATTTATACTAACTAAATTAAAGACAAGGCCATATCAATGGCAATAAAATGAGCAAGCAAATTATGCAAAATAGAAAGTGTGACAAAAATAAAGAAACAAACAAGCAGCTATAATTAAAACAAAATAAAACTCATCGGAGCTAATTTCCTAAACTAGATCAACACCAAATCAATAAAATAATCTAAAATGATATCAACAACATTCTTATATTTAAAAATAATTACAGAAACACAAAAAAAAAAATATATCATTAATATAATTAAACCCAACTTCACAAACATTAAACTCAAATAAAAGATACACAGTAGTCAAAAGTATGGAATAAAAAGAAAAGAAAGAAGCATGGTCACCTAGAGATAGCAAATCCGGTCAGATCTAGTTATTGAGCGCATTGGCTCCATTTCTCAGATGGTTTTTACTAATTTGCCAGTGCTTTGGAGCTCACAAGCGTGCTGGACATGGCGGAGGTGAAAGGGTCTGGTAGTTATTGGTTGAGTTTTGCGGCTATTCGTCACCGGAAAAAGGAGAAAACGAAGGGGGGTTTTGGTGGTTGTTTCAGTTTGTTGTTTAGTAGTTGTTTCAAGTGTTTTTTGGTGATATTTTGGTCAGAGAAAATGGATTTTGATGATGTTTTTGGGTGGCTGTTTGGAGATGGTTTATGGATTACTGTTTGGAATAGTGATGGGGCTTTGGGTGGAGGAAAGAAGAGGGTTAACGGATTTTATTTGGTATTGTTGGCTGTTGTGGTTGAGCTCATTTTAAGGAAGAAAAGAGTTGAGTTCTTCTGGTGGTTGGAGCTTGTTGTTCGTAGAGAAGAACGATGGTGGTTTGGGTGGTGGAGGACTTGGTTGCTGTTTGCTGGTGCACTACTTGTGTGAGGGAGGAGGATAGTGGTGAGTGTTTGGAGCTTTAGTGGCTCTTTTATGGCAATGACATTGCACAGAGGTCTATCGGAAATAGGAAAAATAATAAGGAGCGGCTTCTTCTTGTCGGATAAAAAGGGAAAGAAATTTTTAGGGTTTCACTAATTTTGGAAATTTTCCACCATGTAAAAATATTATCCACCCCCTTTATTTTTTTAACCTAATCAAAACTTACATAGGAAATAATTTTACAATTGGCTCAAATTGTGGGCTTGAGATTATAACCCAAAATCATCGGTCAATTTGTGTATGCAAATTTTGTCCGTATTTGAATGAATATCTAGACTGTGCAAAATATCAAAATGAATATTAACAAATGTAACAAATAAAATGAATATATATATGAAAAAATATAATCAACATAACTAATGACAAGTAAAAAATGCAATTTTAAAATTAACTGATAAATTTTTTTAAATTTTGATAAATAAGGATAGTTATCGATAAACTTATTTAAAATGATAAAAAAATTTATGTTGAACTATAAAATAAATAAAACTTAAAATTTACGAATTTTGAAATTTTAGGCCAAAATTAGGTGTCAACATCCCTTTTGTTGGATATGATTGATGAAAGAAATCGTGGACAACGAAAATTGACAAACCCGATTTTCGCCGAACACATGACCTTTATATAATAGTGTGGTTGGAATGTGGTGGAAGTCGATCCCAGACATGCCTCCAAAAGGTTCCACGCTGTGTTGCATCATTGTGGAAGTAGTCCGCACCTATGGCTCAATTGAGAATGCATCCTCTTGGATGTTCTCGAAAAAACTATAAAAAACTTAATAGTAGAGACAATATTAAAGGGAAAAAGGTAGCATCTCTTACGATACAATAAATAAAGATGATCCATTGTTAGTATAACAATGTATGTCCATCGATAGGACGAATGAAGATGATCTATTGATAGGATATCAATGTATGTCCATCGGTAGGATGAATGGAGATGAATAATTAGTAGGATATGAATGTATGTCCATCGGTAGGATAATAAAAATGATCCATCGGTAGGATATGAATGTTTATCCATAGGTAGGATGAATGAAAATTATTTCAACGCAAGTCTCCTCTGACTTGATGTGGAATAGATAGGGTGCACATCCTTCACCTCCGAATAGATGCGACGTAAACGCAAATATCTTTCAACGCAAGTTTCCTTCGACTTGAATGTTGAAAAGATATGGTGCGCATCCTTCACCTCTGAATAAATGCGACTTAAATGCAAATATTATTCAACGCAAGTTTCCTTCGACTTGAACGTTGAATAGATATGGTGCGCATCCTTCACCTCCGAATAGATGAGACTTAAATGCAAATATCTGTCAACGCAAGTTTCGACTTGAACGTTGAATAGATATGGTTCACATCCTTCATCTCTGAATAGATGCGACTTAAATGCAAATATCTTTCAACACAAGTTTCGTTCGACTTGAACATTGAATACATAGGGTGCACATCCTTCACCTCCGAATAGATGCAACTTAAATGAAAATATCTTTCAACGCAAGTTTCCTTCAACTTGAACGTTGAATAGATATGGTGCGCATCCTTCACCTCTGAATAGATGCGACTTAAATGTAAATATCTTTCAACACAATTCCTTCAACTTGAACATTGAATAGATAGGGTGCACATCCTTCACCTCCAAATAGATGCCACTTAAATGCAATGGACTTCTTAGCGAATGAAAATGCAATGAAAAATGTAAATAATGGATGACTCGATGATTATCCATTGTAACTCAGTGGATGGCTCGATAATTGTCCAACTGTAACGAGGTGAATGCCTCAATGATTGTCCACTGTAACGATGTGGATGGCTCAATTTTTGTCCACTGTAATGAGGTGGATGGTTCGATGATTGTCCATTGTAATGAGGTGGATGACTCGATGATTGTGAACTGTAATGAGTTGGATGACTCGATGATTGTCCTTTGTAGTAAGATAGATGGCTCGATGATTGTTCGACTGTAACGAGGTGGACAGCTAGATGATAATGCTGAAGATTTGCATGTTGACTTTGAACTTCTAGCGATAACAGTACTCATTGAAATTTTTAAGGTCTTCCTTAAAAATTTTGTTCCAACTAGAAGTTTTGGCAAATCTAAAAATAATCTCCAGTCTTGACTTGCTAGAGATAGAACATTTATTTTAATTTTTTGAGATAATCTCAAAATTTCTGTCCCAATTTTTATTATAAAGAGAAAAGAAAATCACACTGGGTATATGGCCAAGCCATCATGGCGCCTACACATCCTGTTGAGCTAGGAGTCAGGTCAAATGTAGTTCCAATCTTGTAGATAATGAATACTGCAAAGAACTTGAGAAAAATCATCAGTAGAAAATGCACAATATGAACATGATGAAATAGGAAAATAATATTCCCCGCGATATTCAAAGCATAAAGACATGATAACCGACAACCCAATGAAGTAAAATAGACTTCTCACACTGGCAAGATTAACCTAATGACACTTTTTACAATGAAAAACCCAAAAAGAAAAGGAAAATTCTTTTATTTTTAATTGAAAGAATTTTTTTCTAAAATGTTTTGAAAATATATATAGTGGGTGCTTCCCCCCCCCCCCCCTCCCCCCTCTTTTTTTTTTTAAAAGAATAAATAATATAAAGAGAGGCAAATTTTGACTACAATTGGTATCAGGAGTTAGGATCGCATGTAAATCTTTTTTTTTTCTTTTTCTAACTAAGATTGAATTCAAGGTAACTCCTACAGCTTCAAGTGGTACTTCAAACATACTTAAGTATCAACAAGATTTGTTTCACCTTGCTTCAAACAAAGGTTTTGAATTATACCAATCCTCATGTCTCAATTGTCCTCACAACACAAAAGTCTTATTTCAAATATATATGAAGCATATTATTTGAGGACATATTTTGAAGTGCACTCACACTCACAAGAATGTTCAATGCATGCAACTGTGATACCATATGCTTGGCCTTTATGTAAATCTCCACTAGTGTGAGAACATTTCGAATAAAATCATGTAGGGATTGTCATTGGCTTGTAAAGTAGGCTTGTGGATGGGTAGGATATATATTTGGGATAAGAGTGACTTAATTCCTTCTTGAGCATCACAGTGAATTTGTGCTTCTCATGATTGATACACCTTTGGAGTTTGATCCTCTTTGTTGTCCCCCCTTTTTCGACTTATTCTGAATTCTTATTTGTTGGAACTTTTCCTTTTTTCACCCCTTTATTTCGTTTTGACTTCTTTTGAGTCCTTATTTCTTGGAGGTCTTTTTATTTTTTGAAGTTTCCTCCTCTTTTGTTGGAGTATTTTCCTTCTCGTCTTTCATTATCCTTGTAGGGGTGCTTTTGTCTTTCTTTATTTCTTTCCCCCTTCCCTTTTTTTCCTTTCTCTAGAAGTCCTTTTTGCTTCCTTGAATTTGGGAGACTTTTTATATTTTGTCTTTGACAACTTCAATCTTGAATCTTCTCTTAGAATTTGCACATCTTTGGTGCGCTCGGTTGGGCCAAGAGAGGGATAGTGCATCTAAGCACTCAAAATGGGTAGTTGCTAAGATGTGATTGCCCAAAGAAAAAGCTTCACACTCAAAGTGGGGAAAGCTAGGTATTAATGTCATTTGGCAGACTTTGTAAGACCTAATCGGGTTAAAGAAAGCCTATAATCCTTTTCCATACCAACCAAAACTCAGGATTTCACCTCGAAAAACATTCAAGCCAAATTCTTGATCAACAGTGCAATGCAATTAAATTTCGGTCTAAATGCTCACCACACAATTCACATGAAAGCATGAGGTTGATTTTATTCTTATCTTGAATGCAAGCAAGAGAATTTTCAAGCATCACAAAAGTAGAAATGAGAGGTACAAAAAGAGTCTATAGATTATCACAAAGTCAGTCCCCTCCTTGATAACAAATATATTTACATGCTACTAACTGCATTGGTACTAACTTACCTGAAGACATGACTCTTACAATATGTACAATTTTTTTTTTTTTTAAAGAATGAATACCAAACCTGAGAAGGGTTGCCTACGTATCTCATCGAGATGAGAATTAGGTGTGCATAGTTCATGCATATATAGTATGAAATATGCACAAACATTTTTTTTGCTTTTGGAGAAATTAATATCGAACCCAAGAAGGGTTTCCTACGTATCTCATTGATATGAGAATTTGGTACGCGTAGTTCGTTCATATATGCCTTTGAAAATATGTACAGACTATTTTTTTTTCTTTTTTTTTTTACTTTTGGATAAAATAATACCGAATCCAAGAAGGGTTTCCTACGTATTTCGTTGATATGAGAATCAAGTATGCATAGTTCGTTTAGATATGACATAAAATAATTTCAAAATTTGTACAAACTCGGAGTGATTCATTGTATCCTCTTAAATGTTGATCTTTGTACTATATGTACCACGTGTTGTCTTTTTTGGATGTTCCTTCGAACTGTGTCTTCTCCCAATTATCCACGAGAACCAAAAATTGTTATTACCATCCCTGACTGTACAGTCGGATATGGTTTTCCTGCAAAAATGTGAAAAGTGTGTGAAAGCAGGGCTAGCGTGTAAAATAATAAAAAATAAATGAGTGCGACCTCATATTCAAAAACTCCCCTGATTTATCTTTATAACTCGATATCAATGTATTGTGAAATGCAAACATTCGAATTTATCAAGTCCTCTTGTTCCTTGCAGCTTCGGACAAACAATGACTTCCAGATTCTGACATAAATCAACCTCTCATTTAGAAAGAAGAAAAAACTCAAAAGGCAATAGTGTTAGTTCGTGTTCATAATGAAAAATGCAAAATATCACACAAAAAATTAATTGAACACATAAGCACTGCTTTGATTGAAGACAAACTCAATTATATGACATAGCATACACATAGTTATTGCGCGCCCTACACAAATGTGACCCTTTTATGCCAAGGGCATGCCTATAGATATGAAGGATGTATTACTTCATTTGACAGCATTGCACTGTCCCCCAAAACACTTAGTCCAAATTTTATAAATAATTCAAATAGGATTACAAAATAAGGAAAAAAATTATACAAATAATCAGTCCCACGTAGGGGTACCATCCTAAACTAAGCCTTTGTGGAAGGTACTTCCTCTTGAGCTTTTTGTCATCTCTGAATGCCAACACCTTTTGGATGAAGTGGTAACTTGTAAAGATCCTTCTTCGACTACAGTAAGCTATTAAAATAAACCCCCAACCCTAAGAAAGAATGAATTGTCAAATAACGTATACATCCTTCAAATTTAAACACACAATTATGATCGTCCATTTAGGCCGGAGGCCATTTTGGACTCAAGGTAGTCTTTCTAATGGGCCCAACACACCTTGGGTGTTGGGTCATCTTAGGTCAGTGCACTAAATCAAGGTTTTGGCTTCACTCTACTCTAGTTTACTAAGAGTGGCTTTTGAAAGATCGAGAACCCAAGCGGACAACTTAGGCTGGAACTCACGACAATCATTGGACGCGTGACAAATCAATAAATTGCCAATCATTTCAAAAAAAGGTCAAGTATAAAAATTTTGAATGTGAATATGCATAAACCGTTCTTAATATACTATACATACAAGTTGGAAAATGTCATGAATGCAACAACAATGTACATACAATTAAATGAATAATGAATAAACAACAAGTACAATATACAAAATATACAAGACACAAGATATAACACAATAAAAGAAAAGTCTCCTCAGTTTGAAAAAATGAACTCATAATGGTTGGAACCTCTATATCTCCAGCGAAGTCACCATTCTGTTTTCATCCCGACTTTATTCAAATAGGGCGAAACATAATGGTGACTCGAAAAATAATCAATTAATTTAATTTTAAAAGAAGTTTAAGAATAAATGAATTTTAAAAGGAGTCACCACCTAATTTTAGGAAAACAATTAGGAACCAATTAAATGATCTACGAAAGCAATAGATTCTAGGTAAGGGGTTCAAATTATTCCGAAGGGAAGGTATTAGGAATCCTTTGAAATTCACAACTGTGGGTCCCGACTGAATTCATTTTTTTTAAAATTGACAAGAAGATAAAACAACATATAAGTAAAACAAACATGCAATATACACAAGTAATAAAATAAAACAATAACATCAAAAGCTGCTTAATGTTTGTCTAACATCGATAATATACAAAATAATGAATAAAAAATTCGAACTTCATTTAAATAGCTTCAATGGGAAGCAACTCTCTATACCTGTAAAGACACTTAGTAAATGTGTCAGTAATAAATAAATATGAATAAAATGAACAATCATATAATAATTTAAAAATAAAAATCCATCTTATTAGCATGGAAGGTCTTCGAAATCGACGGTAATTTCTTCATCAGCCAATTTTAACATACAAAATATATAAACTTACGCTAAATTTCCGTCATTTAATATTGGGAGGCCTCGAAAACCAACGGAGACATTTTTTAATTGGCCAATTTTAACTTGAAATATATAAAATTAATACACAATCATATGAAACTAACAAAAGAAATATAAAATAACATGCAATATGAATATGCCAAAATAACAACATAAATAAAATACCAATAATGACCACATAAGAACAACACTTGCTCGAAATAACTTTAAAATGCATGCAAACAATTTTAATAAATCAAAGAGCGAGCATGTAGGAGCAAAATATGGGGCAGCAACAATAAAATAAGAAAAATAAAATTTAAAGACGAAGAAAATAGAACAATAACTTAGGTTATCCAAATCCTAGAATAAAATTAATCCAAATAGAGGGGTATATCATAAACACAATTTATACTAACTAAATTAAAGATAAGGCCATATCAGTAGCAATAAAATGAGCAAGCAAATTTTGCAAAATAGGAAGTGTGACAAAAAAAAAAAAAAAAAAAAAAAAAAAAAAAAAAAGCAGCCATAATTAAAACAAAATAAAACTCATCAGAACTAATTTCCTAAACTAGATCAACACCAAATCAATAAAATAATATAAAATAGTCTAAGATGATATCAACAACAATCTTATTTATTAAAAATAATTATAGAAACACAAAAAAAAAATCATTAATATAATTAAACCCAACTTCACAAACATTCAACTCAAAGAAGAGATACACAGTAGTCAAAAGTATGTAATAAAAAGAGAAGAAAGGAGCATGGTCACCTAGAGATAGCGAATCCAGTCAAATCTAGTTTAACATTGGCTCCGTTTTTTGGACAATTTTGATTGGTTTGCGAATGCTTCGGAGCTCACAAGCTTGCTAGAGATGGAGGAGGTGAAAGGTTCTGGTGGTTATAGGTTGAGTTTTGTGGCTGTTCGTCGCCGAAAAAAGGAGAATACGAAGGGGTGGTTTTCGGTGGCTATTTTGAATGGTTGTTTGGTGGATGTTTCAGGTGTTTTCCGGTGATGTTTTTGTGTGGCTGTTTGGAGATGGTTTATGGGTTGTTGTTAGGAACAGTGAAGGGGTTTTGGGTGGAGGAAAGAAGAGGGTTAATGGATTTTATTTGGTGTTGTTGGCTGATGTGGTTGAGCTCGTTTCAAGGAAGAAAAGAGTTGGGTTCTTCTGGTGGTTGGAGGTTGCTACTCGTGTAGAAGAACGATGGTGGTTTGGGTGGTGGAGGACTTCGTTGTTGTCTGGTGGTGCACTGCTTGTGTGAAGGAGGAGGATAGTGGTGAGGGTTTGGAGCTTTAGTGGCTCTTTGATGGCACTAATTTTGGAAACTATTCACCATGTAAAAATATTATCCACCCCCTTATTTTTTAACCTAATCAAAACTTATATAGGAAATAATTTTACAATGGGCTCAAATTGTTGGCTTGAGATTATAATCCAAAATCATCGATCAATCTATGTAGGTAAATTTTATCCGTATTTGAATAAATATCTAGACTGTGCAAAATATCTAAATGAATATTAATAAAAGTAACAAATAAAATGAATATATATATAAAACATAATGAATGTAACTAATGACATGTAAAAAATGCAACTTTAAAATTAACTAATAAAAAATCCTAAGTTTTGATAAATAAGGATAGTTATCGATAAACTTATTTAAAATTATAAAAATTTTATGTTGAACTATTAAATAAATAAAACTTAAAAGTTACGAATTTTGAAAATGTTAGGCCGAAATTGGGTGTCAACAGTCTTCCGTCGAATAAGAGACCTTTACAGGAATAAAGTGGGCTGATTTTGTCATCCTATCCACGTTGACCCAAATAGAATCATGTTGCCTTCAAGTACGAGGCAAACCCACATCAAAGTCCATATTCACATCCTCCCACTTCCAAGTGGGAATATCTATATATTGGGAAAAAGCTCCCAGTTTTAGGTGTTCGGCCTTAACTTGTTGGTAATTCAGACATTTGGCCAAAAAACCCGCTATATCCTTCTTCATGCCATTCCACCAATAGACTTCCCATAGATCACGTTACATCTTGGTGGCTCCCAGATGGATAGAATACCGCGAACCATGAGCCTCTTCTAAAATTTTCTCTCTTGAGCAATCAACATCCGGAATGCATAATCTACCTTGGTACCTAAGCACCCCATCTCCCTCTTGGGAGAAACCCTCAACGGACTTGTTGAGTACCGATTCTTTCAACTCCATTAATATAGGATAAAGGTCTTGTTTAGACTTCACATCAACTATAAAGGAAGATTCAGAACCATGATGTACAATTACACCACCCTTGGCAGAATCCACTAGTTGGACACCTAACCAGGCCAATCTATGTACATCACGAACTAACTCCTTCTTCTCCAGTTCTAACACTACCCATGGACAATCGACATAGGGCATCCACTACTACATTGGCTTTGTCGGGGTAGTAAAGGGCACTCATGTCATAATCCTTTAAAAGCTCTAACCACCTCCTTTGTCGGAGATTCATGTCTTTTTGTCTAAACACATATTGAAGACTCTTATGATCAGTGAAAACATCCACATGGACCCCATATAGGTAATGTCTCCAAATTTTCAAAGCAAACACCATTGCCGCTAATTCTAAATCATGGGACGATAATTCTTTTCATGGATCTTGAGTTGCCATGAAGCATAGGCAATCACTTTACCATGTTGCATAAGGACACATCCCAAATCTACTCGAGAAGCATCACAATATTCCACAAACCCATCGGTACCCTCTGGTAAGGTTAACACCAGAGCGGAAGTAAGTCTATCCTTCAACTCTTGGAATCATTTCTCACAAGCCTCCAACCACACAAACTTAGCTTTCTTTCGAGTCAAGGCATCAACGGAGAAGCAATGGAGGAAAAACCCTTATAAAAACCTCTTATAGTAACTGGAAAAACCCAAAAACTTCTAATATCGGTAGGTGTTAGAGGTCTAGGAAAACCCTTGACCGCATCCATCTTCTTAGGATCTACCTCAATACCCTTGCTCGACACAATATGACCAAGGAAGGCTATGGACCTTAGACAAAACTCACACTTACTAAACTTTGCATACAAATGGTGGTCTTTAAAGGCTTGCAATACAATCCTTAGATGGTTCATATGCTCATTTTTGCTCTTTGAATAGATCAAAATATCATCAATAAATACTATCACAAATATATCAAGATAATATCTAAATACTCTATTCAGTAGGTCTATGAATGTTGTCGGGACATTTGTTAAACCAAAGGACATTACTAGGAACTCATAGTGGCCATATCTTGTTCGGAAGGTCATCTTAAGAATGTCAACCCCTCTCACCCTTAGTTGATGGTAATCCGAATGAAGATCTATTTTGGAGAAATACTTAGCCCCTTGAAGTTGATCAAACAAGTCGTTAATTCTAGGAAGGGGATACTTATTCTTTATAGTCACCTTGTTCAATTGGCGGTAGTCAATACACATTCTAAGGGACCCATCCTTCTTTTTAACAAACAATACTGGAGCACCCCATGAAGAGATACTCAGTTGAGTAAAGCATTTGTCTAACAAATCATTGAGTTGCTCCTTCAACTTTTTCAATTCGGTCAGAGCCATTCTATAAGGAGGAATAAAAATAGGTTGCGTGTCCGACAAGATATCAATGCCAAAGTCTATTTCCCGTTTGGGAGGAATGTCGGGTAAGTCATCTGGAAAGACTTCTAGAAATTCACTCACTAGGGGACCGACACAAAGGAAGTAGTTTCGAACTCAACGTCCATAACCCTAAAAATATGGTAAATACACCCCTTGAAGATAATTTTCCTAGCTTTGAGACAAAAAACAAATTTAACTCTAGGGCTAGAGTTTCCCCCCTTCCCTCTAAAGTAGACTCATTTGGAAATTGGAACTTTACTACCCGAGTCCTACAATTAATAGAGGTATAACATGCATGCAACCAATCCATACCCAAAATCACATCAATATCTAACATATCTAACTCCACTAAATCCACCAAGGTAACTTTATGGGACAAATAAATAGGACAACTCCTATAGATTCTTTTTCCCACTACCGAGTCACCAACTGGGGTAGACACCAAAAAGGTTCTTCTAACACATCGGGGAGTATTTCAAATTTCATAGCCACAAAAGGTGTAAAATAAGATAAAGTGGCACCGGGGTCTAATAATGCATAAACATCAATAGAAAATACTTGCAACATACCCATCACCACATCCAGGGAACTCTCTTGGTCACCTCAGGATTGAAGAGCATAGAAGCGATTCATCTTGGGAGCATCGGAATTTGAACCACTATGAGGAGTTTTCTTATCATCCCTCCCTTTGGCCGTACGGGTTGGGAAATCTTTTAATCGATGAACACTACTCTTTCCATAACCATAGCACACATCCATGCCGACAAAACCTTTACCATCATTCTTCTTACCGCACTTGGCACAAGTAGGCCTCTCCATTGAAGATCCAGAGCTATTGCCTCCTTGAGGCTTAGGGTTAGACACCCTATCTTTGTTGACCCTTGGAGCACTAAAGGAGCCTTGGTTGGAAAGCCTCTTCTTGAACCTTGGTCTACCTTGATCCTCGAACTTGTCCTTAGAAGAATTCCCATCATCAGTCCTTACCCGCTTTACCTCTATATTCTTGTCTAGGATTTTCTCATCCTCCATTTGTTTAACATACACCATATGATGGGATATATCCATATTATGATGAATTATAGCCGAACGACATTCTTTTATCACCAAACTCGACACACCCATTACAAATCTACTCATCTCCTCTCTAGGCTCCGCCACTATGGATGGAGCATACTTGGACAATTCGATAAGCTTTAGAGAATATTCCTCGACACCTATACCTCCTTGATGAAGTTTGATAAATTCCTCCAACTCGGCTTCCCTCTTCTCTCAGGGAAAGAACCTATCAAGGAATGCTTTCTTGAACACCTCCTAATTTATGGGACCTGCCTCAACCAACCTATTCCTTTTCCATTGGGTATACTATACTTGAGCCACTCCATTCAATTGACAAGCATCTAGCTCCGCTTTCTCCATTGGAGTCACCCCCATAGCATCAATTATCTTGTAGATCTCTTCCACAAACTCTTGAAGGTCTTCCCCCACTTTGGAACCAATGAACGTAGGAGGGCTCATCCTTGTGAAATCTCTGAACCTTGAAAGTATGGTGCCCATACTAGGGTTCACACGACGCCCAACATCTTAGTTGGATTGGGCTGTCATAGCTTGGGTTTGAGTTGTTACGACTTGAGCTTGAGCCGTCATGACTTGGGTCAATGTTTGGAGAGCCATCTTTATTTTTACATTGGTCATAGCCCCCTCATCATTAGGATCTTGAGGAGCTTGGGGAGTAAATCAATCATTCATATTCTCCTCTTCTATCCTCTTTACATTTTCCATTCTTGTATTCATAGCCTATAAACACAAGAGAAAGGTTAGGAAAAGGACTTCATAGAGTTAAGACTTTAAAGAATGACTAAGGAGTAATGAATGAAGTGAACTTTCCAACCCATCTTATAGCTTCTCATTCATAATGGTGGTGTGCTTCACACTTATGAACAAGACTCTACTAGACATGGTTTATGAGACATCAACCTAAAAATCATCACAAAACCTTATGCTCAACCCAGGGGTACCCCTTAGATGAAGCACGGTGTACTTGACCCCGAATGGGCTCATACAAGCCCTTAGCATACATAAACATACGAAATAGAAATGATGAAAAATTTAAAGTTTTACAATCAAAGTCTTTTTATTAAATTCAAAAGCAAAGTGTAGACATTGTCTCATTAACCATCTACTACAATAGAATATCAATAGGGTCATAGCCCTTTACAATCAAAAGTCTCAAAAGTAGTCTATAAGAACAACAATTAGAAGTGAATGACATCTTTTCCTCAAACCATGAGGACTCACCACAAGTCTTGGAGAAAAGCAATTGAAGCCTTTGTCAAGAAAGGAAGTACACCTCACCTAGATGGAACCTACACTTTTCAAAAATGTAGAAGAAATAGGGGTTAACATAAATATGTACTAAGTATGGAAACATGCATAAAAATCCTTGAAATATGAGGATAATTTGGTTGAAAAATATGCATTTACGAAATTTGAGAATCATCAGGCATATTTAATGTAAAACACAAGTCATAAGCACCATTATCATGTAAGAACATTATAACACAATAGATCAATCTTTTTGGTAACCTTAAGTTATACTTCTGTGATGTATGATTGGCATCCTATAATACCAACCACACTAAGTAATCTTTGAGACCACCCTAGTCATACATAGCATACATAGACCTCATCATAGTCAATACTCATAGACAAGGAAATAGTCATGTATATTAACTTGAACATAAGGAAAGTCATCCATAGCAACAATCCATTCAACATACATGCATACATTCATATCTTATCGTAGCATAAGAAACCATCCCATAACCCCTTTCAAAGTCTACTTGTGTAATGTAAAAGTGAAGTCCTATATCCCAAGTCCTACTAACTAAAGCTCATCAAGAAGTCATAAGTATAGTTTGTGTCATATTCATTATCTTGTCATGTAGGGAAAATTAGCCATAACCGACATAGACCATGTGAGCTACATAGAATCCGGTGTCGTGTAATCCCACACCGAAAGAAGGTGTCCTACTTGCCTAATGTAGAACTAAATGTATTAGCTTTTAGGTGGATCCACAAGCTAAAGACCTATGTGGGCACATAGTTATGGGATAGGGAGATTTCTTCTAGAAACCCGAACTATTGTATTGGCAGAGGAGCTTTCATCTTATGCTAATAACTTAGATGACCTGGCCTATTGTATTAATGGGAGGGCCTCTACCTTCTTTTCTATATCCACTCGGTGCTAGCATTATTTCCAAAATTATACATAATTAGTCTTGAATTGCATTTACATGTCTAAAGGAATATCTTGCCCTTCATTCAATACAACTCATAATATAGCTCATAGATTCAATTAGGTGAGAATGGACTTTCAACCTTAGAATCATCATTAACATGTGAGTAAACCTTTCACATCATGTTCATAGTGCTTTATGAGACTAGCCTTTCAATCAACACAAGAACATTATCATCATCCTAGACAGTTTATACATAGTCATGTGTAAGGGTATGAGGAGAATGATCTTTCAACAATACCACAATTTTCACAATAGTCATAGGATCTTCACTTTCTAAGTGAATCTTAAGTTCATACACAACTTTCATCAACATGTACAAACCTTCATAATTTACCCTTCAAGGGTCATGAATCATGTCTCACAATCAAACCTACAAATACTACATTAGGCATGGGTAAAACAAGATTCAATAACTAAAATATCATAGACACAATTCGTAGTATTAATCTTGCATTAATACACCCATCACAATTCATGAAATTGGGTCATGGGGGAAATTCATGGGCTCATGGGGGACTTTATTATAAAATCACCATAAATCAACAATTCAATCATAATGTAATACAATTAGCACATTGAAATCATTTTTAGGAAGAACCCATGACTAGATTGAAAAACCCTAGGTTTTGGGAAAATCTACTAATTGAAATAGAGAGTTTAAGGGATTCATGGAAGAAAGCTTTCCATGAATCAAGACTCTTATACTTCTATTGGAGATCCTTCACGAAATTGAAGAAGAAAGGCTTCTCCTTGAACTCTAAGTTTAACCTTGTTCTTGCTCTTCAATGGAGTCTTAGAGAGAGAAATATTGAAGAGGGGAGTTGCTTTTTAGTTCAAGTCTTGTGAGTTATGAGGTGTTAAAGAAGTGGTTAATAGGTAATAACTACTTATACATGTATAAATAACTAATATTAACCATCCCCACACTTTAATAATTAAAATAGAATTTACCTAAATTAACTTACCCTAGGCCGAAACTTGAAACACTTTAATAGACCCCATCTATAGCTCCCATCCACTGGGCGTGGATGGACCCACGGACCGTATTTCTCACTTGTGGGTTGGGTCTGAGGCTTGTCATTTTTGCCAAGGTCCAGCCCTCACTCACTAGACCCCATCCACATATGTGTGAGTGGATCTACGGACCGTACTGCATGCTCATTGTTTCTTTGAGAGACTTGGAGAATTAGGGGAGGTCTAGCCTTGTCTTACCACCCCCACCTACAGGGTGTGAGTCAACTCACGGGGCGTGGGTTATTGACTTTAGGTAGCTTTTTGCTACAAACCAAGGCCCTCCTCAAGGACCCTTGGTTGGTCCATAGGGGCTCATGCCTTGACGTTTAGGCCCTAGTAGACTTGTAATAACTTAGGGAGGTTATTTTAGGACTCTAATCCTTACGTTTAACACCGTTTAGGCTACTAACTTACATGTTAGGCTCTAGCTTAGTTCGTTAGATTTCTGGGGTGTTACATCGCATTGCAGTCTGTTTTGGAGCCCCTAAACCCAACTTCTTGTAAATAGACAATGGCATCAGATTAATACTAGCACCCAAATCACACAACGCCTTCGCAAGATGCAACAACCTGATGGTACAAGGAATAGTGAAAACACCAAGATCTTCTTTCTTCTACACAAGTGACCTAGTCACAATCACACTGCCATGTTACAACCTATCATTATTTTCAAAACTGACGGCCCTCTTCTTAGTTACCAAATATTTCATAAATTTTGCATACCCAGACATTTGCTCCAAAGCTTCTATCAACTGAACATTGATTGAAAAATTTTCAACATAGTAATAAACATGCGATATTTTCCTTCTTCATTCTTCTTTACCAACCTCTGTGGGAATGGAGGTGGAGGTCTAGGCATGGAAAAAACATTTTGGGTTATCTTCACTTCCTTCTCTATAGCATTCTTGGACTGTTCAATAACCTCAATCTCATCATCATATTTTTCAACGACAGTTTGAACGTCAGACGGCATAGATGGATCAATGGTATGTTAACCCCCCTCCAGTGACATACTACCCCCAGCTTCCTTATTGCCAGATTATAGATTTGAAGGTGGAACAGAAGGTCCAACTCTCTTGTTTCTGTTTCCACAGTTATTTCGGTAGTAGTTGTTGTTGCGATTGTAGTTCCCATCCCGGATATAAATTGTAGTTACCATATTTGGACCTTGGTTTCTTTGACCTTGGTGCCAATTATCCAAATTGGAACCTTGGGCGTTGGCTCGGAAACCTCCCATCTGATCATTCACTAAGTATGTATCCTCATCATAGTAGCATTCCTCAACTGGTGGTGGTGGAGTTCTAGTCAACTAGTTTACCACATTCACCTTTTCTGCACCTTCACTCACATGCTTCAGTACCAACCAAAGTTATGTCCTCATCTGAGCCATCTCCTCACGAATGTCATCGGTCGATTGACTAGCTGCAGCTTGAACTACAAAAGTATTTCTTTTAGTGTCTGACATTCTTGTGCTCCATGTTTTATTATTTTGGGAAATCTTCTTCAATTTCTCTGTGATCTCCTCAAAAGTGCACTCACTATATGATCCTCCAGTGATAGTATCAAGCACAACCTTACCATTGTCATCCTTACCTCTGTAGAAATACTCCTTAAGTGAATCATAAACAATGCAGTGATTCGGAACACTTCTTATAAATGTAGTGAACCTATCCCAAGAACTATTCATAGACTCTCTAGGTAGTACCACAAATTTGTTGAGTTTGTCTTTTTGGTTTAGCTTCTTAGACAACGGGAAGTACTTAGCCATGTACACCTTATGCAATTGGTCCCATGTATAAATTGAGTTATATGGAAACTCAGAGAACCAGATTGTAGCATCTCCAATCAATGATAGAGAGAAGACTCTCAACCCGATGATGTTCATATCCAACTTTGGTTGCCCTACACAACTCTTGCAGACACTCCTCAACTTGGCCATGTGCCCATGTGGATCTTTTGAAGCCATACTAGAGAACAACCCCTTTGTAATAAGCAGCATCTGCATCATACTGCTCATCACCACAAATGTATGACCTAAAGGTAGAGGAGGGAGAACAATGGGTCCTTCTGATTCAACCGATTGTACTCGACCAAGTAGTTATCTAGCAACCTTAGTTCTGGTAGATTCTGCACCCTCAATGCATCGCCAAGTAAGTTACCACTAGGAACCTGAGCTTTGTCATTACCAACACCCTCCTCATGCTTCTCTATGACTGGGTTATTTTGAACCCCTTGATCATTCATCCTTCTCAAAGTTTTTCTCAACTCTGGATCGTATGGAGTCAATGGTTTGCCTTAATTCTGTGTACTTGGAATACACTAGAGTAGAAACCTATAGAAGACAAAAACAAAAAAAAAATAAAAATTTGGGAAATAATTGACTAAAGTTCAATAATGTAGTTAAACTTAATCTAAATGTCTTATTCCCCGGCAGCGGCGCCAAAATTTGATACGCTCAAATTACACCTCCCTAAAGAAGTATAAGTCATCATTATCAAGAAGATCCCAACTTGTAGGTTGGGGGTCGATCCAACGAGGAATATGATTTAGACTTATACTTAATTCACTATTATATTCATTTAGTCAACTTATTTCCAAGATAAGTATGTAAAGGGGGGGGGGGGGGGATTTGTGAAACAAATACTTGATTGTTATTTAAGTAACAAGTGAGCAAGATTAAAACTTTGTTGTTATCAATGAGACAGAGAAACTAGGGTATATGTGTTCCCCATAAGCTCTTAACGTGGTAATCCTAATAATAGTAATCCTTTACTTACTCTTACCTTTACCTCAGATTAGACATCAC
Source organism: Solanum bulbocastanum (assembly GCA_037074985.1). Taxonomy (NCBI): domain Eukaryota; kingdom Viridiplantae; phylum Streptophyta; class Magnoliopsida; order Solanales; family Solanaceae; genus Solanum; species Solanum bulbocastanum. Next base: position 10,643,454 of record CM073604.1, read on the forward strand.
ATCAATGTATTGCTTAGTTTTCACTGTCGTACTAATTGACATTAGACTATTAGATAGTGTCATACTAAATATCTGTCGATAGGTCTTTTCTTATAAACTACCTCCTTGGTCTGGCAAGTAGCAACAAGGCTAGTTCTAACATTGGCCACCGTTAAAAAGACTTCTAAGAAAAAGAATTACAGATACATGCATCAACAGTATTCAAGAATTACTTAGTTATTATTCATACGTTATTAATTATTCATGGTTCGCACAACCCTAGTTGTGGATTTAGTTACTCATGCTTTAAAGAACACAATTCATATTTTTATAAAGAGAATTCAGCAACTTACATTTAGAGTAGAAGAAATCTGTAATCTCCAATTGAATTTCAAAGCACAGATCTTATAAACCAAAATCCAGAAATCAAATTGCCAAAGTTCGCAACTTAATTCCCAAGAAAATATCAAGAACTAAGAGTAACCAATAGTGTTTAACCCCAAAAAATGAGGTTTACATACCCTATTTATAGAAAAACATGTCCTAATCAAAAAGGAAACATAATAAGGAAATAAACTTTCTAGATGCGGCTTTGATCAACGACTTGAACTACATACCATGGGTCGACCTACGGTCTGTAGTTCCCCTCCATTGGTGAACACTTAGACTTTTTCTGCAAGACTTGGAACCTTCAACTCCCAGTTCATCACCGACAGACGTGCAGGACGAACCATAGGTTGACCTACAGTTTGTGTGTCCTCTACCATGACTCCACGCTTAGGATTTTCATCAGGTACTAGAACTTCAACTCTTTAAACACCTTCTATGGACGTGTAGGACGGCCCGTCGGTCAACCTACGGTCCGTAGGTTTCATCATGGTTCCACACTTGGTCAGACTTTCTGATACTCCCAAATACGCCCACCATCGATGGACCATCATAGGACCTATGGTCTGTAGGTCCCTTCATGAATGGCTACTTCTGCAGATTTTTCAGTTTTCTTCTCACTCAATCGAGTCCAAGCCTATTTCCTAAAAACATGATACAAAACACATTATTTCTAATACAAAATGGCCCTAGATACATACAACTCTTAAGTGAAATGTATTAAAAATACTGTAAAATCAAGGTATATCACTCACGCATAGTGTCTCTTAATAAGGAACTAAGTAGATATCTATCTTCTCCAACTCCATTCATGTTAGACCGCATATCAAATCTCACATTTTTGTATGAAGTAAATGTATATCCATCATTCGAGGGCCTTTATATCAGGAAATTATCTTTCCACCAAAAATAGTTGCATCGCATCCACCATTTGCCTATAAAATTAACAAATAAAATTTCAATTTATGAAAAAAAAAATATGTATGCTACTTTTATTTTCTTTCAAAAAGTAAGATAGAGTTTTACTTCTAACACTTTACAATTTCAAAATTAACAACTTGAATTTGGGACTCCTTCATATCTTGATCGTTCAATAATATTCACATGAATAAATATGTGGTTGTATAACAAATTTTGACGTTTTGTAATCTTAAGGTATGATTAATATTTCAATAAAATATAAAAGAAGAGTAAATTCCTTAGATAGTCACCCATGTTTGGGATTTGCCCTTTAATATATCTTTTGTTTGTTTTAGGACTATAATATTAACCAACTATTCCTATTTTCCTCAATATACTCCTCACTCCTAATGGGATTTCATGTCACATTATTCCTTTTTTTAAAGGTGGAGTGACTTGGAAGACATCTGTATTTGGCTCTGTTTGTCACTTGGACCCTTCTACTCACGTCTTTGTTAACTAAACACTTTATGTTAGTTAAACATATTATTTTAAACCCCTCTGACTCTGTGTGTCTTTCAGTCGCACTGGCGAGGATAACACATCACTATCCACATTAGATATAAATTACCACGTCATTTTTTTCGTTAAAAATAATATTTTTTAAAGAAATCTCAAACTCTCCAAAACCCCTTCTTTCTCCATTTCTTTCCGCTCTTTCTTCTCTTCTTGTAACTTTCATCTACTTTGCTATTTAGATTTTATCTTATTGTTTTTTTCTTTCCTAATAAATTTTTCACATTGAAAAGGAATTAGCTACGAGGAAAGCTTAATTATGATATTTTATTATAAATTTTGTCATTTCAATGGTCGTTAGAAAATGACTAAAATGGAGGATGAGCAAAGAAATGGGTCATTAGGGTATCTCCAATCCTACCTTCTATTTTACTCTTCAAATATAGAGTTCTCTATTTTTTCGGACAACCTCTAACCCAATTTTCTATTTTTACTTTCTAAAAAAGAATCTTTTTATCTCTCATCAATATTATTTTATTATTTATATTTCATTTTTTTTTCTTTTTTCATAATATAAATCCTTTTTTTTCTTCCAAAAGACTACCCTATATAAATTCATGTAATAGAATTTTATTTTTTTTTTGTAAATTCCTTATTTAATATAACATTATATTTTATTCTAAATTTCTAAAAAACAATTATGAATAATTGAAAAAAAAAATCAACAACCACAACCACAACAATTCACTGGATCATACACTAATTTTTTTCCAAATATTGTTAAATCTCAAAACCGACCTATCAAATTTCTAAAGTATTGTTGTGATTATTAAATTTTATGTATTGTATTGTTATCTTGTATTTAAAATATTATGCTATTTATTTTACTTTTAGATTGAAATTTTCATCTTATTATTTTATTTTTTGTATATTCTTCGTATTGAAAATTAATATTTATATCAAAATCTATCACTTAAAGTGACAAAAACTTTAAAAAATATTTAAAATATTATTAATTATGAGCGAAAGTAGTATATATTAAATAATATATATTATTAAAATATTATATCACAATTAAAAATAATTACAAGCATTAGAGATTCAATTAATGGACTTATATGATTAATAATAGGTTAATTATAAATTTTGTATACTAGAAACAATAATATTATATTCAAAAAGTCGAATAGAGAGTGTGAATAGTACTTTTCTAAATTTGAAAAACTACTATTCACCTCTCTATAATTGAAGACTAGAGGGTGAAATAGAGAGTGGTTGGAGAGGGAATTCCCTATTTTACTCTCCAAAAATAGAGAATGGAGAGTAAAATAGATAGAGGTTGGAGATGGTCTTATAAAATAACTCATCCAAAATGATCTACATAATATTGAGTTCAATTTTGAGATAACCAAACATATCTTTGTCATAAACCTATCTAAATCGGCATCTATTTCTGTCATGACCCATACAGTTGTGATTGGCACCCGCACTAACTCTCCAGTGGGAGAACCATTACTACAACCCGACTAAACAACTTAGTTGAGTCCCATAAACGCCAAGGGTTCAAATAAAACTAACCAAACTAATGCGGAAGACCACAACCCCTAGAACCTAAAAGTCATTTCACCAAAACATCTAAAGTTCAACAAGTCTAAGGAAAATAGGTACAACCTAAACTAAACATACAAGTAAAACTAACTAGAAAGTCCGAGTCCGAAAAGAGTGGACTAAAGCATAGAGAACTCATGGCAACCAGAAAGAATTGACTCACCCTTAAATTCGATTGATCACTGATTTCCTAAACGAGGTCTATCAGTAGCAGTCCAACTCAACAAAGAAAGAGCAAGTACAGAATCAGTACACAACCACAATGTAATAGTAGGATCACTCGGCAATTCTAGTAAGCACAACATATATAAGTAGTCACAACAAGTAAGCACGCATATACCGAACATATACATTATCAATTATAAGTTCAGGAGTAATGTACCACTCCACATTTTCAATATCAAGTAATTATGCATGTATAACAAGTCAATGGTCAACTCATGGAACCACACACAAATTATTAATGTATCGGAACGTGGTACTCGATCCCAATTAGTTTGTCAGAACGTGAAACCCGTTCCAATATGTATGTCCGTACATGACATCCAATCCCAATTAGTGTGTTGGAATGTAATACATGATCCATTCAACAAGCCACAATCATAATCACAATGTACATTCTCATAATCATACAATAAAGTGTTAATTCACGGCATAGAAGAATTTGTTCATATTCATTCGCATTTGATGTGATAAATAGTGCAACATTTGCATACATACATGCATTACGATGAAACAAATCCTAACATACATCACACAAACATGAAATCAAACCATCACCTACCTTGGAACAAGCTTGAATCCTCCTAAGAAACTTGATTCTTCCCTTTTTGGATTCGTTACGCTTGTTCTAGGTCTACAAAAAATTAATACAATGCAACGATCAATAATTAAGGTCTAATTTACCCAGATTATAACAAACCCAATAACCCAAAACCCAACTCAACATCCTAAGGTGCAGCTAGGGCTTTTTCCCACCATCCAAATCAGTTCAAACCCTCCCCCAACAATATGTTATTAAGATTCTATATTTTACGGATCAAAATATGGATTTGGTGAGTGAAAATCTTACCTTTAGCACCAAAATTCGTCGGAAACTGTCAAGAAATAATCTAGGGTTGTCTCCTAGCTCTCAAGAACAAAACTTGCAGAAAATAACAGTTTTGGGGTTTATTTCCAAATTAAGTCACGACTGTCCCGCTATAGCTGCCCCCATCCCGCCTCAGTGGCCTTGCCCTGGCGGGAATAATCCCGCCCTAGCAGCTTACATGGAAAGAGTGAGTCAAAATAAGAGTTTTAAACCCCATTTCGCAACATACCTTCATCCCATGACACTAAGAAACTAGCCATTCACGCTAAGATCAGTTTTGGGAGTTCTACTCGCCTAAATTCAATTATGTAAAGTCCTATAGGTTCCTTAACATCTTAGCTATACACTAATGTAATCAAATCCATTATTATATCTTACCGTATTACCCTATACCTCGCATGACTAAGATTTCGTCCAAACTGGACTAGGCTAGTAATTTTCAAGTTACAACTAAAAAGATTTTCGGCCCTAATTCTTTTCTCGTTGGCTTTCCCATAACGACGAGAACAGGTCATTACAATAGATACCAATTTAACCATGACTCCCCCTCGAGTGAATAACTAGGAAAACGGGCTTAAGTAAGAGTAGAGTAGTATCTGAATTGTCGAATAGATAGGGATACTTGTCTCGCATGTCCTTTTAGGTTTCCCAAATAGCTCATTCAACCGAACAATGCTTTTGGACATCACGATCAATAATTACAATCAGTTCCTCCTCATACTGAAGGCCTTTGTTTAACAAAATTGAATCTGGCTTTATGATGTAATATCCATCCCCAAACCAACCAATTGAATACCTACTCATCGTCCCATACAATGCCTCAATGAAGTCATCTCAGTACTCGAGTGATAATTATTGTTGTATGTGAACTTAACTAACAACCAAAGTGATTCCCAATAAAAACTAATGTGATTCCCAACAACCACCTTGACACAATCATTAGGATGAATCCTTTCTCACATAAGCATGATAAAATTCTAAATTAATACTCGCTACAACAAGAAGTGAACCTGAACCTACCAACACACACATAATACCCTGACAATCGTAGTTCTTATTAACATTTCAATCTCACAACATAAATTCCCATGAGCTTAAGTTATAAAAATTTGATTTTTAGACATTGGATACTCAGCGAGAGATATGTCCAAGCATACAAACCCCCTAGCAACACTATCGAAATGCTAGATTTAGCTGTTCTGATTGTAGATTACCCTGAAGAACAGTAGAATTGGACCCAATGATCCCCACATTCAACTACACACGTAATCATTACATGACCTCGACGATAAGATAAATATTAAGATTGTCGGACAACAATAATTACTCATGGTAGCTCTTCTATGAATTCTCATAAGAAAGGTGTTACATATAGAATCACTGAAACATTTTAACAACTCCAAGAAAACACCAAATATGTCATTTGAAATAACCAAATCTTGCCAATCATCCCACTCAACCAAGAGAACATCGTAGGATTGGTACCCCTGATACACCACTAGGGATCCACCCACAAAAGTGAAAACAGATGTGATTATCGCTAGTGAAACATACTCATCATCTTGTGCAAAGTGAATTAGATGATCACATAAGAATTTTTCAGAATAATAGTAAAGGTTTTCCTCTAAAGAGCCAATACTAGTCATTTCCATTAAGTTGATTCCACATACTCTTCACATCATTCCACTGATGTCGACACTCTCAATACTAACAACTATCATGAACACTCCGACCATTTACCTTACTTTAAACCAACATTTTTTTAATGAAAACCATTCTTAGGTACTTAACAATCAACATTAATAAATTTTACGACTCAACCCAGGTGTAAGTCCTTTCAAATGCTTAATGCTGGATACAAATGATCGTATCTTACATTGCTAATTCATACCTTGACAAAATATATCACCATGAATGTAGACTTACAATGAAAAATATAAATTGTAAATTCAACCATATAACACAATCCCCTTATCTATCAACATTAACTTGTACCTTGAAGATTTTTATGAATTCATGGATCTTCGCTTATCATTTATTGCATCTCTATCGATCTTACAATATCTTTCGCTGAAAATTCAATAGGACTCATTACTAATCTCAAAACAAAATAAGCACTTATCATTACATTCGAGCTAATGTTTGTACATTCCTTTCTCAAGTATTTTCTAATAGTTTTAACCAATCTGATGGACTCGTGACACTATTACCATAGCCACAGCAACGAATAAATTCACGCATCTATAAACCTAATTCTCTACCCCTCTAAAGATACCTATTTAGCCTTTGCAATCAAATAAAATATTCTTGCTCTCGCCTCTCTCTAAAGGTTGTACGACAACCCACTATTTTTCGTCATTATGACTCTATCTCTTTTTAATTCGATTTGAGTGGTGTCCCACCATCTCTAAAAACTTTTCATACAACCAGGTTACTCCCCAAACATTAGAAAACCACAACCTTAGATACTCGAAAGTCGTAATTACTATACAAAATTCGCTTAACCAACAATCTTATTATATAGTTGCATCCCATCACAATCCATCATGAACTATTATTACCATAACGCTCAGTCAACCAGACTATCACTACGAAGTCAACCTTTCATCAACATGACACCTCAAACTCAAGTATACCCATCAAATTCAAAGGACTAACCCATTTTTTATACACATTTTCTTACTAAAATCTTCAATTTCCTTCACCCAACTATACTCAATGGGACTCTCTTTGTCCAAAAGCTTTTCATTCCAGTAACGATCCACACCTTTATGGCTTAAGATAAAATCACCAGTCCTCATACTACCATCCTTCTTCTTAATAAACAAGAGAGGAGCACCATACAGGGAAGCACTAGGACAGATGAAACCTTTATCAAAAAGCTCTTGGATTTGAGCCTTAAGCTCTCTTAATTCTACCAGAGTCATGCGATAAGGAGGGATGGAAATGGGGCGAGTATCGTGTTCCAAGTCAATGCACAAATCTATATCTGTATCTAGAGGCATACTAGGAAAATCGTAGGAAACATTTCCTTAAACAAATACACTACAAGAATAGACTCAATAGAGGGAGACTCAACCTCAACATCCCGAATATGAGACATATAGGCCAATCATATCTACCCCACCAGTTTTCTACCATGGATGGAGGATATGACCTTAGCTAGCTTAGGCTTGTACACCCACTCCCACTCTAACCTTTCCCTACCGGGTATCTCTAGAGTACAGGCTTAGCATTACAATTTAAGACAGGATAATGTGGGGACAATCAATTCATGCCTAAGATTATATCAAAATCTGTCATACCCAGAACAACCAAATCATCCCAAGTCTGAAAACCCATAAATATGATAGGGCAAGCACGATACACATGGGTAACTATGACAGATTCTCCAACTGGGGTAGAAACATGGATGGCAGCATCAAGTTTATCACAAATCATATCAAATTCCCATGACAAACTGAAATGACACATATGAATAAGTAGAACCCGGATCAAACAAGACAATGCATCAGACACCTCCGCCTCGATCTTGCCCAAAAAGGCATAAAACTGAGTTCGGTCCCTACCAACACTACCATTTCCCCAGCCTCCACGGCCATACTGATTTCCACCTCATATGCCCAGGTTCTCAATAATTATAACACACTTAATTGACCAAGTAAGCATTGCTGCTATTGTAGTAGTCGTATCATGACCCTCTTTGGTATACACTCAATTTAGGAAATCACAGTAAAGATTCTAACTTCAATTATCGCAACATGATTCATCATTTACTAACCCATACATGATATGACAATAATACTAAATGCATTTTTGAAATAATGGTGTTCATTATCTAGCCTTCCCTTACAAAACTTCTTGAATGTTGTCACCTTGGCAAGGTCTTCTGACTTCACCCCCTTCCACCTTTGTCACTAAATAAACCACTTTCTGAAAAGATTTTTCCTGAAGTAGCCACCTATAAGCTTAAATTTGCTAATCTGACTTTAATCCCTTCGCAACACGGCAAATTTTCTCTTCTAGATTGAAACAATGTGGAGTATCATAGTTGGATAAAACACAACCCCTTGCCTTGAAGGCTGCAACAAATACATTATGTTGCTCTATATTCATGAACTCATCTCTCCTCCTGTACCTCAAAGTTCAGGATATATACTTCTCCATACAGAAAGCTATCAAATGTTTCCAAGTCATGAGTAGTTCATTTACTAGTCAGCACTCAACATGAGACAACCACCACATTTTGGTGTCTCTCTGGAATTGATACATCACAAATTCAACCTCAAACCTCTCCACTATATTTATCTTATAAAGCAGCTCATGACAGTCAACAAGGAAGTCTTAAACATATTCATATTCCGTACCCATGAAGAACAAGACTTTCAACTTTAAAAACTTAATAAAAGATCATGTTTGTCTCTAGTCATTACATTCCCATAGTGAGTCAGGGAAACATACCTATTTCCAAGGACACATTTTCTATTGCTAGTTTTGTTGTTTTCACCTTGAAAATTGAATTATTAACCAGATGCGACATAGATTGAAGGAATTTAAATACCAATTTGTATCACCAAGATAGCAATTGGATTCAAGTATAGCATAAAAGGAATTGAAAGAAATCATTTTTTCCTTAAGTCCTATGGCCTCTCGAAGAAAAGTACAGACGTCGTCGTACCATTCTGCAAGACTCTACTGACTTATTTTGGTACAATGAGATCAATGAACCTAGGGCTCTGATACCAACTCTTTCATAACCTAGATCGTCGTGATTGGTAACAACACTAGCCCTCTAGTGGGAGAACCATTGTTACAACCCGACTAAACAACATAACAAAAAACTAGGCATTTAAAGATATGGAAGCAGGTTTAAATGACAATAAAAATAGAGTCCCCATAAACTCCAAGGGTTCAAATAAAACTAACCAAATTAATGCGAAAGAACAACCCCTAGAACCTAAAAGTCATTGTAACAAAACATTTAAAGTTCAACAAGTCTAAGGAAAATGGGTACAACCCAAACTAAGCATACGAGTAAAATTAACCAGAATGTATGAGTTCAAAAAGAGTGGACTAAAACATAGAGAACTCATGGAAGCTTCTCACCTTTGAATTCAATTGATCATTGATCTCCTAAACGAGGTCTGTCAGTAGCCGCCTGAAGATGCCCTATACTCAACAAAGAAAGTGCAGTATTAGTACACAACCACAATACAACATATATGAGTAGTCACAACAAGTAAGCATACATATACCGAACACATACAATATTAATTATCAGTTCAGAAGCAATGTACCATTACACATTTTCAACATCAAGTAATTACGCATGTATAAAATGTCAATGGTCCTCTCATGGAACCCACACCCACACTATTTGTGTACTAGAACGTGGTATCCGATCCCAATTAGTGTGTAGAAACATGACACCCGTATCGGTATGTGACATCTGATCTAGTTAATGTGTAGGAACGTAACACTTGATCCATTCAACAAACCACAATCACAATCACAATGTACATTTTCATAATCATACTATAAAGTGTTGATGCATGGCATATAGGCATTCTTTCATATTCATTCGCATTTGATGTGATCAATAGGGAAACTTTGGCATACATACATACATTACAATAAAGAAAATACTAACATACATCACACAAACATGAAATCAAACCATCACCTACCTCGAAAACAAGCTTGAATCCTCCTAAAAAACTTGATTCTTCCCTTTTCAGATTTGTTCCGCTTGTTCTAGGTCTACAAAAAATTAATACAATGCATGGATCAATAATTAAGGTCTAATTAACCCGGATTATAACAAACCCAATAACCCAAGACCTAACTAATGATCCTAAGGTGCAGCTAGGGCTTTTTTCCACTATCCAAATCAGTTCAAACCCTCCTTCAACAATATTTAATCAAGATTCTAAGTTCTACGGATTGAACAATAGATTTCGGGAGTGAAAACCTTACCTTTAGCACCAAAATTCGTAGGAGATTATCAAAAAATCACCCGGAATTGTCTCCTAGCTCTCAAGAATGAAACTTGCAGAAAATAACATTTTTGGGGTTTATTTCTAACTTAAGTCGCGACTATCCCGCTATGGCGGCCCCTATCCCACCACGGTAGCTTGCCCTGTCCTGATGGGAATAATCCCGCCCTATAGGCTTCCACAGAAATAGTGAGTTGAATTAAGATTTTAAAACCCCTATTTCACAACACACCTTCATCCCATGGCACTCAAAAACTACCCGTTCACGCTAAGATCAATTTCAGGAGTTCTACTCTCCCGAATTCGATTTCGTTAAGTTGTACAGGTTCTGTAACATCTTAGCTATCCACTAAAGTAATCAAATCCATTATTAAATACTTGAGTGATAATTATTGTTATATGTGAACTTTACGAACCACCAAAGAGATTCCCAATAACAACCAATGTGATTCCCAGTAACCACCTTGACACAATCATTAGAACGAATCCTTTCTCACATAAGCATGATAAATTTCTAAATTAATACTCGCTACAATTAGAAGTGAACCTGAACCAACCAACACATGCACATAATACCTAAACAATCATAGTTCTTATTAACATTTCCATCTCACAACATAAATTCCCATGAGCTTAAGTTATAAAAATTTGGTCTTTAGACATTAGATACTCATCGAGGGATATGTCCAAGCATACAAACCCCCTAGCAACACTATCAAAATGCTAGATTTAGCTATTGTGATTGTAGATTACCCTTAAGAACAGTAGAATTGGACCCAATGATCCCCACATTCAACTACACACATAATCATTACATGACCTTGACGATAAGATAAATATTAAGATTGTTGGACAACCATAATTACTCCTGGTAGCTCTTCTTTGAATTCTCACGAGCAAGGTGCTACATGTAGAATCACTGAAACACTTTAACAACTCCAAGAAAACACCAAATATGTCATTTGAAATAACCATATTTTCCTAATCATCCCACTACGTGTACTTGGCATACCCTAGAGTAGAAACCTGTAAACAAAAAAAAAAAAAAAAAAAAAAAAAGAAAGAAAGAAAGTAAAATCAGGAAATAATTGACAAAAGATCCATAATGTAGTTAAACTTAATCTAAAATCCATATTCCCCGACAGCGGCGCCAAAATTTGATACGCTCAAATTACACCTTTTCTAAAGAAGTATAAGCAATTGTCATTATATAAGGAACCCAACTTGTAGGTTGGGGTCGATCCCACGAGGAATACGGTTCAGACTTAAACTTAACTTACTATTATATTCATTTAGTCAACTGATTTCCGAGATAAGTAAATAAAAGGGAGGGGGGGGGGGTTTGTAGAACAAATAATGAATTTTGTTTAAGTAACAAATGAGCAAGATTCAAACTTCAAGTTATCAATATGAGAAAAAACTAAGGTGTATGTGTTCCCTATAAGCTTTTTACGCGGTAATCCTAATAATAGTAATCATTTCCTAGTGTTTTACATGCAAAGTTTGTAAGATAGGTATCGCTAAGTGATTGTTCCTTCAAATAGGGAATCTCACCCTACACCTTGGTCTGGCAACGTGTGTATACTTTACAAACCCTTACCTTTAGCTCAGATTAGACATCACATCAATGTATGACTTAGTTTTCACCTCGCACCAATTAATATTACACTATTAGATAGCATCCCACTAAATCTATGTTGATAATTCTTTTCTCATTAACTACCTCTTTCGTCCGGCAAGTAGCAATAAGGCGAGTTCTAATGCGTGCACTCGTTAAAAAGACTTCTAAGCGAAAGAATTACCAATATATGCATAAACACTATTCAAGAATTACTTAATTATTATTCATACATTGTTAATTGCTCATGGTTCCCACAACCCTAGTTGTGGATTTAGCTACTCATGCTTGAAAGAACACAATTCATGTTTTAATAAGAATAATTCATGAACTTACGATTAGAGTAGAATAAACCTGAAATCTCCAATTAAATTTCGAAGAGAATCTTATAAATTGAAATCCAAAAATCAAATTACCAAAGTTTGCAAGTTAATTCCCAAAGAAAATACCAAGAACTAAAAGTAAACAGTAATGTCTAACGACAGGACCTACGGACCGTGGGTCGACTTCCATTGGTCAACACTTCAAACTTTTTAGCAGAGGCTGGAACCTTCACTCTTAGATCAACAACGACAGACGTGGAGGATGGACTGTAGGTATACCTACGGTCCGTGGGTCCTCCTCCGTGGCTCCGCACTTAGGATTTTCATGAAGTATTGGAACTTCAACTCTCTGAACACCTTCGATGGATATGCAGGATGACCTATGGGTTGACCTACGGTCCGTGGATTGCTTTGTAGTCCCACACTTTGTCAGAACTCCCTGATGATTCTTTAAGCTCATTCATGCCACTCACACGTTGACTCAAGCACCCCAATCCAAATTCAACTTCTTTAACGTCCACATGTCCTTATGCTCTAAATCTACCGAAAAATGGCATGACTTCCCATATACAAGTTGGTAGGGGGGCATACCTATGGGAGTTTTGAATGTGGTGTGATAGGCCCATAGAGCATCATCAACCCTCCTTGACCAACCTGTTCTATTGGCGTTCATAGTCTCTGTAAAGATTTACTTTTATCGCTCTGTTTGACATTTCAACTTGCCCACTAGACTGCAGATGGTAAGGAGTGGCTACATTGTGACAGACTCCATATTTCTCTAGCAACGTCTTGAACAACTTATTACAAAAGTGGAAACCTCCATCGTCAATAATCTCCCTTGGTGTACCAAATCTAGAGAAGATACTCTTTTTTAGGATTGCGGTGACACTTTTACCCTCATTGTTTGAAAGAGCAAATGCTTCCACTCATTTTGACACATAATCAACCGCAACAAGAATATACTTCATCCCATGTGAACTCACAAATGGTCCCACAAAGTCAATGCCCCAAACATCAAACAACTCAATCACCAATATCAGATTCATAGGTAGCTCTCGCCTCTTTGAAATTCCTCCTTCACTTTGGCAACAATCACAAGACTTCGTGAAATCATGAGCATCTTGGTGGATGGTAGGCTAGTAATACCCACACTGTAAGATTTTATGCGCAGTTCAAATACCACTATCATGCCTACCAACATGCGATGAATGACACATGTCTAGTATACTCATCATCTCAACCTCGGACACACAGCGATGAATAATTCCATCAGTACAAATACGAAACAAGTAAGGCTCATCCAAAAAGAACTTCTTCACATCATGCATAAACTTTTTCCTTTGGTAGAATGACAAATCCTGTGGCACCAAATCACTTGCCAAGTAGTTAGATAAATATGCAAACCAAGGAATAAAGTCATAATAAGCAGCCAATACCCCCATCTCCTAGCTTGAGCATAGCTTCCTCCTCTAATCTTGAAAAATGATCGGCAACTTGATGTTCTTTCCCCTTTCTATCTTTCACTTCAAAATTAAACTATTGCAGCAATAATACCCATCTGATCAACCTCGGTTTTGCATCCTTTTTAGCCATCAGATACCTCAATGCAGAAAGGTCAGTATGCACTATGACCTTACAATCAATCAAATAGGATCAAAATTTCTCGAATGCAAAAACCACAGTAAGGAGTTCTTGTTCAGTCACTGTATAGTTCTTTTGAGCTATATTTAATGCTTTGATGGCATAGTAAATCGAATGAAGAATCTTCTCTCACCTCTGTCCCAATACAACACCAAGCGCCACTCCACTCTTATCACATATTACTTCAAACAGTTTCCCCCAATTCGGTGAAATAATGATTGGTGCGGAAACTAGCTTTGCTTTTAACTCTACAAATGATCTCAGACAAGTATCATCAAAATAAAACTTACACTCATTTTCGAGAAGTTTACACAATGGGTGTGCAATATTAGAGAAATCCTTGATAAACCTATGATAGAAACCTGCATGGCTAAGAAAACTTCTAACACCTTTTACAGAGATAGGTGGTGGAACCTTTTCTATTACCTCAACTTTGGCTCTGTCAACCTCAATACCCTTCTCAAAAATCCGATGACACAAAACTATCCCCTCATTCACGGTGAAGTGGCACTTTTCCCAATTGAACACAAGATTGCACTCTTCACAGTGTTTCAGTACCTCAGCCAAATGCATCAAACAACCATCAAACGAGTCACCTACCACATAGAAATCATCCATAAATACATCAATAGTGTCCTCCACCATATATGAAAATATTGATATCATGCAACGCTGGAAGGTCACTAGAGCATTACACAACCCAAAAGGCATCCTTTTAAATGTGAAAGTCCTATACGGACATGTGAAGGTGGTCTTCTCTTGGTCTTCCAGAGTAATGGAGATCTGATTGTAGCCCGAATAACCATCAAGAAAGAAATACCAACCCTTACCAGCAAGGTGATCCAATATCTGATCAATGAACGACATAGGGAAGTGATCCTTTTCTGTCCAAGCATTCAATTTGTGGTAGTCCATGTATACTCTCCATCCAGTCATTGGTCGCATCAGAACAAACTCATTTTTTGCATTAGGAACCACAGTACTCCACCTTTCTTAGGTACACAATGAACAGGACAGACCCAACTACTATCTGTGATGAGGTATATGACTCCAGCATCCAATCATTTGATGATTTCATTTTTCACTACCTCTTGCATAGGTGAATTTAGTCTCCTTTGGTGCTCAATACTAGGCATGTTGTTCGACATGAGTTTGATTTTATGAGAACAAATGCCAAGATAAATCTCAATAATATCTACAACCATCCATCCAATAGCCCGCTTGAACCTCTTCAACACACAAACTAATGACTCAACTTGTACCTCACTCAAATCGATCGCAATGATGACCGGTAAAGTACCATCTCATCCAAAAATACATACCTCAAATGTGATGGCAGAGGCTTGAGCTCCAATTTTTGAGCCTCTTTAATAGACGATTTTGCGAGTGGAGAGTCGCGATTCTTCATATCTAGCTCCAACTTCTTTGGTTTGGAATGGAATTCAAACCTATCAAGTGCGGAAACTAATTCATCATAGTTTTCAATACCATCACCCCCAAAGTTCATCATTACCATTGCCAGTGCATCAACACCCAACCTCTCTTCGATAGACACATCAGAACTTCGCCTCACAATATTATTCACCACTGATACAGACTTGAGATCGATTTCCCGTTTCATAGACCGACAGATATTGAAAGTTAATTCTTCGTTATTCAATCGGAACTTCACTTGCACTCTCTCCATATCAACTAAGGTGCACCTAGTAGCAAAGAATGGTCTCCCCAGGACAATGGGAACCTCAAAATCAACCTCATAATCAAGTATCACAAAATCTGCCAGAGAAAAATGAATGACTCCACTTTTACAAGGACATCTTGGAGAACACCAATGGGCTTCTTCACAGGTCTATCGGCCATGAGTACACTACAATATTTTAGGCCTACGGCCATACTAAATCTGGACAATGCTTGTAAAGTGTTGTCTAAAATAGTTTTGGGGACGCTTTTAAAGCGTAGCTCAAGTTTTTAACTTTTAGCTTCGATAATACTGACAACACTTATAAAGTGTAATCTTTAATGATATAAGCTACACTTTTAAGCGTTGTTAAAGTATGATATAATTGGCAACAATTATTTACATATATGGCCACACTTTTAAAGTGTTCTATTTTAATAATTGTAAAAATAACACATTACAAATATGGCCTTAAAGTTTTCACTAAAATATTATATTCCCTCCAACATTTTCAACTCTCCCACCCATTTTTATTAAGAAAAAAAAAATATTTTGTAAAACATTAATATTTACTTTTCCCCTAAATCAGAATTGAAGAGCTGAAGAACACGCTGAATCCCCTAAATTGAGCCAAAGATATTTTCTCTCCGTTAAACTTTCTCACTGAATCACTGAAGAACTTCTCATTGAATCACTAAAGAACTTCTCGATGAATCACTGAAGGTTTATCAGGTAATTCATAAAACATTAAGACTTTCTTTTTCCCCAAATTAGAAAAACATTCCGTCAATTTGAAGAACATGATTTTCTCTCCAAGCTAAGTCTGAAGAACACGATTTTCGTAAAAAATTCTCATAGATTTCACAATTTCACTTTGAAAAGCTGAAGAACACGATTTCACAATTTCTTGTTAAAGAGCTGAAGGTTACACCTCACAGATGAACATGCCTCACTAAAATGCTTCACTTGAGAAGATGGTGTCTTAAAGTTTCATCACATTGAAAGGATTTTGTTAAAATAAGGTTTATCAGGTAAGAAATTGTTTCTTTCAAAGTCTAAATTTTAGCTTTAGGATTTTGATATTCTTGTGTCTGTAGATACAATTTTTGTTAATTTTTGGGAGTCTAGCTCATAGTTGTATTACCCACATAGGTTTTGATATTCGCCTGGACAGTTCTGAATGAGACATGTATTACTCAGAATAATATGATGATAAGGAAAATTCAGCTATCCAACAGATGTAATATGTGTAAAAAGAAGGGGAAACAACAACATAATAAGTTGTCATTTTTCTGAATCTTGAAGCCTAGCTCTTGTTTTCTTGTTCTCTTTTGCAATGGAGGCGTGTTCATTGCTAAGGGTGGTAGTAGGTTATGGTGAAGCCTCATAGACATGGAGGCGTGTTCATTGCTAATGGCAAGGAAGATGATCTTTGTACTAAGAATCTAGTACCCGGTGAAGCCGTCTACAATGAAAAAAGAATCTTTGTTCAGGTTATAACCTTTCTTTTATCTTTATGTTAGATTTTTTACTGTTCTTTTTGTTGTGTGCATGTTTTTTTTATGACTCTTGTTACCAAATGCTTGCAAGGTTGAGTCTTTCTTGGATGTGCATAACTTAGTATTATAAATTTGGTTATTAAGTGGATCTAAAAGTAAGGTTTTGTTCATATAAATTACATGCAACTTGTCTTAATGAATTTAAGGCAAGTATAGCTAATTTTATCATAGTGTTGTTTTTCTTACTCATTCTCGATGGAACAATAATTGAACTATAATGAATCTGTTGTTGTAACTATGCCCATATTCCCCATCTTGTATACTGCTACTCTGTTCTATACCGATTATCATCCTTAATTTATCCATAAAGTATAAACTTATTAACTTATGCATGCCAGAACTAACCCAATACTAGATTTTCTTTAATGTATAATATTATTAGCTTGTCTATATTCATAGAATTAAGATGGAACAAAGGCTGAATACAGAGTGTGGAATCCTTTCCGTTTTCCGTTCTAAGTTAGCAGCTGCAATTCTCGGAGGAGTTGATGATATTTGTATTCTAAGTTTGTCTCCTGTCAATTCATGATCTTTAAAGTTGTTTTCTTTGTTTTGAGAATAACACATTTCTTTCCATGTTGAATTTGTAAGAGAAACCAGGTAATCATGTCCTTTACCTGGGTGCTGCTTCAGGAACCACAATATCTAATGTCTCAAACCTTGTTGGTCCTGTAAGTATCTATGTATGTGAAATAATTCATATTTAGTATTGATGGCAGTGCTGGTTTTTTATTAGAGATCATTTCTTTGCAGGAAGGGGTTGTATATGCTGTTGAATTTTCTCACAGAAGTAGAAGGGACTTGGTGAACATGGCTAAGAAACGTACTAATGTTATTCCCATTATTCAATTTAGAGGATTGTTCTTTTGTGGTTAGCACTAACCACCATGATGCTCAATATACACTACTAGTCGAATAATTCGCAACTATATTTAGGAAGTAGATATTATCTGCTAACAAAGTCAAATAGACTTTTAAAAGGTAACAGTAATATGCCCTTTAATATAGAAGGGGAAAACAACAACATAATAGGTTGGTATTTTATCTCAATCTTGAATCCACGTTCTTCTTTCATTTTTCTCTTTATTCCATTTTCGATGCTTAGTCATTTCTGCAAACGCCTATGCCTGAGCCATATTCGGAGTGTAATCAACTTGGTGTGAGTAATACAATGTTTGGTCTAGTAGAAGGGTCTTCCCAAAGCAAGAAGGTGCATTTCATGTGGAAAATCCTTACTAAGCCATCCAGATTTATCAACTAAAGATACTGATCAACTATTTCCTGAATCACTCTTGGATTTTGAGAAGGTCCATCATTTGGCTAATCTGAAACAACATTTTAAGCTCCTACTGTCTGTCATCATGAGGTATTTGTATCAGCAGGAGCAAGTTTCGATGTGAAAAGTATTTGTAATGAGGTGTCTAGTGTTGGAAATAATTTTATTTTGAATAGGCAGGAAAATGTCGGTAATTGAATTTAAATAGTGACTAGCAGTAAACTTGATCTATTGTAGTGAATAATGAAGAGTTTTTGTGCTATTGTCATATTTGTTTGAATGTAGTTGGTTTTGTAAAATTTATTGATAGTAGAGATCTTTAAGCAATTACTTTCTAAGTATTGGTTGTACAAGCATGTTTCTCGAAGTTTATTTGAAATATATAGCTTCGATTTATATATTAGTTAATTTTGTGGTTCAGATCACTTATATATTAAATTATGTGATTATTGAATATATGCAAATAAAAAATATTATTCTTAAAAAAGAAAAATTGTTGCAACAAAAATTCTACACAACAATGTCACACTTCAAAAGTGTTGCTATAGGGACGTCCAATGTGTGGCTTATTGCCTACAAATTTTATCTTGTACATAAGAAAAGTTACACTTTATAAGTGTTGTTCTAGATGACATATAAAAGGTAGCACTTTTTAAGTGTGACCAATAACAAAGCAAAGGCTACGCTTTTAAGTGTAGTATAGTCAAACAAAAGGTGTTGCTAATGAATTACTACAAAGTGTGGCCTTTATACCTCTTTGGCCACACTTTTTAAGTGTAGCTGCTATGGCGACATTTCAAAAGTGTGGCCTAATGTCAAAGGTTACTCCTCTTTACGCAACCCCCTAAAAAGTGTTGCGTAAAGTCCAAATGTGTAGCCTTTTATCAAAGGCCACACTTTTTGCTAGTTTAGGCTACACTTTACTGGGGTGGCCATAGGCCTAAAATGTTGTAGTGGTAGTCACATCGGAGTCGGTTTTGGAGCCCCTAATCCCAACATCTTGTAGATAGACAATGATAGCAAATTAATGCTAGCACCCAAATCACATAATGCCTTCGCAAAATGCAATAACCCAATGGTACAAGGAATAGTGAAAGCACCAGCATCCTCTTTCTTATGCATAAATGACCTAGTAAAAATAGCACTGCAATGCTGCAACCTCTCATCATTATCAAAGCATCCTCTTCATAATGGCATTCCTCCAATAAGCATCCTCTTCATAGTAGCATTCCTCAACTGGTAGTGATGAAGTTCTAGTCAAATAGTTTACCACATTCACCTTCTCCGCAACTCCGGTCACATGCTTTAGTACCAAACCCAAGGTTGACCACATTTGAGCCATCTCTTCATGAATATCATCATTGGATAGGCTAGGTGTGACTTGAACTACAAATGTGCTTCTACTAGTGTTTGACTTTTTAGTGCTCCATGCCTTATTATTTCAGGAAATCTTCTTTAGTTTCTTAGGGATCTCCTCAAAAGCGCACTCACCATATGAACCTCTAGCGATAGTGTCAAGCACAACCTTACCATTGTCACCTTGACTTATGTAGAAGAACTCCTTCAGTCACTCATCATCTATGCAGTGATTCGGAACACTTCTTATGAATGCAGTGAACCTATCCCATGAACTACTCATAGACTCTCCAAGTAGTGCCACAAAGTTGTTCAGTTTGTGTCCTTGTGATTCAACTTCTTGGACAATGGGAAATACTTTGCCATAAACACCTTGTGCAATTGCTCCCATGTATGAATCGAGTTATATGAAAGCTCATAAAACCACACCGTAGCATCTCCGATAAATGATAAAGGGAAGACTCTCAAACCTATGACATTCATGTCTAACTCCGGTCATCCCACACAACTCTTGCCGACACTCCTCAACTTGGCCATGTGCCCATGTGAATCTTCCAAAGCTAGACCAGAAGATTACCCCCTTGCTATAAGAATTTGCATCAGATAGCTAGTCACCACAAATGTATGCCATGGAGTTAGAGGAGGGAGAATAATAGTCCCTTCTTATTCAGATGTATTGAAGTCGACCCTGTAGTTATCACGCAGCCTAGGATCTAGCGAATTATGTACCCTCAACAT
This sequence comes from Solanum bulbocastanum, assembly GCA_037074985.1. Taxonomy (NCBI): domain Eukaryota; kingdom Viridiplantae; phylum Streptophyta; class Magnoliopsida; order Solanales; family Solanaceae; genus Solanum; species Solanum bulbocastanum. Next base: position 10,664,119 of record CM073604.1, read on the forward strand.
ATCTCCGAGTAGATTAGCCCCAAGAACCTGAGCATTCTCATTATTCACTCCGTCCTCATTCTCCTTTATGATTGGATTATTATTGCCCCTTTGATTAGCCATTTTTCTCAAAGTCTAGCTTAGTTCGGGGTCGTATGGAGTTAATAGTTTGCATCGACCTCGTGTACTTGGCATACACTAGAGTAGAAACCTGTGGAGAACAAAAACAAAAGAAAACGTAAAATTAGGAAATAATTGACTAAACTTCACTAATGTAGTTCAACTTAATTTAAAAGCCTTATTCCTCGGCAGCGTCGCCAAAATTTGATATACTCAAATCACACTTCTATTAAAGAAGTATAAGCGGTCGTTGTCAAATAAAGAACGCAACTTGTAGGTTGGGGTCGATCCTATGAGGAATACGGTTCAGAATTAAATTTAACTTACTATTATATTTGTTTAGTCAACTGATCTATAAGACAAGTAAATAAAGGGGGGGGGGGGTGGGATTTTTAAAACAAATACCTGATTGTTTTTTAAGTAACAAGTGAGCAAGATTCAAATTTCAAGTTATAAATATGAGAAAGAAACTATGGTGTATGTGTTCCCCATAAGCTTTTAACGCGGTAATCCTAATAATAGTAATTTTTCCCTAGTGTTTTACATGAAAAGTTGGTAACATAGGTATTCCTAAGTGATTGGTCCTCCAAATAGGGAATTTCACCCTGCACCTTGGTTTTGCTACGTGTGTATACTTTATGAACCCTTACGTTTACCTCAGATTAGACATCACATCAATGTATGGCTTAGTTTTCACCCTTGCACCAATTGACATTAGACTATTATATAGCATCCCACAAAATATCTGTTGCTAATTCTTTTCTCATTAACTACCTCCTTGGTTCGGTAAGTAGCAACAAAGAGAGTTCTAATGCATGCACTCGTTAAAAAGACTTCTAAGCGAAAGAATTACCAATACATGCTTAAATACTATTCAAGAATTACTTAATTATTATTCATACATTGTTAATTGCTCATGGTTCCCACAACCCTAGTTGTGGATTTAGCTACTCATGCTTTAAAGAACGCAATTCATGTTTTGATAAGAAGAATTCATGAAGTTACGATTAGAGTAGAAGAAACCCAAAATCTCCAATTGAATTTCAAAGCAAAAATCTTATAAATCGAAATCTGGAAATCAAATTGACAAAGTTTGCAAGTTAATTCCCAAAGAAAATACTAAGAACTAAAAGTAAACAATAATGTCTAACGACAGGACCTACGACCGTGGGTCGACCTACGGTGCATAGGTCCCCTTACGTTGGTGTACACTTCAAACTTTTTAGCAGAGGCTGGAACCTTCACTCTTAGATCAATAATGACAGATGTGGAAGACGGACTGTAGGTACACCTACGGTCCATGGGTCCTCCTCTGTGGCTCCACACTTAGTGTTTTCATCAGGTACTGGAACTTCAACTCGCTTAACACTTTCAATGGATGTGCAGGACGACTTGTGGGTCATCCTACGGTCTATGGATTGCTTTGTAGTTCTACACTTTGTCAAAATTCCCTAATGATCCTTCCACGCCTACCCATCAACGGACCGTCAGAAGACCTACAGTCCGTAGGTTACTCCATGGATGACTACTTCTGTATACTTTCAGTTGTCATCTTACTCAACCGCATCCAAGCCTACTTCCTACAAACATAACATATAAAACATAACTAAATGACCCTAGTCAAACACAACTCTTAAGGGAAATGTATCAACTATGTCGTAAACTCACAGTATATCATCGGACAACCATAATTATGCATGGTACCTGTTTTATGAGTTCTCATAAGCAAGGTGGTACATGTAGAACCACATAAATACTTTAGAAACTCCAAGAAAACACCAAATATGCCATTTGAAATAGCAAAATCTTCCCAATCATCCCACTCAACCAACAGTACGTCACAGGATTGGTGCCCTTGATACATCACTAGGAATCCACCCACAAAAGTGAAAACACACGCAATCATAGGTAGTGAAACAGACTCACCATCGTGTGCAAAATGAAATAGACGGTCACATAAGAATTTTTTGGAATAACAGTAAAGATTTTCCTCTGAAGAGCCAATACCAGTACTTTCCATTGAGTTGATTCCACATACTCTTCACATCATTCTACTGAAGTCCACACTATCAATACTAACAACCATCATGAAAACTCCGAAAATTTACCTTACTATAAACCAACACTTTTAAATGTAAACCTTTCTTAGGTACTTAAAAATCAACATAAATAAATTTCACAACTCAACCTAGGTTTAAGTCCTTTCAAATGCTCAATATCAGATACAATTGATCATTTCTCACATTGTCAATTCATACCTTGACAAAATATATCACCACGAATGTAGACTTACAATGAAAAATATAAATTGCAAATTCAACAGTATAACACAGTCTCATTATCTATCAACATTAGCTTGTACCTTGAAGATTTTTATGAATTCATGGATCTTCGCTTATCATTGATCACATCCCCATCGATCTTACAATATCTTTCACTAAAAATTCAATAGCACTCTTTATTAATCTCAAAACAAAATAAGCACTTATCATCACACTTCAGCTAATGTTTGTATTCTTCTTTCTCAAGTCTTTTCCCATAGTTTTAACCAATTTGATAGACCTGTGACACTATTACCATAGTCACAATAATGAATGAACTCACGCATCTCTAAACCCAATTCTACACCCCTTTGAAGCTACCTTTTTAGTCTTTGCAATCAAATAAAAGATTCTTGCTCTCGCCTGTCCGTAAAGGTTGTATGACATCCCATTATTTTTCTTCATTATGACTATAGCTCTTTTAAATTCAATTCGAGTGGTGTCCTACAATATCTTAAAACTCTTTATACAGCCATATTACTCACCAAATATTAGAAAACCACAACCTTAGATACTCGTAAGTTGTAATTACTATACAAAATTTGCTTAACCAACGTTCTTATTATATAGGTTCATCCCATCACAATTCATAAAAAACTCTTATTACCATTACACTCAACCAGCCTGACTATCACTACGAAGTAAACCTTTCCATCAACATGACACCTCAAACTCAGGTACGCCCATAGAATTCAAAGGACAAACCCAATTTTTATACACACTTTCTTAATAAAATATTCAATTTCCTTCACCCAAGTATTCTCGATAGGACTCTCTTTATCCATAAGCTTGTCATTCCGGTATCGATCCACTCCTTTATGGATTAAGATAAAATCATTTGTCCTCACACTACCATCCTTCTTCTTAAAAAAAAAAAAAAAAAAAGACAGGAGCACCCCACGAGGAAGCACTATAAAGGATGAAACCTTTATCAAGAAGCTCCTGGATTTGAGCCTTAAGTTCTCTCAATTCTATCAGAGCCATGCGATAAAGAGGGATGGAAATGGGGTGAGTATCCTGTTCCAAGTAAATATGGAAATCTATATCTCTATCCGGTGGCATACTAGGATAAATAGGTAGGAAACACTTCCTTAAACTCAGACACTACAAAAATAGACTCAATAGAGGGAGATTCAACCTCAATATCCCGAACATGAGCCAAATATGCCAAACATCCCTACCCCACCAGTTTCCTAGCCTGAATAAAGGATATGACCTTAGCTGGCTTAGGCTTGTACACCCCTTCCCACTCTAACCTTTCCCTATCGGGGATCTATAGAGTCGTAGGCTTTGCATTACAATTTAACACAGTATAATGGGGGGACAACTAAGTCATGCCTAAGATTATATCAAAATCAGTCGTATCCAGAAAAACCAAATCAACCCATGTCTGAAAACCCATAAACAAGATAGGGAAGCACAATACACATAGGTAACTATGACTGATTCTCCAACTGGGGTAGAAACATGGATGGGAGTATCAAGTATATCACAAATCATATCAAATTCCTAAGACGAAGTGAATTGACACATATGAATAAATAGAACCAGGATCAAACAAGACAATGCATTAGACACCTTAGCCTCGGTCTTGCCTGGAAAGGCATAAAACTGAGCCCGGTCATCTTGACGGGTATCTTCCTTACCTGGCAGCATTGCCCTGTCTACACTGCCATTTGTCTGGCCTCCACGGCCACAATGATTTCCATCTCATATGCCCAGGTTCTCCACAATTTTAACTCACTTAATAACTTGACCAAGTAAGCATTGTTGCTATTGTAGTAATCATATCATGACATTTTTTATATACACTCAAACTAGGAAATCGTAGTAGAGATTCTAACTTCAGTTGTCGCAACATAATTCATCATTTACTAAGCAACCATACTTGTTATGACAACAATACTAAATGCATTTTCCAAGTAATGGTGTTCATTATCTAGCCTTCCCATACAAAACTTCTTGAATGTTGTCACTTTAGCAAGGTTTTCTGAATACACCCCCTTCTACCTCCGTCACCAAATAAAAAACTTTCTGAAAAGATTTTTGCTAAAGCAGCCATCTATAAGCGTAAAATCTTCAAATTTAACTTTAATCCCTTCACAACACGACGAATTTTCTCGTCTAGACTAAAACAAAGTGGAGTATCATATTTGGATAAAACACTACCCCTTGCCTTAAAGGATGAAACAAATACATTATGCTGATCTATATTCACGAACTCATCTCTCCTCCTATCTCTCAAAGTATAGGATATATACTTTTCAATAAAGATAGCTAACAAATGTTTCCAAGTCATGAGTAATGCATTTACTAATCGACACTCAACATGAGACAGCCACCACATTTTGGTGTCTCTTTGGAATTGATACGTCATAAACTCACCCTCAAACATATCTACTATATTCATCTTATTAAGCAACGCATGACAGTCAACAAGGAATTCCAAAACATCTTCATATTCCATACCCATGAAGAATGAGACTTTCAACATCAAGAACGTAATAAAAGATGATGCTTGTCTTACATGCCCACAGTGAGTCAGGGAAACATACCTATTTCCAAGGACACATATTCTATTGTTTATGTTGTTGCTTCCACCTTTACAACTCAATTGTTAACCAGATGCGACATAGAGGGAAGGAATTCAAATACCAATTTGTATTACCTAGTTACCAATTGGATTCAAATGATAGGACGAAATGAGTAGAAATAAATGAGTTTTTCCTAAAGTCCTATAGCCTCTCGAAGAAAAGTACAGACATCTCCGTACCGTTCCTCAAGTCTCTACTAGATTCCTTTTGGTATAATGAGATCAACGAACCTAGGGCTCTAATACCAACTTTGTCACGACCCATACCGTCGTGATTGGCACCCACACTAACCCTTTGGTGGGAGAATCATTACTACAACCCGACTAAAGAGCTTAATGAAAACAAGGCATTTAAAGATACGGAAGCAGGTTTAAATGACAATGAAAATAGAGTCCCATAATCTCCAAGGGTTCAAATAAAACTAACCAAACTAATGCAGAAGAACAACCCCTAGAACCTTAATGTCATTGTACCAAAACATCTAAAGTTCAACAAGTCTAAGGAAAATGGGTGCAACCTAAACTAAACATACGAGTAAAACTAACTAGAAAGTTTGTGTTCGAAAAGAGTGGACAAAAACATAGAGAACTCATGGCAGCCACTCACCTTTGAATTTGATTGATCACTGATCTCCTAAACGAGGTATGTCAGTAGCCACCTGAAGAAGCCCTGTACTCAACAAAGAAAGAGCAAGTGAAGTATCAGTAAACAACCATAATGTACTAGTAGGATCAAGTGACTATTCCAGTAAGCACAACATATATGAGTAGTCACAATAAGTAAACACGCATATACCGAACATATACAATATAAATTATTAGTTCAGGATCAATGTACCATTCCACATTTTCAATATCAAGTAATTATGCATGTATAACAAGTCTATGGTTCTCTCATGGAACCCACACCCAATTTGTTAGTATACCAAAACGTGGTATCTGATCCCAATAGTGTGTTAAAACGTGACACCCGTTCCAATATATAAGTCGGTACGTGACATTTGATCCCTGTTAGTGTGTTCGAATGTAACACCTAATCCATTCAACAAACCACAACAACAATCACAATGTACATTCTCATAATCATACAATAAAGTGTTGATGTAAGGCATAGAAGCATTCTTTGATATTCATTCGCATTTCATGTTATCAATAGTGCAACATTCCCATACATACATGCATTACAATGAAGCAAATACTAACATACATCACACAAACATCAAATCAAACCATCACCTACCTCAAAAACAAGCTTGAATCCTCGTAAGAACCTTGATTCTTTCCTTTCAGGATTTGTTCAGCTTGTTCTAGGCCTACAAAAAATTAATACAACGCAAGGATCAATAATTAAGGTCCAATTTTCCCAGATTATAACAAACCCAATAACCCAACACCTAACTCATGATCCTAATGTGCAGCTAGGGCTTTTTCCTACCATCCAAATCAGTTCAAACCCTCCCCCAACAATATGTAATCAAGATTCTACGTTCTACGGATCGAAAAACAAATTTAGGGAGTGAAAACCTTACCTTTCACACAAAAGTGGTGGGAAACTGTCAAGAAATCACCTGGGGTGGTCTCTTATCTCTCAAGAACTATAATTGCAGAAAATAACATTTTTGGGGTTCATTTTCGACTTAAGTCGCAACTGTCCCAATATGGCGGCCCCACCCTGGTGGGAGTATTCCCACCTAGGTGGCATTCACGGAAACAATGATTCGAATTAAGATTTTCAAACCCCCATTTCACAACACACCTTCATCGCATGATACTCAGAAACTACATGTTCTTGATAAGATCAGTTGCGGGAGTTGTACTAGCCCGAATTTGATTCCGTAAAGTTGTACGGGTTCCTTAATGTCTTAGCTATCCACTCATGTAATCAAATCCATTATTAAATCTCTTATTCATTATCAGATTTCTCTAAACCTCCCATAACTCAGATTTTGTCCAAATCTAGACTAGGGTAGGAATTTTCAAGTTACTACCAAAAAGTTTTCTGGCTCAAATACTTTCCCTGTTGTTTTTCCTTTAGCGACGGGAACAAGTAGTTACAATTTCACAATCAAAAACCTCCTTTTTTTGTTTTCACCCTTTATCTTTTACCCAAATCTAAATAATTTTTCCCCAATCATACTAAATTTTTTAAATGATAGGAAAATATGAGGAGAGATAGAGGAAGAATTGTGTGTAAGAGTATGAGAAGAGATATAAGAAGAAAAGCTTGTGTGGTTTGATGGTCGGTAGTGGCGTAGCCAGAAAATTCATAAAGGGTGTCCAGAATCGAATAGGTAAATAAAAATAATTTACTGAATGGGTGCACTAAAACTCTGTATATCAAACTATGTAACATTAATGATTAATTTTCTTAATTAAAATTTATACCAAAAAAATTAAAAATCAAACAACATAATATTTAGCTTTAATATTCATGTTTATTTAATAGGAAGTGAATGGACAAAGAAAAAACGAAGAGAAAATTTAGTTTAGACTGAAATCTCTTTTATGCTTCAAGATTTCACGAACCTCTGATGATTAACAACGAGACGTGAAAAATAAAAAGTAGAATTAAATGAGTTTTATTAAAAGAAATTGTATATGGACCCTTTATCACTTTTAGTGGCTTTATAGAAAAAATAAATAAATAGGATTTTCTTATTAAATTAAAATTAAATAATTACTTTTGAATTTTATTTAAATTTTAATGGAAAAAACAAAATCAAAAATCAAATCAATTGGCTACTAAACTTTTCTTTCCCTTAACTTTTAAAGTTGCAAGTTTCTAATTTAAGATAATTTAATAGATAATTTTTTTGAATTATTTTAAAAATAAATGATCTATTAATAATGATTTAGAATTTAATTAGGAGTTTCTTTGAAAATGTGAAAAAAGTGTAGTTCAGGTAAACCAAACCCGCACGTAACTGGTTGCAAAGGCCACAACTTTGGTTGAGTAATAGAAACCCACTAGTCATTGTGCCCTTGAAGGACCGTCTAGGTGGCCGTGAAGACCACTTATGCCCTAGAGGGCTTGGCAAGGTTGGGAGGCATACTGCCTAAGGGACGACAAGTCATGGTGCCCCGCACAACCCATCAAAATGGGCGTGGTCCCTGATGGGGCTGCCTTAATTAGGGAGTTTTAAGTAATTTCCCTTTTATTAATTACTATGTGGGTTGATTTTAATTGTTTTATATCACTAGTATATATAATTTTATGTCCTAAAACAAGTTATTTACTCCTTATTTCCCAAAATCAAATCAAAGAGTTCCTCCTTTCAAAAATTCTCTCTCTAGAAGTTCCCAAATAAGAAAAAGAAGAAGAAGTGGGAGCTAGGGTTTGTGGATTCAAGGAATTTCTTCTTCAAATTTATTGGGGAATCACAAGGAAGGAATGGTGTTCTTTCATCTAGGGGTAGCTTTCACCCCTAGAGTCCATTCAAAGTTAGTTTTCAAAGGTTTCAAGTTCTTCAAAACCTAGGGTTTTTACTCTAACTCATGGGTTCCTTCTTCAAATGTTTTCAAATTGTTATTAATGACATATTATGATTGTATTAGTGTTTAATTGATGAATAATGATGAAAATACTCTATGAACCTATGAATCCTCTCAATTCCTAAATTATGCCTTTATGAAATGGGTTTGTAGAATATGAAAGCATGTGAATAGAAATTGTCTAAATTGCTTTGGGTTATTGAGTTGTATCATTATCCATGCCTTAATAGTAGTAAATTGTTGGTGTGTTGGTGATTTGAGATTCATGGCCTTAAAGGGCATAGTATGTGGAATTTAGTATTATCATGGTGTCTTGTATATGAGTGTGACTCTAATAAAGGTAATATGATCTTGTCTTGAATGTAATTGTGTTATTATTGACAGTCTATTTCTTAATTTGACACTCATAAATGTGTTGATATAATGTGAAGGGTTTCTATAATGTGAAGCTATATCTTGAAGTGGTACGCTTAAGGCATCCTTTTCTTGAATTGATGAATGTGACCTTGAATGCAATATCAGGTCTTGAATTGGTAGAAATATGCATCCTCTTCTTGTATATTTAATGTATCTTGACTTAATGAACATGAATTGGTAGACCAATGTTCGTAGCCCTTGTATGATGAGCTCTATGACCTATTCTAATGAAGTATCTTTGATCGGTAGGCTTATGGCACCCTTCCATAGATGATGTTAATGAACTTTGGGATCCGTAGGCTTATGGAACCCTTCCATGAATGTTGATGATAAACCTTGAATCAGTAGACCTAGTGTTGGTAGCCTTTTTATGTGTGAAATGATTAATCTTGTATCGGTAGGCCAATGTTGATGGCATCCTTCTTGGAAAGTCAATGAGATATCCTTAATGTACCTTGAATCTACAGACCTAATAGTGGTGACCCTTTCTTGTGTAATGTACTTGGGTCGGTAGGCATAATGTTGGTAGCCCTCTCAAGTACTATAATGTTAATGAAAATGAAATACTCTATGGGAATGAAGGCTAAGCACCGAGTGGATATGGTAAGATTGAAACTCTCCCAATGTTAGGCTAGGGTTCCAATGAACATCTTCCTATCCCATAACTATGTGCCCACATAGGATATTAGCTAGTGGTTTCGATCTATGCCAAAATATACCAGTCCTACCTTAGGAAAGTAGACCACCTCTTTACGGTGTGGGGCAATATGACACTGCATTCCATGGTTTGCTCTCATGGTCTATGTCGGTTAATGCCTATTCACATCACATGAGATGTGCATTGTTGTTTCTTGAGAAGTTATATAAAGTGTGGATGGTAGTATAGGATGCCATCCATGCATTGCTCGATAGGCTTTGAGAGGGTCGTAGTTAGTTCTCTAATGTCTTAATGACTAATGAATGAAAGTGCTCTTAATGAAGCTAATGAAGAATGTTGACTTAAATGCCTAATGTAATTATGCATGCTATACTTGGGTTGTATTATGAGTTATTTTCCTTTTTCATGACTTATTAAATAAATGTGTTCCTTATGCATGAGTATTGCTTGAAGTTAAGTATGAATTGGTATGTTCATCTAAGGTGGCCTCAAAATGGCACTTAGTAGGGATGGTATTAAGGGATGCTATCCTTACATTGCACAAGTGTAGCTTAGGGTTACTTAAGGTGAATGTTCAAATCTGATGATTATGACTTGTATGGTGATTATATTTGTATTTTTATGTCTCTTATACAAATGTACATGATATTTCGAAAAAGCGGCATAATGCATGGTTTTCAACAACAATGTCCATTTAAAAGCATGTTTTTGCCTGGTCAGCATACTTACTACATTTTTTGTGCCAACACATATTTCTCTTATTTTACTACAAGTGTAGGTTCCGGCAGGTGAGTTGCTTTATATCTAGTTTAATCTCGGATTGATATTCCTCCAAGGCTAAGTGGTATGTCCTCATAGATTGAGGACAAGTGTTTAGAAGTTTCTTTCTTTCATGTAATAGGCAGTAGATAGACTTTCGATTGTAAAGGGTCGTGTCCCTACTTTGTTCAAGATATTGTTTTCAGATGGCCATGTGAGATGATAAACTTGCGTTGTTTCAAATGTTTTTATAAATTTTTGATTGCATGGATATAAAGAAAGATATTAAATTCTGAACTATTTCTATGTATCAATTATTATGAATGCTAAGAGGCCTGTACAAAACCCCTCGAGGTTAAGTAAGCCGTGTCGCTTCTGGGGCATAGGTTCGGGTCGTGACAAACTTAGTATCAGAGCATAATATTTTGGAAATGGTTTTTAGGATTGGTGTCTCACAAGCCACGTCTAGTAGAGTCTTGTTCATCGGTGTGAGTCACAATACATCTATGAGTGAAAAGCTATAGGGCATTAGGAAGTTACACTTCTTTCATTATTCTTGAAGTCGTGCCTTAGAGTTTAGATCTATAAGTGTCCTTTTCCTAATCCTTCTCTTGTGTTTATAGGATATGAATACAAGGGCGAACCCAAGAAGAGTGGAAAAGGAGATTATGAATGAGTGAGTTCTTCCCCAAGGTCATCAAGGTGACCAAGTTCCTCTAGGCAATCAACTTCCGGCAGATCCCCTGGCCATAACCAATGAGGAAGTTAGGTTTGCTCTTTTGATGATGGCTCAAGTTGTAACTACTCAAGCTTAAGCTATAACGGCTCAAGAAAATAGGGGTGTTAAGGGTAATATGAACCCCAATGTGAGTACTATGACTTCTAGGTTGAGAGACTTTGTGAGGATGAATCCTCCGGTATTTCTAGGATCTATGATGGAAGAGGATCCCCAAGAGTTTGTGGATGAGGTTTATAAGGTAGTTAATGCTATGGGGTGACTTCTATTGAGAAAGCAGAACTTTCCTCCTATTAATTAAAGAATGTAGCCCAAATTTGGTTCTCTCAATAGAAAGGTGATAAGCTGGTAGGAGCGAGGCTTATAGATTGGGAATTATTCAAGGAAGGTTCTTTCCCCGTGAGAAAAGGGAGGTTAAGATGGAGGAGTTTATCAATTTTAGACAAGGTAACATGAATGTCCAAGAATACTCTTTGAAGTTTACCCAATTGTCTAATTATGCCCCATCTTTGGTGTTAAACCCTAAGGATGAGATGTGTCCCTTTATTACGGGAGTATCCTACCTAGTTGAGGAAGAGTGTCATACGGCGATGCGCCATGATGATATAAAAATTTCTAGACTCATGGTGTATGCTCAATCTATTGAGGAGTCCAAACTTAAGAGGAAGAATAGGGAGTTGAAGAGGTCTAGGCCCAATGATCAAGGTCAACTTAAGTTCAAAAAGAGAGCTCCAAACAAATATTCTTCAAGAACTCCAAAGGTTAACCAAGAGAAAAGTGGTGGGTTTTCATCTTCTAAACCTACTTGCACTAATTATGGAAAGAAGCATTTTGGGAAGTGCCTAGCCGGTACTAATGGGTGCAATGGTTGTGGGAAGAATGATCACCAAGTGAGAAATTGTCCTACACTTGCGGCCAAAGGAAGAGAGGCTAAGCAAGCTTCTTCTAATGTTCTGAATCCTTATGCTACAAACAATAGTCGTTTCTATGCACTTCGAGATAGAGATGACAAAGAACCTCTTTCGGATGAAGGCATCGGTAAATTATGATTTTTTATAGTTGTGAATGTTTTATTGAGGTTCCTTTGTTATTTTCATGGTAGCCTTAGATTGGGTTTACTCTTAAGGGGGAGGTGGCATGTTAAATAGTAAGGTTGTTGAGAATTCTAATATCCTTATCTCTTTCCTTCTATTCCTATTCAAGCTTGAGACCAAGAGTTTTGTGTAGCTTGTTTCATGTTTTGGAGTCATGTGTGAGACTGTGTTTCCATGATCTCCTTTTATCATGCATGTTTTGATGAAATATATGTTGAATGAGAAAATGAGCTTTTTGATTTATGTGTTCCTCATATTGATGTACATCTATAATGAGTTGCCTAAATGCTTTATGAGTTGAATTATTGAGCAAGGTTAAATGTAAGTTGAGAAAAGTTGCATAATGTGCTTAATGATGTTATGATGAGTATGATGTGATTTGGAGAAGGTAGTTCCTCAAATGAAATAAGAAATGTTGATGTATTCGTGCATAATGATTTTGTAGATGTAGTTCATACTTTCTTGTGTTGCATTGAGTTTATTGATGTGGTGTTGATGTTTCCTCCTATGATTTTATGCATTGTTTATAATGTTGCATGCTTGATGGGCTGCTAGTCTTGAGTCGTTATCCCTTGATCTATTTAAAGTGTCAGTCGTGGACGAATGTTCATAAGGGGGAGATAATTTAACCACTCAAAAATTGGTAGGATGAACTAGAGCCTTATCGTGAGGGTCAATATCAAGGTACGTGTTAGACTCCGTAGTTGAAAGACCTTTTTAGGTTTGTAAGGTTGCAAGGGCATATGCCAAGGCAAGGGGGGCAAAGCCTAACCAAAGGCCAAGGCCGCCCAACCGTTGACCAAGAACTGCCAGTGCTCACGACCACCTTTACGACCAGTGGTCATGCCCACGGTCCATGAAGGAGTTCGTGAAGATCCCTTAGCTTGGTCGGAATGGTGTAGTTTGAGGAGGCTACTGCCTTAAGGAGCACAGGCACCACCATCAGTCGTGGTGCCCTTGAAAGACTGTCAAGATGGCCGTGAAGATGACTTAGGTCCTTGACGGCTTGGAAAGGTTGGGAGGCACACTACCTAAGGGACCACAAGCGGTGGTGGCCCTTACGACACGTCAAAATGGGCGTGGTCCTTGACGGGGCTGCCTTAATTAGGGAGTTTTAAGTAATTTCCCTTTTATTAATTATTATGTGGGTTGATTTTAATTGTTTTATATCACTAGTATATATAGTTTTAAGTCCTAAAACAAGTCATTTACTCCTTATTTCCCAAAATCAAATCAAACAGTTCCTCTTTTCAAAAATTCTCTCTCTAGAAGTTCCCAAAGAAGAAGAAGAAGAAGAAGAAGAAATGGGAGCTAGGATTTGTGTATTCAAGGCATTTCTTCTTCAAATTTCTTGGGGAATCACAAGCAAGGTATGGTGATCCTTCATCTAGGGGTAGCTTTCACCCCTAGAGTCCATTCAAAGTAAGTTTTCAAAAGTTACAAGTTCTTCAAAACCTAGGGTTTGTACTCTATCTCATGGGTTACTTATTCAAACGTTTTCAAATGGTTATTAATGACATATTATGATTGTATTAGTGTTTAATTGATGATTTATGATGAAAATACTCTATGAACCCATGAATCCTCTCAATTCCTAAATTGTGCCTTTATGAAGTGGGTTTGTTGAATATGAAAGTATGTGAATAGAAATTGTCTAAATTGCTTTGATTTATTGAATTGTATCATTATCGATACCTTAATTGTAGTAAATTGTTGGTCTATTTTTTATCTGAGATTCATGGCCCTGAAGGGCTTAGTATGTGGAATTGAGTATTATCATGATGTCGTGTATATGAATTTGAATCTAATGAAGGTAATATGATCCTGTCTTGAATGTAATTGTGTTATTATTGAAAGGCTATTTCTCAATTTGACACTCATGAATGTGATGATAGAATGTGAAGGGTTTTTATAATGTGAAGCTATATCTTGAAATGGTAAGCTTAAGGCATCCTTTTATTGAATTGATGAATTTGGCCTTGAATGCAATATCATGTCTTGAATTGGTAGGCTTATGCATCATCTTCCTGTATATTGAATGTATCTTGACTTAATGAACATGAATCGGTATACCAATGATGGTAGCTGACTTTATGTATGAGGACACTACTTCCAGTTCAAGTGTCAACGATCGCATGTAGTAATATAACACAACTGAATGGGTTGGGGTCGAGTTCCAAGAGAGCAGTTAGTAGTTGAGAATCAAGTAGAAAAGTAAAATTATATTCTAGTCAATCATAGCTATAAATATTTACAAGTAAAAGCATACTGTCAATTGTCAATGGGGGTATGTATTCAACTAATAAACCAAAAATAGAAAAAATATAAAGATATAAGATAGGGAGACGGGATTCATGGGATGTGATAGAAATATGGGATAAAATAAACAACTGGGTAAATGCTATTGATAGTAAATTGTTGAACATTTGTAACTAAGCTAGAGTTTAGTTAGGGTAAATTTCCTTCCAAACAACTTACCCCGAATCAACTCGATTTCTCTCGAACATCGAGTTGCAACAATTAAGCACAACCTTCGCCTTAGCCTATTCACTTTCTCGAGCTGAATGTATGGGAGAAGGTCTAGGATTCACTCTCTCGAGCTTAAACCACGATGACCCAATAACCACAGGCTATCAATTTAGTAGTTCTGGCTTTAAAACCTCTCTCTTGAGCAAGCCAAAAACATTAAGTTGAAATTGTATTTGCAGCTACAATCCCATTAAGTTCAAACACAACTACTAAAAAAGATCACATTTAAATAGCAAATAGGCTATCAATGAGCAATACCTAATAGTAAATTTAACCCATATTCACATGATCACACTTCAAGAATTGGGGTTTTAGCTAGACCTGAAAAAGAGATAGAAATCAATACCTAAAAGTTTTCCATTAAATGGGTACGATAAATAATGTCTATAAACACCTCTAAGATAAAGATTCTTTGATGCCCACTTCCAATTTCTTAGAGATGAAAACTTTCAAATCCTTCAAAGCTCAAGAACAATGTCTTCCAAAAACTCTAAGAACTCAAACTGAATTATTCTAAAAATATGTAATAATTCACTACAACTTCATACTAAGCTATAGATTTAAATGGGTATTTATAGTTTTCAAAAATTTATGCTGCAAAGGACCACTCGACGTAGTTAGTCGGGATCGCCGATGCACTCAGCAATCCACCCTTTGGTCTGGTTCATCACCTTTCAGCTTTTGCCTTCTACATCTTTGAGTTTTGAATCATTGGGCGATATGGTGCTGCTTCGTAGAACTGTTCGGCGATGCGTCGACTGCTCCCTTTTATCGCCAACTTGATCTTTTCCTTCAGGGCTCAGCACAGTGGAACTTTGGGTGAGGTTACGGCCATTCGGCGACTCGCCTAATGCATTAGGCGATCCTCAGGCCTTCATTTCTTCGTTCTTTCAACCGCCCTGTTCCTTTTTTGCTTGATAGCATCCATGCTTTGTCTCTCAACTCAAATATCTGAAACTTAAGGATTTACATCAGTTATTGAGACAACTCAAGTTCAGCAGTTCAAAAGGGCTGTCTCAAACAGTGCTACACAAGACTCAATCGTCAATGCACATAAAAAGTATCAACTTACTCGTTCAAGGATCAATTGTGCACTCAAAGTTTCAAGCCGTGAGTCACCATTATCAAAAAATCTCAAGCTCACTATATTTGCTTCAAATGCAAGTTCAAGCTCAACAAAGGAAATCAAATGCCCTCATAAAAATAATGATTCCATGTTCACACACAATGGTTCAACAATTTATAGTTCCGTAATCAAGATTAACACTCACACTCACAAAGATAAACAAAATGCATGATTTCACCTATAGGTTTGCCCTTATTTTCCAATCGACTTTTGCTTCAGCTCATTCAAGATCAAAAAGGCCTTTTTCAAGGCTTGTAATGGGGCTGAGTGTAATGGTATGGTCATTTAGGCTTATAGGCTGAAAATCTTCATGAAATGTGATGTGAACAACACCTTCTTTCCTTCTCTTTATCAATTTTATTCAAGCTCAAAAGTCACCTCTTATTCATCTTCCATGATTCATTGGAAACCCCACTTTCTTTGTATTTCCACAACTTTATTTCACGACTTTTTCTTTCTTTTTCTTTTTCAATCTTCTTTTCTTTTTCTCTCTTTTTTTTTAATATGGAGGGGTTCCATTTTTCTCAAAACATGGGCATGAGGGACTCCTTTGCATTTACTTGATTTGCCTTCTATTTTCACCATACCCCCAACCTAGGCTGACCTAAGTTGGCTATTCAAACAAACCACAGATCATGAGAATTATTGGTAATGGGTTAATAAAAGGTACCAATGTTATCAAGTTTCTTCCAAGAAAAGAGTAAGGTTCAAAGGGTTCTCAAAAGAGGTTCAAACACTCACAAGGTAGGCAACAAAAGAGGTATATGTCAAATAGGTTCACACTCTTTAAAGTTGCCTAATATCATCTCTAAGAAATTTGCATCACTTAGTCAACCGGACCAACAGGGCAAACTCTAGGTGTCATCACACATGGTTCACAGTAAACTCATCACACAAGGCATTGACATCCAAGTCAAACAAGACTCCACACTTTTGCTAGTGTGCAATGTTCATCACAAGAGAACTCGATTCGATAATTGGCTAGTCACAATGAGATGCAAAGAGTTCACATATTGTCTATGCAACTTCAATTAGCCTCGTCGTAGCCACACATTCATTTATGTTCGATTATGAGCACTATTCAAGTCATTGGTATTGATCAAAACTGATACTTAAATCATTTACATTTAAAAGCACACAAGCTCAAACATTCCACAAAAAGTAGTGTATAACACAATTTAAGCTTTCAACCAAGATATATAAACAAAAACAGAGTCACAAAAGATGGGCCTCACCCCATCCCAAATAAAAACATTTGTCCTCAAATGCAAATAAAAACATCCACAAGTCGAAATAAAGTAAGGCAGAGATGGAGGTAAAGAGAGAATCTTGTCCACATAGTCGCTCTATCTATTTGGGCATCAGTGCCCGATACATCACTCTAAGTCTGAGCATCAATGCTTGGGGTCACCTCAGGAGGAATGACACTGCCAGATCCACTAGAGGTTGTCACGTGTGAGTCCTCCAAAAAGACTTGCGCAGCTACACAAAATCCTCGAGCCCATGAAGGAACATTAGGATCTCTAATAGTGGTCTTCCTGTCAGAAGTGGACCTCTTTCCCTTGTCTTTCCCACCCGTTGTGGGAAATTTCATAGCTTTGACTCTGGATATAGCTGCATCCTCATTTATCGTAATCCCCTTAGTCATATCTTTGGCTAGTATTATTTTTTCCGCTGATTTTGATCTAGTCATGTTTGCAAAACCTTGAGGAGAAGTTAAGAAATATCCAAACAACCACAAAGAAAATTAAGCGCAGACTGACTCACCAAAACAGTTGGCGGGTCACCGAATTACTTCGGTGAACTAGGTTAACCCGTTGAAAGGTTCAGTGAAATAAATGTTCAGGGGTACAAACAAAAGGCGATCAAGAATTCTTTCGGTGAGTCACCAAATGCCTTCGACCACCTCAGGATTCTCACTGAAAGTTACAGAGACCAACATCAATTAAAGCATGGAATTAAAAGCGAGATAGGGACATTTAGCGAATTGCCAAGTGGTTCGACGAGCTCGACCCAGCTAGCCAAACGACCCAACTTGCCTATTTTCAACCAAACTTCTCGAATTCAACCCTGCAACCCCCAAAGACAAATTCAACAGATTCTCTAGTAAAATTAAAGTACATCCCACAACACCCAAGCATAAATATTTACTTTATTTTAAGCACAAGACTACAGTATTTTTACAATCAAAGCATTACGGGTAAGATTATCAAATTAAATCAGGCATTTAAAGATACTAATTCTATCAAAGAGGCCCAGCACACGACAACACAATAAAATCATTGTAAATGAGCACAATTTTGATAAAATAATCTTAGGGTTCGGGAAACCATCCTTTGATGCCAATTAATAAAGATTGAGATGTTAGGCGGCTAAGTAATCCATAATCCAATCACCAATCAACAACTAAAATACTCTAAAAATGAAAGAAATATAGAAACTAGAGTTCAGGTGTGAGTTTGGGAAGACAAAAAGTGAGGGAAAGTGAAGGAATTTGAAACTTTTAAACCATTGTCCTGAAAAACCGTCCAGTTCACGCCCATTCTGCAACATTAGTTGTGATCACTGAGCTACTCGGTGACACGCTGAGTAGTCATTCACCTCGACAAATTTTACAGGACCTCCAGTTATTGTGGGGGTCCAAACGGCGGTCTCCGTCGGGATCGCCAACATGGTCAGCGATTCGCCAATAATTTTCTAGGCTCACTAATTTTTACAGACTCTAATGTAAACTTATCTTGGGTCTGACGGCGGTTTGACCCCGACCTCTTCGACGATTCACTGAATGGACCTGATGCTCGCCAACTTGCACTTTTTGAACACTTTCCACACTTTCACCTACACAATCAACATACCATTATTTAATCAAAGAAAAATAAAGCAATAAGGGGTCTTGGGTTGCCTACCAAGAAGCGCCTTAGTTAACGTCGAGGCATGACGCAAGTCCACCTTCAAACCTTAGTCTTGGGGTTAGCCATAGTATCACTAGGCAAACCCCCATATTGTCTCGGGTTGAGATGAGACAATATATAACCCATTTGGGTCTCCAACAGCTTGATCGACACTGAATGGGAGGTGACAATCTAGCTAAGGGTATATAATTTTCTTTTATTTCTTTTAAAATCATGTCTGACCCTTCAACTTTGTTGAGGATACGAGAGAGCATATCCTCAGACCGACCTTTCAGCTTTTGGAACTATAGGGAGGCACATGCCTATCCTTCTCCCCATCCTTCCAATTTGTATTATGGTCCATCTATTTATGATCTCAATGTTTCCAACCTTCATCCCTAGCCCAACCTTGGTTTCCACCCTGCCTCGGGTAGTTTGAATGATAGCCACCACCTTGGTTGGCTAGGAAATTTAACTCTTCATTATACAAGGCTTCAAACTTGGACTCATCCAGATTAGCACACCCGACACCCACAACATTGGCAATTCGACCACCAGCTCCCATGACATTTCTAGACAAAATATCAAGTTGTGTCATGATCTTTGCCATGTTTTGGTCCCTCTCTTGATCCTTGTCCATTTGTTCCTTAGTTAACTTGAACGTGAGAAGGGAGACCTGGTCTTCGCGGGTATACCACGCCCTGTTTATGGTAGTCATGCCATCCAATAGCTGACAAGCTATCACATAAGGTTGCTACATCAAACCTTTCAGAGAAAGTTGGTCAACAACACCCTTATTTACCGAATCCAGACTCTGGTAAAAATACTGCAGCAACACGTTATCAAGAAAGCCATGGGTTGGGCATTTAAGCACTAACTTTTTGAATTGTAGCCAAGTTTCATGAATAGGCTCACCTTCTAGATGCTTGAAGCTCTAAATGTTGTCCAGAAGAGTCATCATCTTCTAGGGAGGGAAAAATCACACTTGAAATGCGATGACCAACTCCTCCCACGAAGTGATTAATTCACGTGGCAATTCAGCTAGCCACTTGTACGCCTCTCCCATCAAAGAGAATGGGAACAACCTCAACCGGACCAATTCTTGGGAGATATTCTTGAAAGAGAATGGTCTGCAAACAACCACGAAGTTTCTAATGTGCTCATGGGGATCCTCATGAGCCAAACCACTGAAAAGCCCTTTTAGTTGAAATAGTTGCAACATAGTACTCGTGATGTGGAACACCGCATTCCTTTCGGTCAGAGGTAAGTGAATAGCACCATTACCACCCATGAGATGGGGTCATTAGCATAAGGCTCGTTGACATCACTGAGATTTTTTATGTCGTCTTGATGGCCTACTTGGCTGCCATTGCTGCTGTTTACGCTCATACTTCCTCTTTACAACACAAACAAGTAAAAAAAGCTAAAAATTAAGTAGAACTATAACTACCAAGAACAAAATCCAACTTAACTAAAAATTCTCAATCAGCACCATTCCCTGGCAGTGGCGTCATTTTAACTTCAAGTATCAGGAAACTACTTCAAGTTCAAGTGTCAACGATCATGTGTAGTAATATAAAGCAACTGAATAGGTTGGGGTCGAGTCCTAAGGGAGCAGTTAGTAGTTGAGAATCAAGTAGTAAAGTAAAATTATATTCTAGTCAATCAGAGCTATAAATATTTACGAGTAAAAGCATACTAAATCAAGAAGTGACATAATGTAAATTATCAATGGGGGGGGGGGGGTTGTATTCAACTAATAAACCAGAAATAGCAAAAATATAAAGATGCGAAATGGGGAGACGGAATTCTTGGGATGTGATAGGAATATGGGATAAAATAAACAACCGGATAAATGCTATTGATAGTAAATTGCTAAACATTTGTAACTAAGCTAGACTTTAGTGTGGGTAAATTTTCTCTCGAACAACTTACTCCAAATCAACTCAGTTTCTATCAAACACCAAGTTGTAGCAATTAAGCACAACCTTCGCCTTAGCTCATTCACTCTCTCGAGCTGAATGTATGGGAGAAGGTTTAGGATTCACTCTCTCGAGTTGAACCCACAATGACCCAATAACCACTGGCTATCGATTTAGTAGTTTTGGTTTTAAAACATCTTTCTCGAGCAAGTAAAAAACACTAAGATGAAATCATATTTGCTACTACAATCCTATTAAGTTCAAACACAACTACTAAACGAAATCACATTTAAACAATAAATAGGTTATAAATGAGCAATACCCAATAATAAATTTAACCCATATTCACATAATCACACACTAATAATTGGGGTTTTAGCTAGACATGAAAAAAAGATAGAAATCGATACCTAAAAGTGTTTCCATCAAATGGGTATGGAGGTCCTCGAGATAGTATTGATGGCAAACAAGGGATTTTAGACCTTGAAGATTGCAAGGGGTTCTTTTGGTGAGCAGGACCCATTTGGCGCTACTAGGCTATGGACCCAACTCGCCTAAAGTTCTGGAACGTGGCCATGGCAGAAGATCATGGAGGAATAATCGCCAACCAGGTCGGTGCATCGCCCAATCCACTCGGAGACCCGACCCAGCTCGCCCTTTGGCACTTCGTGTCACTTTTGGGCCCTTTTATCTTAAAACTATAAATAGCTAGTTTGGGTTCATTTTAGACTTAGATTATTTTGAATATTGATGAATGATGAATTGGATCTCCTTTGAGAGACTTGACAGCTTGGTAAAGCTTTTGTTGAACATTATTTAGAAACGAGGGTTGCTTGGAGATTCAATTTCCTTGAGGTCTTTGTAAGAGATTCGGTGCTTGATTGTGGATTAATTGATTCAGGTCTCTATGATTAATATACTTTTAGGTTTCTTTTGATTTCCTTTTCTTGTGTAAAACTATTTATCTGGATTAGGTGCTTGTAGGATCTAGATTGGAGGTCATTGGATTTAATACATCCTTTAGTTGCCAATTGCTTCTTATCTTGTGTCTCTTCTTATAATTTTCTTGTTTTCCATTGCTTATTGTGATTCTTCTTGTGAGAATTACATCACATGGTCTATGTCGGTTAAGGCTATATTTCCCTATATGATACGAATATGAATATGATAAGAACATGAACTATAACTATGACTTCTTAAGAGGTACTACTTAGTATGAGTGGGAATATGAGACTCCATTTGTGAATTGCACAAGTAGGCTTCAAGAGTGGTTATGATAAGGTTCTCTTATGCTATGAAGACTTATGAATTATTCATGTATGATATGTGTTGTTGTTAAGTATGACTTTACTTACTACCAATTATGAATACGAATATTTCATTGTCTATGAATGTTGGCTAATGATGAGGTCAAGGTAAGATATGTATGATGTTGGTGATCTAAAAGTGGTACTTGGCAATTGGTAGGGTTATGGGATCTTGCCTTTACATTGCACTAGTATAGCTTGGGGTTGCTTATGATATGGTTTGACTTATGTTTCTTCACAAATGTGCATAATGGCTTTTAAACTTGATAAATGCATGGTTTGAACTAAATGTCCCTTTTAAGCGTTTTTTAAGGATTTTTATGCATGACTTCAATATTTAGTACAATATTTGTGCTAACCCATATTTTATACATTTTCTTATAAGTGTAGGTTCCGGTCATTGTGGTATACTTCTCCTTTCAAGTAGAGATTGGGTTGACTATTCTCCAAGCTTGATGAGTCCTCATGGTTCGAGGACAAGACATTATTCATTTTTAGTTCCTTCCATATTTTCTATTTTCAAGACTATGTTGTAAAGGGCTATGACCCTAAGATTGTATTCAATTGTATTAGATGGTGATTGAGACAAGGTCTAGACACTTATATTTCTTTTATGAAAAATATTTCTATTGTAAAAAGTTTGAAATTCTGTATCATTTCTATTACTTATGTTTATGATTATGCTAAGGGCTTGTGTGAGACCCATTTGGGTCGAGTACGCCGTGTTACATCTAGGGGTTACCCTTGGGTCATGACAAACTTGGTATCAAAGCACAAGGATTAGAATGATTCTAGGATGATGTCTCATGAACCATGTTTAGTAGAGTCTTGTTCATGAGTGTAAAGTGCGCCACACTTATGAATGAGAGGCTATAAGATGTTTAGGAAAGTTCACTTCTTTAATTACTCTTTAGTCGTGCCTTAGAGTTTTAACTCTATGAAGTCCTTTTCCTAACCCTGCTCTTGTGTCTATAGGATATGAATACAAGAAGGGTGAACGCAAGAAGGATGAAAGAGGAGAATGTGAATGAGGGAGTTCCTCCCCAAGGTCCTCAAGATTCTCAAGTTCCTCAAGCTCCTATTGATGTGAGGTCCATGACAAATGTTTAAGGTCGGCTCTCTAAGTATTGACCCAACCCGTGACGGCCCAAATCAATAGGGATGCTAGAACTTATGTGAATCCCAATGCAAGTACAACCGCTTCAAGGATAAGGGATTTCACAAGAATGAACCCTCCTATGTTTGGTGGCTTCAAAGTGGATGAAGACCCACAAGGGTTTATTGATGAGATCTTTAAGGTGCTTGATGCTATGGGAGTGTCTCCACAAGAGAAGGCAGAATTAGCTGCCCACAAATTGAAGGATATGGCTTAAGTATGGTATGAGAAATGGAAGGGTGAAAGACTCGTAAGAGCGGGTCCGGTAGATTGGGAATTGTTCAAGTCGGTCTTCTTTGATAAGTTCGTTCCCTTAGAGTTGAGGTAACGAAAGATGCAAGAATTCATAAATCTTAGACAAGGGGGTTTGAGTGTGAAGGAATATGCCCTTAAATTCACTCAATTGTCTAAGTATGCTCCAATCTTGGTAGCGGACTCTAGGGCCAAGATGAAAAAATTTGTTATGGGGATATCCGACTTGATAGTTAATGAATTTCGTTCGGCAATGCTCATCCCAAGTATGAATATTTCACGTCTTATGGTTCATACCGAACAAATTGAGGAACAAAAGCTCAAGCAAGTGAATACGGAAGTGAAGAAGGCAAGGACCAATGATGGGAATTCTTCTAAAGGCAAATTTGAGAGTCAAGGTAGACCAAGGTTCAAGAAAAAGTTTTCCAACCAAGGTTCATCTAGTGCTCCAAGGATCAACAATGATAGAGTGTCTAACCCTAAGCCACAAGGAGGTAATAGTGGTGGTTCCTATGTTGATAGACCAAATTGTGCAAAGTATGGTAAGAAGTATGGTGGTAAGTGCCTAGTTGGCATGGATGGTTGCTATAGTTGTGGGAAGAGCAGACAAGTAATGAGAGATTGTCCCATGCTACAGGTTCAAGCAAGATAGGGAAAACATGTCCCTCCTAGTGGCTCAAATTCCGATGTCCCCAAAAATAACCATGTCTATGCTCTTTAATCACGAGGTGACCAAGAGAGCTCCCTAGATGTTGTGACCGGTATGTTGCAAGCATTTTCCATTGATGTATATGCATTTTTAGACCCCGGTTCCACTTTGTATTTTGTTACCCCTTTTGTGGCTATGAAATTTGAAATACTCCCCGATGTGTTAGAAGAACCTTTTCTAGTTTCTACCTCAGTTGGTACCTCGGTAGTGGAAAAAAGAGTCTATGGGAGTTGTCCTATTTCTTTGTCCCATAAAGTGACCTTGATGTATTTAGTAGAGTTAGACATATTAGATTTTGATATAATTTTGGGTATGGATTGGTCGCATGCATGTTATGCCTCTATTGATTATAGGATTCGGGTAGTAAAGTTCCAATTTCCAAATGAGTCAACTTTAGAGTGGAAGGGGGAAAATTTTATCCCTAGAGGTCAATTTGCTTCTTGCCTCAAATCTAGAAAGATGATCTCCAATGGGTGTATTTACCATTTTGTTAGGGTTATGGATGTTGAGTTCGAAACCCCTTCCTTATAGTCGATCCTAGTGGTGAGTGAGTTTCTGGAAGTCTTTCCCCATGGCTTGCCCGACATTCCTCCCGAAAGGGAAATAAACTTTGGCATTGATCTCTTGATGGATACGCAACCTATCCCCATTCTTCCTTATAGAATGTCTCCAAACGAGTTGAAAGAGTTGAAGGAGCAACTCAAGGATTTGTTAAACAAAGGCTTTATTCAACCGAATATCTCTCCATGGAGTGCTCTGGTAGTGTTCGTTAGAAAGAAGGATGGGTCCCTTAGAATATGTATTCACTACCGCCAATTGAACAAAGTGACTATAAAGAATAAGTACCCCTTCCTAGAATTAACGACTTGTTTGATCAACTTCAATGGGCTAATTATTTCTCCAAAATAGATCTTCATTCAGGTTACCATCAACTAAGTGTGAAAGGGGTTGACATTCCCAAGACGGTCTTCTGAACAAGATGTGGTCACTATGAGTTCCTAGTAATGTCTTTTGGTCTAACAAATTTCCCGGCAGTATTCATGGATCTAATGAATAGAGTGTTTAGAAACTACCTTGATATGTTGGTGATCGTATTTATAGATGATATTTTGATCTATTCAAGGAGTGAAAGTGAACACATGAACCATTTGAGGATTGTATTGCAAGTCCTTAAAGACCACCAATTGTATGCAAAGTTTAGTAAGTGTGAGTTTTGGCTAAGGTCCACAGCCTTTCTTGGTCATACTGTGTTGAGCAAGGGTATTGAGGTGCATACTAAGAAGACGGATGCAGTCAAGGGTTGGACTAGACCTCTAACACCTATCGATATTAGAAGCTTTTTGGGTTTGGCCGGTTACTATAGATGGTTTGTTGAGGGTTTTTCCTCCATTGCTACTCCGTTGACAACCTTGACTCAAAAGAAAGCTAAGTTTATGTGGTCGGAGGCTTCTGAGAAAAGATTCCAAGAGTTGAAAGATAGACTTACTTCCGCTCCGGTGTTGACCTTACCGGAGGGTACCGATGGGTTTGTGGTGTATTATGACGTTTCTCGAGTGGGTTTGGGATGTGTGCGTATGCAACATGATAAAGTTATTGCCTCTGCTTCATGGAAAATCAAGATCCATGAAAGGAATTATCCGACCCATAATCTTAAATTAGCGGCGGTAGTATTTGCATTGAAATTATGAGACATTACCTTTATGGGGTCCATGTAGATGTTATCACCGATCACAAGAGTCTTCAATGTGTGTTTACCCAAAAAGACTCGAATCTCCATCAAATAAGGTGGTTAGATCTTTTAAAGGATTATGGCATGAGTGTCCTTTACCACCCCGACAAAGCTAATGTAGTTGAGGATACACTAAGTCGATTGTCCATGTGTATCTAATATAGAAGATGAAAAGAAGGAATTGGTTTGTGATGTGCATATGTTGGCCCGGCTAGGTGTCTAACTTGTGGATTCCACCAAAGGTGGTGTCATGGTCCATAATGGTTTTGAATCATCCTTTGTGGTTGATGTGAAGTCTAAATAAGGTCTTGATCCCATATTGATGGAGTTGAAAGAGTCGGTACTCAACAAGTTTG
Organism: Solanum bulbocastanum; assembly: GCA_037074985.1. Lineage (NCBI taxonomy): Eukaryota > Viridiplantae > Streptophyta > Magnoliopsida > Solanales > Solanaceae > Solanum > Solanum bulbocastanum. The sequence goes on from CM073604.1 coordinate 10,690,265, forward strand.
TTGAGGCTTTCTCCCAAGGGGAGATGGGGTTACTTAGGTACCAAGGTCGGTTATGTGTTCCAGATATTGATGGCTTGAGAGAGCAAATTCTAGAATAAATTCATGTTTTGCGATATTCCATTCATCCGGGAGCCACCAAGATGTACTGTGATCTACGGGAAGTCTATTGGTTAAATAGTATGAAGAGGTATATAGCAAGTTTAGTAGCCAAATGTCTGAATTGCCAACAAGTTAGGCCGAGCACCAAAGGCCGGGAGGCTTGTCCCAAAACATAGATATTCCTACTTGGAAGTGGGAAGATGTTAACATGGACTTTATAGTGGGTTTGCCTCAAACACGAAGGGAACATGATTCTATTTGGGTCATCGTTGATAGAATGACAAAATAAGCCCACGTTATTCCCGTCAAGATTTAATTTTCGGCGGAAGACTATGCCAAGTTGTACATCAAGGAGATAGTGAAATTACATGGGGTTCCCTCATCTATCATTTCGGATTGGGGTACTCAATTTACTTCACACTTTTGGAAGGCTTTTAAAAAAGGGCTTGGTACTAAGGTCAAGCTTAGCAGGGCCTTTCACCCTCAAACGAATGGTCAAGTGGAATGCACCATTCAAACCTTAGAGGATATGTTGAGGGCTTTTGTCATAGATTTTCAAGGTAATTGGGATGACCATCTACCGATGATATAGTTTACCTACAACAATAGTTACCACTCAAGTATTGCCATTGCTCCTTTTGAAGAACTATATAGTATGAGGTGTAGGTCTCCGGTTGGTTGGTTTGAACTAGGTGAAATTTCTATAATTGGTCCCAAACTAGTTTATGAGGCCATTGAGAAAGTTTGACTCATTAGAGAGAGGTTGAAGACGGCCCAAAGTTGCCAAAAGTCTAATGTCAATGTTAGAAGAAGGGATCTAGAATTCAAAATTGGTGATTGGGTCTACTTGAAAATCTCACCCATGAAGGATGTGATGAGGTTTGGTAAGAAGGGGAAGCTTAGTCCCCGGTATGTGGGCCCATAGAAAATCTTACAACGTATTGGGAAAGTTGTGTGTGATTTAGACTTGCCAAATGAATTGGCTCTAGTTCACCTGGTATTTCATATTTCCATGCTTAAGAAGCGTATTGGTGATCCAGTTTCCATCATCCCTTAGGAGGGCTTGGGAATTGATGAGATTCTTTCTTATGAAGAGGTTCCGGTAGAGATTTTAGATCGACAAGTTAAGAAGTTGAGAAACACAGAAGTAGCTTCCGTAAAGGTGTTGTGGAGGAATCACTTAGTTGAGGGTGCTACATAGGAGGCCGAGGCCGATATGAAGTCCCGCTATCCTCATCTTTTTCCTTCTACTCCTATTCAATCTTGAGGTAAGTAGTTTCTCTTAAGTTTTGTTGGTTTGGGAGTCATGTGTATTATATAAGTTTTTCCATGATTTGTTTGTGATTATGCATGTTCTGGTGAGAATTCATGTTTAGTATGAATTGAGTTTTCATGATTTATATGCTCCTCATGTTGTTGTGCATTCTAGTATCATGTTGCATATTTGAATTCATGACAGTAGCCACCCACTAAAGGGGCACCCACGAGCCGTGGGTGGACTCACGCCCCGTAGGTGGGGCTTGTGAATCGAGGCCAGACCTCTCCCAATTCTCCAAAGTTCCAGTAACATACTACGATCTCGTGAGTTAGGGTTGGACGTTGGCCAAAATGAGGAGCCACAGACCCAACCCAGGAGTGACTAGTACGATCTGTGGGTCCATCCATGCCCCGTGGGTGGGGACGTGGATGGGATCTGCCAAACTGCCTTAAAGTCGACCTAAGTCAGTCAAGTTAAGTAAATTCTATTTTTAATTATTAAAGGGTAGGGACAGTTTATATTGTTTATTTAGGCATATATAAGTACTTATTTAGTATTAACCACCGCTTTTTACACCTTATAACTCACAAGACTCAAACTAAAAACCAACCCCCCTCTCCAAAATTTTTCTCTCTAAGACTCCATTGAAGAACAAGAACAAGGTCAAGCTTAGGGTTCAAGGAGCAACCTTTCTTCTTCCATTTCATGAAGGATCTCCAATCAAGGTATGGTAGTCTTTATTTATGGATAGTTTCCTTTCATAAAGCCCTTCAAAACTCTATTTCTCAAAGTTGAAATTCTCCAAAACCTAGGGTTTTTAATCTATGGCATGGATTCACTTTCAAAACGATCTCAATGTGTTTATTGTCTTATATTATGATCAAATTGATGAATTACTACTTTTTTCCTAAGGAATCATCCAAGAATCCATGAATTGCTAGTTTTCCCTAAATTGGGTCTTGAAGCATGAATATGGGTCTTTGTTAATAGATTATGTTCGATTTATAAATGTGATGAATTGCTTACTTGAGATAGGTTATTATACATGTTCAATGAAGTAATTCTAGAGATATTGATGAATCATGATCCATGACCCTTGTAGGGAAATTTATGAGTATTTTTCCTATGTTGATGAGGATTGTCTATAAGCTACAAAAGTGAAGACTCAATGACTATGGTGTAATCGTGGTATTGATTGAAAGACCACCTTCCCCTATACCCTTACACATGACTATGCATGAAGTATGTATGTTTATGATAAGCTTGTTTTGTTGATTGAAATGCTATTCTCATAAACACAATATGAATATGATGTGAAAGGTTTACTCACATGTTGATGATTGCAAGGTTGAAAGGACATTCTCACCTAATGAATCTATGAGCTATTATAATGCTATGTTGGTTTGAGTGCCTAGTGCATTCTTTCATGAACATGAACTTTAGTAAAGATTTAATATGAATTTTAAAGGAAATTATGCTTAGCACCAAGAGGATATGAATATGAGATGGAAGCTTTTACGTTAGAATGTCTGGCTTCCAAATTAAGTTATCTCATGAGATGGAAACCTTTTACGTTAGGAAGTTGTCACGACTCGAGCCTACACCCTGGAAGTGACATGGCATACAAGACTCTGAAAAGTCTCATACAAGCCTCATACAAGCCTCATAGCATTTGTAACATTCTATACAAGGAAAATAGTGTGGAGTTAAAACTTTTCTTTTACAATCGAAGTAATTTTTCATAAAAACCAAACCGAAGTCTTTTCTATACATTGTCTCAAACTATCAAAATACTTTGAATAAAACTTTGGGACATAGCCCGTACGAAAGACTCTAAACATACAATGGAAGACATAAAGGGAACATGGTGGGTTTTGTCCTCGAAACTATGAGGACTCACCAAGTCTTCATCTCCAAGATCCTTAGAAATCTATTCTTCAAGTATAGAACATCAAATCTTCAAACCCTACACTTTGGTAGAAAATGAAGAAATATAGGTTAGCACATAAAGTACTAAGTATGATAGTCATGCAAAAATCATGCTTAAAACGGACATTTTCTTTGGAAATCATAGTTTCATGCCAATTTGAGAAAACTTCATGAACATAAGTATAAGAGGCATAATATACACACACAACCAACATACAAGTCCTTTCTTCACATTAGAACATAATCAACCATATAAGCTATTTCATCACATTAGAACATAATCACATATAAGCCATTTCCTCATATTATCCTTTGACCATAAGTAACCCCAAGCTATACCTTATGCAATGTATGAATAGCATCCCATACCATCATCCATACTAGGTACCACATTAAGGCCACCAAAAGTGAACTTACCATTCATCCTTTCCATCTTTACACAATACTCATACATAAGAGACAAGCATTTCATAAGTCATATCATCACAGTAGGACCATCATGTAGGGCAACCCTAAGTCATACTTGTGCAATGTATGAGTAGCATCCCATACTACTACTCACACTAAGTACTCCTTTGAAGCCACCATAGACAAGGCACATTCATACTCAATAATTCATGACAAGAAAGTAACTCATAATACAATCCAAGTATAGTATGCATCATTACATTTAATCATATAAGTCAACATTCTTCATTACCTTCATTTAGAGCACATTCATTCATTAGACATTAAACCAACATTCTCATTACATCATCATAAGAGGCCATTCATTTCATTTATCATTATAAAGGAACTCACCATACCCTCTCTCAATGCCTACTTGTGCAATGCATGGATGGCATCTCATACTACCACACACACTAAGTAGTGCATTCTTGAGAAGTCATAGTTCATTAACATTCTTTGTGCGGGTAAGCCTTAACCGACATACACCATGTGAGCAATTCATAGAATTCTGGTGTCACCCTCAATGGATAAGGGATTCCTAATAGCCTAAGGTAGGACCATTGTTTTTAGCTTAAGTGGATCCACTAGCTAGACCTATATGGGCATATAGTTTATGGGATAGGGAGATTGCTACTAGATACCCCGCCTCAACTCACGGATGAGCATCTATCTCAAGAGATTGCTACTAGATACCCCACCTAAACTTACGGATGAGCATCTATCTCAAGAGATTGCTACTAGATACCCCACCTAAACTCACGGATGAGCACCCATGTTGGGCCATATCCACTCGGTGATTAGAATTATTCCCTATGGAGTACTTTACATTCATTGCATTAGTTGATTATTATGGGATAAGAGATTGTTACTACATACCCCGCCTCAACTCATGGATGAATATCCATATCAAACCCAACATTCATTCATTGGAAAGCTCATAGATTCAAAGATGAGAATAGCCTTTCATCGAAGAATCCCCATATTAGGAGAAAGTCCTTTCAAAACATGTTATTATCATTCATTAGTGTATAATTGAGAATAGCTTTTTAATCAGCATATCATAATTATCATTACCATAGAAACTTTATTCATGAGTGTGTGTATGTGAACTCAAAATCGTGCAAACTTGGTGGCCTTGGAAAGATCATTCAAAGGGATTTCCAATCATATATGGAACTACAACTAATTCATCCTGAGCTAGGAGTTATGGCCGTTTAAAATTGACCAAAAACTAACTTTTTTCTAACTTACCAAAATTTCCAGCTTTCAATTCTTTCCAAAAATGATTATTTCCAATTCTTAACTACTTCCTAGTTATTTAAATTTGCGATATGTTACAATATCTCCCCCTTGGAAAAATTCGTCCTCGAATGAGATTACCCTTACTAGGCTAAAGGTGTAACATCAATCATTCAGTTCAATCACCCAACTAGCAAATACAACACAACATGCCAACTCATAAATTAAAGAGTACTAACAAGAAAATTAATACCTTGATCCCCATATCTTCAGTTGGTATAGTTAATGAAGGACTATAAACTTTTCAACGCGGAGATGTGGAACACCGGATGGACTGCTACTAACTCTTGTGGTAGTTCTACCTCATAAGTTACATTACCAACCCCTTTTCGATATTTTGTACAGGCCAATATAACGGGGACGAAGTTTCCCCTACTTAACAAGCCTCATAAAACCCTTCATGGGTGAAACTTCCTAGTATACTCAACCATCTACTTCAAACTCTAACTCCTTCCTCCTACTATCAGTGTAGGATTTCTGGTGACTCTAGGTTGTTTTCAATCTCTCTTCAACAACTTTCACTTCCTCCATAGCTTGACGAATTAATTATTGGTCCTACTAACCCACCTTCACTAGCTTCAAACCATCCAATGGTGATCCGCGTCTTCTCCCACAAAGAGATTCATAATAGGTCATCTGGAGGCTAGAATGGTAACTATTGTCATAAGCAACTCAGCAAGAAATAGGTGATCATCACAATTACCCTCGAAATCAATCACACAATCCACCTTGATACCTCTAAACACTATCTCCCCCTTGTTCAAAAGTTATCACCTTTTCTTATGAACACTTGCCTTTAATTCAAGCAATAAAGGATCTTAGTCTTGCTCATCTTTTACTTCTGACGCTAACGATGATTCAGCCCATTCATCACCACTACTCCTCCTTCTATGGAATCAATTAGTTGAACTCCTAGTCATGCAAGTATATACACCTCTTTTCACTAACTCCTTCTTATCTCCCTAAAAATGGGTGGTACTACCTATAGAAAACCCACTCAAGGCATAAGCAACAACCTTACCTGGGTGATAAAGAATATTCATGTCATAATTCTTGAGTAATTCTAACCACCTTCTTTGTTTGAGATTAAGCTCTTTTTGAGTAAACATATACCGAAGTCTCTTGTGATCGGTGAACACATCCACATAAACACCATACAAATAATGACGCCACATCTTCAAAGCAAATACTATAGCAGCCAACTCTAAGTCATGGGTTGGTTAATTCTTCTCATGAACTTCCACTGTCCGGGGGTATAAGCTATAAATTTGTCATTATGCATTAATACACAACTCAAGCCAACTCTATATGCATCACAATACACCACAATACCTTGAGACATTCTGGTAAGGTAAAATTTGGGGCAGTAGTCAACCTCCTTTTTTTCAATTCCTGAAAGCATTTCTCAAAAGCTTCAAACCATTGAAACTTAACTAATGGTAATCTAATCTGAGGCCAATTTTTGAGAAATAGGAAGCACCCTGAATCTGATCAAAAAACTCATCAATCCTCGAAATAGGATACTTGACGGTAAACTTGTACACTTGACGGTAGTCTATAGACATCCTAAGTGAACCATCTTCCTTTCTCACAAACAAGACTAGAGCACCACAAGGTGAGACACTTGGTCGAATGAAGCCCTTATGAAATAAATCCATTAACTACTCTTTAAGCTTTTTCAACTCTGTTGGTACCATTCTGTATGGCGAAATAGAGATAGGACAATTATCTAGAATGACATCACTATTGAACTACTATTTCACTCTATGACTAGCTCATTAGGAATCTGAAACTTAACAACTCAAGTTCTACAATCTACTGATGGATAACCGGCATGAAGTCAGTCCATACCTAGAATGACATCAAAATCTACCATGTTACCTCAACTAAATCAGCCATGGTGCTCTTCTGATTGACGAAAATAGGACAATCACGACAAACCCTCTCTCTGCTAGAATAAACTCACCAACATGGGTAGAAACACTAAATGGTTCATAAGTTTCTCAGAAATAATATCAAAGTTCATAGCAGCATATGGAGTTACAAAAGATAAACTCGCTCCTAGATCTATCAAGGCATAAACAGTAAAGTCAAAGGCTTGGATCATACCAGTGACAACATCTGGAGAGTTCTCTTGCTCTTGGCGACTATCGATAGCATATAAGCAGTTTGTTCCTCCACCCGTACCATTTCCTTGCATGTTCTTTGGGCACTCTTTCATGATGTGACCCTCTTGTCCACACTTGAAGCAACCTATCTGGCCTTGACGACACTTTCCTTGGTGGGTTCTACCACTCCTAGCACAGCAAGAGGTTTACCAACCCTTTGCACAATACTATTGTGAGAATAGCCAGGCTTATTTCTGAAATTCTAACTATTGTACTATCATTTGTTCTTAGGTGCAGGTACCTCCTATTTCTATTGGAAAAACGACTGATTGGGATTACTTTTTTGCTGCTCAAGCTCATCCCCTAATGTCTTAGCCCTCTTATTCTTAAACTTTTCTCTATCCTTCAACTTATCCTTCTCAACCTGTTGTACATGGATCATAAACCTTGCTAGGTCCAAATCCCCTATCAGCATAGTTGCCTTACCTTCCTTGCTTGACTGACGAGACAACCCAACAACAAATAAACTCATCCTGCTCCTCATGTCAGCAACTGTCTCCGGAGCATAGCGGGAAAGTTGTGCAAACTTTAGACTGTACTCATGAACACTCATAGACTCTAAATTAAGGGTGAGAAACTTTCTTATCTTTGCCTCTGGCAACTCATTGGGAAAGAAATGCCCCATGAGAGAACTCTCAAACACAATCCAACTCACTACTGGTGAATCCTCAGCCCTATTCTTTTTCCATTTGTCGAACCACATTCTAGTGACATCCTTCATTTGGTATGCAGTTAGTTCCACCTTATCCTTATTAGCAACATGCATCACATCAAATAACCTTTTCAACTCCTCGATGAAGTTCTCTGGATCCTCAGTGACACTTGAACCTGTAAAGCTTGGTGGGTTTATCCTCAAAAGCTCACGGATCCGTGAAATATCAGCCACTCCCTGTCGATTATCCCTCTACCCAACTTGATAGGTCGCAACTTAACTTAAGATCCAGATGGTTTCACAGAATTCAGTATGGGTGGCCTCTCCTTGGGGTTGCACTTCTAGTGCTTTAGGTACCCATTGTTCCTCGACATTTCTCCTAGTAGGATGACCTCTGACTTATCTTCATGGAGGCATGATTGTCTGAAAACACGCGCAAGCATGAATTAGAGGGAAAGTTTTAGAGATCAACTCTAACGCACGAAATAAATGTGAAAGAAGTGAGAAATTTTCCTAAATGTTACAGCCTCCTAATTATAGATTCAGCACACTTCACACCGATAACTAGGACTCTACAGACACAACTTCATAGACTCCTTAGGACTCTTGAACTCTAGGCTCTGATACCAAGTTTGTCACGCCCCAACTTACACCCAGGACATGGCCGACACTCGAAGACCATTGCTGGCCCTAAGCGAACCCTTGGCCTGGCTTACTTACTCAGCGGAAGATTTACTTATGACAAATACTTAAAAAAAAAACTGAACTCATAATGTTTTAAAACTAGTCATTTAACTTATCCAAAAATGGTGACTCAAATATGAACATAAGTCAATAACGAAGTAAAGACAAATGACTAACTGACTGTCTATCTATAAAACCTCTAAAACAGCTGAAATGGATGTCGGGACAGGCCCACGACATCCTAATGACCTAAAACTAGAAAGCAATGAAAATGGATCCTCTGAAAAGAAAGGAGGCTCACCGACTGACTCTAACTACTCAACCTGATCAACGATGCGCTAGGTTGGAGTGCTAAACATAATAGTCTTGAAAATATTCTGAAAGAAACACTTACCTTGGATCTTCTTAGTTCATGAATAAACTTAGCTGAACTCATTTCATTATAAAGCATTTTAAAACAAGTGTCATATAAAGCAAACGAAAAATTGTTTAAAAAATGAAGTTAACTCATAATCATAATATCATAAAAGACATACCATGCTCCCTCTCAAAGTCTACTTGTGCAATGCATGAATGAAGTCCCATACCCCCATTCATACTAAGCAGAACCCCTTGAGGAACTATGCAACTACTGTTGTGGGAGTGTCTCTAACCGACAACCACCACTATGAGCCTAAGTGGAGATACAACATTTTTACCATCACGCTGCCATACTATCCTATACTTTGCCTTCATATAGAACTACTTAACTTAGTGGATCCACTAGCTTAACTTATCTGATCCCCTAAAAAGTATGACCCATTAATACCCATGATAGCTACATGATTTATGGAGACTTGATTTAATATGAACTCGCATCCCCATATCGTGCTCAATACTACTCCAAAAATATACTTAGCTCATATGTTTTTAAAACAACTTCTTTCTTTGGTTTGAGATAATTACTCACAACTTAGCATAAAAGCTTCTTGGAATTGATTTTCCATTTTCTTGCTCAAATGTGAAAACATTTATAAACACTTAAGGAATACTTAGTTCCCTTATAGCTTCTTTGATAAATGAACTCAACTCTTTAGTCTTAGGTTAACTTGAAACTATTGGTCTTAAAACAAAGTTAAGACATTTGTAAAAGACCCTTGAAAACTTTGATGACTTCACTTGACATGACTCTTAACTTCACTTGAATTGACTCTTAACTTTCCTTGAATTTAATTATGGGTTCAAGGATTATGATTTATGATAAGGAAGGTCTCTTTATGATTAGGAATGATTTTGAATAGCTAAACTTGAGAAAAGTTACGAAATCGTAGTCTTGGAACAAGTCCACGATGCGGAGATGCTCCTAAATAAATGCTCGCAAAATTGAACTTTGAGACAGAGGAATCCGCATCCTATCCGCGACACGGAGGAAAGATTTTCTAACTTGGGGAATAAGTTCGCGATGCGGACTTAATTCGGGAACCCTACTCGACTTTCTCCTTCTTCGTTTTCCAGCCCTAATTCACCTAAACTCAACCAATTTTCTCAAATTCATTTTAGATCTCGATGCCCAACATATATACTCAAGAACCTAACACAAAACAACCCTAAAACACAACATAAGGGTCTCAAAAACTCCACAATTCAACCCTATTCAAGAACAACATTCGAATTCCAGAATTCATTCAAGAACACCAACTTTCAAACTCTTTTAGGACGAATTGCACTGAACTAAACATGTTTGGTGCGTGGGTGAATGAACCCAGTGCTATGAGAGACTCACATACCTTGTAATATCAATTGCTTGGTGTTATCCACAAGCTAAACCTTCAAGAACAATGAACTTTGCTCTTTCTCCTCTTTTCTCCTCTTGCGTTCTTTCTCCAAAAATCCTAGCGTAAATTCCAATTGCCTAGTTTTGACCCTTAATTAATTCACCAAAAATGAATTAAATTAATAGGTCAAGGAAAAGACTAAAATACCCCTTTAAAATATGGATTGGACATTTCCCTATTTGGACAGCCCAACTTCCAAAGGGCATAAGTTACTCATACGAACTCGGAATCGTGTAAACTTGGTAGAGTTGGAAAGATCATTCCAAAGGCTTTCCAGCCATATCTGGAACTACACCTAACTCATCTTGAGCAACGAGTTATGGCCATTTTAAATTGGCCAAATACTCACTTTTTTCTAACTTAACAAAATTTCCAGCTTTCAATTCCTTCCAAAAATGATTATTGCCAATTCTCAACCTCTTCCTATTTATTTAAATTTGTGAGATGTTACAATATCTCCCCCTTGGAACATTCGTCCTCGAATGAGATCATTCAGTTCAATCACACAACTAGCAAATGCATCACAACATGCCAACTCATAAATTAAAGAGTACCAACAGGAAAATTAATACCTTGATTCCCATATCTTCAATTTCTATAATCAATGAAGCATCACCCATAAACTTTTCAATGTGGAGATGTGGAACACCGGATGGACTGCTATTGACTCTTGTGGTAGTTCTAACTCATAAGCTACATTACCAACCCTTTTCGATATTCTGTATGGGCCAGAATAACAGGGACTATGCTTCCCCTTATTACCAAGCCTCATAACAACCTTCATGGCTGAAACTTCCAAGTATACTCAACCATCTAATTCAAACTCTAACACCCTCCTCCTACCATCAGCGTATGATTTCTGGCGACTCTGGCTTTTTTCAATCTCTCTTCAACAACTTTCACTTCCTCCATAACTTGACGAACTAATTATTGGTCCTATTAACCCACCTTTTACTAACTTCAAACCATCCAATGGGAGATCCGCATCTTCTCCCACAAAGAGATTCATAAGGGGCCATATGGACGCTAGAATGATAACTATTGTCGTAAGCAACTCAGCGAGTGGTAGGTGATCATCCCAATTACCCTTGAAATCAATCACACAATCCACCTTGATACCTCAAAACACTATATCCCCCTTGTTCAAAAGTCCTCACTTTTGCTTATGAAAACTTGCCTTTAATTCAAGCAATAGAGGATCATGGTCTTGCTCATCTTTTACTTCAGATGCTAATGATAATTGAGCCCCATTTATCACCACTACTCCTCCTTCTATGGAATCCATTAGACAAACTCCTAGTCATGCATGTCTATGCACCTCTTTTAGCTAACTCCTTCTTCTCTTCCTCAAAATGGGTGGTTTTACCCATAAACAATCTACTCAAGGCATAAGCAACAACATTAGCCTTACTTGGGTGATAAAGAATACTCATGTCATAATCCTTGAGTAATTCTAATCACCTTCTTTATCTGAGATTAAGCTCTGTTTGAGTGAACACATATTGAAGGCTCTTGTGATCGGTGAACACATCCACATGAACACCATACAAAAAATGATGTCATATCTTCTAAGCAAATACTACAGAAGCCAACTCTAAGTCATGGGTTGGGTAATTACTCTCATGAATTTCCACTGTACGGGGGCATAAGCTATAACTTTTCCATTCTAAATTAATACACAACTCAACCCAACTCTAGATGCATCACAATACACAGCAATACCTTGAGTACCTTCTGGTAAGGTCAAATTTAGGGCAGTAGTCAACCTCCTTTATTTTCAATCCCTGAAAAATTTTCTCACAAGCTTCAAACCATTGAAACTTAACTAATGGTAATTTGATCTGAGGTCAATTTTTGAGAAATAGGAAGCACCCTGAAGCTGATTAAAAAATTCATCAATCCTCGAAAGAGGATACTTATTCTTGATGTCAACCTTGTTCAACTAACGGTATCTATACACATCCTAAAGGAACCATCTTCCTTTCTCACAAACAAGAATGGAGCACCGCAAGGTGAGACACTTGGTCGAATGAAGCCCTTATCTAATAAATCCTTTAACTACTCTTTAAGCACTTTCAACTCTGTTGGTGCCATTTTATATGGCGAAATAGAAATAGGACGAGTACCTGGAATGATGTCTATGCCGAAGCCTATTTCTCTCTCTAGAGGGACTCCGGGTAGGTAATCAGCAAAGACTTCTAGAAACTCTCTTGCTATAGGAACTAACTGAATGGGAGATACCTCAAAACTTGAGTCATTAACTTAGACTAAGTGATGGATACAATACCTTCGAAACTAACTTTCTTTACTTTAAGGTACGAAATGAAGCGACCCTTAGGCACTGCTGAACTACTACTCGACTCTATGACTGGCTCATTAGGAATCTGAAATTTGACAACTAGAATTCTACAATCTACTGATGCATCACAGGCATGAAGCCAGTCCATACTTAGAATGACATAAAAATCTAACATGTCTATCTCAACTAAATCAGCCATGGTGCTCTTGTAATTGACGAAAATAGGACAATCACGATAGACTCTCTCTCAGCTAGAATAAACTTGCCAACAGGGGTAGAAACACTGAATGGTTCACTAATTTGCTCAGAAATAATATTAAAGTTCATAGAAACATATGGAGTTACAAAATATAAACGCGTTCCTAGATCTAGCAAAGCAAAAACAGTAAAGTCAAAGGCTTTGATCGTACCAGTGACAACATCCAGAGAGTTCTCTTGCTCTTGGCGACTGTCAATAGCATATAAGCAGTTTGTTCCTCCATGCGTACCATTTTCTTGCATGTTCTATGGGGTGAAGCAACCTGTCTGGCGCTGACGACACTTTCCTGGGTGGGTTCTACAACACCTAGCACAGGCAGGAGGCTTACCACCCCTTTGTGCCATACTACCCTAAGAATAGGAAGGCTTCACTCTGAAATTCTGACTATTGTACTCACTTTTGTTCTTAGGTGCAGGTCCCTCATGTTTCTGTTGGAAAGATGACTACTTGGCATTACTCTTTTACTACCCAAACTCATCCCCTGATGTCTTAGCCCTCTTATTCTTAAACTTTTCTCTATCCTTCAACTTATCCTCCTCAACTTGTTGTACATGGATCATAATCCTTGCTAAGTCCATATCCTCTATAAGCATAGCTACCTTGGCTTCCTTGCTTGACTGACGAGACAACCCAGCAATAAATATACTCATCCTGCTCCTCATGTCAGCAACCGTGACTGACGAGACAACCCAGCAATAAATATACTCATCCTGCTCCTCATGTCAGCAACCGTCTCTGAAGCATAGAGGTAAAGTTTTGCGAACTTCAGACAGTACTTAGGAACAATCATAGACTCTGGATTAAGAGAGAGAAACTCTCTTATATTTGCCTCTTGCACCTCATGGGGAAAGAAATGCCCCATGAGAGCACTCTCAAACACATCCCAACTCTCTACTGGTGCATCCTCAGCCCTATTCTTTTTCCAATGGTCGAACCACATTCTAGCTACACCCTTCATTTGGTATGCAGCTAGTTCCACCGTCTCCTCATTACCAACATGCATCACATCAAATAACCTTTTTAGCTCCTCAATGAAGTTCTCTGGATCCTCAATGACACTCGAACCTGTGAAGCTTGGTGGGTTCATCCTCAAAAGCTCACGAATCCTTGAAGTATCAGCCACTCTCTATCGATTATCCCTCTGTCCAACTTGATAGGTCACAACTTGACTTAACATTCGGATAGGTTCACGGAATTCAGCATTGCTAGCCTCTCCTTGGGGTTGCACTTCTAGTGCATTAGGTACCCCTTGTTCCTCGACATTTCTCCTGGAAGGATGACCACTGACTTCTATTCGTGGAGGCATGATTGTCTAAAAACATGGGCAAGCACGAATTAGAGGGAAACTTTTAAGAGATCAAACTCTAACGCACGAAATGAGTGTGGAAGAAGTGAGAAATTTTCCTAAATATTGCAACCTTCTAATTATAGATATGGCGCGCTTCACACTGATAACTAGGACTCTATAGACATAGCTTCATAGACTCCCTAGGACTCTTAAACTCTATACTCTAATACCAAGTTTGTCAAGCCCTAAGCCTACACCCTGGACGTGCCCGACACTCGAAGATCATTGCTAGCCAAAGAGAACCCTTTGCCTGGATTACTTACTCGGAGGAAGATTAACTCATGAAAAATATTTTAAAAAAATAAAATTAACTGCACAACCTAAACTCATAATGTTTTAAAAATAGACATTTAACTTAGCCAAAAATGGCGTATCAAATCTGAAAATAAGTCAATAACAAAGTAAAGACAAATGACTAAATGACTGTCTATCTATGAAGCCTTTAAAACAGCTGAGATGGATGTCGAGACAGGCCCACGACATCCTAATGAACTAAACCTAGAAAGAAATGAAAATGGATCCTCCGAAAAGCAAGGAGGCTCACCAACTGACTCTAAGTGCTCAATCTGATCAACGATATGGTGGGTGATGATCCTAGTTTCCTGTGTCTGCATCATAATATGATACAGGACAACTAGCATCAGTACATTAAATGTACGAGTATGCGAGTTGGAATTCTAAACATAACATACGTTTGAAAAGATTCTGAAAGAAACACTTAACTTGGCTCTTCTCAATTCATGAATAAACTTAACTAAACTCATTTCATTATAAAGCAGTTTAAAACAAGTGCAATAAAAAGAAAATGCAAAAACTGTTTAAAACATGATGTCAACTCATAATCATAATATCATGAAAGACATACCATGCTCCCTCTCAAAGTCTACTTGTGCAATACAAGAATGAAGTCCCATACCCATATTCATACTAAGTAGAACCCCTTGATGTTGTGGGAGTTTCTCTAACCGACAACCACCACTATGAGCCTAAGTGGTAATATAATGTTTTTACCATCACGATGCCAGACTGTCCTACAGTTTTCCATCATATAGAACTATGTAACTTAGTGGATCCACTAGCTTAACTTATGTGATCATCTAATAAGTATGACTCATTACCCATGATGACTACATAGTTTATGGAGACTTGAGTTAATATGAACTTGCATCCCCATATCAGTGCTCAATACTACTCCTAAAATATACTTAGCTCATATGTTTTTAAAACAACTTTTTTCTTTGGTTTGAGATAATTACTCAAAACTTATCTGAAAAGCTTCTTGGAATCGATGTTTCCTTTTTTTGCACAATTGTGAGCTCATTTATAAAATCTTAGGGAATAGTTAGTTCCCTTATAGATTCTTTGAGAAATGAACTCAACTCTTTAGTCTTAGCTTAACTTGAAACTTTTGGTCTTAAAACATTTGTTAAAGACCCTTGAAAACTTCGATGACGTCACTTGACTTGACTCTTAACTTCACTTGAATTGACTCTTAACTTTCTTTGAATTGAATTATGGATTCAAGGACTATGATTTGTGATAGAAAAGGTCTCTTGATGTTTAGGAATGATTTTGAATAGCTAAACTTGAGAAAAGTTACAAAATCACCATCTTGCTCCTAAAAAAATGCTCGCAAAATTATATTTTGAGACAGAGGAGTCTGCGCCCTATCTGCGACACGGAAGAAGGATTTGCTCACAGGGAAACAATTTTGCGACGCGGACTTGATTCGGGAACCCTACTCCACTTTTTCCTTCTTCGTTTTCCAGCCCCAATTTGCCTAAACTCAACTACTTTTCTCAAATTCATTTTAGATCCAGATTCCCATCATATATACTCAAGAACCTAACTAAAAACAACCGTAAAACACAATATAAGGGTCTTAGAAACTCCACAATTCAACCCAATTCAAGAACAACATTCAAATTCCATAATTCATGTCAAGAATACCAACTTTCAAACTCTTTTAGGATGAATTGTGCTGAACTAAACACGTTTGGCGCATGTGTGAATGAACCCAATGCTATGAGAGCCTCATATACCTTGTAAGATCAATTCCTTGGCGAAATCCACAAGCTAAACCTTCAAGAACGGCGGACTTAGCTCGTTCTCCTCTTTTCTCCTCTTGCGTTCTTTCTCCAAAAACCCTAGCGTAAATTCTAATTGCCTAAACTGAACCATTTCAGTTTTGACCCTTAATTAATTCACAAAAAATGAATTAAATTAATAGGGCAAGGAAGACAAAAATACCCCTTTAAAATCCATATTGGACATTTCCTTATACGGATAGCCCAACTTCCAAATGGCATAACTTACTCATAAGAACTCGGAATTGCGCAAACTTGGTGGCGTTAGAAAGATCATTCCAAGGGATTTTCAAACATATCTGGAACTACACCTAACTCATCTTGAGCTAGGAGTTATGGCCATTTGAAATTGACTAAAAACTCACTTTTTTCTAACTTAACAAAATTTCCAACTTTCAATTCTTTTCCAGAAATGATTATTTCCAATTCTCAACTTCTTCCTAGTTGTTTAAATATGCGAGATGTTACAATATCTCTCCCTTGGAACATTCGTCCTCGAATGAGATTACCCTTACTAGGCTAAAGGCATAGCATCACTCATTCAGTTCAATCACCCAACTAGCAAATGCAACACAACATACCAACTCATAAATTAAAGAGTACTAATAGAAAAATTAATACCTTGATCCCCATATCTTCAGTTGGTATATTCAATGAAGCATCACCCGTAAACTTTTCAACACGGAGATGTGGAACACCGAATGGACTGCTACTAACTCTTTTGGTAGTTCTAACTCATAAACTACATTACCAACCCTTTTAGATATTATGTACGGCCCAATATAACGGGACTAAGCTACCCCTTCTTACCAAGCCTCATAACACCCTTCATGGGTGAAACTTTCAAGTATACTCAACCATCTACTTCAAACTCTAAATCCTTCCTCCTACCATTAGTGTAAGATTTCTGGCGACTCTGGGCTTTTTTCAATCTCTCTTCAACAACATTCACTTCCTCCATAGCTTGACAAACTAACTGTTGGTCCTATTAACCCACCTTCACTAGCTTCAAACCATCCAATGGGAGATCCGCATCTTCTCCCACAAAGAGATTCATAAGGGGCCATCTGGATGCTAAAGTGGTAACTATTGTCATAAGAAACTCAGCGAGAGGTAGGTGATCATCCCAATTACTCTTGAAGTCAATCACACAATCCACCTTGATACCTCAAAACACTATTTCCCCCTTGTTCAAAAGTCCTCACTTTTGCTTATGAACGCTTGCCTTTAATTCAAGCAATAAAGGATCTTGGTCTTACTCATCCTTTACTTCTGACTCTAATGATGATTCAACTCCATTCATCACCACTACTCCTTTTGTGGAATCCATTAGTCGAACTCCTAGTCGTGCAAGTCTATGCATCTCTTTTCGCTAACTCCTTCTTAACCCCTCAAAATGGGTGGTACTACCCATAGACAATCCGCTCAAGGCATAAGCAACAACATTAGCCTTACCTGGGTGATAAAGAATACTCATGTCATAGTCCTTAAGTAATTGTAGCCATCTCCTTTGTTTGAGATTAAGCTCTTTTTGAGTGAACACATACTGAAGGCTCTTATGATCGGTGAACACATCCACATGAACAGCATACTAATACTGATGCCATATCTTCAAAGAAAATACTACAGCATCCAACTCTAAGTCATGGGTTGGGTAATTACTCTCATGAATTTCCACTGTACGGGGGCATAAGCTATAACTTTGCCATTCTAAATTAATACACAACTCAACCCAACTCTAGATGCATCACAATACACCGCAATACCTTGAGTACCTTCTGGTAAGGTCAAATTTGGGGCAGTAGTCAACCTCCTTTATTTTCAATCCCTGAAAAATTTTCTCACAAGCTTCAAACCATTGAAATTTAACTAATGGTAATCTGATCTGAGGTCAATTTTTGAGAAATAGGAAGCACCCTGAAGCTGATTAAAAAATTCATCAATCTTCGAAAGAGGATACTTATTCTTGATGGTAACCTTGTTCAACTGACGGTGTCTATACACATCCTAAAGGAACCATCTTCCTTTCTCACAAACAAGACTAGAGCGCCCCAAGGTGAGACATTTGATCGAATGAAGCCCTTATCTAATAAATCCTTTAAATGTTCTTTACACTCGTTCAACTCTGCTGGTGCCATTCTGTATGGCGGAATAGAAATAGGACGAGTATCTAGAATGATGTCTATGACGAAGCCTATTTCTCTCTCAATAGGGACTCCGGGTAGGTCATCAAAAAAGACTTCAGGAAACTCTCTTACTATAGGAACTGACTGAATGGGAGGTACCTCAACACTTGAATCATTAACTCGGACTAAGTGATAGATACAACCCTTCAAAACTAACTTTCTCACCTTAAGTTACAAAATGAAGCCACCGTAGGCACTGCTAAACTACTAGTCCACTCTTTGACTGGCTCATTAGGAATCTAAAACTGGACAACTTGAGTTCTACAATCTACTGATGCATAACAGGCACGAAATCAGTCCATATCTAGAATGACATCAAAATCTACCATGTCTATCTCAACTAAATCAGCCATGGTGCTCTTGTGATTGAGGGAAACAGGACAATCACGATAGACTTTCTCTCTCTACTAGAATAAACTCACCAACATGGGTAGAAACACTGAATGGTTTACTAAATTGCTCAGGAATAATATCAAAGTTCATAGCAATAGATGGAGTTAGAAAAGATAAACTCGTTCCTGGATCTAGCAAAGCATAAACAGTAAAGTAAAAGGCTTGGATCGTACCAGTGACAAAATCTGGAGATTTCTCTTGCTCTTGGCAACTATCGATCGCATATAAGCGGTTTGCTCCTCCACCCGTACCATTTCCTTATATGTTCTATGGGCACTCCTTCATGATGTGACCCTTTTGTCCACACTTGAAGCACCCTGCCTTCCCCTGATGACACTTTCCTGGGTGGGTTCTACAACACCTAGAACGGGCAGGAGGCTTACCACCCCTTTGCGCCATACTACCCTGAGAATATGAAGGCTTAGCTCTAAAATTCTGACTATTGTACTCACTTTTGTTCTTAGGTGCAGGTCCCTCCTGTTTCTATTGGAAAGACAACTGATTGGCATTACTCTTTTGCTACCGGAACTCATTCCCTGATGTCTTAGCCCTCTTATTCTTAAACTCTTTTCTATCCTTCAACTTATCCTCCTTAACTTGTTGTACATGGATCATAAACCTTGCTAAGTCTATATCCCCTATCAGCATAGCTGCCATGGATTCCTTGCTTGACTGACGAGACAACCCAGCAACAAATATACTCATCCTGCTCCTCATGTCAGCAACCGTCTTCGGAGCATAGAGGGAAAGTTGTGCAAACTTTAGACTATACTCAGGAACACTCATAGACTCCGGATTAAGAGAGAGAAACTCTCTAATCTTTGCCTCTCGCACCTCATGGGGAAAGAAATGCCCCATGAGAGCACTCTCAAACACAGCTTAACTCACTACTGGCACATCCTTAGCCCTATTCTTTTTCCATTGGTCGAACCACATTCTAGCAACACCCTTCATTTGGTATGCAGCTAGTTCCACCCTCTCCTCATCAGCAACATGCATCATATCAAATAACCTTTTCAGCTTCTCAATGAAATTCTCTGGATCCTCAGAGACACTTGAACCTGTGAAGCTTGGTGGGTTCATCCTCAAAAGCTCACAGATCCTTGAAGTACCAACCACTCCCTGTCGATTATCCTTCTGTGCAACTTGATAGCTAACAACTTAACCTAACATCCGGATAGATTCATGGAATTCAGCATAGGTGGCCTCTCATTGGAGTTGTACTTCTGGTGCATTAGGTACCCCTTGTTCCTTGACATTTCTCCTAGTAGGATGACCTCTGACTTCTCTTCGTGGAGGCATGA
Organism: Solanum bulbocastanum; assembly: GCA_037074985.1. Taxonomy (NCBI): domain Eukaryota; kingdom Viridiplantae; phylum Streptophyta; class Magnoliopsida; order Solanales; family Solanaceae; genus Solanum; species Solanum bulbocastanum. Next base: position 10,710,494 of record CM073604.1, read on the forward strand.
TTGTTTGAAAACATGTGCAAGCATGAATTAGAGGGAAACTTTTAATAGATCAAACTCTAACGCACAAAATGAGTGTGAAAGAAGTGAGAAATTTTCCTAAATATTGCAGCCTCCAAATTATATATGCGGCACGCTTCACACCGATAACTAGGACTCTATAGACAGAGCTTCATAGACTGCCTAGGACTCTTGAACTCTGGGCTCTGATACCAAGTTTGTCAACCTTCTAGCCTACACCCTGGGCATGGCCGGCGCTCGAAGACCATTGCTGGCCCCAAGCGAACCCTTGGCCTGGCTTACTTTCTCAGCGGAAGACTTACTTATAGAAAACACTAAAAAAAGATAAATTGAATTGCTCATACTGAACTCATAATGTTTTAGAAATAGACATTTAACTTAGCCAAAAATGGCGACTTAAATCTGAACATAACTAGATAAAAAAGTAAAGACAAATGACTGAATGTCTATCTATGAAGCCTCTAAAACAGTTGAGATGGATGTCAGAACAGGCCCACGACATCCTAATGAACTAAAAGTAGAACATAATAAAAATGGATCCTACGAAAAGCAAGGAGGCTCACAAACTAAATCTGAGTGCTTAACCTGATCAACGATGCGCTGGGTTCTAATCCTGATTACCTGCGTCTGCATCATAATACAATGCAGGCATTAAATGTACGAGTATGCGAGTTGGAATGCTAAATATAACATAGGCTTAAAAAGATTCTGAAAGAAACACTTACCTTGGCTCTTCTCAATTCATGAATAAACTTAACTGAACTCATTTCATTATAAAGCAGTTTAAAACAAGTGCAATATAAAGAAAATGGAAAACTGTTTAAAATATGATGTCAACTCATAATCATAATATCATAAAATACATATCATTCTCCCTCTCAAAGTCTACTTGTGCAATATATGAATGAAGTCCCATACCCCCATTCATACTAAGCAGAACCCTTTGAGGAACCATGCAATTACTATTGTGGGAGTTTCTGTAATCGACAACCACCACTATGAGCCTAAGTGGTGATACAATGTTTTTACCGTCATGCTACCAGACTGTCCTATACTTTTCCATCATATAGAACTACTTAACTTAGTCGATCTACTAGCTTAACTTATGTGATCATCTAAAAAGTATGACCCATTTATACCCATGATGTCTGCATGGTTTATAGAGACTTGAGTTAATATGAACTTGCATCCCCATATCAGTGCTCAATACTACTCCCAAAATATACTTAGCTCATATGTTTTTAAAGCAACTTATTTCTTTGGTTTGAGATAATTACTCAAAACTTAGCTTAAAAGCTTCTTGGAATCGATGTTCCCTTTTATTGCTCAAATGTGAAAACATTTATAAACTCTTAGAGAATACTTAGTTCCCTTATAGCTTCTTTGAGAAATGAACTCAACTCTTTATTCTTAGCTTAACTTGAAACTTTTGGTCTTAAAATAAAGTTCAAACATCTGTAAAAGACCCTTGAAAACTTTGATGACTTCACTTGACTTGAGTCTTAACTTCACTTGAATTGACTCTTAACTTTCCTTGAATTGAATTATGGATTCAAGGATTATGATTTGTGATAGGAAAGGTCTCTTGATGTTTAGGAATGATTTCGAATAGCTAAACTTCAGAAAAGTTACGAAATCACCGTCTTGGAACAATTCTGTGACGCGGAGATGCTCCTAAATAAATGCTCGCAAAATTAAATTTTGAGACCGAGGAGTCCACGTCCTATCGGCGACGTGGAGGAAAGATTTGCTCACTGGGGGAACAAGTCCGCTACGCGGGTTTGTTTCGGGAACCGTACTCGACTTTTTCCTTCTTCATTTTCCAGCCCCAATTCGCCTAGACTCGACTATTTTTCTCAAATTCATTTCAGATCCCGATGCCCATCATATATACTCAAGAACCTAACTCAAAACAACCCTAAAACACAACATAAGGTTCTTAGAAACTCCACAAATCAACCCAATTCAAGAACAACATTCAAATTCCATAATTCATTCAAGAACACCAACTTTCAAACTCTTTTAGGACGAATTGCACTGAACTAAACATGTTTGGCATGTGGGTGAATGAACCCAGTGCTATGAGAGACTCACACACCTTGTAATATCAATTCCTTGGTGAAATCTACAAGCTACACCTTCAAGAATGACGAACTTTGCTCTTTCTCCTCTTTTCTCCTCTTGTGTTATTTCTCCAAAAATCCTAGCGTAAATTCCAATTTCCTAAACTGAACCAATTATGTTTTGATCCTTAATTAATTCACCAAAAACAAATTAAATTATTAGGATAAGGAAAAGACTAAAATACCCCTTTAAAATTCGGATTGGACATTTTCTTAGTTGGACAGCCCAACTTCCAAAGGGCATAACTTACTCATACGAACTCAGAATTGTGTAAACTTGGTGGATTTAGAAAGATCATTCCAAGTGATTTCTAAAAATATTTGGAACTACACCTAAATCATTATGATCTAGGAGTTATGGCCATTTGAAATTGATCAAAAGGTCATTTTTTTCTAACTTAACAAAATTTCCAGCTTTCAATTCTTTCCAAAAATGATTATTTCCAATTCTCAACTTTTTCCTAGTTATTTAAATTTGTGAGATGTTACAGTACCTTGACATTTAACCCCTAAACCCCTCAACGTAAGCTCGGGACAACATTCTACCACATGAAACCCCATAACAACTCAAACACACACACGTTAGGCTCTAGTTTCACCTACTCATTTTACTGGTCGTTACAGAAGTCCGGGTTTCTAGTAGCAATCTCCTTATCCCATAACTATGTGCCACATAGATCTGTAGCTAGTGGATCCACCCAAAAGCTAATACCTTAGTTCTACCTTAGGCAAGTAGGACACCTTTTTTTGGTGTGAGGGTAGGATTCCATGTAGCTCACATGGTTTATGTCTGTTAAGGCTATATTTCCCTATATGATAAGAATATGAATATGATAATAACATGAACTATGACTATGACTTCTTAAGAGGTACTACTTAGTATGAGTGGGCGTATGGGACTCCATTTGTGCATTGCACAAGTAGGTTTCAAGAGTGGTTATGGTATGGTTCTCTTATGCTATGAAGACTTATGAATTATGCATGTATGATATGTGTTGTTGTTAAGGATGACCTTACTTACTACAAGTTATGAATACGAATATTTCATTGTTTATGAATGTTGGCTAATGATGAGGTCAAGGTAAGATATGTATGATGTTGGTGATCTAAAAGTGGTACTTGGCAATTGGTAGGGTTATAGGATCTTGCCTTTGCATTGCACTAGTATAGCTTTGGGTTTCTTATGATATGGTTTGACTTATGTTTCTTCACAAATGTGCATAATGGTTTTTCAACTTGATAAATGCATGGTTTGTACTAAATGACCCTTTTAAGCATGTTTTAAGGATTTTTATGCATTGCTTCTATACTTAGTACAATATTTGTGCTAACCCATATTTTCTACATTTTCTTGCAAGTGTAGGTTCCGGTCGTTGAGGTATACTTCTCCTTTTAAGTAGAGCTTGGGTTGACTATTCTCCAAGCTTGGTGAGTCCTCATGGTTCGAGGACAAGACATTATTCTTTTTTAGTTCCTTCCATATTTTCTATTTTCAAGACTATGTTGTAAAGGTTGTGACCCTAAGATTGTATTTGATTGTATTAGATGGTGATTGAGACAATGTCTGGACTCTTATATTTCTTTTATGAAAAAAACTTCTATTGTAAAGAGTTTTAAATTCCGCATCGTTTCTATTACTTATGTTTATGATTATGCTAAGAGCTTGTATGAGACCCCTTTGGGGTCGAGTACGTCGTGTTACATCTAGGGGGTACCCCTGGGTCTTGACAGATCAGTAACACATGGATTAGTAATGCAGGAATTAGTAGTGCAGGGATTAGTAATGCAGGGTTTATTTTTATCAAGTTTTTTGTTCATTATTTCCCACCTCATCTTGTATTTGGATTAAAATTGTATAAAATGTTTTTTTCCAATTATATACTTGAATTATTAGGTAATTGGGTCAAAGTAGATAATTGCCGAACAAAATTATTTTTTATGGCCTTCTAACTAGCTACAAGAAGAACAATTTTGTTATCATGTTTGCTATTGTTTCACTTGAATTATTTGAGGATAAATAATTGTCATCTTAATAAATTGATCACTCACAAAATGTCATTTTTCAATTTAAAAAAGATAAGCCATCTACTTTAAAATTGAAAAGACGGTCAACAATGGTAAAATTTAATAAACTATGTACATTTACACATAAAAATTGCAAGTTGTAGTTTTAATATGTATGTTCTAAATTATTCAAAATACAAATAATTTGAAAACCACACAAATATATATATATATATATATACACACACACACACACACACACACACACAAAAAAAAATATATTAAGATCACAAACGTCATATACAAATAAACAACTCACATTTCAACTTTGTATTGGGTTTATTTAGTAAAAAAATACTATCTCTAAATAATTTGAAAGCTAATTTATTTAAATAATTTTACTAGTACAAATATAAATCATAAAATCAAGAAAATAAACAAAATACTTAAAATGATTTGCGGGATATTTTTGTTTTTACATAGACTTATCTCATGGTATTATATACTATATATTACTAATACCTCCAAATGGAAGGTATTAGTAATACATCAGATAATACTATGTAGGAGGTATAACTAATCCATAAATTAGTTATACATATGCCCAAATTCCTACCAAGTTTAGTACTAAATGTTGGGTTTTAAAAGGTGAGAATGGAAAATGAAGAGTTGCGCCTTTTATGAAAAATTGTGGCTTTTATGAAAAGTTGTGACTTTTATGAAGAGTTGAGACTTTTATGAGAAGTTGCAACTTTTATGAAAAGTTGTGACGTTTATGAAAGGTTGTGACTTTTCCAAAGGTTTGTGACCTTTTCGGTAAGGCACAATAAAAACCTTTTCACACTACCCTTTGTTTTCTATAAATTGAGCGATTTCCTCTCATTTTTTTTTTTAAAAAAAAAGAATATATTTCATTAACCTCGGGTACTTGAGGGGAATAATTTCCTTAAGAGGACACTGTGCATTCAGTGGGCTCGATTTTATTTCTTTCAGAAAAATATTTTTTTACTGTTTCTAATCTGTTTCTGATTCTATTTTCTCTACTAGTTTTAATTTTCTAGTTTGAAAATACTCTTTAACCTTTGTTATTTCTTACCAAGTTCTTCAAAGTTTTGTTCTAAGTATCTTAGGAATACAAGATGAACAACAATCTTAAGGAAATTATTATACTATTGGTATTTCTTGTATTCTACTAATTGAGAGAAATAGATCATGAAAGTAGAAGATTAATGCAATACTTCTCCAGAATTTGGTGCTTTTTTTAGCAAGGTCGAAGTGAGAATGTACTAGAAGAATTGGTGGTATTTCGGTTAAAGATTACACTAGGTAACCTTCTTATTATATATCTAAGGAGGAAAATAGTTTCTAAAAGTTAACAGTTTTGATATTTATCATGTATGTCTTTGGAAAAAGATATGCAAACCATATAGTTTTTTCGATGAATTTTCCTCGGCAAAAAGTGTTGCCTTTAAAATTCTTTAGTTTGCAGAATGAGAGATGCACAATTTTGTTTGATAAAATAGTATGTCAAAATGTTATAGTTGGAAGGCAATTTGAAAAGAAAAGCACATCTATGTGATAATCTATGAATATGTTCAATTATGTTTGGAGACTGAAAAAAACTTTTGTAGTTTTTCACTCCATGTGAAATTTGGCTGTGTTTGATTTTTGTAGACTAAATTTTTTTGTAGTTTTCTACTCTGGATAAATTAGACTAAGCAATTGATTTGAAGAATATAAAAGCTTCACATAATAAGTCAATGTTGTACTTTTGATTTTCTATAAACTTCACTGTTATATAGAAACAATTGTACAAAAAAAAATTTCTTTATTGTTAGTATTTTAAATACTAAGTGGTATGGCTATTTGTGGTAGAGAAAAAATATCAGTGACTTAGAGTTTGTGATTTTGTGCCTCTATGGAATGAACTTTGACATTGTGTAAAAATTGTCAAATGGAATTGAAGCACTATAATTCTTTTGTAGAATAATATTTTCAAAAGTGGTTTCATGTTGCCAATGACACTTTGATAGCATGAGAAAAAAAATATGTGGAAAAACTATTTTCAAATACTTGAAAAATATTTTTGAGATCATATTTAAAATGTGGGGGTTATTTGCTTAGGACAATGATAAAATTATACTTAGTATCTAATTTAAATTTGGAGCACAAAATATGAAATTGGATGATACTTTTGTGTTATGTTAGACCCACAAAATTCTTAGAGTATATTTGATATTGTGGTCGTTGAGTTTCTCATTTACTAGTACATGGTATGAAAAGTATGAAACTACTAAATTATATGTATACTTGTTCAAAATGATTGAGTTCTTTTATGAAAAAAAATCACTTAAAATGTTGTGTTTTTTCATGGAAAGATATGTCTATTAAATATAACTATTTGTATAGTCATGAATATTGGTGAATAGTCATTTATAATGTTTTGTAAAAGAAGCATTTGGACTATATTGCCTTTATTGGACTCGATGAAAGTTTGTTCATGGGTAGTTCTATAACAATTAAATTGAAAGTTATGGAAAAGTCCTTTCAAAAAAAAACATTTGGCAATGCGATGACTCCAAACAATGTTTGTATCACACAAAATTGTAAGAAATAGGAACAAAATATTTGTGAGAAAAAGCTATCTCGCGGAGAGCTTTTCAAAGTCAATATTTTAATTTGTTCCTACTTGCTTGAGTTAAGCTATTTGTGACATGAACCCTTGGGGCATGTCAATTACAAAACCTTGTAAGAAAAACTGAACAACTTAGACGTTTTGTCTAACTTTGAGTGCAATAAATTAAAATGTCAAGTTTGTGTGAAATCTAAGTATGCTGAGCATTCTTATAAATCTGTTGAAAGGAATTCTAATCCCTTAGAGTTGATTTACACTTACATTTGTGATATTAAGTCAACCCCATCTCGTGGTGAGAAAAAGTACTTTTATTGACAATTGCATTTGATACGGTTATGTCTATTTGCTGAATGATAAGGATGAAGCAATAGAAACATCTAGGCAATATAAAATTGAAGTTGAAATCAGTTGGGAGAAAAGATAAGATGTGATGGGGATGGAAAATATAAATCTCATTCTACGGAATTATGTTTGGAAAGTGAATTTATCCATCAAACTACTGTCCTATTCACCCAAATATAATGGAATTGTTGAAAAGAAAAAAAACAATCTTTGAAGGAAATGATGATTGCATTACTTATAAGTTCAGGTTTAGCACTAAACTTGTGTGGAGGAACTATCCTTACTGCAAAAGGGAACAATAAAAAATTTTGTCTTTTCAGAAAGAAAGCAATTTTGTTTATTCAGGACACATTCTATTCCATATGAGAAATGGAAAGGAAGGAAGTCCAACTTGAAATATTTCAAAGTGTGGGGGTGTCTAGTCAAAGTCCAAGTTCCCATTCCTAAAAGGATTAAAATAGGACCTAAGAATAGTAGATTGTAAAATTAGACTTAAGTAGTCTAGTGAAAGGTCGAAAAGATCTTAAAAAGAACAAAAGGAGAATGTATTTAATAAAGAGATGCATACGTGTAGTAAATATCAAAGGACATCTACTATCTACGGATCTGATTTTGTAACATTTCCTATGTCTTATGTGGACTCATCCTTTCGAAAGAAGGTGTCAATAGTGATATTGGTTCAATCTTGAGCAATCTTATTGAAATTTGGTTGATCTTCCTTCAGGAAATAAACCTTTGGGTTCAAAGTGAATTCTCAGAAGGAAAATAAAAGTCGATGGAACTGTTGCAAATATAAAGAAAGACTTTTTGTCAAGGTCTTTAGACAAATACAAGGTCTTGATCTTGTCGATAAATATACTCGTCAATAACTAGAATTACATCCATTCAGATGCTAATATTATTAGTTGTGGTATATGACCTCCAAATTCATCAAATGAAAATGGAGAATTGGAGGAAGAAATTTACACGGAACAACCCGAGGGTCTTTTGGTTCCTACTAAAGAAAAGAAAGTGTGTGAACTTGTTAAGTCACTTTATGGACTAAAACAAGCACCCAAACAATGACATATGAAATTTGACCAAACCATGTTGGCAAATAGATTTAAGAATGATGAAAGTGATAAATGTGTGAAGACTAAAATCACGAGGTCATTGTTTGTTTGTATCTTGGTGATATGTTGATCATCAGTAGAGACACTAATGACATAAATGCTACTAAACATATACTAGAAAACAACTTTGATATGAAAGATTATGGAGTTGCTGATGTGATCTTAGGTATAAGAATCCTTGGAACTCCAAGAAGTTTAGCACTGTCACAGTCTCATTACATCGAAAAGGTACTTGACTAGTTCAAATATTTAGATGTTAATATTGTCAAGACACCAATAATGTGAGTTTTGCACTTCAAAAGAATAAAGGTGAAAGTGACTCACAATTGGATTATTCTAGAGTATTGGGAAATATGATGTATATCAGAAAGTGTACGAGATCAGATATAGCATGTGCTATTAATAAACTGAGTCGGTTCACGAATAATCCCAATCAAACTCATTGGATGACAATGAAAAGAGTTTTGGGGTATTTAAAACATACTCAAAACTATGTCTTACATTATACAAATATTCTACAGTATTAAAAGGATATAGTGATGCAACTTGGATCACCGGGATCAAATGAAATAAAATCCACAAGTGGATATGTACTTACTCTTGGTAGAGGAGCATTCTATTGTAAATCTTCCAAAAAGACATGTATCGCTAACTCTACAATGATCTCTGAGCTAGGTGCTCTACATAAAGCTGGTGAACAAGTTGAAAGACTCCGAAATTTCTTGATAGATATTCTTTTTGGCCCAAACATTTGGCATCAGTATGACTACACTTTGATAGTCAAGATGCAATAGGTAGGGTATAGAGCATGATGTATAATGGAAAGTCTCATCATATAAGACATAGACATGATACCATTAGAAAACTACTCTCTGGTGGAATTATCACAATTGACTATGTAAAGTCAAAGGATAATGTGTCGGATCCACTTACAAGAAGGCCTAACTTGAGAGAAAGTTGAAAGATCATATAAGGGAATGAGTTTACGGCTTAGGACAAATCATCATCGCGGTAACTCTATCTAGCAAACTGTAGATCCCAAGAGCTAGATCAAGGAGAAAAACAAAGTTGTGACTGACGGTTAGGCATTGTCAACCAACTCAATCCATTCCCATGATGAAGACAATGCTCAGGAACAAGGATACAACATTAAGGCTTGTTAATGAGTTAATAAAGCTTAAAGTTTTTAATGATTTGCTAAGTTTGGCATATTTTACCAAATATTGTATCTATGCGATAACACGTTTAAAAATCACCTATGCAAGTGTGAAGTGTAAGACGTTTCAAAGAGCATGATCGTCAAAAGCCCATCTCTCTATACACTCATGAAACCAGGAGGTGTTCATGGCAGAAACGAACACAAACGTAAAAACCATAACAATAGAGGGCTTATTGTGTGACATATGGTTGTCTAGGTATACACCAAATCTCGACGGATCAAAGTTATCGCATCTACCGATTGAGCGAGTATATCCGACATATGTTCACTACGGAAAGTCCAAAGGGAAACCTACTTATCCAGATGCAATTAATTCTTGCTTGAAAAGTACACATACTTGTCCATTTCTTTGTCTTGGAGTCATTCTCCATTCATGCGGGGGAATGTTAGGTCTTAAAAGGTGTGAATAGAAAATGAAGAGTTGCGACTTTTATGAAAAGTTGTGACTTTTATGAAAAGTTGCGACTTTTATGAAGAGTTGTGACTTTTAAGAAATGTTGTGACTCTTATGAAAAGTTGTGACTTTTATGAAAATTTGTGGCTTTTATGAAAGGTTGTGACTTTTCCAAAGATTTGTGACCTTTCCGGTAAGGCACAATAAGAACCTTTTCACACTACCCTTTGTTTTCTATAAATTGAGGGATTTTCTCTCATTTTTTTTTAAAAAAATGAATTTTTCTAGACATCTTCTACAACTACTTAATCTAGTATTCTAAGTGTACTTTACTACCGTTGAGTGGTTCGCTGACACGATGGTTTTAGGTACCAATACACCGATGAGTAAGATCGTTCCATCTTGGGAGGATATATTGCATTAACCTTGGGTACTTGAGGGGAATAATGTCCTTAAGGGGACACTGTGCATTCAGTGGGTTCGATTTTCTTTCTTTGCGAAAAGTATTTTTTTATTATGTCTAATATGTTTCTAATTGTATTTTCTCTACTAATTTTAATTTTCTAGTTTGAAAATACTCTTTAGCCTTTGTTGTTTCTTACCAATTTCTTCAAAGTTTTGTTCTAAATATCTTAGGAATACAAGAAGATCAACAATCTTAAAAAAATTATTATATTGTTGGTATTTCTTGTATTCTACTGATTGAGAGAAACAGATCATGGACGTAGAAGAATTTTAATGCACTTCTCCAGAATTCGGTACTTTGTTTAGCAAGGTCGAAGTGAGAATGTAGTAGAAGAATTGGTGGTATTTCAGTTAAAGATTACACCAGGTAACATTCTTATTATTTATCTAAGGAGGAAAATAGTTTCTAAAAGTTTACAGTTTTGATATTTATCATGTATGTCTTTGGAAAAAGATCTGCAAACCATATAGTTTTTTGAATGAATTTTCCTTGGCAAAAAGTGTTTCTTTTAAAATTCTTTAGTTTGCAAAATGAGAGATGCACATTTTTGTTTGATAAAATAAAATGTCAAAATTTTATAGTTGGGAGGCTATTTGAAAATAAAAGTCTATCTATATGATAATCTATGAATATGTTTGTCACACCCCTTTTCGCGCACGGAGGCGGAAGGATTTTTTCAATTTAAGTAACGTTATTAATTAAGGGATTATTTAATTTTTCTCAGATTCGCCACTTAAAATTGAGTTATGTTGTTCCAAGTCACCTTTTCTTTTTTAATCCCTAACCAAAAGGAAATGACTCTTTAATATGGTCTGCGAACTAGAAATTCAGGAAAGGAATTCTATTGAACGAGGAGATGGTATTAGGCATCCCTCGAGTCCCGTGGTTCTAGCACGTCGCTTTTATTGACTTATACTTAATTAAAATATTTTTTGGATATATTATTTCAGGTCATGACTTGTTCGCATTTTTATTTATGAACACTTTTATTTAGTCTCAACATAGATACGTAACCGCATTCTTGATCTTGATATTTAGAGACATAATTGTCTTCTTTGCGTCACACTTAATAATCTTATTATTGAACAAGGTGCATCACCGCATCCTTGAGTTTATTTGAATTGTCTCAAAAAAAGATGTGCAGCTGCATTCTCAATCAAAACAAATATTTTTAATGTGTCTCTAAAATTTCATCTAATTATTAAAAAACTAATATTTTATTTCTTATAAATAAAACCAAATAAAGTAAAATAAATTAAAGTTGAGGATACAATATATAATTCTAACATCATTTCTATATTTTTTATTTTTATATTTTATAAAATATTTTTATTACTCTTAAAATTAATGCCAAAATTAAGCATACATTTTTAATCCAACAAAATAATAATGAATTTTAAAAATAACTCTCATCTTTGTTTGATAAAATAAAAAAGTGACAATAATTTCATTGAGCCTAAAAATCCCTACTTTATAATTATTAACATATAAATCAAGACAGTAACTAAGGAATAAAAATAAACAAATGAAAATAATCACCAATTAAAGTTATCTTCACTCATTAAATAAGATACAACGCTTAACCAAATATGCATTTCAATTAAATTATAAATAAAACAAAACTATAATAAAACTAATCATATAATTACATCAAATTTCATAAATAAATTAAAGATTTAAGACAAAGTTATATCTCAAATGGAGAAAATAAGTACCGCAAAGCATTAACCGAAGCTTAATTAAAACACCCACAAACCTCTTGTAGATTGTATGGAGTGAAATATGTATTGAAATGATATGAAGATAAAGAAGAAGTAAGAAAAGATATGAATGTATTGGTAAATATTTGAAAGAAGAATAAAAAAAAAATGGAGTTTTTTCCTATTCTTTTTCTCGTGACTTTGTGTGCTGCGCGTGTGTTGCTGTTTTTTCTGATTTTTCTTCCTTTTTTTTTTTTTTTCTCCCATTTCTGTTCGTTTTTGTGTATTGCTGTGTAGTTGTAGTATATAGGTATAGGGGTAAGTGGGAGTGGGGGTAATGTGAGGTGAGTGGGATGAAGGTGAATGGGTAGTGGGGCAAGGGTTAAGTTTTTTTTATATATATAAATTGAATATGTATAAAAATAATAATAATGATGATAATAAAAATAAAAATAAAAATATTAACTTAATTATTTTGAACTAATAAAATATAAGAAAAGTCAAATAGCTAGTCTAAAAATATAATTAAGAAATACTAGCTGGTTTATTAAAATTTAAATCTAAAAGAAAATTTATATTTTTTGTTATTTTTAAATCTTTTAAATAAACTTATTAAAATAAGACAAAACTAAAATACCGAACTTAAACATAAAAGAAATATTTAAGGAATAAAAAATAGTGTAAAACCTTATGTTCGGTCAAAAATTACGTGTCTATAGTTTACCCCTCTTTGACTGGAAACACGAAGAGTTTTCAGACAAAGAAGTAGACAAAGCGACAAGTTTTGACCGGACTCTTATTTGACAGAATATGCGACCGAGTCCTTGCTTTGGACATCCTACATATGCAAGGTTATAAGCGAATCAGGTCACATGTAGTTCAAAAAGATAAGATGATGAGTTGGAAGTTAAGTGAGGTTCCCTCGAGACTTCAGGTCACGGTTCTTATCCTTACATAAAAAAATAAAAACTAATAGTCAAAAGGAAAATAAAAGTACAAGCTCTTATATATGCAGCTTCTCTTAGTCTTCACTTGAGTCTTGAATTTGAGATATCACCTTGATTTTGTTGAGTATCTTGATCTTGAATGGATTCGATGCTTAACTTGTCACTTAGAGTGATTTTTTGACACTTTTCAAAATGACAATTTGAAAATGTTCTTGCTTGACTGCATGTTTTCTTGATTAGTAGCTGAATAGAAGTAGGTGTCAGGAGATCAGGTTGCTACATGCATTGAAGAAGCTGATCCTGGCTATCATGGGGATTGATCATTTTGAAAAGAGTTGAAACTTTGTTATTGAATTTCAAATTCATGTTTCGCTTGAAGAAACCTGAAAATCATCACAAACAAAAGAAATAAAAAAAAAATTGCCCCAATTTTCACTGGAAAATTTTGTGAGTTATTAACAGATGTAAATTTTTTTTAAAAATAAACTCAGACTATGAAGTGTTTATCCTAGGAGATAAATGAAAAAAAATAAAGGTCTCAAACGAGGAAGTGTTTATCCTAGGATAAAAATAAAATGTAGATGTCTCAGACTAGGAAGTGTATATGCTAGGAGAAAATAAAAATAATGGTCTTAGACTAGGAAGTGTTTATCCTATGAGTAAATAAAAAATAACAATCTCAGACTAGGAAGTGTTTATACTAGGAGAAAATAAAAATAACGTCTCAGACTAGGAAGTGTTTATCCTAGGAGAAAATAAAAGATAACAATCTCAGACTAGGAAGTGTTTATCCTAGGAGAAAATAAAAAATAACAGTTTCAGACTAGAAAGTGTTTATCTTGAGGGGAAAAAAAATAACAATCTCAGTCTAGGAAGTGTTTATCCTAGGAGAAAAGGAAAAACAACAGTCTCAGATTAGGAAGTGTTTATCCTAGGAGAAAAATAAAAAATAACGATCTCAGACTAGAAAGTATTTATCCTAGGAAAAAAATAACTAAATCTCATTATGTAGGAGGGTCCTGCTAATCCCATTATGAGGAGGGTTCTGCTAGACTAAATTCCACTATGTAGGAGGGTCCTGCTAAACTAAATCTCATTATGTAGGAGGGTCCTGCTAATCTCATTATGTAGGAGGGTCCGCTAATCCCTTTATGTAGGAGGGTCCTGCTAATCTAAATTCCATTATGTAGGAGGTCCTGCTAATCCCATTATGTAGGAGGGTCCTGCTAATCTAAATCCCATTATGTAGGAGGGCCTGTTAATTCCATTATGTAGGAGGGTCCTGCTAAACTAAATCACATTATGTAAGAGGGTCCTGCTAATCCCATTATGTATGAGGGTCTTGCTAATCTAAATCTCATTATATATGAGGGTCTTGCTAATCTAAATCCCATTATGTAGGAGGGTCCTGCTAATCTCATCATGTAGGAGGGTCCTACTAATCCTATTATGTAGGAGGGTCCTGCTATTCTTATTATGAGGAGGAAGCTACTAGTCCCATTATATAGGAGGGTCCTACTAATCTCATTGTCTAGGAGGGTCCTACTAATCTAATTCCATTATGTAGGAGGGTCCTGCTAATCCCATTATGTATGAGGGTCCTGTTAGTCTAAATCTCATTACTTAGGAAGATCTCGCTTAACATAATCATCAAATAAATCACAAACTCTTTTTGTTTGCCCCAGTTTGCACTAGAAAAATATTATTTAAGCTATTAGCATAAATGAGAAATGACATATATGCAATTTGGGCGCTTGTTCTCTAAAAATGAAAGATGATAGGGTGTTTGTTTCCTAAAATGCTTCTACGATGTTGTTCCCTAGTAATAAGAGTGATTTTTTTAAAACAAATAAAAACATGTCCAGTTTTTAAATTAGGAAACTTTGAAACTCTTTTAATTTATCATTTTTTTATTTTGTTATAAAAAATTGATCCAATTTCATTCCTTCAAGGATATAAAATTTTATTCTGTGAGACCGAGCCCTATTGTAAGACTACCTACGTATCTTGTATAGCAAGAATCAGATCAAACGTAGTTCATAAAAATCAAAAAATATTTTTTTTCTTGATTTTTCCTAAAAAAGACATCTTTTGAGTAGTGAATCAATTCATGATTGACAATGTTTTGACTTTAGTCGGTACCAACAATTAGTATGATGCATATGAATCACTTTCAACTACTTTCAGAAAAATTTGAGGTTAACTTTGAGTAATACCTATAGTTTCAAATGGTATCTCGAACATACTTAAGTATTTACAAGATGGGTTCATCTTGCCTAAATTAAAGGATAAAATTATTCATATCCTCATGTTTCAAATGCCCTTGCAACAAATGAAGTCCTACTTCACACAATAGAAGTGTTTCGATCCTAGGACGTTTTAGAGGTCACTCACACTCAAAAAGATGTTCAGTGCATGAGATTGAGATATCATATGTTTGGCCCTTATGTAAGTATCCATTAATGTGCGAACACAAAAAATGAGATCAAATAGGACTTGTCATTGGCTTGTAATGTAGGCTTAGGGAAAGGTAGGATATTCATTTGGGATAAAGTGACTATTTCCTCCTTAAAGTTTGCACAATGCTCTCAATATTTTCATTTTCGCATTTGACCTTTGTTTTCTTGAAAGCTTCTCCTCATTTATTTATTTATTTTTTTCTCATTTCCTCTCCTTTTCATAGGAGGTTTTTTTTTCATTTTTTCATTCTAACTTTTCTTTGTCATTTTTTTTTTTTGGACTTTCACGTGTTTGACCTTTTCACTTTGTAACCCAACTTAGATCTTTGGCACTGTGTAGATAATTGATAGTGCGCTGAAAGAGGTGAGATCAAAGAATAGTGCATTTATGCATTCAAAAAGATATATGCTAAAATATGGTTATTCAAATAAAAAGGTTTCATGCTTGAAATGGGAGTTCTATGGATAATATGTCATTCGGTAGCTTGAAAGGCACAATCGGATCAAAGAAAGCCTATAATCCTTTCTCAAATTAAATGTTGCTCAAACTTTTGTTTCAATCGGCCAATATCTAGATCAACAAAGTCATGTCATTGAATTTTATATATAAAGCTCACCACACAATGTACATGAAACATGAGCTTGAATTCGTTTTAGCCTGAACTTTAAGCAAAACAGTTTTCAAGTATTACATAAATATATCAAGAGGTTCCAAAAGAAGTCTATAGGTTACAACAAAGTTGGTATGTCTTGCCAAATAGTTCAACACTTAATTATTTTTCCTTATGCACACTCCTAAGTATGTTGGTACCAACCAAGTCAGATTTTTTCTAAATAAAAAAAATCCTTTTTTGCCCCAGTTTTTGTGATGAGAACTTTTTAGATTTTTCTTTGGTTGGACTGAACCTCAAAATAAGGCTGCCTACGTATCTTGTCAAACCAAGAATCAGGTCAAACGTAGTTCATAATATATGAAGTAAAAAACTTTTGTTTTGTTTTATTTTTTGAGTAGAACGAATCCTATTTTTTTAAAGCGGATAAACAGATTGTTTCATTTTTTTAATTTTTAAATAAGGATTTAAAAACCTTTCTTTTCAATTTTTAAATTTAGATCACCGAACCCAAAGAGGGTTGCCTACGTATCTCATCGTGGTGAGAATCAAGTGTGCGTAGTTTGTTCAAATTGGACATTTAATTTTTTTTTTTGTGTTATGAAAAATTGTCTAGACAAATATTTTTCGAATTATTATTAAACCAAAATATTTTGAATTTTCTTTTTAAGAACTACATAAAAAATATATATTTTTACTAAGAAGTGAAAATCTTTTTCTATAATCTTCATTTTAAGAAATGTATAATAATTACTAAAAGTAGAAATATTTTTGGTGTTTATTTAAAAAAATAAAAATAAAAAAAATAAATCAATAGATAACACTTTTACTCATTTCACTAATCACCCTAAAATTGGCAAATTTTCAAAGACTTTCTTAATGAATGCAACCCGACCCTATGTTGAGTTACTAAATCAATTGCAAATAATAATGTGAATAAACGGATCCTACTAGGAGTAGTTATGTTTGCGTTTCAATTTCACTATGTTTAACCTTGAAGGAGATAAGTTCTAGAATGACTTACCCAAGTGGACAACTCGAGCTAGGGAGGGGCAACTTATCGGTAGCAGTGCTATTTCGACTTCATTGCTGGTCAAACCCCACCTAACACATGCTAATAATAATCCTTCACCAGGTGCCAAAACACTATAGCTTTATCTCAATAGAAAGTAGGATGCATAATTGCATTCCTGTGAATGTGTGTGACGTGTTTTTAGAGACTAAGAAAAGGTGTGTGGAAGAAGACAATTTATAGTACAATTCAATATTATCAAAGCAATAAATGAGCAACAAATAACACATTAGGTCGTTATACACAATATATCCAAAAAATAATAATAAAATCAAGTAAAAATCAATATAATAAAGCTCGAATTCTGATTATTCTCCAGCAGAGTCGCCAGAGTTGAGATGTCACAACCTTTTTTGTGCACGGAGGCGGAAGGGTTTTTCCAATTTAAGTGACGTTATTGATTAAGTGATTATTTAATTTTTCTCAGAGTCGCCACTTGAAATTGAGTTATGATGTTCCAAGTCACTTTTTCCTTTTTAATCCCTAACCAAAAGGAAATGATTCTTTAATATGGTCTGCGAACTAGAAATTCAGGAAAGGAATTCTATTGAACGAGGGGATGGTATTAGGCATCCCTCGAGTCCCATGGTTCTAGCACATCGCTTTTATTGACTTATACTTAATTAAAATATTTTTTGGATATATTATTTCAGGTCATGACTTGTTGGCATTTTTATTGATGAACTTTTATTTAGTCTTGACCTAGATATGTAACCGCATTCTCGGTCTTGATATTTAGAGACATAACTTTCTTCTTTGCGTCACACTTAATAATCTTATTATTGGACAAAGTGCATCACCGCATCCTTTAGTTTATTTTAATTGTCTCAAAAAAAAAATGCGCAACCACATTTTTAATCGAAACAAATATTTTTGATGTGTGTCTAAAATTTCGTCTATTCTAATTATTAAAATACTAATATTTTATTTTTATATTTTATAAAATATTTTTATTCCTCTTAAAATTAATGCCAAAATTAACCATACATTTTCAATCCTACAAAATAATAATGAATTGTAAAAATAACTCTCATCTTTGTTTGATAAAAGAAAAAAATGACAATAATTTCATTGAGCGAAAAAATCCCTACTTTATAATTATTAACAGATAAATCAAGACAGTAACTAAGGAATAAAAATAAACAAATGAAATAATCACCAATTAAAGTTATCTTCACTCATTAAATAAGAAACAACGCTTAATCAAATATTCATTTCAATTAAAAACTATAATAAAACTAATCATATAATTACATCAAATTCCATAAATAAATTAAAGATTTAAGGTTGAGTTATACCTCAAATGAAGAAAATAAGTACTGCAAAATCTTGACCGAAGCTTAATTATAACACCCACAAATCTCTTGTAGATTTTATGGAGTGAAGTATATATTGTGTTGGTATGAAGATAAAGAAGAAGTAAGAAAAGATATGAATGTATTGATAAATTTTTGAAAGAAGAATAAAATAAAAATGAAGTTTTTTCCTATTCTTTTTCTCGTGACTTTGTGTGCAGTGCGTGTGTTGTTGTTTTTTCTGATTTTTCTTCCTTTTTTTTTTCTCCCTTTTATGTACGTTTTTGTGTATTGTTGTGTAGTTGTAGTATATAGGTATAGGGGTAAGTGGGGAGTGGGGGTAATGTGAGGTGAGTGGGGTGAAGGTGAGTGGATAGTGGGGCAAGGGTATGGGTAGTTTAAGTTTTTTTATTTTTTTATAAATTAAATATATATAAAAATAATAATAATGATAATAATAAAAATAAAAATAAAAATATTAACTTAATTATTTTGAACTAATAAAATATAAGAAAAGTCAAATATCTAGTGTAAAAATATAATTAAGAAATACTAGCTGGTTTATTAAAATTTAAAATTAAAAGAAATTTTTTATTTTTTGTTATTTTCAAATCTTTTGAATAAACTTATTAAAATAAGACAAAAATTAAAATACCTAACTTAAACAGAAAAGAAATATTTAAGGAATAAAAAATAGTGTAAAACCTTATGTTCGGTCAAAAATTATGTGACTACAATGTTCAATTTTGTTTGGAGACCGAAAGAAACTTTTGTAGTTTTGTACTCCACATGAAATTTGATTGTGTTTGATTTTTGTAGACAAAATTTTTTTGTAGTTTTCTACTCTGGATAAATTAGACTATGCAATTGGTTTGAAGAATATGAAAACTTCCCATAATAAGTCAATGTTGTACTTTTGATTTTCTGTAAACTTCACTGTTATATAGAAACAAATTGTACAAAACATTTTGTCTTTATTGTTAGTATTTTTAAATATTAAGTGGCATGCCTATTTGTGGTATAGGAAAAATATGAGTGACTTAGAGTTTGTAATTTTGTGCCTCTATGAAATGAACTTTGACATTGTGTAAAAATTGTCAAATGGAATTGAAGCATTATAATTCTTTTGTAGAATA
Source organism: Solanum bulbocastanum (assembly GCA_037074985.1). Classification (NCBI taxonomy): domain Eukaryota; kingdom Viridiplantae; phylum Streptophyta; class Magnoliopsida; order Solanales; family Solanaceae; genus Solanum; species Solanum bulbocastanum. The sequence goes on from CM073604.1 coordinate 10,730,027, forward strand.
ATATTTTCAAAAGTCGTTTCATGTTGCCAATGACACTTTGATAGTATCAAAAAAAAAAAATATATGGAAAACTATTTTCTAATACTTGAAAAATATTTTTGAGATTATATTTAAAAGGTGGGGGGTTCTTTGCTTATGACAAAGATAAAATTAGACTTAGTGTCTAATTTAAATTTGGAGTACAAGATATGAAATTCGAAGATACTTTTGTGTTATGTTAGACCCACAAAATTCTTGGAGTATATTTTATATTGTGGTCGTTGAGTTTCTCGTTTACTAGTATATGATATGACTAGTATAAACTACCAAATTATATGTATACTTGTTCAAAATGATTGAGTTCTTTTATGAAAAAAAAATTAACTTAAAATGTTGTGATTTTTCATGGAAATATATGCCTATTTAATATAACTATTTGTATAAACATGAATATTGGTGAATAGTCATTTGTCATGTTTTGTAAAAGAAGCATTTGGACCATATTGCCTTTATTGGACTGGATGAAACTTTGTTCATGGGTAGTTCTATAACAATTAAATTTAAAGTTATGGAAAGGTCCTTCCGAAAAGGACATTTGACAAGGTGATGACTCCAAACAATGTTTGTATCACACAAAATTGTAAGAAATAGGAATAAAATATTTGTTAGAAAAAGCTACCTCGTCGAGAGCTTTTCAAACTCAATATTTTAATTTGTTCCTACTTGTTTGAGTCAAGTTGTTCGTGACATGAACACTTGGGGATGTCAATTACAAAACCTTGTAAGGATAACTGACCAACTTAGAAGTTTTGTCTAACTTTGAGTGCAATAAATTAAAATGTCAAATTTGTGTGAAATCTAAGTATGCTGAGCATTCTTATAAATATGTTGAAAATAATTCTAATCCCTTAGAGTTAGTTTACACTGACATTTGTGATATGAAGTCAACACCATCTCGTGATGGGAAAATGCATCTCATAACTTTTATTGACAATTGCATTTGATACGGTTATGTCTATTTGCTGAATGATAAGGATGAAGCAATAGAAACGTCTAGGCAATATAATATTGAAGTTGAAATCAATTAGGAGAAAAGATAATAAGTGATAGGGATGGAGAATATAAATCGCATTTAGCACAAATATGTTTGGAAAGTGGATTTATCCATCAAACTACTGTCCTATTCACCTAAATCTAATCGAATTGTAGAAAGAAAAAAACCTGAACTTTGAAGGAAATGGTGAATGCATTACTTATAAGTTCAGGTTTGGCACAAAACTTGGGTGGAGGAACTATCTTTACTGCAAAAGGGAACAACAAAAAAAATTGTCTTTTCAGAAAGAAAACAATTTTTTTGTTCAGGACATATTCTATTTCATAAGAGAAATGGAAAGCAAGGAAATCCAACTTCAAATATTTCAAAGTGTGGGGTTGTCTAGCCAAAGTCCAAGTTCCTATTCCTAAAAGGATTGAAATAGGACCTAAGAAATGTGGATTGTAAAATTAGACTTGAGTAGTCTAGTGAAAGGTCTAAAAGACCTTGAAAAGAACAAAAGGAGAATGCATTTAATAAAGAGATTCAGACGTGTAGTAATTGTCAAAAGACATCTACTGTCTTCGGATCTGATTTTGTAACATTTCATATGTCTTATGTAGACTCATCCTTTCGAAAAATGGTGTCAATTGTGAGATTGGTTCAATCTTGAGCAATCCTATTGAAAGTTGGTTGATCTTCCTCCAGGAAATAAACCTTGGGTTCAAAGTGAATTCTTCGAAGGAAAATGAAAGTCGATGGAACTGTTGACAAATATAAAGCAAGACTTTTTGTCAAATGCTTTCAAAGGCTTTAGACAAATACAAGGTCTTGATCTTGTCGATATATACTCGTCATAACTAGAATTACATCCATTTGGATGTTAATATTATTAGTTGTGGTATATGACCTCCAAATTCATTAAATGAATGTGAAAACAACTTTCTTAAATGGAGAATTGGAGGAAGAAATTTATATGGAACAACCCGAGGGTTTTGTGGTTCCTAGTAAAGAAAAGAAAGTGTGTGAACTTGTTAAGTCACTTTATGAACTAAAACAAGCACCCAAACAATGACATATGAAATTTGACCAAACCAAGTTGACAAATAGATTTAAGAATGATGGACGTGATAAATGTGTTTAGATTAAAATCACAAGGTCATTATTTGTTTGTATATTTGATACAATTCTCACAAGAAGAATCACAAAAACAGTGGAAATCAAATACAAGAAATAAAGGATAAATAGATAGACACAAAAAGAGGAAACAAAGAGCAACCTAAGGGTATATTAAACCCAAAGACCTCACTTTGTTAATCCAACAAGAAGCACCTAACTCTTACGAAGACCTCAAGGGAATCGATATCCCAAACAACCCCTGTTTCTAAACAAGGTTCAACAAAAGCTTACCAAGCTTTCAAACACTCACACAAGGAGTTTTAGGTTTACAACCACAATATTGAAAATCAGTTTGCCCTAAAATGTACCTCTAAATGCCTATTTATAATTTTAGGCATTATTATATGGATGGGCCCAAAAGTGATCTGAAATGGGCCATTCGATGAGCTAAGTCAAGCTCGCCTAATGGCTCGGCGATGCGCCCAATAGGTTCATCGAGGAACTCTGCTCCTTGCCTTGGCTGGGAAGTTGCTGAAACTTTGGGCGGTCTGGGGACCATCGCCCAATCCACTTAGTGGCGCGCTAATGGTCTTCAGATTGCCTAGTGAGCAGTTTTCCCCTTGGTAGCTCCTTGGGTAGTTGGCGATCTTGGGAACCCTCGCCAAAGGGTTTTGGCGAGTCGCCGAAGTGTACTCCAGCTCGCCGAATGGAGCACATTCTTCACTTGCTCCTCCTCGCTTCATTAGGCCTCCCATACTCCAAGCTATCATCCAAGCATGGTGTTGCCCAACTGGGAGCTCCTTCAAGGCATTGAACTCCCTCCTTGGCATCCATACATGCCAAACAACTCTATCCTTGTGAACACTCCATCAAAGCATTGAAGTTCGTGAAGGGATTGCCTTGACGTCCGTTTTACATCAATATTGGTGATATGTTAATCATCAGTAGAGACACTAATGACATAAATGCTACTAAACATATGCTAGAAAGCAACTTTGATATGAAAGATCGTGGAGTTGCTGATGTGATCTTAGGTATAAGAATCCTTAGAACTCTAAAATGTTTAGCATTGTCACTGTCAGTACATTGAAAAGGTATTTGACTAGTTCAAAAATTTAGATTTTAATATTGTCAAGACTCCAATAATGTGAGATTTGCACGTCAAAAGAATGAAGGTGAAAGTAACTCACAATTGGATTATGATAGAGTATTGGGAAGTATGATGTATATCAGAAAATGTACGCGATCAGATATAACATGTGCTATTAATAAACTGAGTCGGTTCACGATTAATCCCAATCAAACTCATTAGATGACAATGAAAAGAATTTTGGGGTATTTAAAACATACTCAAAACTATGTCTTCCATTATACAAATATCCTACAATATTGAAAGGATATACTGATACAAATTGGATCACCGAGATTGAATGAAGTAAAATCCACGAGTGGATATGTACTTACTCTTGGTGGAGGAGCAGTCTATTGGTAATCTTCCAAAAAGACATGTATCGCTATCTCTACAATGATCTCTGAGCTAGGTGCTCTATCTAAGGTTGGTGAACAAGTTGAAAGACTCTAGAATTTCTTGATAGATATTGTTTTTGGCCCAAACCTTTGATATCTGTATGCATACACTTTGATAGTCAAGATGCAATAGGTAGGACATAGAGTATGATGTGTAATGAAATGTCTCGTCATATAAGACATAGACATGATACTGTTAGAAAACTATACTCTAGTGGAATTATTACAATTGACTATGTAAAGTCAAAGGATAATGTGTCGGATCCACTTACAAAAAGGCCTAACCAGAGACAAAGTTGAAAAATCATCTAAGGGGATGGGTTTACGGCTTAGGACAAGTCATCATGGCGGTAACTCTGTCTAGCAAACAGGAGATCCCAAGAGCTAGATTCAAGGAGAAAAAAAAAGTTGTGACTGACAGTTCGGCATTATCAACCAACTCAATCCATTCCCATGATAAAGACAATGCTCAGGAACAAGGATACAACATTAAGGCTTGTTAATGAGTTAATAAAGCTTAAAGTTTTTAATGATTTGCTAAGTTTGGCATATTTGACCAAATATTGTATCTACGTGATAACACGTTTAGAAATCACCTATGTAAGTGTGAAGTGTAAGACGCTTCAAAGAGGATGATTGTCAAAATCCCATCTCTCTATACACTCACGAAATCTGGAGGTGTTCATGATTGAAATGAACACAACTGTAAGAACCATAAACGGTAAAGGATTAATTGTGTGACATATGATTGTCTAGGTATACACCAAAGCTCGACGGTTCAAAGATATTGCATCTACCGATTGATCGAGTATATTCGACATATGTTCACTACGGAAAGTCCAAGGGGAAACCTACTTTTCCAGATGTAATTAATTCTTGCTTGTAAAGTACACATACTTGTCTGTTTCTTTGTCTTGGAGTCATTCCCCATTCATGCAGGGGATTGTTGGGTTTTAAAAGATATGAATGGAAAATGAAGAGTTGCGACTTTTATGAAGAGTTGTGATTTTTATGAAAAGTTGCGACTTTTTTGAAAAGTTGTGACTTTCATGAAAGGTTGTGACTTTTCCAAAGGTTTGTGACCTTTCCGGTAAGGACAATAAGAACCTTTTCAGACTACCCTTTGTTTTCTATAAATTGAGGGATTTCCTCTCATTTTAAAAAAATGAATTTTTCTGGACTTCGTCTACAACTACTACATCTAGTATTCTAACTGTACTTTACTGCCGTTGAGTGGTTCGTTGATGCCGTGGTTTTAGGTATCGATACACCGATGAGTAAGATCGTTCTATCTTGGGAGGATATATTTCATTAACTTCGGGTACTTGAGGGGAATAATTTCCTTAAGGAGACACCGTGCATTCAGTGGGCTCGATTTTCTTTCTTTGAGAAAAATATTTTTATATTGTTTCTAATTTGTTTCTATTCTATTTTTTCTCTACTGGTTTTAATTTTCTAGTTTGAAAATACTCTTTAACCTTTGTTGTTTCTTACCAAGTTCTTCAAAGTATCTTAGGAATACGAGATGAACAACACTAAATAATACCTTACCTAATACATGGACTATTTCTTCTAATGTAGTCTACCAAACGACCCCTTAAGGTTATAATAGTTGGACTAAAATTTAAGTGTTGGGCTTTAGAAAATAATAAAATTAAAGACTTAAGCTAATTAAAATTTATAAAAATATTAATATTTTATTTATAAATAATTATAAAATTTATATATTAACTTCCCGATTCGGTTTGGTTATTTTTGCGGTTAATTTTTAGTAAAACCAAAACCAAACCAAATAATATCGGTTTTTCAAAATTTAAAACCAAACCTAACCAAATCAAACCAAATATCAATTTTTTTTAATCGATTTGGTTCAAATTGCCGTTCGGTTTGGTTTTATAACCATAGCCATGAACAACTCTAATTATAGTCATTTCTCTTAATTTTTTATGACATTGTATATATTATAATATTTCTATTTTTTAGTTGCTCAATCAAATTTCTTCACTTTTTTTTAATATTTTATTTTTACTTGTTCATTCTTCACTCGATGATAAATAAATAAATAAATAAACATGACTAGTTTAAAAAACCCCTTTGTAGGCCACCGTTTAGGAATTCCATGCACTAAGACAGAAGAAAAACAGCCACCGCACAGGTCCGTTCTTGTTTCTTTCCTTATTCTTTGCTAAGATTCTGTTGAATTTGATTTGTTTAATGAGTGCTGTTTCATAAATTCCTTCATGGGTTTGAAAAAAAGATATGAATTTGATGGAATCTTGAGCAATCTTGGAATTTTTTTTTGTTCTGCTTCTGTTTGTTGGATTGGATATTGGAGTTTAGATTTTGATCTTCTGGTGATGTGACCATAAACAGTGAGAATGGTCTTGTCTGAATTTATTAGATTTCTGAAGTTCAAGAACTCATTTTTAGGTCAAGTGTCATGTGATCATTCTTCTTTGGAAAAAAAAGGTTGTAACACTACTAAAAATATCTATTTCCATAGATATTCGTATTGAATCGGGTGAGAAAAAAAATAGTAATGTTTTCATATGGAAAAATTACAAAGTTCCCAATAAGAATATGTTTCTTAGTGAGTTGGTTTGGTGGGAAATGGGTGGAAAAATCATGTTCTATAGCACAAATTTTCCACTGATTCACGGTGAGAAAAACCTTTGTTTCTAGTAGTGTAATTGTTTTTTAATCCGGAGAACAAAACACTGATTGATTAATGATGTTTAGACGGAAGAGATAATGTGTGTGATTTTGCTTAATGATGTTTAGATGAAACAAACAACATGTATTCCCATTCAAAAAGGTAGGAAATATCGACTACTTAAGTTTCTATGGGGTTGACTAGTTGGAGATTTGAGATTTTCTTGTTCTAAAATTTGAGAAACTGCATACCATTAGTAGTTTTTTTTATGCCTTAGTTAATAGAGTTACTTGGTATGTGTGCTGGTGTAAGGTAATGGTTACTCAGACTGTTATGAAAATATTTTCCTCTAGACTTTCTATCTCAAAAGGGAGTATTGTTGTGGTTATCAACAGGTCATTGACGTTATGATTACAATCATCATTTTATCAATAGGTCATAAGATGTTATCGCCTAATACACTTGATAGTTAAATGTGGGGCGTCATGCGTTTTAATTTTAAAACAATCACTCTTTATCCTGAAGGAGACGATTGGTTTAATTGGTGAAAAAAAAAAAAAGAAAATGAACAACACACTTCAAGGGGTGTGAATTTCTCTTGTTCATTTTTACCCTGTATCCCAGTTATGGATGGCTAGATACTGAAATGTTTAATCTAAATTGAGGGCAAAAAAAAAAAGATTTTTGCTAGACTATGTGTTTTCTAAGTTACACGCCCGAGTATATGTTGCAGATAGGAACCCTATTCACATTTAGTAAATTAAACTCTAATCAAATTTCTGTAGAATTTTCAAGGGTCCATGATAGTATAATATTTAAATAGAGCAAATAATGTGCCATTTTCCTTTGGGATGATCATATCATCTTGTACATCTTGTACTTTAATCTCATCCATTTTTAACAATTTCACTGATTGGAGATGTAACTCAATGAGTATTGCAATCACTTATGACCTATGTTGCTCGGACTCTTCAAAAATGTCAACGGGTGCATGTCGCATTCTCCAAAAGTGTATTTTTGGAGAATCTGACACGGGTCCAGCAACGAAAGTGAAGAGTTTGCGCAACTTAGCTTATGACATTACTCAGAGAAATGTAGGTTCGTCGTATTATTTTTCCTTGCTAGCAGTATCAGCCAAGTTATCATTCTGCTCCTTTAGGGAAGTCAGCCTAAACTATCATAACTGTTTACACTGACTCGGGAACCATTTCAGTGGTAGTGCTTTTATGTTTCTGCACACACATTTTTCCTAATTGTTTCATGTTTTCATTTTCTTCAGTTTTACTTCCGTTCATTTTTTCTTCTTTTCCCTTTCTAAATTAAACTTGTATTACTCTTTTCTGTTCCTTCTCATGGTCTCCTAAATCATTGGTTCACATGATTCTTTCTTGACTTTCTTGTCAAATGATTTAAATACCAACCTTAATGATCTTAAATTCATTGTGGTATTTGCTCCAGCAGACAGCACTAATGTCCCATAAAATGGAGACCATTACCAATGTCATGGAGTATGAGATCCTAGCAAAGGAGAGGCTACCCAAAATGATATATGATTATTATGCCTCTGGTGCAGAGGACCAGTGGACACTCCAAGAGAATCGAAATGCTTTCTCTAGGATTTTGTAAGTATTTCTATAAACGTATCGACACTGTTGGTATTCTGATCTGTTAACCTGAAGCAGTTAAAATGTAATAAGTTGCAAGTTTGAAAAGAATTATCTTCTATAAGCCACTGAGATTTCCTCTTCTTCCAAATAGGTTTAGGCCCCGTATTCTTGTAGATGTTAGCAACATTGATACAACCACAAGTGTCTTGGGATTTAAGATTTCAATGCCCATCATGGTTGCACCAACAGCAATGCAGAAAATGGCTCATCCCGAAGGTATCTTCTATTGTTTGTTTGAATTATGGCAAAGAGAGTTCATTGAGTTCTATCTATCGTAGTGATTCTGTGTTTGTGATTCGGACATGCATGTATGGGCCTTCATACTGGTAGAGGAGCTACAGTCTGCTGTTCTTCATCTTCTTCCTTTCTTCTTCTTGAAGGGATGATTACTGATTGGTACTAAAATGGTGCACATCAAGAAAATTTGGATGGAATACATTGTTTGTTTTCGATAGAAAACACTCCTGAAAAGTCAGAATTTGAAATAGTTTACTTTGTTGTTTAGAGTATGGAATGCCCTTTTTCAGAATTACAAAGAGAAATGATTCCAAATTGTAGCAAGTGTTTCACATCCTATCTTGTATCGTACAGTTGTGAGCTTTGACTTAGCACATCTCACGGAAAATATAGCAAGTGAGCTCCTTCTTTTAGAGTTATATTTGTCACAAAAACTCAAGGGGTTCACATCAGAAGCTTTTACTTGTTTTTTTAAAAAGCTTTATGCTATAGGTAGACAACTGTTTGAATGTGGTAGCTTCAGTTAGTAGCATATGCTAAACCAAATAACTATCAACTTCAGATTAACTTGACACATGGTTAATAATGTGAATTCTGAGATTGTAAGTGATACTTAGCTGGAATCGCAGCATGTTTTCTCTTATTTTCGTTAGATGGCAGGAACTTTTTGTGCGTTTCTTCTTGGAGTGTGTCTGATTTGGTTCATTCAGATATTGGAAGTTTTTCAATTTGCTTAAGTGTCCATAATCTTGTGGTGACTAGAAACTCTTGTCTTATAATCCAATACTTTGATGCAGGAGAATATGCAACAGCGCGAGCAACATCGGCTGCTGGTACCATCATGGTTTGGATTTCTATAGCCCCCCTCTGTGCTTATAGCCCTAAATTTCATTATTTACTTACATATCCCTGCTATCAACTGAAATTTAGTTGGTAATTTTAGACATTATCCTCATGGGGTACTTCCAGTGTAGAAGAGGTTGCTTCAACAGGACCAGGCATTCGCTTTTTCCAGCTCTATGTGAGTTTTTCTGTTCGTTGTTCATATTAGCTCTTATATTTTGTGAAGCATGGATCAAAAGGAGGAAGTGCTTTATTTTTTTTTACCTTCGATGGATTTATATTCATATTACAGAAGCCAATCATGGATATGAACTAATATTGCTTCATCATGCAAATAAACAGTGAGAGAAGAGAAGTAAGACAGGAAGTGTCTTAAGAATTGGTTCATTAATAGCATGCAGTAATTTGACCTACGTGAAATAAGGAAGTTCCCTAGTTGTAATGACATGAAGTTCCCCAATTGTAATGACATACTCTACTAACAATTAAGAAAATTCAATCAAAATATTCTTGGTGATTCTCTTGACTTTCAGAAATTTCATGAAGAATTTTCTATGCAATACTTATAGTGATTCTCTCCACTTTCAACATGCTGCTTCAAATGTTAGGTAGTAAAACAACTTAAGTCGCAAATCAGAACTGGAAAGTCGAGTTGAATATCAGAAAACGTAGCTGCTTAAGAAGCATTCATTTGGCTAATATTTGTCTAAATATACTGTCTTTGGATATAAATTCACTTGGTGCTGCCATGACAAATTAATTGTGGTGCTGTGAAACTAACTTGAGGAATTGGGTGCTACTAGTTTGACTAGATGACAAAGGCAAATAGACTGCCAACTTGACCAAATCCTGACAAACCTGATTTGGCTCGGAGTAGGTGATGGTTTGACGATGACATGACCAGACACTTATCGCTGACTGGACAAAAGTTATTTGATGACTTGACAGGTCAGCCAATGTGAACATATAACATAAAAGATAGACATCGGAAAAATGTGTTCTGCTGGAGTGGTAATTGGAAATATACCAGAATAGTAAAACGTGAAGGGAAATAAAACATTGGTCAGGTGGGCAGCGCAAGGCCACTCTCCTGGATGCAGAATCTGTTTAGATCTCTACCAAAATTGTGGAGGCTCTGATACCATATGAGAAGAGAAGAAATAAGAGAGTTTATTATCGATTGTTTTTGAAGTCTTTTTTTGTGTCTTAGCCAAATCTTTAGTCTTTCTTTCTCTGGTTAAGTTCCTTTTTTCTTCATTTTCCTCTGATATTGTCTTACACCTAGTCGTAACCACTTGATATTTATATGACAACTCGTTTAAGCTTTCCATTTTTAGATGAGGTTAATTATCTAGAACACAACCTTGAAACCTTTAGGATTTTATTATACATTTCAGGTGTACAAAGACAGGAATGTTGTTATGCAACTCGTGAAAAGAGCGGAAAGGGCTGGTTTTAAGGCAGTTGCCCTTACTGTGGATACGCCAAGACTTGGCCGTAGGGAAGCTGATATTAAGAACAGGTATTTGGCACAAGTATCTATTTTGGCAGTTCATGGTCTGAAGGTTCTGATTGTTTAATTTGGTCTTTAGCTAGTCTTTTTCCATAAGCAGAGTTGATTGATATGGTCGTTTCATTTGGCTTCTGACAGGTTTGTTTTGCCACCTAACCTGTCACTGAAGAACTTTGAAGGACTGGATCTTGGAAAGATAGATAAGGTAAACAACATTAAAATCAGACATACTTGAGACTAACGTTTTTTAGTTGGGCAATTTTTTCCTGACTGCACACTTTGTTTGGTGACCCTGCAGACTGATGACTCTGGACTTGCTTCATATGTTGCCGGGCAAGTTGACCAGTCTCTTAGCTGGAAGGTATACTGCTGTTTTACTTCATCCGTGCAGGAATTATGGAATTATACTTATTATCATCTGAAAACTCTCGTTAAATTTGGATAGGATGTGAAATGGCTTCAGACAATAACACACTTGCAAATCCTACTGAAGGGTGTATTAACTGCAGAAGATGGTATTCCAAAATAATATATATGAACACCCTGATTTTTTTTTCTCTTCTATCCACCTCCCTCTTTCCTTATACCTCCAATTTCTTCTGGGTCGATTGCATTTAGTGACTTCCCTTTGTTGACAAGTTTAGCAAGGCTAGCTGTAGAATCTGGAGCAGCTGGAATTATTGTGTCTAACCATGGGGCTCGACAACTTGATTATGCTCCTGCTACAGTTATGGCCTTGGAAGAGGTTAGCTTACTAGTTTATTTAATCTTTGATGCCTTTCTCCGTTGCAAAATAGTTGAACTACACTGCTCAACTGTTACTAAATTGATGCATATCGCAAACCTTTTGTATGTTACCCCCTCATCTATAAAAGCATGTAGAGACTTCTCATCTTCACCAAGCTGTGCGTAGTAGAAAAGCCCGTAAAAGTTAAACTAATGGTACTTTTCTCTTGCTTCACTCTGTGCTTCCTTCACTCCCCTCTGTTAAAAATGCGGGGTTTGGGGTGGGGGTTAAAGGGAGGAGAATGTAAATTGTGTATCATGTGTGTATTTTATTACTGGCTATTGCAAGTATCTATTGCTAATCAACTCGTTGAACCTTTAGACTGCCTCTTTCCTAGTCATTTTCTTAATCAGATCTTTGTTGTAATGTTCTATTCTTTTATGACAAATAGTTTGGTTATCTTGAGCCATTGTCGCTTAATGCATGTAGGGGGCTGGGGCTTTCCCCCCATGACCTCTTTTCAAGGAGTGTCTGAGATCATAATGTCCAGATGTGTTTCACATGAGCTTTTTTCTTGTTTCTTCTGATAAAATTTCCGCCTCTTAAAAACTTGCAGGTCATCAAAGCAGTTCAAGGAAGACTTCCTGTGTTCCTTGATGGTGGAATTCGCCGTGGGACAGATGTCTTTAAAGCACTAGCTCTGGGAGCATCTGGTGTATTTGTAAGTAAAGCTATCACATTATGTGCCACTAATTCTAGAGTGTACCTACTTCTACTTCAAAAAGAGACCAACATACTTGCATTCTTATTTAATTCACATGATCGAATATTCTCTTCTTCCTCCCTTGCCATATTTTCCTTTTTCTTCATCCTCCCTACCCTACCCTACCCTCCTCACATCACCTCTTACGCACATAATGCCTGATAAAATCATATCTTTAAGATTAATTCTTCTACACATGAATCAAACATTTTTTCATTAGGACAAAACAGATAATTTATGTGGAGGTGCTGACAGCCGTCTATTTTGCTTGATACATTTACAGATTGGAAGACCAGTTGTGTTTTCATTGGCTGTCGATGGGGAGGCAGGTGTTAGGAAAGTACTTCAGATGCTCCATGATGAGTTTGAACTGACAATGGCCTTAAGTGGTTGTCGCTCAATCAAGGAAATTACTCGTAGCAATATCACAACTCCTTGGGATCCCCCTCGCGTCACACCCCGGTTATAAGCTGATTTCTCAACTTCATGCACATGATGATACATACTTATTCAACAATAAAGGTGCCCCCCCCCCCCCCTCCCCCCATGAGAATAATGACCATTATTTCATCATCTTTTTTCACAATGGAGAAAAGAAAGACGTTACACCGCACTTCGTGAACGAAAAATATTGCATTTAGCAACTTGAAATTGCATTAGAGCCAGATATTTGGTTCAGATTTGACACATTGTTCCAAGACAAATGCAATGTTGCCCTAACATTGAACTATTGAGGCAAGGAACTTTTGAGTGGTCAAACACAAATAATTGTGAGGGTGTTAGGCTAAATTTATAAGTTGATTTACAAATATTTGTGGCTTATTTATGTGTGTGGTCAAGCTCATAAGTCAATTTTTTACATTCAAAAGTTATCATTACAACTTATGATTTTTCGGCTTGTTAGAATTTTATTAATCCTTTATTTGCACGAAAAATATTTGAATTTATAGTTTTTTTTTTAAAAATAATTAAGAATATTTTATTTCATTCTGAAAAAAGAACACCTAATTATTACTACTCCATCCATCTAATTTATATGACCGTTGAAATTTCAAGAATCAACATGAATTTTCTTTGATTGAGATGTTTTTATACGTCTTTTGATACATTCAAAGGCATTTTTAAAACACATCTTTTTGTACGGTGCTTAAATAATTTATACAAGACCTAATATGCTCACTGTCCAAAATTTTCAAACACTAGGACACATCAAGAAATGTTGCCGCCGTGGAGAAACTTGCATCCTTGCTTCTTTCTTTTTTCTTTTAAAATCACTCTAAATAACAAATAAGTAGAAAGTATTTTTTTTCTTCCTAAACGTATTTTATTTATTTTTATTTGATAATGTCAATCATATATATAAGATCATAGTCACCTCATTATTAATTTCATTTCGATAACGATAAAAAAATTAATGAAACTGAGAAAATATTTGTATATCTTAATCATTCACGAATTTAAGATAAATATTTGTTAATATAAAAAATTATTATTAAGAAAAAGTATGGTAAAAAAAATATGAAATAATATATTTATTTGGAAAAATAATATTTTTGGCTCATTTAATAACGATTGAAGTATTTTTGGACTAAATTATTGACGATAAAGATTTTTAGATCAAACTATTAATTGAGAGTCTGGGCTAGAAAGAGATATAATCAAATGAATCATCATTAACCATGTTTTCTAATGGCTTTTATGAGTCCACCACAACACAACAAACCATGTCCCTCAACACAAGCACAAACGACACATAAAGTAATGCGTAAAGTAAAGACAAAAGGAAGTGTAAACTTCCTTGCTCAGGGGAGGAAAAAAATCACATACAACCTCACAAGATTTCAACAATTACTCCATTAATCAATGAGACAAGATTCAAATTCCAAACTCTTGTAACGTGGGAATTAAACTCTTAATCCCCCCCCCCCCCCCCCTTGTAACCCTATGTTACAAGACAACCAACCAATAACTCTATTGCCTACTACACCAAATAACTCTAGCTGATATAGACTTCAATAAGAACTCGACAAAGATAACTCTAGCTACAAACTTGACTCGATAATGATTACAACTGAAATGATCTAAATTCCTTTATAACATATGAATAAACCTTACACTTACATTAACCTCACATAGCAACTAAAGACTTCATTCGATCCCTCGAGCAGGTCCCTTACTGTGTAAGAGAATATCTGCCTTTTAAATAAGAAAGACTTTGCTTTTAAAAACTTGATTAGAAAAACTAGGTTGTTTCTTTTCAAAATGACCAATATAAGATGGACAAAACAACCTAGTTCAAGTGTTCAATGCCATTGGCTGAGAGCTTTGTTTCTGTAACACCCCAAAAACTTATATGCTTAACTAGAGCTTTACATGAGAGTTCTAGAGTTTGACGTGACGGTTAGAGTCGTAAAATTTGCTCCTCATAATTAGAATGGAGGATTTAGGGGCTTAACGTCAATGTACGACTCCCCAAGGATCAACCTATGGTCCTTGAGGAGGACCCTAGGACTGTCCTAAAAGCTGTCCAATAGCCCACCCTGAGGAGGATCCACAGACAGTGGATGGACCCACACTCCGTGGGAAGGGTTCGTGGGTCAAGACCCCATTTTGTTGAGTTGTAGGCCACCACCCACAGAGAACTAGCACGGTCCGTGGGCGTGGTCTCGTGGGTGAGGCAGTTTTGGGTCTCTTAAATTGTTAAGATAGGGGTTAAGAGAAGGGTCTAGAATTAATTAGTTATTAGTCATGTTATTAGTAATTCGACCACCTGTATAAACCTAATATACCCCTAAATACATGGATCCTAGTCATTATTGTCAATTCACCAAAGAACCCAAATTCCCTCCCAAAAATCCTCTCTCTAGAAAGTGAAGAAGAAGAAGTAGAAGATCAAGCCAGGTCAAGTTAAGTCTCCATTATTGCAAGCTTTGTAGGGCTTTATATCCAAGGTATGTTAGCTTATTCATCCATGGATTCTTCCATCCATGGAGTTCCCTAGAATTCCCCAATTTGATGAAGAGCTCCCAAATTCAAAGTTAGGGTTTCTTCAATTGTGGGTTATGATGAATGTTGATCTAATTGAGTAAATAGTAGTTGTTTATGATTGAATTGATAATGACTGATGATAGTATGATGAACTTACATGATTCCATGGTGAACCCTAGTCTAATTGATGAAATCAAAGTATGTGGGGTTATGCCTTGTTAAGGGGAAATTGAGGATTCATAGGTCATCTTCTAGAATTGTTGATATGCATGGTAATTTTTCAAGAATAGAAGCATGTAAACATGAATTGAACTAGATTGAAGTATATGTGATGGATCATGATTAGTAATGATTGGGATTGAGTCTTTATAATGATATATGATTAGAATTGCTTAAGAATGAAGCATATGACTAGAAGATATATGGTGATCTAGATATGTATGATGATTGTATGAAGCAAAGCCTTGAGAGTAGTGTAATTATGAATGTTGATCACTAGGGCTTTAAAGAGTAAAACCAATTCGATGAATTATGCTGTTAAGGCTTTAAGAGTGAAGCTTACCTAAAAATGGTAGACTACCAGATAGAATAGTGGTGGAAGGATTTTACTCACCTAACTTACCTCATAAATGCTTGAATGCATAAATTGATAGAATCACATGAGCTATGGTTATATCTATGTCCAATGTAGTCATTCTAGATGTGTTGATTGAAAGGGAAAAATATGATAGTATGCATGTTTTATGAAGATTATGTACATGCTTATGAACATGTTGAGAGTAAAGTGATTATGATTATGATCTATTTGTTGTGTTGTTGGATGATATCCTCATATGCACACCTATGTATAAATATGATATGATGTGAAAAGGTTTGTTCATAATATGATGATTCTAAGGTTGAAAGGCTATTCTCACCTATTGAATCTATGAGCTATAGTATGAGTTATGTTGGATTGAGTGTCAAGACATTCTTCCATAAATATGAACTTAAGTCAAGACTTAATATGAACTCAATGGAAATTATGCTTAGCACCGAGAGGATATGAATATGAGATGGAAGCTTCTACGCTAGTTGAGTCCGACTTCCCAATGAAGGCTTTTATGCTAGTTGAGTCCGGCCTTCCAAATGGGTTCCTTTTACGCTAGTTGAGTCCAGGTTCCCAAAAATATGTACCTCATGAGATGGAAACCATTTATGCTAGTTGAGTCCGGGTTTCTAGTAGCAATATCTCTATCTCGTAACTATGTGCCCACATAGGTTACTTAGCCATTGGATCCACCTAGGCTAAATATATGGTCATACCTTAGGCAAGTAGGACAACTCCTTTTCGGTGTGGGGTAGACACCAGATTCCATATTTACCTCACATGGTCTATGTCGATTAAGGCTAATTCCCAAAAACTAGAATATGATTATGAATTATGAATTATGGTTACTCAAGAAGCTTTACTTAGCATGTATGGGATTATGGGATCTTATTCATGCATTGCACAAGTATACTTTGAGGGTAGTTATGATATATTCCTTTATATGATATGATGATATATGTTTATGACCTATGCTCATAATATGTGCTTAGTTTGGATTGTAGCTTGAAAGGTCCTTCCAATGCCCGTGGGACTAAAGGTGAATATTCCCTTGTCCTTTATGTTGAGCCTAATATGAGATCAAAAGAGATGATCAATATGCATGATGACTTAAAGTGGTACTTAGTATGGGTGAGGTTATAGGACCTTGTTCCTACATTGCACAAGTACGACTTGAGGTTGCCTAGGTAGTATTTCTCTTGTATGATGCATGTTTAGATTGGATTGTTTCTATAGTTTCTTTCCATGAGATGATTGACTAGAGGTGATAGTTCTCTTGTCTACATGTAGTAAGCTAAGGATGAGACCAAATGTTGGTAAGTATGGTTATGATGACCTAAGAGTAATACTTAGTGTGAATAGGATTATGGGGTCTTATTCATACATTGCACAAGTATGCTTGGAGGCCACTTATGAGATGGTTCTTGTTTGATATGAAGGTCTATGTAATGACAATGTTATGAATATATGATATCTCCTATGCTATTGGATTATGCCTTATGTTTACTTGTGCTCATGCTATGACTAGGTTGGAGATTATTCTTATAATTATGTTATTATCTCTTATGCTTATGTTTCATGTTGACTAATCTTTATGATATGCCCTCATGATGTTGTGCTAGCTAACATATTTAGTACATTTTGTACGAACGCATACTTTTGCCTACATTCTTATCAAATGTAGGGTTTGGCGATATTGAGTTCATTTCTTGAGGATAGGTTCTTACAAGAGCAAAGGAGTTGAAGACATGGTGAGTCCTCAATAGCATCGAGGATGCGATCACCTTTCCCTTTTTATGTCTTTCTTTTATGTTTTAAACTATTGTATGGGCTGCGCCCCAAAGTTTATTCAAGTTGAGTTTAGATGGTTTGAGACAAAGTTTTGTAGACTTCTGCTTGTTTTTATAAATACTTTGATTGTATGGAAAAAGTTTTACAATTTCCGCATCATTTCTATTATCTTATGTTATGATATGCTAAGGGGCTTGTATGAGACTCCTTTGGGGGTGAGTACACCTTGTTACATCTAGGGGGTACCTTTGGGTCGTGACAGTTTCTAAGTTATCATGCCTTACCAACCACTGCAGTTGAGGTAGCCTTTCAACTGTCCTGTGAGGCCTGTTTGAAACTTCAGTCGCTTATGGATCAGGTCCCCTACTAGATCCCATGATTTGTTAAATCATCAAGACATTAGAATATAACATTTCCCCCTTTTCTGATGATAACAAACCATACCAAAATTGTTCCCCCTAACAACTAGTTCCACTACAATTATGTGTGTGATGCATGTACTTTACAAGAATTTGCCTTTTCAATATAAACATGTCCCACACAACTACTAGCTATCTTGTATTAACACAAACCTCCCTTTTTTGACATCATAAAAAGTAGAACAATCAACCAAGTATGTATCATGCAGTTCATGTAAATTTATGGCAACTTGGGCAACACTTAAACATGAATAGAAATTCATAAAGAGTAAATGAGAGATGGTAGACACAAGGACATTCATAACTATAGGTCATCGCATAAAATTACAAAGAAGAACTAGAGGATTGCCAACAAAGTTCAAAAAAAAAAAAGAACACAGGGAGAAGGATAATTTGAGAATTCAAGAAGTAGGAGGCTTAGGGGCTAAGGATTCGAGAAGTAAGGTCATGCGAGCATTTCCCGCAACATGAGTCTAAAGCAGGTACTTGGTGAGATTTGTGACTTCTACAGTGCGAGTTTCATTCTGAGCTTTTAGAGTAGCAATTGACCTACACCAGGTCCCTCAACTTGTTCCTTCAACAACTCAGCATTATGTTTGACAATTTTAGCATTCCTACTAGCCAAAGTGACATTTATTTTCTCAAGCTCATGCTTCAACTGCTCTTGTTGTTCCAACATATCAGACACTTGTGACTTGACATTATTTCCAACTTTACCTTTGACACACTCACATTCAATGAGAGTAATCTGATAAAAGGCATGTTTGATAGTCCTTTTAATACCTTTTTCTAGTGGAATGCTGAAGTGATTGAATACCAAAAACAATAAGTAACCATACCCCATTCCATGACGACCATTCTTCACAGTCATGGTCTTTAACACATGTTCCAATATTATTGCTCGAAGATTAATTTCATCAACCTTAATGAGTGCCTCCAAGCGGATCAGGTCTGACGCAAAAGCCACAGTCCTCTTTTCTAATCTGGGAAGAACCACCTTGTTCACAAACTCTAAAGGGTCATTTGGTTGGGAACAAGTTATCCCATGATTAGTTATACTAGGTTAACTATTTTGGGATAACTTATTCCACTATATGTATGGGATAACTTATCCCATCACTATGGTATTAATGATGGGATAAGTTATCCCTAACATGGCAACCAAACAAGATACAAAAATTTTATCCCATCACTATTTATTTTTATCCCTCACACAAAATGGCCCTTAAGTATAATCAAAATTGTCCCTTTAGAAACTTCTTGGGAATATTGCCACAATTCAGACCAGGGAGTTTACTAGCCTCCTTTACAAAGTGTGAATTAGGGGATGCCTTTCAAAATTATCAATTCCTTTCATAGTAATCTTCAGAATCTCTCCCAAAATCTCCTTATTCAAGTACATCAGAATACCCTTCACTTTAGTGTTTAAACTCACCTCCTCTATGAATTCCATACTATAATAAATCTCCCTCGCTTTATTTTCATTTAGTGTCAGTTCAAGACAATCAAAAAGATGAGTCCATCTTTGAAGTTCGACATCATCAACTAGATCCTTCATCCCTATTCGTAATTTCAGGGTCAAACACTCTCCCACTACGAACTTTCTGAGTATTTAGGATGCTAACTCTTTTAGCTTTATTCAACACTTTCTCAGGCTTTCTATTCTTAATAACGGAACCCAGTTCCTTCTCATGACATGAATTGACTCCACAATTTCTATGCTTTTATGTTTTCCAATTTCAACTTTATCCTTTTTCTTTGTCCTAGGATTTATGGTTATTTTTTCCTTGCACATGCTTCTTAGCGAGTGTTTTTGTTCATCTTTTCTCAACTTCATTCACAATATCATCAAACTCAATATCACTTCCCCTTTTTGTCTGGAGTCATCAACCACATTCTCTGAATGAGTTCATCCTTGTCAATCACTGTACAACTTCTCCTTTTCCTGCTCTTCAAAGTTTTGACCTTGCATCACTTATCAACTTCCGTCTAAGCTTGGAGTAGGATATAACTTAGGCTTGATAGATTCATAACTAACAACCTTTCCCTTTTCAAGATTAATATACTTCATGTCCTTTTGTTAGCCAACAAGTTGCTTTCCCCAACGAATGGAAGTTCATCTTTATCCTCATACTTCTTAGTGGGAATGAATGATATAACAGTCTAGGAGTCTTGTCAAACACACTCCCAAACTAAAAAAATAGATGAATCTAGTGACTTAAATTCCAAATATGAAAATGAAAGTTGAAGATCATCCTTAATTTCGATAAGACTTTGCACTACTCACTCATTTCAGTAAGACTTTGCACTACTGACTCATCACCTTCTAATAGAATGTTAGAACTAGTGGTCAACTCATCAGGCAGATCTCCATCAAAGAGTTGCTTAGACATGGTTGAAGAAACATGACTATGTTGTAAGTTGGACAAATTTTCTACTAAAGGTTCTATCTCTAGAGGTTTGAGCATATATTGAGCCTATGAATAAGTAGAGGCATTTGAATAAGACCCTTGAGAAGGGGAGAGTTAAGGGTATGAGAACAAAGGGGGGAGGGGGTGGCAATTTGAGAAGCAGGATTTTGGTTGGGATACTAGGAGTAACAAAAACATCAGTATTTGCGGTTTCCATTTCCTCATCAACAATTGAAGTTTGATCTGGGGTTGATGGATGAGGGTTTTCATGAAGAAGATCAATTTTGGACGATTCCTCACCTTCATTACTAGTGTTGGTAATTTTCTCAACTGGGGAGGAAGGTTGAGATATTATTGCGTTTAATCAAGAATTAGGTAGATCAGAGAAGATTTGGAGAAAGAAAAATTTGAATTGAGAGAGTAAATTGATATAAAGTGGAAAGAGGAAAGATAGAGTATAAAACAAAATGAAACAATGTCTAGTCCCTAATAAGAGGTGTCTTTTGGGTTTTCTAAATGATGTGAGAACGACTTAGAAATGAAATGATTGACATGTGAGAGTTACAATGGTTCCTACAAGTATTCTTCTGCTTCTTCTTCTACTCCTCTATAAGACTTGTTGGTTAATGGATAACCTATAAACACCCCTTCATCACTCTTGGATCAAATTTGCCGACATTATCCTTTCAATTGTTGAGAATAAAACATTTGCAACCAAAAGCACTCAGATAACTCAATTTAGGCTTTTAATTGTTCAAGAACTCATACGTAGTTTTATAGGATAAATCTTATTAGACAGTGGTTTGTAACATAACAAGAAGTGTCTACTGCTTTAGCCCAAATTTTTTTTTTGAATATCATAATTTTCAACATAGTTCTTGCAATATCAACTAGGGTTATGTTCTTCCTTTTTGCTATACCATTTCGCTAAGGATATCTGGGAGCTGAGAATTTGTGGTGAATTCCATGTTCAGCACATATATATTTTTACTTTGGCATTTCCAAACTCAGTACCATAGTCTGAGTTGATCCCTATGATATTGCAGTTTAGCATCGTCTGAATCAACTTTGTAAATATCATCAATACATCAATAATGTAATCCTATGACTTGAGAAATGTAGTGTACGTGTATCTAGAGAAATAATCTAGAATCAATAATACAGTAAAACCTCACCAAATTAATTCTCGATTAATTAATAACCTCTCTAAGATAATATTTTCCTTTGGTCCTGACTTGAGCCAATGGAAAAAAACACTCATTTCGATAAGATAATAAGATAATATATTTTTAGAAGACCCCTATATAAATATATGGTCCCATTTATATTATAAATTAATAATTCGTTTAAAGTACAAATATATCTAAGACAATATAGTGAAACATGACTCTATTCTGTTCTAGTTTTTTTTTTTTGTTAAAATTTAAATCTTGTTGGAGCTCATCTCTAACTTTTCTTATTGTATCCAAAAATTTCGGTGTTATATTTTCAAACTGCACCATAAATTTGTGAAGAGTTCTAAATGTGATAAGTGTTTTCTTAACCGTAACAGATTCCAAAGGTATTGTATCATCTTCTACTTTGTCATCAACATTATTTTTTTCAATTTTATCCATAATTTCTTCTAAGCTCTGATCTCTGAACATGTATCATTTGCACCCATCCAACAAATTATTAATTTCTATTTTATTGGGGGAATCGGGATCATTACTCATGACCTCAAGTTTATGAATGACGTTTTCATAAGTGGATTCATTTAAATTCTATGAGATTTTATCCCTAAACGACTTTTGTGGTGTCGAAACACTCTTTAAATTAATAAATATTAGGTTATTGATTAACTAATATCTCTAAAAATCCACGTGAAGTAGTTTGAAGGGCCTGGTAGTGCTTACCCATTTCTTCGATTTAAAAGAAGATTTTCTTTGTTTTCATCTAACACAAGCATCACAAACTTTGTCATTTAAAAATTTGATATTCAGCAACCTATGGACCAGGTCCTTTAACACATGTTTTTCAGAAGAGATGCACTGACATAACCTTGTCTTCTATGCCTAAGATTAACATTTTTACTTAGTACTGAGATAATAAGATTATCTCCTCAAGCAGTATCCAGATTAGCTACATACATATTTTTGCATCTTTTAGCGGTCAAGATAACATCCCAAGATATTAGATTTGTAATAATGCATCTATTAGATAAGAACTTGACTTCATTTCTCTGATCACAAAGTGATACGCTGAAGACTATTCTTCGAACCACTTACATAGTACATGTCTTTAATAGATTGCTCCAAAAAATTTACAATTCTTCCAACATTAAGAATGTAACCCTTCTTTCCATTTCCAAAACAGACACCTTTACCTTGAAGTGCCTTGAGTGATAGGAAGTTTTCAGTTTTCCTAGTCATGTGCTTTGAGCATGCACTGTGCATAAATCAGCAATGATTACTTCCTACTACTCTCACCTACACGAAGAATCACTTGTTAGATTTAGTAACCCACTTGAACTTAAGTTCCAAAAATGTAGACAAAGGTCTAATCAACAATTTCTTGGTCTAGAAGGGAAACTTTTTCATCCTTATCTTAATGTCAGATCCCATTTTCAAATATTACTTCTATTTAGAATAAATTGAAAAATTCTTTGCTGGTCTTTTTCTAGCATCACAATCCTTCTTAAAATGACCATTTCGACCATAATGTATGCTCAAAAAAATTGTCAGAGACAGAGACATATTTGTAACATGGATTGTAGGGAGGATCTATCTTCATGCATCTAGACTTTCAATTGTCATAACCCTGATTTGTGAGAGTTGCTAGAATTTTGGAGGAGGCAGTACACTTAAGATATTTATTCAAATCTTCTTTAAGTTGAACCAGGTCCCTTTCTAACTGAAGATTTATCTCAAAGACATAACTAACTTCAGTTCAGAGTTTTTAAAACTTTCTTGAATGTTCTAGCTCAAATCTACTAGCCTCAACCTTACCCTTGATATATTAATTTTAGGAATTTTCTTTAATTACTCTTTGAGATTTGTGTTTTCAATCTCCAATGAGACAATTTTTCCTTCAATTTCTAAAATTTGAGCAGTCAAAACAGTTTTCTCATCTTGAAAAATATCCACACTATTGTTTGAAATTTTATTCCAGCTAACTCACAAAGTTAGTCGATTAGGACACTAGCTAATTTTCTTAGTTTCTTGATAGAGTAAATATTTAGATTGTCATTTAGGTCAAAGTAAGGTTATCTCTTCATCTACTCTATCTTCACATTTTTTTCATCAAGGAAAACAGATAATCAAACACATCTTCATCATCCTTGAGCACCATCATAGAGACATCTTTAGGATGGCCTGGTTAATCAAAGTCACTTGATGTGTCTCCCTAGGCTGCGAGAGTCCTTTTGACTACATAGTCAACTCCAACTCTCATTTTTAATTTATCTAAGACCTGACTGTTGCGTCTTTTTTTTGTCTTCTCTAGCTTTGACAAAATCTTTGTATTTTAACTTGTGCATAGGACAATCCCTTTTTGGATTGAGACGTCGTTAGGACAGGTGATGGGGGAGTTGAGGATGGGCGTGACGGGCGGCGTCATGCGTTGGTGTGTGGAGGCTAGGTTGGTGGGGGGCAGCCTAGGGCATTGGGAGGAAGGAGGTGTTTAATAGAATGTAGAGTGCTATGAATGACGGATGTGATCATACCTAGCCTCCACCGACGCATGACGCCGCCCGTCACGCCCATCCTCCCTTACCTGTCCTAACGATGTCTCAATCCGAATGTCATTTTTGCAAATAAATAATAATATAATATAATGCCCAAATTTTCCACATTTGTGACACAGATCATTAGCATTTTTGGGTTTGTTGGAGCTTCCTTTCTTCAAGAACTCATCATTTTTCTCACAACCTTTTGAAACCTTCTAGTCAGGTAGGCCATTTTCTTGTCTCCTCACTCTCTTCGCATTCTGAGGATTTAAGAGCCATAGTTTTCTCTTTTCTCTGATCCTTTTTGGAGTGATATTGTTCTCTTTTAAGGTCATCATGAGTTTGGAGGTTTCCTATCAGCTCAAACATGACAAGGGTTGTAAGGTCCCTTGCCTCAGAAGGAAGGAAACTCCATGGACCGACCCCATCATCTCCACCCCGTAGGAACTACGAGATGGCCCCAAGGACACCTTCGACATCCAGGGGTCATAGACTGACCATAGAACCCTATTCTAAAAGTGGAACACATAAGCTGTCGCTCTCAAAGGGTTGAAGTGAGATAGTGCATCCAGCTATTCGCAAGGGCCAACTTGATCCTCTTCCCCAGAGATAGCATGAACTTTACTTTCTCAAGATTTATGAAAAGTTCTCAAAATATTCCTTACTTCTTTGCTTGGATGAAATGCCTCGTTATCTCTACTCATTGGTAATGGAGGTAAACCTAGTGTGCATCGTTTAGATGGTTTCACCTTCCTTCATAGTGAATTTCTCATACTAAGTAGCAAGCATGTCCACATTAGACTATTTCACTTGACTTATTCCTTCATGCACTATTTTAAAACAATTCTAGATCTCCTTGGCAGATTCACAAACTGAGATTCAGTTGTATTCATTTGGTCCTATTCCACAGACCATTAACTTATTTTCCATGTAGTTCTTCTTGACCTTGTTTTGATCAGTTTCATTATATTCCCTTTGAGTTTTAGGAACAACTCCAGTCACTTGTTCTTCCTTAAGATCATTCGTGGTAACATGCGGTGCATCAAGAATGATGTCCCAAAGTAAATTGTCTTCTGCCATAGTGTAATCATGCATCCTCATCTCCACCATCCATAGTATTATCTATTAAAACATGCAGGTGTAGTGGTAGACTGTCCTTCCTCTAAGTTTGGGGAAGCAACCATTTTGAACAAGATCCTTTCTTGGTATTAATCGAATAGAGTTATAACTCTGATACCAATTGATATTTTTTATGAGTTATGAGTCCACCACAACTCAATTGACCAACTCCTTCAACACAAACACATACGATGCAAAAATTAATGTGTAAAATAAAGAACAAATGTGTATGTGGAAATCTCCTTGCTCAGGGGAGGAAAAAATCATGAAATGTCTCACAGGATTTCAACAATAACTCCATTGATCAATGAGCAAAGATTTAGATTACAAACTCTTCTAACTTGAGAACTAAATTATTAATCCCTTCCCCCTTGTAGTATCTTTGTTACAAGACAACCAAGAAATAACTTTATTGCTCACTACACCAACTAACACTAGCTGATATAGACTTCAACAAGAACTCAACAAAGCTAATTCAAGCTACAAGCTCAATGATACGTCCAAACTTACACCTCAATTAAGAGATATAAACGGTCGAAGTCAATTTACAAAACTCAATGTGAGTTGAGGTCGATCCAACATAGAATTACTTTACAAAAATGATTTCATTGTGTGTTTACTCAAATGTCGTTATTATTTCCCAAAGAAACAATTACAGAAAGTAAAGTGGGTTTAATTTTAATGTTCTAGTAATGAAAATGTGTAATCAAAATCCAAATTAACAATTAACAGAGCTTTCAGTTCTCAATTTGTTTCGATGATTAAAAGAATCTAGGATTGTGTTCCCCTTAACATTCACCTAATGTTCTTCCTTGGTTGAGTTTCAGGAAATTTAACTCTAAAAAATACCGATGAGTTAGATATATCTGATACTTCTCAGTCTAATCAGATAATGTTCACTCATGTCCTCTCAGTCCTAGAGTGTTCTAGTTTTACCCTCGTTTAAAATGGTGTTAAAGTTCTTTTCTCTTGAACTCAAACTTTGATTCCATTTCTACAAGCTAATTTAGCTTTTTCCTAACTATTGTTTTTCTCTCGAACAAATAATAGATTCAGGCTCACTCTAATGCGTGTACTCATCAAAATACGTTAATAATGAAAGCTAGATTATAATTTGCAAACATAAATTGCCTATCACTCATTTTACAGAATTACATTTCGATTCACGTCATAGATCCCACAATCCCAATTGTGCTATTTAGCCACTCATGTTTCACGTAAACATTTAGATATATAAAATGAAAACATGTTGAGAAAGTACTTATGAGAATAAGAAAATCAAAAAGCTACTTAGATAATTCAAGAACCGGAAATCCAAAATTCAAACTTAATTCAATGTTAAAATTGAAAACCAAAAGATTCGAATAATAGAAAGTATGTTCTTTGTTCAAGATCATACTAGATATACAAAAAAAAAATGCCCTAATTAATTCAAATAAAGAGTTTTAAAAAACATCCTGCTCGAAGTATGACTGACTTATCGGATACTTCATGACCAGTTCTACGATTCGCCAAGGGCTTCACAGTCCGTGAAGCCTCTCGTGGTCTTCACTTGATATTTCTGCAACATTGGATCTTCAAGGTCAACACAATGGGTAGGTACTACGGGAAACTCCATGGTCTGTCATAATGTCCGTGGTCCTTACTTGGTCACTTCCCATTTAAGCTTCTCGAGGCCTAAGTACTGGATCAACTTCACGATCACCACCACGGGCCATTTTGGTGACCATGGCCTATGGAGACTTCTGCAGTCTTCACTTGGGCTCAGGCAATCCATCTTCCCAAGTCCTCAACACTGAGTCAGCTTCACCAGCTCAACCACTGACCGTTATAAGGACCACGATCCGTGAGGTCGGCCATGATCTTAACTTGATCCAACCACATCTCAACTCTTCCAAGCCTTCATACTGAAAATACTTCACGACTGGCACCACGGTTCATGACAAGAACCATGACCCGTCTAGGTACTCGTGGTCTTCACTTGATCACCATCATCTTCTGCTTCTTTTTCCATTTTTCCACACAAGCAATAATCTATCTACACATTCAACAAGCACATAAAAATACACTCAATTCTAGTATTAATCCTTAGTTTTCAAACATCAACTGTGCCAAGATTTCGCGGTACATCAACACCCTCAACTTAGAACCATTACTTGTCCTTAAGTGATGAGAAAGCAATACATTCAGTCCTCAAATTATTCAAACACTTTTGAAACCACGCAACAACCATCTCAAACACAATTTGTATCCAAAACCATGGACCTAACATGCAAGGATCAATCTATGACATCTCATTACTCAAAGTCAATCATGCTTATGCCTGTGAATGATTAGATAACATAATCTATTCTCACATGCAATCACTGTGTCCTCACACCAAGGAAGTCCCTCACTCATGGTAATTAGGACTAAGTACTACGCTCTCACTCTCAAAGAACTTCTAACACTAACAACGAACTACCATAGGCTTGCCCTTGTTTTCTACGCTCTATCTTTCAAACACTCGGAATAGGATCACTGTAGGACTTTATCGGCTTGTAACATAGCCTCAAGCTAGGAAATGGATATTTGGGTTTGTGAGCAACTAGTCCTTCGATTTTCCAAAGTTCTGTTTGCATACAACTATTTTCTGAGCGAATCCCTCTTTTTCTTCATTTCAGCACATCCAGTAGCCATTATTTTCTTTTTTTTTCTTTTTCTTTTCTTTTCTTCACACTTTTTTTATGCATTTTTTTATATGCCCTCAGCTCACTGGATGAACCTTCTTTTTCACTTCCTCTTTCTGCTTGGATTGCAATCACCTCAACTTAGGCTTTTGGCCTGAGTTGTGACACCTTATCTTTGGAGACCAAAGGATATGATATTTATAGGGTAAGAACAAAATTTGATTTTTAGGCTCAAATCAAGTTCAAGTGATACACTTTTTATTTTGTTGTTTTACTTTTGGCTTTTTAATGGCTTAACAAAAATGTCCTACTGATCCTTTCCAATCCAGTTATTCTTAGATTTAAGCAAGACTACTCGGGCAAGTTCTAGTTTCTACTCCTAGTGTTAGACTTCGAACAACACTCACACACACATGACACAGGACTACATTCTCCAGTTTCTTGGTTGACCAATTTATTTATCAAACTAGCAATGTTCAAAATTTAAGTATCTAAGATGTCATCTAAATATCCTAACAGTGAAGTTTCAGATTGAGGTCCTCATTTTCACAGACTAGTTGCTGCATAGCTCAACACATAAAAACTGCATATTCTTATTTAAACAAAAACAAAACCATCACTGTTCACATAATACACACAGAGTCAACCTCCGTTCATCCTAACAAGTAGAATCAGGTTGCTCAAAAAGACTTTGCCCTCATAGTCAATGAAAACAATAAAAATAGGGCTATGATAAGGGTCATACCTACAGTGCTCTAGGCACTGGTATTTGGATCAACATCGACACCCTTATCAACAGGTGCACTCTAAGAAACTAAGGAAGGCTCAGGCTATATCCCACTCACCAGGGTAGGTACTCCACTACCAGAAGCTCCAGCTAACATTGTATCTTACTGTTCTTGCTCAAGTTATTCTCTTTCTCTAGTTTCTCTCCTAATGCCTTGTGGGCTTTCTTTGCTTGCCTTCTTTCCACTCTAGCCGGGGCGGCAAGCAATTCCTCGTCAAAATCGCCAGCTTTATGTTTTCTCTTATCGGACTTACTTTTGGGTAGTTTTCCCCAAAAGTCATCAAGTGATTCAGTGGAGGGTTCTTGATTGAGAAAATGCATCAATGACTCTGGTATGACCAGGATGGGTACCTGTACTGGCTTTTCAGCTAGTTTTGTGTCCTGAGCTCGCATCTCTGCCAATTGGGAGTTGAACTCGTCAATATCTATAGACCCGACAGCCTGGAATCGATCCTGGATGAGGATCTCCAAGCCATCCATCCTATCTTTTAATATAGCCAGCTCATTTTGCATCTTATCTTTTATCTCTTTCTTTGCAACTAACATATCTCACTCTATTAGTGGGGCATTCGGTGTACAATCTGGTTGACTAGGGTCGTATTCTGGCACTTATTTGTAACCAGTTTTTTAATAAAAGGCAAAGGAATAGTGACAAAGGTACCTGGAGCCTGTGATGTGGAAGTTGATGGTGGTGGTGCCTCTGTAGATTACTGTGATGACTCCCCCTATTATGGCCCTCTATTAGCATGTGGGATGTCAAGTGGTACATGGGTAACAACTGCTAACAAACCCACAACTCCAAATTTTGCACCAAAAAGATGGTTAGCGATATATTTAATTTTCGAGGCCTGGGTAACTCTGAATGCTTCACCCTATCTGTCAAATAGCCTGTTTGGGGGGATGTCTGTTTGTCTTCATAATTTCCCTATCAGACAGGGAAATGAAAGCCCGACTCTCTCATTTAATGCCCTATTTCTCATCTCAGTCGCTATGATCCTCCCCATATTTACTGGGTAACCATCAATAAGGCAGGCTACCAAAGATGCCAATGAGGTAGATAAGGTGTTATCATTACCTGTGGGTCTCAATTGTGTGCGGACAACAACTTACCACACCTTGGCTGGAAAAGATAGGGATGCTTTCGTGATTAGTATTGGCATTCCTATTACCCAAGCTGTATTCTCTTCATCTACAACAATTTTCCTCGCAATCCAGCGCAGGACCCACTCTCTAGAACTCTGAACCTCCATCTTAGTCTCACTGGTGACTGCATGCTATTTGCCATCAAAAAGGCCAACCGAGGCTGGTGCAGTGTATTCCAGGCCATGCATCATCTTGTTGATAGTAGCCTCAGAAACATCTACCTATTTTCCCTGAACCATAATTGAGTTAAGTGGACCACAGGTACTAGCAATGTCTTTCTGTCCATGTTTTGTTGTCTTTGTTTCCGCAACAAAGTTCATCAATGTAGCTGTATAAAATGAATAAAACTCTCTAGCCAGGTGGCTAGAGTATTCTCCAGGTGCATTGTTCATCCAGTCGAATGGATGAAATCGAAATGTTCGATAAATGTCGGGGAATGCTTTGATATTAGCTACCACCACTCTAGTTTTAGACATGATTGCTCGCCTCTTGAAGCTGCCAGTCTTGATCACAATACCATTGTTGAAAAATTCTTCGGACTGATTCACAGTCCACATGGAACGAAAACAGTCAATCAGTTGATGTCCCGCTACAGGATCATATTCGTAGATATGAACATACTGGACCATGGTATCATCGGTGGTGGCCCATGGAGTGAACCACGGTCCATGATAATGTTGTGATCTTATATACTGGGTGGATGGAATGTAACTGTGGTCCACGAGTAGTTTCACAGCTTGTGGTGGCTTCCACGATCCGTGAAACCTCTTGGATCTAACACTTGACCATTCATCCAATCATTTCTCCCCCAACTTCACTAAAGTACAGGTTGATGGCACCAAACCCCCATTTTTACATAGGATCATAATGCGATTACTAACACTATTGAACTTCAACAAGCACAATGCAACTAGGAACAATATTTATTCAATACGCTCATGCGCTTGTCATACCTACACACAAATCAACAGTTTTACCCAACACATACTTATATCCATCAAACATAAGGCAACTTAACATAATACTCATTAACCAAACATATATCCACACATCAACACTTTTCTTCATAAATTCAACTAACCCACATAAGTTCACAACAAATTTAGACAAACAAATTACCACCTACTGTGATCATACCCACATACAAGAGCAATCATATTTATGCAATTCAAACTAACCTACAACAATTAGGAATCACCAATGATCATTCATCAACAATAATGCTCAAATTTGACACAATCAAGATAGTTTTAACTCGTTGATTGATAAGTTCATGCTTATAAGAAGTTAATAGTAAACTTACTTTGAATGAGATCAAATTATCGCCCAAAAACAGAAGATGAACTTGATGTTAAAGCCTTGGCAAACAATAGGATTAGGGTTTCAATTCTTGTTGATATTTACAACTTTAGGATGAAGGGAATCATTTTTTTTAACCCTTCAGTAACCATTATAAGCTAAAGAATGGAGAGAAAATAAGGGGACAACCCGACCTTTGGCTCTTAGAAAGCTAATATATGTTTCTTTTAATTTTTTGTGTCAGCGCAGGTCTGGTACTGGTAAGACTAGATTGTGGACGATGGACCGTGAAGTTGCTCGTGACATGCATCATGGTCTGTGGTCCTGACTTGAAGGCAAAGTACTTACCTGTGGTTCACGAGAGGCTAGACGGTCCATACAAATCTTGACGGACCGTGAACCCTTCTGTGAACCTTTTTTTTTACAATTTCCAGTAGCTCCCTTAGGTTGGTGTTGTGATTGATGGGTCGTGAAGTTACCCGTGAAGGATACTTCGGCCCGCGAGGGTGCTCATAAAGAGCTGTTTGCACTCAATTCCTGCAACTCTTAACCCCAATCTCTCCTGCACACAAAAACACACAGTGACTCTATAAAAACAAAGAAACATGATAAAAAGGAGCCTACCTATCACAATTAACATCTTGGGTTTCCTCCCAAGCAGCGCATAATTTAACACCGCGGTGCGACGAAGGGTACTTGATTACTCAGACTTCATCAAGTTTATATTCCTCCACAATTTTCACTTCTCCAGGAACCCCTAAGAATGCCTTGATTCACTGGCCATTAGCCTTGAACTTCTCTCCCTTGTCATTCTCTAGCTCAATAACTCCGAACTGAAACACCTGAGTTACCTTAAAAGGTCCAGACCATTTAGATCTCAACTTTCCTGGAAACAGGCGAAGTCTAGAATTGAAAAGCAACACCAAGTCACCAGGAGCGAACGTTCTCTTCTCAATATGCTTATCATAATACAACTTCATCCTCTCCTTGTATAGTCCAGATCTCTTATAAGCTCTCAAACGAAACTTATCCATCTAATTAATCTGATCCAGTCTAAGGTTTGTATTTTCGCTCCAACTAGGGTTCAACTTCTTCAAAGCCCAAAGTGCTTTATGCTCAAGCTCAATCGGCAAATGACATGCCTTTCCAAACACCAATTGATATGGAGACATACTAATAGGCTTCTTTAAAGCTGTTCGATATGCCTATAGAGCATCATCTAACTTTCGTTCCCAATCTGTTTTGTTGGCATTCACTGTTTTAGCCAAAATCACCTTAATCTCTCTATTGGCCACCTCCACTTGACCATTGGTCTTTGGATGATAAGGAGTTACCACCTTGTGCTGTCTAACCCCGTATTTGGCCAGAAGCACACTGAATACTTTGTTGCAGAAATGGTAATTGATGATAGCTTTGGGTGTGTTGAACCTTGAGAAGATATTCTTCTTCAGAAAACCAGCAACACTTTTGCCATCATTCTCAAACAAAACAACTGTCTCAGCCCATTTGGACAAATAGTCCACTGCCACCAATATGTACTTCTTCCCATAGGAGCTCACAAATGAGCCCATAAAATTGATGCCCCACATATGAAACAACTCCACCTCCAGAATAGGTGACATGGGTTACTCATGGAGCCAAAAGATCGCTCCTCGCCGTTGGCACACATCACAACTCCTTACTATATCCCCATTGGTACCCACACTGAAGTACCTTGTGGGCTGTCAGAGAACCTCCATGATGTCCATCTATTGGAGAGGAGTGACATGCCTCTAAAATGTGCAATATCTCAGCTTCAGGAATGCATCGCCTGATGATGTTATCAGCACACACATTTAACAGATAAGGTTCATCCCAAAAATACTTACCCACACCATGCAGGAACCTCTTCCTTTGCTAAAACTTCTCAAGCATCAATTCACTAACATGAAAGTTAGCAAAATCAGCAAACCAAGGAATAAGATCAAGAGTAGCGGCTAATACCTGCTCATTCGAGAAAAAATCATTTATTTTGAGCTCAAGTTCGCCTTTATTTTAAGCCTCTAACCTGTATAGGTGATCAGTCACCTGGTTCTCACAACCTTTCATATCCTTAACTTTAAAATCAAACTCCTGAAGAAGTAACACCTATGTGATCAACCTTCGTTTGGCATCTTTCTTTGCCATGAGGTATCTTAGAGTTGCATGATCCGTATAGACTATCACTCTAGTACCCAACAAGTAAGCTCTAAATTTCTCGAAAGCATACACCACCGCCAGTAGTTCCTATTTAGTAATTGTGTAGTTTTACTGTGCTCCATTCAGTGACTTACTAGCATAGTAAATTGGATGAAACATCTTGTTGCACTTCTGCCCCAACACAACTCCTAAAGCAATACCACTAGCATCGCACATTACCTCAAATGGCTTAGCCCAATCTGGGCCAATGATCATTGGTGCAAAAATCAGCTTCTCTTTTAGGCATTCAAAGGCTCTCAGACATGCCTTATCAAAAACAAATTTCACCTTCTTCCCTAAAAGCTTGCACATGGGGTGTGAAATTTTAGAGAATTCCTTAATGAAACGCCAATAGAATTTGACATGTCCTAAGAAACTTCAAACACCCTTCACACAAATAGGTGGAGGTAACTTTTCAATCACCTCAATTTTTGCCTTGTCGACCTATATCCCATTTTGTGACACCTTGTGCCCAAGGACTATGCCTTCCTTGACCATGAATTGGCACTTCTCCCAGTTCAACACTATATTTGCCTCCTCGCATCTTTGTAGGGCCCTGCTAAGATTAAGCAAACAATCATCAAAGGTGTCACCTACCACTGAAAAATCTTCCATGAATACCTCCAAAGTGTCCTCCACCATGTCTGAGAAGATAGACATCACATATCTCTAGAAAGTTGCTGGTGCAATACATAGTCCAAATGGCATGCGTTTGAATACAAAGGTGCCATAAGGACATGTAAATGTGGTCTTTTCCTGATCTCTAAGAGGATTTGATATCTGGTTTAGCCGAAGGATCTATCTAAGAAATAGTACCACTATTTTCCAGCCAACCTGTCAAGCATATGGTCTATGACTGGCATCAGGAAGTGGTCTTTCAAGGTCCAGTTATTCAGTTTCCTGTAGTCCATGCTCACTCGCCATCCAATGATTGGTCTTTGTGGGACCAACTCATTCTTTGCATTCGCGACCCCAATCAAACAACGTTTTTTGGGCACACATTACACTAGGCTGACCCAGTGACTGTCAGAAATGGGGTACACCACCCCATCATCTAACCACTTGATAATCACCTTCTTGACCACCTCGTGCATCGATGGATTTAACCTCTATTGGTGTTCAATGCTTGGGCTGCAGTCCTCTTCAAGCTGGATCTTATGGGTGCATATACCCGGAGGTATCCCGATGATGTCAGTAATGGTCCACCTAATTGCCCTTTTGTATCTTATCAACACTTTAATCACAACTTAGACCTGTTCATCATTCAAATCTGTAGCTAATATCATATGTAAAGTGTTGTTAGTATCCAAAAATAGATACCTCAGGTGACTGGGCAACTGTTTCAGTTCCAGCACATGTGGCTCCTCAATATATGGTTTTGCTAGAGGACTTGACCTATTTTTCAAATCCAAGTCCAATTTCTTTGGAGCATAAGAGTGTGCTCCCATTCTTTGCAAAGCGTTCACGGTCTCTACATAATCATCCTAGAAATTAGCTTCAAAGTTCATCAACACAGTTGCCAATGTTTTGACAGCCAACCTCTCTTTAATGGTTGCTCCCATCTCGTGTTCATCAACAACTTCTATCGCATACACCAGATTCATGTCATGTGGTTGTTTCACTGACCTGCACATATTAAGCTTTACTTCTTCCTTGTTGAGACTGAACTTTAGTTCTCCTCTCTAAACATCTACCAAGGCTCGTCCTGTGGTTAGAAATGGTCTTCCCAAAATTATGATAACCTCAAAATCCAGTTCGCAATCTAAGATTACAAAGTCTGCCAAAAAGATGAACGTGTCCACCTTTACGAGCATGTCACATAGGATGCCCACAAGCCGCTTCACTGACCTATCCGCCATCATCAATCTCATTGTAATGGGTCTTAGAACTCCTAACCACTATTGCTTATAGATGGCCAATGACATCAAGTTTATACTGGCCCTTAGATCACACAAGGCCTTTGCAAATTTGATTGATCCAATGGTGCATGGTATAGTGAATGGACCTGGATCTTCCTTCTTCTGTACCAACGATCTGGTAGCAATAGCACTGCAATGATGAACATTATTAGTCAAATCAATACTTACAAATCTCTTTTTTGTAACCAAGTCTTTCATGAATTTGGCATATCCTGGCATCTTCTCCATGGCTTCCACCAAAGGTATATTTCCAACAGTTGTCTCAGAATGGTGATGAAATTTGCAAACTTCCCATCTTCAGCCTTTTTTTTGAGCCTTTGAGGGAAAGGAGTAGGTGGTCTTGGTATCTGCTAAAGAGGCATAGTTCACTCGACCTCGTTTTATTTTGCTCTTGCTGGTTTTGCTATTGGTTGAGCATCTTCCAAATCATCTACTTGGTCAGCTTCATCCTCTTCTCTTCCAGCTTGTCCCAACACCTGCTCATGTTTATTACCTATAGAAATTGGGTCATCAAGAATCTTACCACTCCTGCTGGCAATAACCATGCAATGCCCGTCTTTCTTAGGATTTTGGATCGTGTCACTTAGTAGTGACCCATTTTTCCTCTGATTTAATGAGGCTGAAAGTTACCCTAACTGTTGCTAAATTTGTTTGATGGTGGTAGTGTGAGAGTCTACCACTTGACTCACACTGGAGAAATCACCTTTCATCTCTTTTACCCCTGCATCAGTTTATTCAAATTTTTGGAGCACTTTGGCCAACATGTCTTCCAGCTTAGACCCGTTTGAAGTACTACTTGTCTGGTCTCTATTACCTGGGGCACATACACACCACTGCGATCATTTCTATACCCATCTCTGTTCTACCAGTTTTCCTGCTTTCTGTTTGCTGACCTATCATACTATCCTTCTCTAAAGTAGTTCTGACCTGTGTTTCTAGAGTTGTAATCCTTGTTTCTTGAGTTATAATTCTGAAAACCTCCTTCGTTGCCCAGGTAATTAGATTCCTCATTGAGATTGATATCCTGATCTTTATACCTATTCGACTGACCCACAATGTTTACCTTTTTAGACTATGAGATAATATGCTTCGTGAGTAGATCTATTTGTGTTCTTATGTGTGCGATGTCCTGATCCCTTTCTTCTTTCCTTTTCCTTTGCTCAGCTAAAAGTTCAAAAGTGTACCCAAGATCTCCTACTTCTGCATATCTGGCGTACCATGCCCTATTGTTCTTTCACAACTTGTCCATTAGGTGCATGCTCTCTAAAAATGGCTTCCTCATGAATGATCCTCCGCAAACTGCATCATGTTTAGTAACCTAATTTAAGGATCTATAGAAAGCCTGTTGTAGATGTCTCTCAGTGAGACCATGGTTTGGGCACTTCTTCAGGTTTTAGCTGAATCTCCATAAGTGTCATGCATTGCTTCTCCTAGTAACTGCTTGTGGGCACTTATCTCATCTTTAATCTGTAGCTCTTTTGATTCCGAAAAGAATCGTTCCAGTAAAGCCTCCTTCAACTCAGTCCAAGTCCTGATTGAGTCATCCGACATCTCATTCAACCAGTTGGTTGCCTTTCTAGTAAGAGACAATGGAAACAACCTTAATCTCATCACTGTTTGTCTATCTCCAGGGATTTCTTGCAATTTGCAGATCACCACAAAATTCACTAGATACTGATTAGCATCATCACTAGTTGCACCCCTGAACATACCTTTTAGATTCAACAGTTGAATCATAGTGCTGGTGATGTGAATTTCAGACCTGGAGGTGTTGTAAGTAACATTATCACTTCTGTAGCTCCACCTCCATCCAAGTCAGCATCATCTTCTTCACACATTATGTGAGCTGGATGTTGTGCTCTACCCTTGGAGATATGGGTTGGTGGTTGGGAGGAATTAGTCCATCTACTCATTTGTTTTCTTCCACCACTTTAGGCTGGTTATTCCCAACGTTCTGCTGAACACCTCTTGTAACAATTTTAGCTTCCAGTCCTAGCCTTTGCCTTTGTGCCTCAAGTTCTTGCGCATTCACCATTTTTAGAATAGTCTTTCGAAGTTCTGGGTCGTAAGGAATCAATGGAGCTCCTTTACTTCTAGTATTTGGCATGCACATACAAACTCACCGAAAAGAGACACAGACAAAGAACATAACGTAAAATTAGGAAATATAGCTACAAATCAAATAAAAGCTAGTAAAGCACTTCTGAATTGAAATTCCCTGGCAGCGGCACCAGAATTTGATACATCCAAACTTACACCTCAATTAAGAGATATAAATGATTGAAGTCAATTTATAGAACTCAACGTGAGTTGAGGTAAATCCCACAGAGAATTTCTTTATAGAAATGATTTCACTGTCGTGTTTACTCAAATGTCGTTATTATTTCCTAAAGTAACAAATACAACAAGTAAAGTGGGTTTAGTTGTAATGTTCTAGTAACTAAAATTTGCAATCAAAATCCAGATTAACAATTATCAGAGCTTTTAGTTCTCAATTTATTTTGATGATTAAAAGAAGCTAGGATTGTGTTCCCGTAACGCTCACCCAATGTTCTTCCATAGTTGAGTTTAAGGAAATTTAACTCTAGTAAATACAGATGAGTTTGATATATTTGATACTTCTTAGTCTAATCAAACAATGTTTACTCAAGTCCTCTCGGTCCCAGAGTGTTACTAGTTTTACCCTCGTTTACAATGGTGTTAAAGTTCTTTTCTCTCAAACTCAAACATTGACTCCATTTCTTCCATCTAATTTAGCCTTTTCCTAACTATTATTTTTATCTTGAATAAACAATAGATTCAGGCTAACTCCAATGAGTGCAATCATCAGAATAT
The DNA here is from genome assembly GCA_037074985.1 of Solanum bulbocastanum. NCBI lineage: Eukaryota > Viridiplantae > Streptophyta > Magnoliopsida > Solanales > Solanaceae > Solanum > Solanum bulbocastanum. The sequence continues at coordinate 10,767,980 of CM073604.1, forward strand.
GTTAAAGAATAAAAGCTAGATTATAATTTTCAAACATAAATCGCCTATCACTCGTTTTACGGAATTACATTTTGATTCACGTCATAGATCCGACAATCCTAGTTGTGGTATTTAGCCACTCACAATTTCATGAAAACATTCATAAATATAAAATGAAAACATGTTGAGAAAATACTTACGAGAATAAGAAAATCAACAAGCTACTTTGATATTTCAAGAACTGGAAATTTAAACTTCAAATATTAAATAAATGTTAAAATCGAAAAACAAAAGATACGAATAATAGAAACTATGTTCTTCGTTCAAGATCATACTAGACATCCAAAAAAAACAAAAAAATGCCCTAATTAATTCAAATAAAGTGTTTTAAAAAAAGTCCTACTCAAAGTAGGACTGACTTGTCGGACACTGCACAACCACTTCTACGACCCGTCAAGGGCTTCACGGTCCATGAAGCCCCTCGTGGTCTTCACTTGATACTTCTGCAATGTTGGATCATCAAGGTCAACACACTGGGTAGGTACTATGGGCAACTCCACGGACCGTCATAGAGACCACGGTCAGTGATAATGTCCATGGTTTTTACTTGGTCACTTCCAATTTAAGCTTCTTGAAGTCAAAGTACTGGATCATATTCATAATCACCACTACGGGCCGTTATCAAGGTCAACACACTGGGTAGGCTTAAGAATTTGTGGATGATATTTACAAGATACTTGATGACATGGGGGTGAATTTTGTAGAGAAAGTGGAGTTGGCAACTTATCAATTGAAAAGTGTTTCTCGACTTTGGTATGATTAATGGAAGGGTGAGAGACCCATAGGTGTAGGCACAATAGAATGGAAATCATTTAAGATGGCCTTTCTTGATAGGTTCTTTCCTCTAGAGTTGAGGGAACAAAAAATGCAAGAGTTCATTATGCTTCATCAAAGTGGTATGAATGTGAAAGAGTATGCTCTCAAGTCCACCCAACTATCCAAGTATGCTCCAACTATAGTGGCGTACTCAAGGGCTAAGATGAATAAGTTTGTGATAGGAGCATCCGATTTGGTTGAAAAAGAATGTCGTACGCAATGCTCATTGGTGATATGAATATCTCATGTCTTATGGTGAATGCCCAACAAATTGAGGAGTATAAGCTCAAGAAGAAGAATAGAGATATGATAAGAGTTAAAACCAGTGATGGGAACTTCTCCAATGCTAGGTCCGATGGACAAGGTCAACCAAGGTTCAATCAAAAGTTCTCCAACCAAGGTTCCTCTAGTGCATTTCCAAGGGTCAACAAGGATAGAGTATCTAACCCTATATATCAAGGAGGTAATAGTGGTTGTTCTCATGTGGCTAGGTCAAATACTACAAATTGTGGTAGAAAGAATGAGGGTAAGTGCCTAGTTGGAACCGATGGGTGTTTTAGTCGTGGGAAGGTTGGCCACAAGATGAGATATTGTCCAACACTCAAGAATAAGAGGAGAGAAGATAAACGAACTCCTCCTAGTGGTTTAAACTCCGATGCTCCTAAGAAAAACTGCTTTTATGCTCTTCAATCCCAAAGTGACCAAGAGAGCTCCCTGGAAATGGTTACCGATGTGTTAAAAGTTTTACTCATTGATGTATATTCCTTATTAGATCCCGGTGCTACTTTGTCCTCTGTGACTCCTTATGTGGCTAAAAATTTTGATATACTTCCCGAAGTGTTAGTAGAACCTTTTTCGGTCTCTACCCTGTTTGGTGATTCAGTTATGACTAGAAGGGTTTATAGAGATTTTCCGATTTCCTAGTCCCATAGAGTCACTTTGGTGTATTTTCTAGAGTTAGATATGTTAGAATTTGCTGTGATTTTTTGTATGGATTGGTGTATGCATGTTATGCTTCTATTGATTGTAGGACTCACACGGTTAGATTCCAATTTCCAAATGATCCTATCTTTGAGTTGAAAGGGGGAAATTCTATGCCTAGAGGTCAATTTGTTTCTTGTCTCAAAGATAGGAAAATGATCTCGAAGGAGTGTATTTACCATCTTATAAGGGTAAGGGATGTGGAGTCCGAAACCCCTTCTCTAGAGTCAATTCCGGTAGTTAATGAGTTTTCAAAAGTTTTCCTTGATGATTTGCCCGGTGTTCCTCCCTAGAGGGAAATAGATTATGGTATTGATATTTTACCGGATATGCAGCCTATCTTTATTCCTCCTTATAGAATGGTTCCGATGGAGCTAAAGGTGTTGAAAGAGCAGCTAAAGGATTTTCTAGACAAGGGTTTTATTTGTCCGAGTATCTCTCCATTGGGTGCTCCCGTATTATTTGTTAGAAAGAAGGATGGATCTCTTAGAATGTGCATAGATTATCGTCAATTGAATAAAGTGAACATTAAGAACAAGTATCCCCTTCCTAGAATTGATAAGTTGTTTGACCACTTTCAAGGGGCTAGTTACTTTTCGAAAATTGATTTTCGTTTAGGTTATAACCAATTGAGGGTGAGGGAATTTGACATTCCAAAGAAGTCTTTCCGAACAAGATATGGCCACTATGAGTTCTTAGTAATGCCCTTTGGTTTAACTAATGCTTTGCTGGCGTTCATGGACCTAATGAATAGGGTGTTCTGACAATTCCTTGACATGTTCGTCATCTTGTTTATTAATGATATTTTGTTATACTCAAGGAGTGAGAAAGCATGTCGACCATTTGAGGGTGGTATTACAAGTTCTTAAGGACCACCAACTTTTCACAAAGTTTAGCAAGTGTGAATTTTGGTTAAGGTCCATAGCATTCCTTGGTCACATTATATGAAGTAAGGGTATCAAGGTAGATCCTAAGAAGACGGATGCGGTCAAGAGTTGGCCTAGACCTCTAAACCCTTTTGATATTAGAAGCTTTTTGGGTTTGGCTGGTTAGTGTAGGAGATTTGTTGAGGGGTTTTCTTCTATTTCTTCTCTGTTGATGGCCTTCAAAAGAAAGCTAAATTTGCGTGGTCAGAAAATTGTGAGAAAAGTTTCCAAGAATTTAAAGATAGACTTACTTCCACCACGGTGTTGACCTTATCGGAGGCTACGGAGGGTTTTGTGGTGTATTGCGATGCCTTTAGAGTTGGGTTGGGATGTGTGGATATGCAAAAGGGTAAGGTGATTGCCTATGCTTCAAGGAAACTAACAGTTCATGAGAAGAATTATCCGACCCATGACCTAGAATAAGCGGCAATTGTTTTTGCCTTAAAAAATATGGAGGCATTATCTATATGGGGTCCATGTTGATGTGTTTATTTATCACAAGAGCCTTCAATATGTGTTTAGTCAAAAGGACTTGAATCTTTGCCAAAGGAGGTTGCTAGAATTGTTGAAAGATTACGACATGAGTGTTCTTTATCACCCCGGAGAGGCCAATGTGGTAGCGGATGCTCTTAGTCTGTTGTCTGTGGGTAGTGTGGTACATGTTGATGATGATAAGAAAGAATTGGTTCGTGATGTTCATAGGTTGGCTTGGCTAGGTGTTCAACCAGAAGATTCCACTAAGGGTGGTGTCATGGTCTATAATGGGTCTGAATCATCCTTTGTGATGGATGTTAAGTCTAAACAAGACCTTGATCCTATATTAGTTGAGTTGAAAGACTCGATACTTAAAAAGTCCATTGAGGCTTTTTCCTGGGGGAGATGGAGTTCGTTGGTATCAACATCGATTATGTGTTGCGGATGTTGATGGCTTGATAGAGCAAATTTTTGAAGAAGCCAATAGTTCTCGGTAATTCTATTCATTCGGGAGCCACCAAGATATACCATGATCTATGTGAAGTCTATTGGGTGAATGGTATGAAGAAGGATATAGTGGTTTTCGTAGCCAAGTCTCTGAATTGTCAACAACATAAGGTTGAGCATCAAAGGACGACATATTTAGCCCAAAATATAGATATCCCCACTTGGATGTGGGAAGATATTAATATGGATTTTATTGTGGGATTGCCTCGTACCGGTAGGCAACATAATTCTATTTGGGTCACCATAGATCGGATGACAAAATCGGCCCACTTCATTCCCATCAAAGTTTGTTTTTCGACGGAAGACTATGCCAAATTGACATAAGAGAGATATTTAAGTTGCATGGAGTTCCTTATCTATTATTTCGGATTGGGGTATTCAATATACTTCACAATGTTGGAAGTCATTCAAAAAAGGGCTTGGTACTAAGGTTAAGCTTAGCACAACTTTTCATCCCCAAACCAACGTGCAAGCAGAACGTACCATCCAAAAATTAGAGGATATGTTGAGGGAATGTGTTATTGACTTCAAGGGTAATTGGTATGACCATTTACCTTTAATATAGTTTGCCTACAACAATAGCTACCACTCAAGTATTGCTATGGTTCCTTTCAAAGCCTTGTATGGTAGAAGGTGTAGGTCTCGGGTTGGTTGGATTGAGATTGGTCACTTTGATAGGTACCGAGCTAGCTTATGATGCCATTGAGAAAGTTTGACTTATTAGAGAAAGGGTGAGAACGGCTCAAAGTAGACAAAAGTCTTATGCCGATGTGAGAATAAGGTGTCTAGAATTTCAAGTCGATAATTGGGTCTATTTGAAAATATCACCTATGAAAGGTGTGATGAGGTTTGGCAAGAAAGTGAAACTTAGTCCCCGGTATGTAGGCCTATACCAAATTTTGAAATGTGTTGGGAAAGTTGCCATGAGTTAGATTTGCCAAATGAGTTGGCTCTGGTGCATCCGATATTTAATGTTTCCATGCTTAAGAAGTGTATTAGAGATCTGGTATCCATTATCCCCTTGGAAGGGTTGGGGGTTGATTAGAGTATTTTATATGAGAAAGTTTCGATAGAAATCTTAGACAGGCAAGTCAAAAGATTGAGAAATAAGGAAATAGCTTCTGTAAAGGTTTTGTGAAGGAACCATCTAGTTGAGGGTGCTACTTGGGAGGTCAAGGCCGATATGAAGTCCCGCTATCCTCACCTCTTTCCTTCTATTCCTATACAAGCATGAGGTAAGTAGTTCTTCTTGAGTTTAGTGTTTTTGGAGTCATGTGTGCTAAATGTGTATTCCATGATTTCCTTATGTTATGCATGTTCTTGAGAAATTCATGTTTAGTAAGAAAATGAGTGTTTATGATTTATGTCTTCCTCATGTTATTTTGCATTTAGTATGAATTGCATATTTGACTTCATGAGATCAATTGATGAACATGCTTTAGTATGCTTTTGAGAGTAATTGCATATTGGTTCCATAGTGTTGTGTTGAGCATGCTTTTAGTTGGAGAAGGTAGTTCCTCCTATAGATATGAGAAATATTGAGTTTTTATGCATAAAGGGTTTTTAGATGTAGTTCCTACTTTCTTGTGTTGCATTGATTGTGTTTGAGATGGAGTTGAAGTTTCCTCCTTTTGAATTGAGCATTTTTTAATGTTTCATGCATGATGGGCTGCTAGTCTTGAGTCTTTTATTCTTTAAAGTGTCTAGATCATCATTCGAGGACGAATGCTCCCAAGGGGGAGCTATTGTAACACCCCGAAAACTAGTAGGCTAAACTAGAGCTTGATGTTAGGGTTTAGAGTCTTAAACGTACCTCCCCATACCATAAAACTCATGTGTACATGTTAGAATGTCAAGGTTTAAACCCTAAGGACCAACCATGGGTCCTTGAGGAAAAGCCTCAAAGAGGCTGCCTGGCAATGACCCACGGAGGGCACCTATGCTCGTGGGTCAGCCCACGCCCCATGGGTGGGGATCATGGGTCCAGCCTGCCAATATCAAGCCACATGCCATATATTACGCCCAAGAAGGATGGGCTGTGGTCCCACACATGGTCCGTGGGTCGTGGTTCATGTCTGAAAAATTCTTTTTGGCAGTTAGTTGAGGGGTACTTTGGGGTTTTCCTATTTTAGTTAGCATTAAGTGACATCGTTTTATATATAATTAGGACACCTATATAAGCATTTTAAACACCTAAACTAACTCATCTAAAATCATAACTTCTAAATCCCCAAATCAAAATCAAAACTCTCCCCAATATTCTCTCTAGAACTCCAAGAAAGAAGAAGAAGAAAGGTGAAAGCTAGGGTTGAAGTCTTGATCTTTTCCACTCAAATTTGTAGAGTTTCTTCATCAAGGTATGGTAGTTATTCATCTATGGGTAGATTTCTCCCATAGAGTCCCTTCAAAATCAATTTCAAATTTAGGGCTTTTCTCCAAAAGCCAGGGTTTTACCTCAATGTCATGGCTTCCTTTCAAAAACGTTTGTAATGATTGACTTATGATGTATTATGGATTAATTTATGATTTCCTATGGTTTTCATGTTGAAACCCCCCAAGAACCCAAGAATCCCCCAAATTTCCCAATTATAATCTTGAGATGCGAGTTTGTTGATTATAGAAGAATGTTAGTAAATCATGCTTATAGAAATCAAGTTATTTGAATTATGTTATCATCCGTGTCTAATGTAGTAATTCTAGATGTGTTGATAAATCATGATCTATGGTCCTTGAAGGGCTAATGTATGAGAATTATGCATGATTTTGAGACTTATGTACATGCTTTTGATGTGCTGTTAGATGATATCCTCATATGCACACCTATGTATGATTATGATATGATGTGAAAACCTTTTTTCACAATATGATGATTTGTAAGGTAGAAAGGCTATTCTCACCTATTGAATCTAGGAGCTATAGTATGGATTATGTTGGATTGAGTGTCAAGACATTCTTCCATGAATATGAACATAAGTCAAGACTTAATATGTACTATATGGTAATGTATGCTTAGCAGAGAGTGGATATGAATATGAGATGAAATCTTCTACGCTAGTTGAGTTCGGCTTTCCAAATGGGTTCCTTATACGCTAGTTGAGTCCGGGTTCCCAAAGTATGTATCTCAAGAGATGGAAACCTTCTACGTTAGTTGAGTCTGTAGTAGCAATCTCCTTATCCCTTAACTATGTGCCCTCATAGGTCTTTAGCTAGTGGATCCACCTAGGCTAAATATATGGTCCTACCTTAGGAAAGTAGGACAACCCATTTTTAGTGTGGGGTAGACACTGAATTCCATGTTTAGCTCACATGGTCTATATCGGTTAAGGCTAATTCCCACTATGGCATAATATGAACTAGAACATGAGTGATGAACTATGGTTTCCTAAGGAGCTTTACTTAGCATGAGTGGGAGTATGGGATCCTATTCATGCACTGCACAAGTAGACTTTAAGGGTACTTATGGTCTATCTCTCTTATGATATGATGATTTATGAGTTTATTATGCTTATGACATATGTTATTCCATTATCTTCAAAATGATATTTTTAACTTAGCAAAGTGTGTGCATTCAACTAAAATGTCATTTTTAGCATGTTATAACTATTTTTGTGCATGGCTATCATACTTGGTGCATTTTTGTACTAACCCAGATTTCTACATTTTTCCATAAATGTAGGGTCCGGTTCTTGAGGCTATCTCCTTCTTGGTCAAAGCTTGGATCGAATAATCTCCTTACTTTCGGTGAGTCCTCATGGTTCGAGGACGGAAGATGTTTCTTTTGATTTCTTTTCTTGTACTTTCATTTGAGACTATGTTGTAAAGGGCTTTGACCCTATTTAATACTTCGATGTTAATAGATGGCTAATTGAGACAAGTCTAGACTTCTGCTTTTCTTTTAAGAAAACTTTTTAAGACTTGAAATGCGTTTTACTCTCTTATGTTATGATATGCTAAGTGGCTTACGTGGTGCCTTTTAGGGTATCAAATGCCTTGTTACGTCTACGAGGTACCTTTGGGTCGTGACAGGAATATAAGAAGGCTCACCTAAGTTGACTGGAGTATCGCATGACCCTAACGAAATGCCTGTTGACAATCCTGAATACATGTATCTGCATCATAAAATGATGCAGGACAAATGATGTCAGTACATGAAATGTACGAGCATTTCAGAAGAATTCTAAAGCATAAATATAATCTTTAACTGATAAAAGGAAACATTCTTGCATCGTTTAAAATTACTCAACTCAAATCAACTTAGGAATAAGATACTCAACCATCACTATGAGTTATATGGTGATACAATTTCTCGCCCACACTGCCAAAACTGTCCTATACCTATTCGGGGTGTAGAACTCCTCAAGTAAGTGGATCCACTAGTATATGCTTAATAAGCTATAAGAAATCATCTAAAAAGTATGACCCTTTCTACCCACATTGGCTACATGGTTTATGGGGGTTGTGAGTTATCTCATTTCTCCCCCATATCAGTGCTCAGTACTACTCCCAAAATATAACTTTGCTCATATGTTTTTTAAAAAAACATTTCTTCATCCTCAAATTTGAGATTATTACTCAAAAAGGTTTCTCTTAAAAGAGAATAACTAAAAAAGTCCTCATGAACTCTTTTGGAAATCGGTCTTTCCTCTCTTCCTAAATATAAAAATATTTACACTTGGGAATATTGAGTTCCCATATATCATTTAAAAAAAAAAAATTGAAACTCAACTCTACTCTTCCTCATCATCATTTACTAAAGTCTTAAAACAAATTATAAATAATTGTAAAAGACTTCTCAAAATAGAGGTCATGCCGAATTATGGACGTGAACAAATCAATTCAAGTTTTTAAATAACCACATATAGAACTCAATGCTTGGAATTCGACGACTCCAGAACTCAAGGACTCAATGATCCTACTCATCTTAAGAATGCTCGACTAATAAGGTTCATGCGGAATTATGAGCATTAATGACTCAACTCAAGGACCTTCATGTATAATATATGGTAACCTATAATTATGAAATATAATTTCAAAAGGGTTAGGAACTCAATGCTTAAGAAATTAGAACTCGGAGACACAAACTGGAGGACACTAGCATGATGTAGAAGATGAATTAAATTTTTGGTTACGAAAATAAATTTTGAGACAGTGAACTCCGTATCCCTTCGCGACCCGGAGAGGGAGATACTTTTCTGGGGAATAAATTTTTAAAACTGATTAACGTATCAACTACACCTCCTTCGATACCAGGCATAGACTACTGTTAAGCAGTATAAACCCAACAAGAGAGTTGGGGTCGATCCCATAGGGAGTAGTCTTATTTTAAATTCAAGTATGAAGATAAAATCGTGATTTCTGTAGCTGAAGGAATAGAGATTATCAGAAACTATTAAAAAAAATTAGAATGGTGACAATCAATGTCAAGATAAGGGATTCTAGATCAAAAAGCATACTCAACAATTAATTAAGGGGGATCAAATATGGGAAAGATGCTTGGGAGTTGACCAATCAATTGCTAAAATTTGACTCAATGGGTGTTACTTGATAATCAGCAGTGCTAAATCTTCGTGGGTAAGATGAACTTTAGATGAGGTACTTTTCACTCGAACAACTACCTCGCTTCAGTTAAGTTCTCTCGAACCCCAATTTGCTAAACATGGAAACAAGCCCACAAAATCACTACATTCACTCTCTCGAGCTGAATACATAGACTAGATCTTAGAATTCACTCTCTCAAGTTGAACCCATTATGACCCAATATACGAGTGCAAACTTATCACTTTAGTCTCATGCTTTTCTCTCAAGCAAGCATAAAACACTAAATCAAATTGAATTAAACAAACAATAAAGCAATAAAACCACAATAATAAGTTAGATCCACTTCAAATTAGCACTAAAATTAATAACAATGAACACCCATCAAGCCAAAATCAACAATTAATCATATTTTCAAACCCCCAAGATTTGTGGTTTTAGCTAATCATCATAAAAGAAAGAAATTCAGTACCTAATATATGCTCCATAGCTAGGTATTGAAAATCGAAGTTCTAAATCAACAAAAAAAGTGTTTTGTTCTCTCTATTTCGTTCTATAATGAATTAATGCTTTCTCTCTTCTCCAAAACTCACTTTGTAGTGATCTGAGATGTGATTTTTTGGGGTTTATCGGCGAGGAAAGTTGGGCTTCACTGATCGATCGGTGACTCGCCGATTATCCATTCCACTGCCTTCTTTTTTCACGTTTTTCATCCACCAAGCACTGTAACTTTAGAAGATTTGCATGGAGATCACCGATCACCTCCGTGACTCACCCTTTAGACCTTTGGCTTGCTAGTTTGATTTTATATTTTTCTCGTTTAGTGCACTCGGCAGTACCATCTTGCCTCGCTGATGGATTAGGCGATTTGACGATATGGAGTGCTGATTGCCCAAATTTCTCTTATTTCAGGCACAATGTACTCTAAAATTAGGTGGGCTAGGGGCAACTTGGTGATTCGCTGAGTGCTCTTGGGGATCATCAGGCTCGCCCTTCTTTATTTCTTCAGCTTGTTTTGTTCCTTTTTGCCTGGTAGTGTCCTTGCTTTGTTCCTTAATCCATATACCTAGAAATCAAGGCATTAACATCAGTTTATAGCATGAATTAGGCATTTGAGGACACTAAATCTATCAAAACAAAAGCCTAAATGAGTCCAAATATCGAACTTATCAATGCCCCAACTTAAACATTTACTTGTCCTCAAGTAAAACTTAAGATCAACAGTTCAAAAGGGTGTCCCAAATAGTGCAGCGTAAGACACAATCACGAATGTACACAACAAAGTTTAAACTATTCATTTAAAGATCAGTTGTGCACTCAAAGAGTCAAATTGTGACTCATAATTACCAAAGATGCACAAGTGCACAATACTTGCTTCAAATGCAAGTTTAAGCTCAACAAAGGAACTCAAATGCCCTCACAACAAGGATGATTCCATATTCACACATAATTTCTCAAAAATTTTAATGTTTCGAAATCACATGCAACTCTCACACTTTCAAAGATGAACAAATACATGACTTCACTCATAGGTTTGCCCTCATTTTCCAATCAAAATTCGTTTCAGCTCACTCAAGATCACAAAGGTTTTTTCGTGGCTTGTAACAGGGTTGAATGTCAAGGTATGATCATTTAGGCTTAACGGCTGCAACTTTCATGAAGTATGGTATGAACATATCTTTCCTCCTTTTCATTTACATTTCAAATATGCTCACAACCCACACCATTATTAAATTTCCTATGAGCTATCGGATAACCCATTTCTTATGCAATATCCACCACTTTATTTCATAACTTTTTCATTCTTTTTCTTTGCTTCTTTTCTCTTTTCTTTTCCTCTATTTTATGCAATATCCACAACTTTCTTTGCATCTTGTTTTATTCTTTTTCTTTGCTTCTTTTCTCTTTTCTCTCTTTTTTAATGTGGAGGGGTTCCATTTTTTTCACAATCATTACTCAAAGGGGGATTTCTCACACTTCTTGACTTTCCTTCTCTTTTCAAACAAACCACACTTCATGAAAGTTATGGGTGAATGGAATAAAGAAAGGTCAAAACTTTTCAAATTTCTTCCAAGAAAAGGGTAAGGCTCAAAGTGTGCGAATCAAGGTTCACTCATGTCACAAGGTTGGCCAAAAAATAAGTATATTGTCAAATTGTTTACACTCTTCAAAATTGTTGCCTAAGATAATTTGAAATGCTTGCATCACTTAATCAACCGGACCAAAGGGGAAAGTTCTAGGGTATCATGACACACAATACTCAAAGTAATCTCATCACACAACACATTGGTACCAATATCAAACAAGATTCCGCATTCTTGCTATTGTGTAATGCTCATCACAAGAGACTCAATCTATAATTGCCTAGTCAGAACGAGATGCTAAAAGTTCACACATTGTCTATGCAACTTCATGTGGCCTCATTGTAGCCACACATTCATGTCATTCAATTTAGAGCACTATTCAAGTCATTGATATCGATCATAACCAACACTTAAATTTGCACAAGAAAAAACACAATTACACACAAACGAAGTGGGAAAATCCTACCACCCCCACAAAAAGAATACAACATTTCCCTCAATGTTAGTAGAGAACAAACACTACACAAGATGAATGAAGGATGACAAAAAGAAAAAGATAAAGATAAAGGACTGGCACTCAAACAAACAGAGTCGGGTGAAATGAAATTTTCACTATGCGGCCATTAGGCAAAGGCTTGTACTGATTGCCGAGTCAGTCAATGAATCGATAAATGGGTCTGCAATTCTCCAAAATTTACAGCATGGAACCACTCCACTTTGGGACCAGAAGGCAGACAAAGACTAGGTCGCCTAGTAGCATCGGCGTCTCGCCAAGTGGAAGTAGGACCTCGCCTAAAGTTCGAAGACTCAGACCTTTTGGGAGTGGAGCAAAGGGCGGAGAAAGTCAGGTTTGCCAATTCATCTTGGTGTATTGTGGAGTGGTGTATACGTTTTGCCTAATATTCCAGCACCTTGACCTACTATTGAAGCCACAAAGGGGAGCAACATCAAGATCGCCGAACCTACTCGGTGGATCACCGAAGGAGGCATTGCATCGCAGAATCACCCATAACTTCAAATTGAACACACATTATTCAAAACCACAAATGCTTGGGTTGCCTCCCAAGAAGCGCCTTATTTAACATCGTGGCATGACGCGGAAATGCTTTCACACATCTTCCAAATACACCACTTCAATCAAAGAAATCCCATGAAATTTCTCAAAATACAATTTCAAACGTTGCCCATTTACCTTGAAGGTTAGACCTTCCTTACCCTCAACTTCAATGGCCCCATTGTTGAATATGAGAACCTTTTTAAAAGGACTAGACCATTTTGACTTGTGCTTTCCTAGAAAGAGTCGTAGGCGAGAATTGTACAACAACACAAACTCTTCGACTTGGAATTTTCTCTCGAGGATTTTAGAGTCATGCCATTTCTTCATTTTCTCCGTGTAGAGAGCTGAGCTTTCATAAGCCCTAACCTGAATTCCACCATCTCATTTAGTTGGTTGACTCTTTCTTTTGAAGCATTTGCCCAGTCCAAATTTAATGCATTTAATGCCCAAAGTGGTTTGTGTTCAAGTTCAATTGGTAGGTGACAAGACTTCCCAAAAACCAGTTGATATGGGGACATGAAAATAGGTGTCTTGTAAGTGATGCGATACGCCCAAAGAGCATCATCACGGGACCAATCAGTCCTATTTGCATTCACGATCTTTTCTAAGATACTCTTAATCTCTTTATTTGAAACTTCCACTTGGCCTCTTATTTGGGGATGCTATGGTGTCGCCACTTTATGTTTCACGCCATATTTACTCAGTGCAGATGTAAATAGTCAGTTGCAAAAATGTGACCCTCCATCAATAATGATAGTCCGAGGGGTGCCAAATCTTGCAAAAATGTAGTTTTTTAAAAAAATTGAACAATGCTCTTCCCTTCTTTGTTAGGTAGTGCTACTACTTCAACCCATTTGGAAACATAATCCACAGCCACTAAGATATACCTGTTACCAAATAAGCTCACGAACGACCTCATGAACTCTGTTCGCCAAACATCAAATAACTCAACTTCCAGAATAGGCTGAAGAGGCAACTTATTCTTTCTGAACACCCCACCTTGTTTTTTGCATTGCATACATTTCTTGACAAACTCATGAGCATCTCTATTGAGAGATGGATAGTAGTACCCACTTTGAAGAACTTTAGCGGCTGTGCGCACAACGCTATGATGACCCCCAACCAGTAAAGCATGACAAGCAAAAAGAATTTTATTGAACTCCTCTTTGGGTACATATCACCTAATGATATGATCTGCAAACTCTCGAAATTAATACGGCTCATTCCATAAATATTTCTTGACATCAAACAAGAGCCTTTTTTGTTGGTAGAAGTTTAGATCTTCCGGCATCAGTCCACATACCACATGGTTGGCAAAATCAGCATACCAACGGACTTGTTTGAAAGTGACCGAGAATACCTACTCATTGGAAAATGACTCATTGATATCTCTCTCCAGCTCTTCATTTTCCTTGGTTTCTAACCTGAATAGATGATCATCCACTAGATTTTCACACCCTTTTCTATCTTTGACTTCAAAATCAAATTGTTGCAATAATAATACCCACCTTATTAATCATGGCTTGACATGTTTTTTGGCCATCAAATAGCGCAAAGATGCATGATCAGTGTGAATAACAACTTTGGTGCCTAACAAATATGCCTAGAATTTTTCAAATGCTTGTACCATCGCAAGTAATTCTTGCTCAATAATCGTGTAGCTACGCTGATCACCATTTAGGGTTTTGCTTGCATAGTAAATGGTATGAAATTGCTTGTTACATTTTATTCCCAACACGACACCTAATGTCATACCACTGGCATCACACATTACTTCGAAAGGTGCCAACCAATTGGGAATAATGATAACTTGGGTAGAGATCAATTTCTCTTTCAAACACTTAAAGGCTACCATACAAGAATCATCAAAGTGAAATTTTACCTCTTTTCCCAACAACTTGCACATTGGGATCATAATTTTTGAGAAGTCTTTGATGAACCTCCGGTAGAACTCAGCATGCCCAAAAAAACTATGACTACCGTTTATCGAGATTGGTGGTGGCAGTTCCTCAATCACCTCAATCTTTGCTTTATCAACCTCTAGCCCCTTTTTCGATACCTTATGGCCCAAAACTATACCTTCCCTAACCATGGAGTGATATTTTTCCCAATTTAGGACTAGATTAGTTTCCACATATCTTTGAAAAACTTGCCTAATATGTGACAAACATGTTTCAAAAGAGTCACCCACAACTAAGAAGTCATCCATGAAAACTTCCCTTAAATCTTCTACCATATCAGCAGAAATAGACAACATGCAACGTTGGAATGTTGCCTGGGCATTACACAACCCGAAGGCATTCCGTTGAAAGCAAAGGTACTGTAGGGGTAGGTGAATATTGTCTTCTCCTGATCCTCTGGTGCAATAAAGATTTGATTATACCCGGAGTACCCATCCAAGAAACAATACCTTCAATGTTACGAAAGTCGATCAAGCATCTGATTCATGAATGACATGGGAAAGTAATCTTTTTCGGTCCATGAGTTTAACTTGAGGTAATCTATGAAAACCCTCCATTTGGTTACCGATGTCATCGAAACTAGTTCCCCTTTCTCATCCAGGACTACCATGATCCCCCCATTTTTGGGTACACATTGTAGTGGGCACACCCATTTACTATCCCCAATAGGGTAGATCACTTCTGTATCCAACCACTTGATTATCTCCTTTTTCACTACCTCTTGCATTGGTGGGTTCAATCTTTTTTGATTCTCGACACTCGGTTTGAATTCACTATCACATTGAATTTTGTGAGTGCATATGCCAGGTGGAATACCCACAATGTCAGCGATCATCGACCCTATTGCCTTGATGTACCTCCTCAACACCTCAAGAAGCAAATTTACTTGCCATTTAAGGAATTCAACAACAATAATAACAAGTAGAGTGTTGTTAGCCCCCAAAAGTGCATATCACAAGTGAGCTAGGGGTGTTTACAACTCAAGCTTTGGTGGTTCCACTGTAGATGGTTTTGCGGGAGGCTTTTCTAAATTTTTCAGATCAATGTCCAGCTTTAATGGATTCCTTGAAAAATCCCTCAATCCTAAGAGGGCAGCTACAACCTCATCGTAACCTTGTACTTTGGTCTCATCATAGTTCACAAGCACCGCCTCAAGTGGTTCATTCATACACAATAGATGTCTCACACTAGCCACTGTTTCATCGACACATCAACTGTCGAAACCATGTGAATATCGCTTGGATGCTTCATTGACCTACACAGATTAAAGGTGAATTCATCATCGTTCACTCGAAACTTCAGTTCTCCACTTTCAACATCCATTAGCACTCTTCCTGTCGCCAAGAATGGTCTTCCCAAAATAATGGAAATTTCAGCATAAATCTAGCAATCAAGGATGACAAAATCAGCCTGGAAGATGAATCAATTGACATTTATAAAAATATTATTGAGTATCCACACATGATGGTTGATCGACTTGTTCGCCATAAAGAGCCTCATCGGTGTGGATTTTGATTCACCCAACCCAATTTGTTTATAGATTGCGTATGGCATTAGATTAATGCTTTTCCACAGATCACATAGGTCTTTGGCAAATTGGAGCATGACAATAGTGCAAGGGATGGTAAATGCTCTAGGGTCTTCTTTCATTTTAATCGTCTCACTAGTCATAATTGAACTATGATGTTTGCGTAATCAAGACATAACTTCCAATACAAGTGTCTATAGGCGTACAATATTAAAGTAACCCAACAAAGGGTTTGGGTCGAGTCCCAAGGGAGTGGTTTTGAGAATTAGTAGAAAATAAAATTTAGATTTAATTAGTCATAGCTAAAGACATTATCAAATGAAAATAAGTTAATTCAAAAGAGTGACACAAGTGTCAATTATCTATGGGATTTGTGACAAGTAAGAAAAAATAGCAAAAAATAAAGAGAGATATAAATATGGAGACAAGATTCTTGGGATGTGATAGGAACACGGATTAGAATAGACTATTAGGTACATGCTTTTGAAAGTAAATCCATTGAATATTTTTGACTAGGCTAGACTAGAGTGAGGGTAAATTCTCTCTCGAGCAACTTACCCCGAATCAAATGGGTTCCTCTCGGAGACCCACTTGCCGCATGAAGACCAACCTTCGCCTTAAACCACTCAGTCTCTTGAGCTGAGTGTGTGAGAGAAGGTTCACTCTCTCGAGCTGAAGCTCATGTCGACCCACTCCCACCGACCATCAATTTAGTAGTCTTAGTTTTACAACCTCTCTCCTGAGCAAGTTGAAAATACAAAGGTGAAATCGTATTTGCAACTACAATTTCATTAAGTTCTAGCACAACTACTAAACGAAATCACATCTAAACAACAAATAAATCATCCACAAGTAAGACCCAATAGATAATTTAACCCATATTCACAAAATCACATCCCAAGAATTGGGGTTTTAGCTAAACATGTAAAAGAGATAGAAATTTATACAAATATGAGTTTGCATTCAAATGGGTATGAAGATTTAAGTCGGAAAAAAAGCCAAGAGTGAAGAATCCACAAGACCTAAGTCCAAATTCTTGGAGTTGAAACCCTTTGAATCTCGAAGTTCTTCAAAACCCTCTTCAAAGTTAGAACTCAAAATTTCTATAGTAAAAATTATATATTATAATAAATCTGATACTAAGCTACAACTCTTCAACGAGTATTTATAGTTTTCAAAAATCTATGCTACAACGGATCATTCGGCGTCGTTTGTTGAGATCGCCGATCAACTCGGTGATCCGACCTTTGGTGGGTTTTATCATTATCTTGCTCTATCCTTCAGCATTGTCGTGTTTGGATCATTGGGCGACATAGTACAACTTTACGGAACTGCTCGGAGATACACAAACTGCTTCTTTTCACAACCAATTTTAGCCTCTCTTTCAAGGCTCAGTATACTGGAACAAAAGGCAAGGATAAGACCTTTTGGCATCTCACCGAATGGATTCGGCGATTCTCATATCTTCATTTATTTGTTCTTTCAACTACCTTTGTTCCTTTTTTGCTAAGTAGTGTCCATGCTTTCCTTCAAACTCCTAATACCTGAAACTTAAGGGTTTCATTAGAGGACACTAATTCTATCAAAATATAGTCCTAAATAAGTCCAATTTATGGACTCATCAACACTCCCAACTTAAACTTTTTCTTGTCTTCAAGTAAACTCAAGTTCAGCCGTTCAAAAAGGGTGTCTCGAACAATGCTACACAAGACTCAATCATGAATATACACAACAAGAATCAATTTAATTATGCAAAGATCAAATGTGCACTCAAAGATTCAAGTTGTGACTCACCAATATCAAAGAATCTCATGCTCACAATACTTGCTTCAAATGCAAGTTCAAGCTCAACCAAAGTGTTCAAATGCCTTCACATAAGGAATGATTCCATGTTCACACAATGGTTCACAGTTTAAAGCTTGAGAATCAGATGAACGCTCACACTCACAAAAAAGAATACAATGCATAATTTTAGCCATAGGTTTGCCTATATTTTCCAATCAACATTTCTTTTAGCTCCCTCAAGATCAAAAAGGTCTTTTCAAGGCTTGTAATTGGGCTGAGTGACTTTTATCCTCATGAAATGTGGTTCTCACAACACTTCCATTCCTTTTCCTTCACCATTCTCTTTAGTGCTCATAAGTCATCCAATTATTCCCTTTCCATGGATTGTTTGGGAACCCCATTTCTTTTGTACTTTATTCCACAACTTTCTTTTTCTTTTTCTTTCTCTTTTCTCTTTTTTTTTATATGTACGGAGGGGTTCCATTTTTTTCAAAACCATGGGTAAGAGGGACTTTCTTGTACTTCTTGATTTGCCTTTTCTTTTCACCGTACCCCAACTTAGGCTTTTGGCCTAAGTTGGCTATTCAACTAACAACAACTTCATGAGGATTATGGGTAATGGATAAAGAAAGGTTACGATTTCATCAAGTTTCTTCCAAAGAAAGTTAAGGCTCAAGGGGTGTTCAAAAGCGGTTCACACTCTCACAAGGTAGGTCACAAAAGAGGTATATGTCAAATTGGCTCACACTCATAGAAGTTACCTAAGATCATATAAAGAGATAGCATCACTTAGTTGACCAGACCAATGGGGAAAATTCTAGGATCTATCATGCATGGTTCAAAGTAAGCTCATCACACTAGGCATTGACACTACAGTTAAACAAGACTCCACACTTTCGCTAGTGTGCAATGATCATCATAAGAGACTCAATTCGATAATAGGCTAGTCATAACGAGATGCAAAGAGTTCACATATTGTCTATGCACCTTCATTTAGCCTCATAGTAGCTACTCATTCATGTTTGTTTGATTGAGAGACCTATTCAAGTCATTGATATTGATCAAAACTGAGACTTAAATTTTGCAAAAGAATAACTACATTCAACACACAAGAGGTGGCAAAATATTTTGGACTGGTCAAAATCAATTTTGCAATTTCAAATAAACGGAGCCATAAGCTCAAACATCCATGAAAAGCAATGTAATAACACAATAATAGCTCACAACCCAAAATATAAACAAAACACGAACATCAATAGCACACAAAGGTGGGCCTCACCCTACCACAAATAAAAACCTTTGTCCTCAAATGCAAATAACACAGAATTCGAAATGTAAAATAAATAAAGATAGAGCGGATCCTGGATAATCGGTCGCTCCATCTACCTGGGCATTAGTGCCCAATGTGTCAGCCTGAAATTTGATAATGGCTCTCGAAGCTTCTTCGAAAGATTGAGCCAACAAAAATGAGTGGATATCTGTGAAGAATCCATACCTCTACGAGGGAATAGTGGTGTCTCGGGGCTTTTTTCTCTTGCTGGCATTGGGCTTCTTGCCCTCATTATCCATTTTGGGAGGATTTGTTGCCTTTGTATTTTTCTTGAAATTTTTTGCTCTTGTTTGTCGGGGTAGCATATCTCTTCATGCTACTTTTGGTTTAGCCATTTCTGCAAAGCTTTGAGAAAAAGTTAGAAAGTATTCAGACAAAAGCAAGGTAGTTCAATTGTAGAATCACTTCGCAGAACCAGTTGGTGAAGAGCGCAACTACTTAGGCAGTCCACCGAGTGAAATGCATAGAGAATACAAGGATGCAGATAAAGGGCGAACAGGAAGACTTTTGGCAAGGCGCCGAATGCGTTCAGTGACTTCATGCTTCTAGCCAAAAGTTATAGAATTCAACATCATATTTGGCATTAAATTAAAGGCGAGATGGGGATTTTAGGCCAACCGCATAGTGGTTTGGCGAGCTTGACCCAGCTCGCCAAATGACCCAATGTGCCTGCTTTCAACCCAGCTTTCCCGAATTCAACCATGTGATCCCCAAAAACAAAATTAAGGCATGCACAACTCAAATTAGACTTAGACCCAGTGACAATCATGCACAACCCACAATTTTTCATCCAATTTAAAGCGCAACCTTCAGGAATTAACTATTTAAGTTAGTACGGGTAAAATTTACGAACCTAACAGGCAAAAAACTATTTTAATCCTGCTAGAAAGGCCCAACACA
This sequence comes from Solanum bulbocastanum, assembly GCA_037074985.1. NCBI lineage: Eukaryota > Viridiplantae > Streptophyta > Magnoliopsida > Solanales > Solanaceae > Solanum > Solanum bulbocastanum. The sequence goes on from CM073604.1 coordinate 10,787,903, forward strand.
CATCATCAAATTAATGTCGTTTCATTTGAGTACAACTTTCAAGGAAAGGAACGTGGGGTTTGAAGTACCAAACCTTTTAGGCTGATCAAGTAGATATTGAGATGCTAGGAAGCAATGTAATTCAACTCTTAGTACAATTCGATACTAAAAATACTCCAAAAATGCAAGAAATGTAAAACTAGAGTGCAAGTGTGAGTTTGGGAAGATGAAAAAGTGAGGGCAAGGGAATGAATTTGAAACTTTTAAACCTTTCGCTTGAAAAACTATCCAGTTTTCGCCCATTCAGTGACATTAGTCAGGATTGCCAAACCAATCGACATTTCACCGAGTTGCCATTTGCCTTGCTGAATTTTACAGAACTTCTAATTGTTTTGGGAGTCCAAACAGTGGTCTCTGTCAGGATCGCTGATATTTTTGGTGATTTGCTAGTAATTTCCTATGCCCGCCGAGTTTTACAGACTCAAATGCAAGTTGGTCTTGAGTCTAACAGCGGTCTAATTTAGGGTCACCAAACCGTTTGATGATTTACGAATTGGACCTATTGCTCGCCAATCTGCACTTTTCGTCCACTCTCCACACTTCTATCTGCACAATCAACACACTATTATTTTATCAAAGAAAAAGAAAGCAATAAATGGTTTTCAGTTATCTCCCAAAAAACACCTTATTTAACGTCGTGACACGACGGGGAAATGCCTTCAAGCATCCTCCAGATACACCACTTTAACCAAAGAAATCTCTTGACATTCCCCAAGATATAATTTCAAAATTTGACTGTTCACTTTAAATGGGGGTCCTTCTTGATCTTCTACTTATATGGCACCATTGGTGATAACCGCATTACTCTAAAAGGTCCAGACCATTTGGAGTTGAGTTTTTCGAGAAATAGTTTAAGTCGAGAGTTGTACAGCAACACATAATTTGCCACCTTGAAGTCCCACTTGAGTATTTGTGCATCATGCCATTTCTTTATCTTTTCTTTGTAAATGGCTGAACTTTCATAAGATCTGAGTCTAAATTCATCCAGTTAGTTCAACTGGTCTACCCTTCCCCTTAAAGTTTTTGACTAATCCAAATTTAAAGCTTTCAATACCCACAATGCTTTGTGTTCCAACTCGATGGGCAAATGAAAAGCCTTACCAAAAACCAACTGATACAGGCACATACCAATAGGTGTTTTGTAACCGGTCCGATATGCCCAAAGTGCATCATCGAGCTTCCTAGATTAGTCAGTTCTATTGGCATTCATTGTCTTTTCCAGGAAGCTTTTGATCTCCCGATTTGATACCTACCTTGACCTAGCAACTTGTTTGGGGATGATAGGGAGTTGCTACCTTGTGCTTTACCCCATATTTGCTCTGCTCCATTGAGAACCATTTATTGCAAAAGTGGGATCCCTCATAACTAGTAATTCCCCTATGAGTGACAAATATCGCAAAAATGTAACATTTCAAAAATTGACAACACTTTTCCTTTCGTTGTTTGGAAGTGCAATAGCTTCCACCCATTTCGAAACATAATCTACAGCCACCAAGATATATTTATTTCCAAATGAGCTCACAAACGGGCCCATGAAATCGATCCCCTATACATCGAATAGCTCGACCTTTAAAATAGAAGTGAGAGGTAGTTCGTGTCTTCTAGACACTCCACCTTGCTGCTGACATTGAGAGCATTTCTTCGTAAATTCATGTGCATCGTTTTAGAGGGATGGCCAGTAATATCCACGTTGGAGAACTTTAGCAGTGGTGCGAATACCACTATGGTGACCTCCCCCTGGAGAGGTATGACAAGCATGGAGAATTTTGACTTCTTCTTCTTTCGGAACACACTTTCTAATCGCATGGTCAGCACAGTCTCAAAACAAGTATGGTTCATCCCAAAAGTACTTTTTATCATCAACATGAACCTCTTCTTTTGGTAAAAGGTCAACTTATCCGGCATCAACTCACACACAATGTAGTTTGCAAAATCTGCATATTATGGCGTATGTTTGAGAGATATTGCAAACATCTGTTCATTGGGGAAGGAGTCGTCTATGTTGACCGCAGCCACTTGATTTTCGCATCCTTTTCAATCTTTTACCTCAAAATCAAATTCTTTTAATAGTAGCACCCACCTTATCAATCTTGGTTTTGCATATTTCTTTCCATCAAGTAACGGAGTACAGCATAATCAGTATGTATGATTACTTTGGTGCCTAGCAATTACGTTCGAAACTTTTCAAATGCATAGACGGTAAGCAACTCTTGTTCAGTGACTTTATAATTGTGTTGGGTACTATTTAAGGTCCTGCTTGTGTAATAAATTGGGTGACATAATTTGTTGCACTTTTGCCTCAACACGACCCCCAATGCCATACCACTAGCATCATACATTACTTCAAAAGATTAGGACCAATTAGGGCTGATGATAATAGAGGTGGATGCTAGTTTCTCTTTCAAACACTGAAATGCAACCATACAATCATCATCAAAATAGAATTTCACTTCCTTCTCTAAGAGTTTGCATAATGGGTGTGCGATCTTTGAGAAGTCTTTAATGAACCTTCAGTAGAACCCTGCATGCCCCAAGAAGCTGCGAACACCCTTCATGAAATTAGTGGGGGTAATTTCTCAATGACCTCAATTTTTGCCTTATCAACTTCCAGCCCCTTTTGCGACATCTTATGCTCGAGAACAATATCGTCCTTTACCATAATGTGACATATCTCCCAGTTCAGAACCAGATTCATATCCACGCATCTTTGGAGCACCTGCCCTAAGTGTGTCAGGCATTCTTTAAACGTATCCCTTACGACTGAGAAGTCCTCCATGAATACCTTTATAGAGTCTTCGACCATATCTGCAAAAATAGACAACATGCAACGTTGAAATGTTGCTGGGGCATTACATAACCTGAATGGCATGCTTTTGAAAGAAAATGTTCCATAAGGGTAAGTAAAAGTTGTTTTCTCTTGGTCTTTTGGCCCAATAGAGATTTGATTGTAACCGAAATACCCATCTAAAAAACAATACCACCCCCTTTTCGATAATGGGTGAAGCATCTGGTCTATAAAGACATTGGGAAGGTGTCCTTTTCGGTCCATGAGTTAAACTTTCGATAATCCATGCATACTCTCCACCCAGTCACTAGTCTAGTCGGCATAAGTTCCTCTTTGCATTTGGGAGTACAGTGATACCTACCTTTTTTGGCACACATTGTACAGGGCTTACCAATTTACTATCTGCAATTGCGTAGATTACTCCCACGTCTAATCACATGATAATCTCCTTTTTCACTACCTCTTGCATTTGTGGGTTCAATCTCCGTTGATGTTCCACGCTAGGTTTACATTCATTATCAAGTCGAATCTTATGCGTACAGATAACAGGAGGTACTTCAATAAGCAAGTTCACCTGCCTTTCAAGCAAGTCAGCTGTGATAATCATGAGTAAAGTATTATTGGCTCCCAGGAGGACATATTTGAGATGAGAGGGTAGTGCTTTTGACTCCAGATTTGGCAGTTCCTCAATTGATGGCTTTACAGGAGGACTTTCTCTGTTTTTCATGTCAATATCAAACTTTATTGGATTCCTTGTATACACTCATAATCCTGATAAGGCAGCTACCACTTCATCATAGCCCTGAACTTTGGATTCATCATAACTAGCAAGCACATATTCAAGGGGTTCATTCTTTCGAATCAAATGGCTCACACTTTCCAACGCTTTATCTATAACATCCTCAATTGACACCACATGGATATCGCTTGGCTGTTTCATGGATTGGCAAATATTGAAGGTTACCTCATCATTGTTTACCCAAAACTTATTTCCCACTTTCGAGATCCACCAATGCCCTCCCGATTGCTAAGAATGGTCTTCCCAAAGTAATGGGGATTTCAGCATTGATCTCACAATCTAAAATCACAAAAATAGTCAGAAAGAGGAACCAATCTACTTTTACCAAGATGTCATAGAGTATACCTACTGGATGCTTGATTGATTGATCCACAATAAAGACTATCATTGTGGTTGCCTTTGCTTCACCCAAACCAAGATGGCTTGTAGATTGCATATGGAATTAAGTTGATGGTTGCTCCTAAATCGCACAAAGCTTTAGCAAATTGGAACATACCAATGTGCACGGGATGGTGAATGCCCCAGGATCTTCTCTCTTAGTGATTAGCTCTTGTCTCATAATTGCGCTGTAACTGTGGGGTACTTCAATAGTTTTATAGTCCAAGATCCTTTTCTTTGTAACTGGCTCTTTCATGAATTTGACGTATCCCAGCATTTCCAACAATGCTTCCACTAGAGGGAGGTTAATAGATTATTTCTTGAACATTGAAAAGAACTTTTTGAACTTCTCGTCTTCATTCTTCTTTTTCAAGTGGTGGGGAAATGGTGGAGGTATCTTGGGTAAAGGGTGCATGAATTTTGGAACTTGACCTTGTTGCTCCGCTTCCTCCTGTGGTTCTTCAGCAAAGGTTTTGTCGAATAGGTAATTCTTGTTCCTCCATAGCTTGGCTCTCTTTATGCTTTTGAAGATCCTTATCATTCCATTACATTTCTTGTTCCCTATTGAGGAAAGGTTTTGCGGCTCTTTAAATATCTTCCATCGGTGTTTTGGATGTTAATTGAGCTAATAATTGACTCAATTAACCTTCCAGCATTTTGATGACATCAACATGAGAATTCACTTTACTGTTCAATGATGAAAAGTCCTCTTTCATCCCTTTTAGCAAATCATCAGAGACCTCAATTTATCGAGTATGCGTGATAATAAATCATTTACCTGAGGACTACTTGCACTTCCTTTGGATTTCAGGTTTTCACTCAAGTGAGTATGGTCCTTCTCATAATCATCCTGCTCAGCCCAATATTGCCAATATGTTCTTGGTTCTTCACCCCCATAATAGTTCCTATAGCGACCCCTTTTCCATTTACCGTATGCACATAAATTTCATGATATATATATATATATATCATTTATTTATTGTATTTTATTTTTTTTTTATTTGCAAGTAAGTAATGATAATAAATATTATCCACTTTCGAGTACCCAACTAATTGGGTTCATGCTTTATACAATCGTTATAAACAAGTAGGACATGTAACATATTACAAAACTTGGGCTTACACACCCCAAATAAACCAAACACGTAGCCATAATTAGATTACAATCCATGCACATGATACGGTTAGCCTTCAAAATCTAATGCAAATATACATAGCATATATCATATATAAGTACCAAGATTTATACAAAATATATATGCCTATATGCAAATGTGATCTTCTTTAAAGTTCTCAAAATTTCCATCGCCCATGGCCATCTTCATCACTCCTCTCGATCAGCCCCTACGATAGAAACAACTATCGCTAAGCATAAAGCTTAGTGGTGTAAAAACTATAGGGTCGAAATGCTCAATATTCATCAAGCCACCTTTTCCAAGTCAATGAGCATCATACTTGAAATATAATAAATAAATCAAGTAACAATAGATAACAAGTATCAAATTCGATATTCAAAGATACAATGTCAAGAAGCTCATAGCACCCTTTTCCAAGAATTTCAATAGCAAGGCTCGTCCAATATATACTTCATGTCGTCACACTCGGCACAAGCAAGTATCAAGAAGGGTCGCTGCCCTGTATCAAGAAGGACCGAAGCCCTGTATCAAGAAGGACCGAAGCCCTGTATCAAGAAGACCAAGAACCATATTAAAAATGGCTTTCTAGTTCGTACTTAAAATGGATAACTTCCATTCCTAAGACGAACTACAAATCCAGAGTCAAGATGGCAAATGATCTGAATCAAGAGGCCTGCCAAGAGTGACAAAGCCGCAACTACAAGAAGGACATAGTCCCAACAAGAGTGCCAAGTGATCAAACAATCTGTACAAGTGGGCGAATTACACAAACATCATACCAACATGACAATGCAAAGTAACAAGAGGCAGCTGAGGTATCAAGATCAAATTTCATTTATACCAGCCATCACAAGAGTTCAAGTACAAGTTTATACACAAACCTCAATACTTTAGTGTAGCAATAGTCCAACAAACTTTGCAAGCAAACCGGAGGCCAACCAACGTATCAAGTTCCTCAACTTGTTCACAAGTCTATACAATCTTAAAAATGCAATTAAATAACTTCTTTAATTCCTCATATCTCAATAATATCGAAATAAAACAGGATTACCACACATACACAATTCTGTTCTCAAAACAGTGATTCTGGACAGTTTAGTACCCCATGTTGCAACTTAAATTTGAACAGGAAATAAGCAAAAATAGATTTTGTAACCTTCATTAAAGTTGTAGATACATCTCTTAAGATTCCAACTCAATAAGAATCACTGAAAAATACATTTTGTACAAAAAGATATCATCAATACACTAACAGTGGTTCCTACCGGAATTCTAAACCCGAAATCTGGACAACACTTGTCCTGTGTTGCGTCCCATTTTTAACATCTATAACAGCTAAATTAGACTTTCACATAAACATAAGAGTTGTAGATATATGAACCAGCTTTCCAAATCATATTTATTCACCCAAAACGAAGTTCTAGATACTGAGATATTCTAAACGTAACACAACCTACTCAGCTACAACAACAGAGAAATCTGGACAGAACTTGTCCTGTGTTGCGTCCCAGTTTTCACATCCATAACAGCTAAATCAGACTTTCAAATAAACATAAGAGTTGTAGATATATGAATCAGCTTTTCAAAACATATTTATTCACCCAAAACGGATTTCCAGATCACAAGATATACACAATTTACCAACCACTGCCTAGTTCAGGAACAGATTTTCAGCACTTACCAACAAGGTAGTTTGTCTCTTGAATTTCCGCCAAAAGACCAAGGTTTTTCTTGTGATTTTGATGAAGAAAGGGTTAATCAAAGTTCTAAAGTTTTTGTGACTTTGAATGGACCGAAATTCACTAGAGAAATGTTAATATATAGCCACACAAGTTATGCTTATCACTTGGGACACTTGGCTGGCCAAGGTGCTGCCAGCCATGCTTTATATATATCCCATTTGTGCTGCCCAAAAATGCATATTTACATTTTTTTATATGTATGTGTCTCAACACCATTTAATTACCTATAATTAGGATAAAATATTTTCTAGATACCCCAATACAAACCCTTAACTTACGATAACAATTTATGCTACGCAAGTTAGCAATTTTCACAACTTTAAAGTCTCCCAAAATGAGAGTAAACCAAATTGAAATAGTTTAACAAAGGTAAATCAATATACACGTTCTTATTAACATTTAGGGGTGTTACAGTTCCAACCTTGATTTCCGCCCTGTTGTTGATAGCGTGGGTGGAAACCCTATTTATATCTTCTGGAGTTCCAACCTTGATTCTCCCCCGGTCTTGAGTAACCAGAAGAAGAACCCTTCTCTACTCGAAATACTCCATATGTCCCCTTCATGTGTTCTTGTAGAATTTCCATTTGAGACAACATCTTTTTGATTTTTTCATCTCTCTCCCTTTGTTTATTGAGGTGTTCTTTTGTTAATCTAAAGCATAGTAGGGAAACTTGATCATCTTTGGTGTACCATGCCTGGTTTACTTTAGTCATACCATCTAGGAGAAATGAAGCTACTTCAAATGATTGTAACAATACCTCCTTGTACCAATTGATTAGCGTTCCCTTTATTAACCGAGTCCAGACTACGGTAAAAGTATTGGAGAAACAATTCACTTGGCAGCCCATGCATTGGGCACTTACGCAAAAATCTCTTGAACCTTGTCCATGATTCGTGAATCGGTTCACCATCCTTTTTCTTGAAATTCAAAATGTCATCCCTCAGTTTCATCATTCTTGATGGAGTAAAGAATCTTTCATGAAAGGCCATAACTAGCTCCTCCCATGATTTGATAGAGTTGTTTGAAAGCTCGAACAACCATTTAGTAGCTCCCCCGGTCAATGATAATGGACATAAGCGAAGTTGTATGGATTCTTGAATGATAAATGGGTGCAAACTTCCACAAAGATTTGTATATGTTCGTACAGATCTTCATTCTCTAACCCTCCAAATAAACCTCTTGAATGTATGAGCTGGAGTGTCGCGCTAGTAACTTTAAACATTACATTTTCTTGGGCTTGTGACATGCAAATATCACCCATCTCACCCATGTGGGCAAGGTTATAAACACTATTAACATCATCGATGTCGTCTCGATGAAAAGCACCACCCGCTGGATCACCCGCATGGCAGCTATTCTCCCCGTTTGCACTCATATGCCCTATTGTGACACACAAATACTCCAAACAAAACTAAAACTTAAGTGAGTAAACTATGATTAAGAAGAACAAAAATTTTACTAAACTAAAACTTCTTAAATAACACCACTCTCTGACAGTGGAGCCATTTTGATGTTTACGTAATCAAAACACAACTTCCAATGCAAGTGTCTACTATTGTACAATAGTAAAGTAACCCAACCAAGGGTTGGGGTCGAGTCCCAAGGGAGTGGTTTTGAGAATTAGTAGAAAAATAAAATTTAGTTCTAATTAGTCATAGCTAAAGACATTATCAAATGGAAACATGTTAAATCAAAGGGGTGACGCAAGCGTCAATTATCAATGGGGGTTTGTGATAAATAAGCAAAAATAGCAAAAAATAAAGAGAGATACAACTATGGAGACAAGATTCTTGGGATGTGATAGGAACACGGGTTAGTCTAGACTATTGGATACATGCTTTCGATAGTAAATCCATTGAATATTTGTGACTAGGCTAGACTATAGTAGGGATAAATTCTCTCTCGAGCAACTTACCCAAATCGAAAGGGTTTCTCTCTGACACCCACTTACCGTATGAAGAACAACCTTTGCCTTAACCCACTCACTCTCAAGTTAAGTTTGTGAGAGAAGGACTAGGGTTCACTTTCTCGAGATGAACCTCATGTCAACCCACTCCCACTGGCCATCAATTTAGTAGTCTTAGTTTTACAAACCTCTCTCTCGAGCAAGCCGAAAACACAAAGGTGAAATTGTATTTGCAACTACCATTTCATTAAGTTCCACCACAACTACTAAATGAAATCACATCTAAACAACAAATAAATCATCAACAAGCAAGACCCAATAGATAGTCTAACCCATATTCACAAAATCACACCCCAATAATTGGGGTTTTAGCTAGACAAGTAAAAGAGATACAAATTTATACCAATATGAGTTTGCATTCAAATGATTTAAGTCTCAAAACAAGCCAAGAGTGAAGAATCCACAAGACCTAAGTCCAAATTCTTGGAGTTGAAACCCTTTGAAATTTCAAGTTCTTCAAAAGCCTCTACAAACTTAGAACTCAAAAATTCTATATTAAAAATATGATACTAAGCTATAATTCTTCAACGAGTATTTATAGTTTTCAAAAATATGTGCTGCAACAAATCATTCGGCATCGTTAGTCAAGATCGTTGATCAACTCAGCAATCAGCCCTTTGGTAGGTTTCATTGCGGTCTTGCTCTATCCTTTAGCATCGTCGTGTTTGGATCATTGGGAGAGATAGTATAGCTTCACAAAACTAGGCGATACGCCGACTGCTCTTTTTCATCACTGATTTGATCCTTTCCTTCAGGGCTCAGCACACTGGAACAAAAGGCGAGGATAAGACCTTTTGGCGACTCGCCTAATGGGTTCGGTGATTCTCAGATCTTTATTTCTTCGTTCTTTTAGCTGCCTTTGTTCCTTTTTTGTTAAGTAGTGTCCATGTTTTCCTTCAAACTCCAAATACCTTAAACTTAAGGGTTTTCATCAGATATTGAGATAAAATATGCATTTGAGGACACTAATTCTATCAAAATATAGCCCTAAATGATTCCAATTTGTGGACTCATCAAACTAGAACTATGAGAAACTTCAATTGTCTCAAATTTTAGGCTCCTCTTTCTAGTAACTAACTCCTTCATGAATTTGACATAACCCAACATCTCCAACAATGGAGAGTGTCTTGAACACTGATAAGAACTTCTTGAACTTCTCATCCTCATTGTTCTTTTTGCAGTGTTGGGGAAATGATGGGGTTACCTTGGGAAGATCTTGCACGACTTTTGGGATTGGGTTGCTCTTTCCTTTATCCTCTTATAACTCCTTGGTAAGACTTTGCGGGATGGGAACCTCCTCTTCCTCAATATCTTTTTCTTCTTCAAGAGTTTGAGCTTCATCATTCCCCTTCATATCACCACTCACTACCTTTCCATTTCTAGTAAGCACAACCCAATTGTTGTCACCATCCTCCCTCGAAGTTACGGTGTAATCAGTTTCTTCCCTTTCGACCATCTTAGGTTCCAATTTTAATAAAACATAAGGTGAGACTTGGTCATCTTTAGTGTACTATGCTTGATTTATTTTGGTCATGTCATTAAGAAGGGATGAAGCTACCTCAAACGATTGCTACATTTTTCCTTTTGTAAACAAATTGATCAGCCACCCCTTTATCTACTGAGTCAAGACTTCTATTGAAGTATTGGAGTAGCACGTTGTTAGGAAGTCTATACGTTCGACATTTAAGTAATAACTTCTTACACCTCATCCATGTTTCGTGGATTGGTTCACCTTCCAATCGCTTGAAACCTTGAATGCAATCTCTAAGCATGATCATCCTTGACGGGGGAAAGGATCTCATATTGAATGCCATAGTAAGCTTATCCCAAGAGGTGATGGAATTCTTTGAAAACTCAACCAACCACTTGCTAGCTTCACCCGTTAAAGATAATGGAAACAACATGAGGCAGACTGATTCTTGTCACACGTTCTCGAATGAGAACGAATTACAAACATCCGTGAAGTTCCAAAAATGCTCATGTGGGTCCTCATGGGCCAATCCTCCATAAAGTCCTTCCATTTGGAGGAGATGGAGTCTTGCATTAGTAACATGGAATATAGCCTTTCCTTCGATTGCTATAAAATAGATTGCACCAATTCCAGCCATTTGAATTGGGTTATGTATGCTATTAAGATCGTCCATATGACCTTAGTGGCCCACTTAACTACCATAACTCCCTGCTTTACTCATATCTTCTTCTGTTGAACACAACCAACACAAACACAGAACAAATTAAATTGATTCAACTTTAGCCAACAAACTCATGAATTAAACTTCAATATGAGAATTCTAAACAACACCCCTCCCTGGCAACAACGCCATTTTGATTAACGTATCAACTACACCTCATCTAATACTAAGCATAGACAATCATTAAGCAGTATAAACCCAACAAGAGAGTTGGGGTCAATCCCACATGGAGTAAGAAATTTTGAATTCAAGTAAGAAATGGAAATCGTGATTTTCATAGTTGAAGGAATAGAGATTATCGGAAAATATTAATAAAATTAGAATGGTGACAATTAGTGTCACGATAAGGGATTTTAGATGAGAAAGCTAACTCAACAATTAATTAAGGGGGATCATATATGGGAAAGATGCTTGGGGAGTTGACCAATCAATTGCTAAAATTTGACTCAATGTGTGTGTGTTACTTGATAATCATCAGTGCTGACTCTTCGTGGGTAAGATGAACTTTAGATGAGATACTTTTCTCTCGAACAACTACCTCACTTCAGTTGAGTTCTCTCAAACCTCAATGGGCTAAACATGGAAACAAGCCCACAACGTCACTACATTCAGTCTCTAGAGCTAAATACATAGAATAGATCTTAGTATTCACTCTCTTGAGCTAAACCCACTTTGACCCAATAACTACGAGTGCCAACTTATCACTTTAGTATTAGGCTTCTCTCTCAATCAAGCATAAAAAACTAAATCAAATTGAGCTAAACACACAACAAAGCAATTAAACTACAATAATAAATCAAATCCACTTCAAATTAGTACTAAAATAGATAACAATGAACACCAATCAAGCCAAAATCAGCAATTAATCACATTATCAAACCCTCAAGATGTGGGGTTTTAGCTAAACATCAAAAAAGAAAGAAATTCAGTACCTAATACATGTTCCATAGTTGTGTATTGAAAACCAAATTTCTAAGATGAATAATATCTTATCTATTACAGCAACCAACTGAAATCTCTTTGTAAAAATTGTTAGAAATAAACAAAAATAGTGTTTTGTTCCCTCTATTTTGTTCCACAATGACTGAATGCTTTCTCTCGCTTCCAAGAGTCACTTTATACTGATCTGAGACATGACTTTTTGGAGTTGATTAGCAAGAAAAGTCATGCTTCACCGATTGATCGGCGACTCATTGATCATCCTTATCCACCTCCTTCTTTCTTCACGTTTTTCATCCACCAAACATTGTAACTTTAGGCGGTCTACATCGAGATCACCGATCACCTCTGCTACTCATCATTTAGTCCTTTGGCTCGCAATTTTGATTTTATCTTTTTCTTGTTCAGTGCACTCGGCAGTACATTCTTGCCTCGCCGATGGATTAGGTGATTCAATGATATGTTATGTAGCTCACCCAAACTTCTCTTATTTCAGACGAGTGTGCTGTAAAATTAGGCGGGCTAGGGGCAATTCTGTGATTTGTCGAGTGCTCTTGGCGATCATAAAGCTCGCCCTTCTTCATTTCATTAGCTTGTTTTGTTCCTTTTTGCCTGGTAGTGTCCTTGCTTTGTTCCTTACTCCATATTCCTGAAAATCAAGGAATTAACATTAGTTTATAGTATAAATTAGAAATTTGAAGACACTAGATCTATCAAAACAAAACCCTAAATGAGTCCAAACTCAGACTCATCAAAAACACCTCCGTAATGCGTAGCTGGGCACATATTTTTTCCCCATCTTTTCTTCCTCTCCCGAACTTAAATCAACTAATATCTACTGTAATTCTAAGGAATTCACAAATTCTTGTAACCTAGAGCAATTTCAAAGAAACCCATACAAGAAACCATCAATTAACTCATCTTATTCGAAAACCCTTGCCTGAAGAACTCAACATGAACTTCATTATCAAAGAATGAAGCACAAAACCTGAAGAACTCAACAAGATTATCAATTTACTCAATCTCATGGATGAAATTTGTAAAACAAACTCATGATTGGGGTGTAGGCGAACAAACCCAACACAATGGAAGCTTACATACCTCTTAGGAATAAAAACCATGGTGAAATAATTCCTCAATTCGCAAGAAGACTTGATGAACGCCGTGGACCTTCCCTCTTGTAACACCTCGTACCCAAAAGAGGAAAAGTTAGCAACTTGTAGATATTTCAGGTGCCATCCATGAGGGCCAACCACGCCCTGTGGTTGGGCCCATGTCCCATTGGTGGGCCTCGTGGATGGGCACCATAAGAGGCTGTCTAAGGGAGTGAACCATGGCCAGGACCTATGCTCCATGGATGGGTCCACTTCCTATGGTTAGGAGTCATGGGTCAAAGTCTAGAAAACCAACCCCTAGACCAGTAACCTATGGTTCACGAAGACAGACTGTAGGTCCATCCACAGTTTGTCAAAGAGGTCTTGTGGGTAGGGCCTGTGGGACGGTTAAGTTGAGGACTTAATGGTCATTTTTGGTTTTAATCAAACTTAAGTGAAGTCATTTTCCCAAAAAATAGTGTCACTATATTTGCCTTTTTAACTCTTAAATTCACCCAATTAAGTCATAAATTCCCAAACTTTATCCTCTCCAAATATTCTCTCTCTAGAACTTGAAGAAGAAGGAAGTTGGAGCTAGGGTTCAAGAAGAAAGGTTCTTCACATCAAATTCATTGGGATTTATTGTTGAGGTATGGTAGCTTTCATCCATGGAGTCCCTTCAATATCTCAATTTCAAAGATAGAAATCCCTAAATGTTAGGGTTTGATTCCAAAGTCATGGGTTCTTTTCAAAATTGATTCTAATTGATTGAATTGTGTTATTTTAAGCATGAATTGATGATTTCCTATGGTTTTTATGATGAATCCTCCAAGAACCCATGAAATTCCCATATTTCTCAATTGTAATATCGTGATGTGGGTCTTTGTTGATGAAAGAAGAATATTATGAAATTATGCATGTAGTGATTGGGTTACTTGAATGATAATGATATCCATGTCTAATGTTTTTATTCTAGATGTGTTGATTGAAAGTGAGCTTTGATCCTTGAAAGGGTAAATTATGAGAATTATGCATGTTTATGTAAATACTTTAAGAACACTTTTAGAGTGAAATGTCTCTGATTATGATGTAGTTGCTGTGTTGTTAAAAGGATATTCTCATATACTCACCTATGCATGAATATGATATGGTGTGAAAGGTTTTCTCATATAATGAAGATATTAAGGTTGAAAGCCTTTTTCACCTAATTGAATGTAAGACTTGTATGTAGATATGGAAAGTAAAAGGTTATTCTCCCATATGATTTAAGAGCTATCTTATGAATTAAGCATGGATTGAGTGTCAAAAACATTCTTTCATGAATATGAACTAAGTCAAGACTTAATAAGTACTCCGTGGGAATAATTTCCTAGCACTGAGTGGATATTGATATGAGATGGGAGCCCTCACGTTAGTTGAGCCTGGGTTTTCAGAAGCAATATCTTGGGATGGAAGCCTTCACGATAGTCGAGGGCGGTTTCTAGAAGCGATCTCCTTATCCCATAAACTATGTGCCCCCATAGGTTATTTAGATAATGGATCCATCTAAGCTAAAAGTATAGTTCTACCTTAGGCAAGTAAAACACCCCATTTCGGTGTCAGTAACACTGGGGGATCATGTTATATCTCACATGCTCTCATATAGGTTAAGGCTTATTTCTACAATAAAGACATGAATATGAACTATGAACTATAGTTACTCAATAAGTTTTGTATATGAGTCTCAAAGGCTCTGAAGATGATGATGATTATGTTGGCTATGTCTTATGACTTATGCTCTATAAACTCTTAAATCATGTTTAAATGTATAAATTGCATACTTTCAAATGAAATGTCCATGTTTCAACTTTGTTTATGCATGGCTATCATACTTACTGCATTTTTGTACTAACACCTACTTTTCCTACATTTTTCTTAAGTGTAGGGTTTGTTTTATAAGGTGATCATTCTAGTGGCTAGAGCTTGGAATTGAGTATCTTCCGAGCTTGGTGAGTCCTCATGGTTTGAGGATGGCTTTTTCCCATGTTGTAGTTTCATTCATGCATTTCCTTTTTTGGACATGTTGTAAGGGGCTAGGCCCTATTGCATTCAAACATTGTAATAAATGACTATATTGAGACTTCGTGTCTAGACTTCCACTTTTCTTTTATCAAAATTTTAGACATTGAAATGTGTTTTTACTCTTATTTTTCTATTGCTTATGTTATGAAGACTAAGTGGCTTATAGTGAGTCCTTCGAGGTTCTATACTCCTTGTTACTTCTAGGGGGTACCCCTGGGTCGTGACAAACTTGGTAATCAGAGCACAAGGTTTAGAATGATTCTAGGATTATGTCTCATAAGTGACGTCTAGTAGAGTCTTGTTTAGGAGTGTGAAGTGCATCGTATTTATGAACAAGAAGCTACAAGATGTTTAGGAAATTCCACTTCTTACATAACTCTTAAGTCGTGTGATAGAGTTTAACTCTATAAGGTCTTTTTTCTAATCCTTGCTCGATGGTCTACAAGATATGACTACTTGAAAGACTTTTGCATAAAGGAATGAGAAAGACAATGTAAATCAAGGAGCTCTTCTTCAAGCTCCTCAAGTTCTTTAAGCTTTGATTGATCCTTTAGTAGAAAATGTTACAAATGGCAGTTTAGGGCAGCTTTAAATGTTTTGGCTCAAGCCGTGACAACTCAATACAATAGAGAGGTGACTGCTCCCGTCAACCCTAATGTGAATTCCGCAGCTTCAAGAGGGAGGGGCTTTGCAAGGATGAACCCTCCAGAATTATAACACTCCAGAAACTAGTAGGCTAAACTAGAGCTTGACGTGGGAGTTAGAGTAGTAGATATAACTTCACATTCTTAAAATGGAGGGTTTAGTGTTAGAACGTCAAGGTACGACCCCTCCAAGAACCAACCAAGGGTCCTTGAGGAGGACCTTGAGAATTGCCAAAGTAGTGGACCAATAGAGGGACCCATGCCCCGTAAGAGGGGTCCATTCTCTATGGGTGAGGGGTCTGTGGATGACCCATAATTCTCTGACCACGAACCACGCCCCACCAGGACAGGGCATGGTCCTACCCATGGTTCGTGGGTCGGGGAGTCGTAGGTCAGGTCAGGAAAACTATTTTTTTTTGTTAGTCTTGGGGGTTAAGTTTAGGGGTTTTAATTAATATTAAGTGGTGTCATTTTACAGTAAATTAGATCACCTATAAATGGTTTTTAGACCCCTAAACTAATTCATCCCTCTCATTATTTCCAAAATCAATTCACAAACTCAACCTCCCCAAATATTTTTCTCTCTAGAACTTCAAGGAAGAAGAAGAAGCATGTTGGAGCTAGGGTTCAAGGAACAATGTTTTATACTCAAATTCATAGGGGCTTTGTAATCAAGGTATGGTAGCTCTTCATCCATGGATAGTTTTCATCCATGCAGTGATGAATCTAAGATTTGAACTCATTTATGGCCAATAACTGATGTAAAATCCTTAATTTTCAGGATTATAGATGGAGGAACAAAGCAAGGAAACTAACAGACAAAAAAAAAAAAAAAACAAAACATGATGAAGAAAATAAAGGTGGGCAAGCCTGATGATCACCAAGAGCACTCGGCATGTCGTCGAGTAGCTTATCAGATTGCCTAAAGTTCCAGTGTGCCAAACCCTGAAGGAAAGAACCAATTTGCCGATGAAAAGGAGAAGTCGGTGGATCGCAAAGTGAATCTACGAGGCCAAGTTAGATCACTCAAAGTTATAGACCTTGAGGATGTTGAGTGCCAAGGCAGAAGGGCGATGGAAGAGACCAAAGGGCAGCTCACCGAGTGGTTCGACAAGCCTGACTTACTTTACCAAATGAGCTTTCATAGCTTATTTTCAGAACATATAAATACGTTTTTAAATATTTAGTAGATTAACAAACAATATTTATAGAAGTTTTTGAATGTTTTGGACATCTGGAGACAATTTTCTCTAGTTTTTCCTTAGCTTTGAAGGATTGAAGAAATTCGCTTTTGAGAAATTGAAAGTGGGTCTTTGAGAATCTTCATATTGGAGCATTGTAAAGACAAAGTCTCTCTTACCCAATTGATGGATAATCAATTTGGTAATGGTTTTTACCTTTTTATGATGTCAGCTAAAACCCTAAATTCTTGGGGTCTGATTATGTGATTATGGGCTGATTTATCTTATGGGTATTGCAAATTGTTAGTGTAAATGATATTTAAAAATGATTTCATTCTTTAATTATGATTTAATTTAAGAATTTTAGTTGCTAATGCATGTCTATGTTTGTGTTCTTGGCTAGCGAAAGAGAGGTTTTAGAACTAAGGTTTTTGATTGATGGTCTGTGGGTATGCCCCTAGAAGATCAGAAGTAGTCAGAGCTGTAATTGTGCGTATTGACCTGGGTTCAGCTCGAGAGAGTGAATCGTAAATCCAATCTCGCACATTCAGCTCGAGAGAGTGAAAGGATTAAGGTGTGTGTTGCTCTTAGTTTGCATGCTTGTTGATGCTCAAGAGAAATCAACTTTATTTGGGGTTTATTGTTCGAGAGAAAATTAACCGCCTCTATAGCCTAGTGTACTCACTAATATCTAGCTATTTATTAATAGTTGCAATTACCCATATGTCTATATTGCCTTTAATCGATCAAATCCCAAGAATCCATCTCATTATTATTAGTTCTTATTGTTTGTGATTGTTGTCTATGGTTTATAATCAAAACTAAAACCCTATTTGACATTCATGTCGCCCCTTACTTGAAAATGCCTTTATTCGATATCTTTTATTCCTATGACTGAGTTGACCACATTTATACTTCCTAATCGAATCTAAAACACGTACCACTCCATGTGGGATTCGACCCCAACTCATTTAGGTTTTATACTGATTAACGTCCATTGACAATTAGAATTGGATGAAGTGTCTTTGAAACATTATTAACAAAAATGGCGCCGTTGTCGGGGAGTGGTTTTGTTTGAAATTCTTTTGGTGAAGTTGAATTGTGTTCTTGTTAGTTATAATTGAATCTACTTATTTTTCGTTTTGGTTTTTGTGTTGCTTGTTAAGAAGAGAAAATAAGCATAAACGGTAACAATGGTAGCGAAGTGGACCACCAAGATAACATCGGGAATGTCAAGGATGTCAATGACCCGAATATCAATGACCTTAACCAAATGGGTGGTGTTAGTGGCATCCGCTTACCTCCAACTGAAGGGAACGGTGTGTTCCACATTACGAGCACCATGTTGCAGCACTTATAATTGATGGGTTTGTTTGGTGGGATGGCTCATGAGGATCCCCATGAGCATATAACAAATTATTTTGATGTTTGGGACCATTCTCCTTTAAGAACATATCTCAAGAATCAGTACGACTAAGGTTGTTCCCATTTTCTCTAATGGGAGAAGTGTGCAAGTGGTTGGCTGAGTTGCCAAGTGATTCTTTCACTTCATGGGAAGAACTTTTTACTGCATTCCAAGTGTGATTTTTCCCTCCTTCGAAGATGATGACTCTTCGAGACAACATTCAAAGCTTCAAGAGTTTGGAAGGTGAGCCGATCCATAAGACTTGGATAATGTTTAAGAAGGAGGTGCTGCAATGCCCAAGTCATGGATCGCCCAGTAACATGCTGCTGTAGTACTTCTACGGAAGCCTCGATTCGGTGAACAAGGGAGTAACTGATTAACTTTCTTTGGGAGGTTTAATGCAACAACCTTATATGATAGAATCTCAACTCCTTGATGGCATGACCAAGATTAATTGAGCATGGTACACCCGTGAAGATCAAGTCTCTCCTCTTACTTACAAATTGACAAAGAAACAAATTGAAAAAGATCAGGAGAGAGACCAAAACATGGAACTAATGATGACCTAGCTAGACATTTTGTCCAAGAACGTCATGGGCGTCAGTAATAGGAGTGTGAATGCAGTCAGTCTTGGTGGGGTAAACCCCGAAGAAGCCAAATTTGAAGAATTGTACAATGAGGAGGTCAACTTCCTAACTAACCAAGGAGGAGGTTATCATAAAAACTACCCAAGGTCGGGTGGAAACCAAGGTTGGAACAGAGACGAGGGCTGGAGAGACCGAGACAAGGAGTGGCATGATCGTAATGCCTCCTAGAAGGAAAGAGAAGGGGTTACGATATGTATGTTCCTCTATATGAGCGTCAAAAGCCCAAAGATTTTGAGGGTGGCCAGACTGAGGATATGCTCTCACATATTCTCAACAAGGTTGAAGAGTCTGATAAAGTTGTTAAGGAAATGAAGGAAAACATATCAACTCTCAACTAGATGTGACCTCTCATTCCGTCTCTATCAAGTAGTTGGAGACCCAAATGGGTAAGATTTCTTAACCCAAGACAACAAGGGGGGTTGCTTAGTGATACTGTTGCACACCCCAAGAACGACTATTGAGTAGGTACTTGCGTCGTGCCACAACATTAACTAAGGCGCTTCTTGGGAGGCAACCCAAGTTTTTATATCTCTATGTTTGATTTTTGGAATAACGGGTGTTGATTGTGTAGGTAACATGGTGGAATGTGTTTGAAGAGTCTAGGTTGGCGAGCCAAGAGTCCAAACAGTGACTAGCCAAAGATGTCAACGAGCCTGACTTGGACCGCCGTTGGACTCAAGAATATTTCAGACTGGAGTCTATAAAACTCGGAGGGCCCATGGATGATTTGGTGACTCGCTGAATAGGTTGGAAATCCCAACTCTGTCTATTATTTGGACCCAAATAAACTGGAGGTTCTGTAAAACTTTGCAATTTAAGTAACAACTCGGTGACTTGTCGAGTGGTTCGGTGAGGATGACGAATACTGCCAATTAGGCCGCGAACTGAACGGTTTAAAAGACCAAAGGTTCAAAATTTTAAACGCTTTCATATTCCCTCACTTTTAGCATTATACAATCACACCCGCACTTTAAATTTTTGATATTTTTTCATTTGTATTAATTTTTGCACTTGATCTCGTGTTTGGAGTTGGATTTCATTGCCGTCTAGATTTACAACTTTGTATTTCAGTTGAAAGGTTGGTTTTTTGAACCCCAACCTCTTAAATAGCGGTTGAATTTGATTGAAAATTGTTTAAATTTTATTAATGTTTGTTGGGCCTCTCTAAAATCTTATTTGTGTGCTAAGTTTGCCTATCGTAGTCTCATAATTGTGCCAAATTGCCCAAATTGTTGATTTCCCAAGTTTTGTGCTTGAAAAGTAATCTTAAATTGTTAGGTCGCGATATTTTTTTGTTGGGTCTAGTTGGGTGAAGTTTGATTAATCCCAAAGTACCCTAAATGACGTGCTTTGCCTAATGATGGAGCGTTTGACGTCATGCTTAAGGGCAAAAGTCATTAAATTGACAATTTTGGTCAAACTGAGGGAAGTCTAAGTACCCCGGTGGCATGGGTCATATGGGTATGGGCTTAATTGATAGGGTATGTTGTTTGATTTGTGTTTTGGGGTTGAGGGCTTGATTTTGGGAAGAGGAGTTGAAAATTTGCACGTTGGGCAATTTGGCGAGCTGGGTCAAGCTCGCCAAACCACTCGGTAGTTCACCAATATCCCCCTAGATCACCCTTTATTTAGTGTTTTGGTTGAGTTTGGTTCTATAACTTTCGTTAAGAAGCCTGAGCCCACCGAGTTCATTCGACAAATCGCCTAGAGTCAATCTTGATTGCCCTTTCTGCACTCCTAACACCTAAAACATACTGTACCTTTCGGCATGCTAGTCTGACCTCGTCAAATGGTGTTGGAGATTCGCTGAAGGGCCCTAAACATCACCGACATGCCATTTTTTGGGAAATTCTTGAACCAATCCTCTCGGTGAGCCCAAAGTGGCTCACCAAAGTGATTCGGCGACTAGCCGATTTGTTCGACGAGTCTTTGTGCTACATGTTTTCTGCATGTTTCTGGGATCATTTCTAACTCTTTTTGGTGTGTTTTGTAGTATACCTAGGACTAATTTGGATGACAGTAGTATTGCCGCCCCGCAAATGAGAATGGGGCACCGTGATTAATGAAGGAGCAACTGCTTCTTCCAAAAATGGAAAATAAGCACCTCTATAATGAGGAAAGGGAAAGGGCAAAGCGCCCACAATTGAGATACCGGAGCACAACTGTTGTAGTGATGGGGAGTCCTTTGCTTCCCAGGCTGCATTCTCTAAGCCTAAGGACGACCAACCTCTTCACTCTTGGTGAGCTGAGATTCGTTCTAGAGTTCATAAAGGTCCGTCTAGGACCCCAAAGTCCCCCTCTGCTCCTAATATAGTGCCAGCCGCGGTACACACGGTGGTTCCAGCACCACCAATTTAGGGTCCTCCTCCCTGGCTACTCAACATGCTAGAGGATAAGGGAATGAGGACAATTCTTGAAGAAAAGTGACAATCTACAGATGGAGTGGTGGACAAGTACCCTCTGGTGTGGGACGCAATTTAATACCACATATTCGACATCTTCACTAGTCACGAGGCCTATATATCCCCCCTAGTTTTGTCAGTTCTATAGTGTGTATGGTTATCTAGTACCCTAGGGGAAGAAGAAGGCCAATGCCTTCATACCGGTGAAGTTTGTCATGGTCCGAGGGAAAGAAGTTGGGTGCAACAGAAATCATATAAATGTCGTACTTGTTAGAGCCACTTTGTTTAAGCATGAGTACGAGGGACTAGCTACAACACTAGCCCTAGATGATCTAAAGGTCTTGCTTGCTCCTCTCATTTAGTTGGGTTTTATACTGATTAATGACCGTTGACGCTTAGAATTGGATGGAGTGTCTTTAAAATGTTATTAATCAAAAAGTCCCTTCAAAACCCCAATTTCAATGATAGAAAATCTCCAAAGTTAGGGCATGATTCCCATGCCATGGCTTCCTTTCAAAAACTATTCTAATGTTTGAATTATGATATATTAAGTATTAATTGATGATTTTCCTATGTTTTTATGATGAATTCCCCAAGAACCCATGAAATCCCCATGTTTCTCAAAGTTGATGATATGATGTGGGTCTTTAGGGATGAAAGGTGAATTGTATGAATTGATGTATTTGGTAATCGATTCACATGAAATTATGATTGAATCCATATCTAATGTAGTAATTCTATATGTGATGATTTAATATGATCTTTGATCCTCGAATAGTAAAGTATAAGAATATGCTTGTTTTATGAGATTTAAGTATATGCTTTAATGATGTTTTAAGAGCGAAGTGTTGTTCATTATGATTTGGTTCTTGTTGTGGGCTGATTGAAAGGTTGATCTCACATAATAATGGTAGGGTTTGAAGAGTTTTTCTCACCTATTTGAGCCAAAGGTTAAAGAGCCTTCATAACTAGAACATTGATGGTGATAGTTTCTCACGCATGGTCTATAGAGTTAGTGTAGTGAATTAACTTGGATTGATGTCAAGGGCATCTTTCCATGAAACTTGAGTCGAAGTAGAGACTTAATAAATATCTTGTGGGATTTAGGCCTAGCACCGAATGGATATTGAAATGAGATGGAGGTTCCCACCTAGTTGAGTTCGGGCATACAAATTGGGAATCTCACTTAGTAGAGTCCAGATTTCCCAAAGTAAGTCTCATAAGATGGAAGCCTTCACCTAGTGGAGTTTTGGTTTTCTAGTAGCAATCTCTATATCCCATAACTACGTGCCCCTTATGAAAGTTAGCTAGTAGGTCCAACTAAGCTAACAAACCGGTTCTACCTTAGATAAGGAGACCAACCCTTGACGATGTGGGTAACATCGAGAGGGATCATGTGATAGCTCACATGTTCTCATGTCGATTAAGGCTATATCCCAACTACAATAAGATTTATAATGAACTAAGATGTGCTTGAAGAAGCATCTCTTTGAGTTCAAACCTAATGAACTAATATGGTCATGAAGAAGCATCTCCTAGAGTTCAAACCTAATGAACTATGATACGCTTGAAGGAACATCTCCTAGAGTTCAAACCTAATGAGCTAAAATGTGTTTGAAGAAGAATCTCCTAGAGTTCTAACCTTATGAACTAAGATGTTCTTGAATAATCATCTCTTGGAGTTCAAACCTAATGAACTAAGATGTGCTTGAAGAAACATCTCCTAGAGTTTAAACCTTATGAACTAAGATGTGCTTGAAGAAGAATTTTCTATAGTTCAAATATAACAATGAACTAACATGTACTTGAGACGTATCTCCTAGTGTTCAAGGTAGGTAGTGATGATCTAAGATATACTTAGGAAGTATTTTGATGTGTTCAATATAGTGATGAACTAAGATGTACTTAGGAAGTATTTTGAAGTATTCAATATAGCGAGGAGCTAAGATGTGCTTAAAGAAGTGCTTCATAATGTTTAAGAGTTTTAAGAGAAGACAAACATGAGTGATGGCCTAGAGTGGTACTTAGTATGGGTGAGATTATGGGATCTCATTCATACCTTGTACAAGTATGCTTTGAGGTCATTCATGAAGTGTTCCCTAGAGTTGTGATGAGCTTTGTATTAACTTAGTATGAGTTTAAAGGCTTAGTTGATGATGATGACCTAAAGAGGTTTACTTAGCATGGGTGGGATTATGGGATCTTATTCATGCATTGCACAAGTAGACTTTAAGGGTATATGTGAAATAGTTCTCTTATGCTATAATGATCTATAAATCAGCTATGTGTATAAGTTATGTTTTCCTACTATATCTAAGATGATTTTTAAACTATGTACATTGCATGCTTTCAACTAAATTGTCCCTTTTAGCATGTTTTAATGATTTTTATGCATGGATATCATACTTGGTGCATTTTTGTTCTAACCCGTGCTTTTCCTACATTTCTCCCAAGTGTAGGGTCAGACGACATTGCATTCCATTCTTGTGGCTAGGTTTCTAGTAGATCAAAAGAGTTGAAGTCTTGGTTAGTCCTGATTATATCAAGGATGTGACCACCTTTCCTTTATGTCTTTCTTTTATATTTTAGACTTTTGTATAGGCTGCGTCCCAAAGTTTTATGCAAGGGTATTAGATGGTTTGAGACAAAGTGCTATATAATCCTCTTGTTTTTATAAAGATTTCGATTGTATGGAAAAAGTTTTAAATTTCTAAATCATTTCTTTTGTTTTATGTTATGATATGCTAAGTATCTTGTGTTAGGTACCTTTCAGGGACTAGTACACCATGTTACATCTAGGGTGTATCCCTGGGTCGTGACAAGAATTTTATGTCTCCAAAGTGGAGTAGGATCCTGAATGGTTTATCGATGAGGTCTATAAGGTACTTGCTATTATGGGGGTGACTTCAATAGAAAAGGTGGAGTTAACTTCTTACCAATTGAAAGATGTTGCTCAAGTGTGGTATGATCAATGGAAGGAAGAAAGGCCGATAGAAGTAGGTCTCGTTGAGTGAGAATTGTTTAAATTGGCATTTCTTGATAGATTCTTTCTCCTTTAGCTGACAGAAGATAATATGCAAGAGTTCATTAACCTTCATCAAGGGAGTAGGATCGTGAAGGAATATGCTCTAAAGTTCACCCAAGTATCCAAGTATTCTCCAATCATAGTGGTGGATACGAGGGCTAG